>NC_069420.1:14893919-14911419 GCF_026875155.1 Cherax quadricarinatus
ATCCAATCAGGACTAAGGATATAAATTTATTTCCAGGGAGGCAGCTTATAGTGGCTACTAACATCAGTACCATCAACATCACTCACAATACTTCCACAACCACCTAGAACCTAATATTCCTCGACTCACGAAGTCTTCACTTACCCCAGTGCCAATTGAACTCATGATACAATATTTGTGTTAAGGTGTAAGAGAGTAAGAGTAACCTGGTGTCAACACTGTCAAGCGTCGACTTGCTAGCTCTCTCCTACTGCTGGTACACTCAACTTTATTTAGTATTAAAATGTAATGAATAAGTAAGTTAATAAGTAAATGTGCAAGTAAGTAACGACCCCAGTGGAAATAAGACACTTTGACTTTTTTGGGGGTTATCTTAGGTGATTTATACGTTTGTTACTATGTATGATAATTTGTGAAACTATTTATGTGTACCTGTACCTAAATAAACTTGTAGAAATAAACATTATTTATTATTATTATTATTATTATTATTATTATTATTATTATTATTATTATTATTATTATTATTATTATTATTATTATTACTATTATTATTACTTATAAACAGAGACAGAAACTCGCTGGTATTAGTTGATTTCTATATTTTGACCCCTTCATGGGATACTCTTTATATTCTTTAACTTTAAAATACCTCCCATATATTCGCTAATAACCAACTATTTTAAATAAAACTCCATTATATGATATTTTTACCGCTATGTAAATGTCTAGCATATAATGTAAGTTTGGATTATTTTTTGGTCTAAAAGTTTGTTGCACGCGACTAAAAATTCTGACGTTGAAGATGTAATTATTATTACATTTATATGGAAGTGCTGGACGTATATAGGTCATAAAGAGACAATGGAATGTGAGGTAATCAAGGTCAATCCAGAAAAGAGGAGAACAATTCCAGTTCCCTGGATCAAGAGCCCCTCACCGGCATCTAGGAGCCTTCCTTCATGGGGGCTGAAAATACAGCTGTAATATTCCGCTATATAAATATATTCTGATGTCACTCACACGTGAAATTATTTTTAAAATTACCTCAATTATTAATATGAAAATAAATAATAGAAATAAATTTAATAATGTAGTCGACGTTTCAAATTACGTGACATGATAAACAATTTTTTTTTTCGTATTGTAAGTTTTAAAAACCTCAGAGTAGATGAACAAGACATATGCGCAATATTATATCTTACTGTGGAGAAATCTGGCTAACCAGTGACTTATCAGGCATTGAGTCAAGAGAATAAATTACAGGCGCTTCCTTTACAGGCGAAGAAAACGAATAACAGAGCGGTTAAAAGAGGTCAATATATCTGAAATGCGTAGGGAGTCACTGGTCAGACAAATAGCAAACATCGAACTTAAGCTAAAGGAGTCATAGGAGTCAGGAATCGCGGGAAGAACTAAAAGCCATAAATGAAATCGAAAGAAACCCAAAGTATTTCTTTTCTTATGCCAAATCAAAGTCGAGAACAATGTCCAGTATTGGGCCCCTACTTAAACAAGATGGGTCCTATACAGATGACAGCAAGGAAATGAGTGAGCTACTCAAGTCCCAATATGACTCAGTTTTTAGCAAGCCGCTAACCAGACTGAGAGTCGAAGATCAAAATGAATTTTGTATGAGAGAGCCACAGAACTTGGTTAACACAAGCCTATATTAAAATACACTCTGCAACACTGGACTGCAAGGAGCAATGGTCGGTTGACCACAGGTCGCATACTCGTACGGCATCTGTGATCAATTACTCACTGTAGTAGTAAACAAGACGCTTACCCCTTCTGAGAGGTCTGGGCCCCTCAGGGCTGAAAGGGGCTGAAGGGGGCTGATACCCCCCTCCTGGAGAAAATTTCTCCACACCGCTTCACACACGGAGGGCCCGGGTTCGATTCCCGGCGGGTGGAAACATTTCGACACGTTTCCTTACACCTGTTGTCCTGTTCACCTAGCAGCAAATAGGTACCTGGGTGTTAGTCGACTGGTGTGGGTCGCATCCTGGGGGACAAGATTAAGGACCCCAATGGAAATAAGTTAGAGAGTCCTCGATGACGCACTGACTTTCTTGGGTTATCCTGGGTGGCTAACCCTCCGGAGTTAAAAATCCGAACGAAATCTTATCTTATCTTATCTGATGTTATCCTGACGCCAAATGACTTCGAACAGGCGATAAATGACATGCCCATGCACTCTGCCCCAGGGCCAGACTCATGGAACTCCGTGTTCATCAAGAACTGCAAGAAGCCCCTATCACGAGCTTTTACCATCTTATGGAGAGGGAGCATGGACACGGGGGTCGTCCCACAGTTACTAAAAACAACAGACATAGCCCCACTCCACAAAGGGGGCAGTAAAGCAATAGCAAAGAACTACAGACCGATAGCACTAACATCCCATATCATAAAAATCTTTGAAAGGGTCCTAAGAAGCAAGATTGCCACCCATCTAGAAACCCATCAATTACATAACCCAGGGAAACATGGGTTTAGAGCAGGACGCTCCTGTCTGTCCCAACTACTGGATCACTACGACAAGGTCCTAGATGCACTAGAAGACAAAAAGAATGCAGATGTAATATATACAGACTTTGCAAAAGCCTTCGACAAGTGTGACCATGGCGTAATAGCGCACAAAATGCGTGCTAAAGGAATGACAGGAAAAGTTGGTAGATGGATCTATAATTTCCTCACAAACAGAACACAGAGAGTAGTAGTCAACAGAGTAAAGTCCGAGGCGGTTACGGTGAAAAGCTTTGTTCCACAAGGCACAGTACTCGCTCCCATCTTGTTTCTCATCCTCATATCTGACATAGACAAGGATGTCAGCCACAGCACCGTGTCTTCCTTTGCAGATGACATCCGAATATGCATGACAGTGTCTTCCATTGCAGACACTGCAAGGCTCCAGGCAGACATCAACCAAATCTTTCAATGGGCTGCAGAAAACAATAAGAAGTTCAACGATGAGAAATTTCAATTACTCCGATATGGTAAACACGAGGAAATCAAAACTTCATCAGAGTACAAAACAAATTCCGGCCACAAAATAGAGCGAAAAACCAACATCAAAGACCTGGGAGTGATCATGTCGGAATATCTCACCTTCAAGGACCATAACATTATATCAATCGCAGCTGCTAGAAAGATCACAGGATGGATAATGAGAACCTTCAAAACTAGGGATGCCAAGCCCATGATGACACTCTTCAGGTCGCTTGTTCTAGCTAGGCTGGAATATTGCTGCACACTAACAGCACCTTTCAAGGCAGGTGAAATTACTGACCTAGAAAATGTACAGAGAACCTTCACCTCAATTACTGGGAGCACTTAAGCGCTTAAAGTTCCTGAACCTGTATTCCCTGGAACGCAGGCAGGAGAGATACATGATTATATACATCTGGAAAATCCTAGAGGGACTAGTACGTTAAGAGACAATACAATAAGTGTCAGGGGGCCGAGACTGCTCAACTGCCTCCCAGCATACATAAGGGGGAGTACCAATAGACCACTGGCAGTCTTCAAGCTGGCACTGGACAAGCACCTAAAGTCGGTACCTGACCAGCCGGGCTGTGGCTCGTACGTTGGATTGCATGCAGCCAGCAGTAACAGCCTGGTTGATCAGGTTCTGATCCACCAGGAGGCCTGGTCACAGACCGGGCCGCGGGGGCGTTGACCCCCGGAACTCTCTCCAGGTAAACACTGGAGACGGATTATTATGATAATCATGGGGAGCGCTAAACCCATAGGATTATACAGCACATGTTAATGGGGGGGGGATGGAAGGCATTCAGGCTCAATTCAGGGAACTGGAGCAGAGATCCAGTTCGGCTGCAATTCCCTAGATCAAGAGCCCCTCACCAGCATCAAGGAACCTCCCTTGAGGGGATGACCCATAAACTATATATAATGTTCTTTTCAGACTTATCGCATCAGGTATAGGCAGTGCACCACACAAATTAACCGGAGTTCTTGCCAAATATCTTTCCTGCTTTCTGGGGACCATCAGCCCCGCTCATCTTAAGCATTCAGGCGACCTTCCCAACCGCATCAGGAACCTCTTCATCCGAAACAAGAAACTCATTAGTTTGGACGTAACTTCTCTCACTAAAGTACCCACCACACAAGCTATTGACGTTTTACAATGTAAAGTTAATTGGGACCTTAACGTTCCTCTACCTCCCGGAGATTTTGTTGACTTGATTGAACTCTGCATTAGTTTTAATTGCTTTTCGTTCAATAACAGGCTCTACAAACAAATCTATGATATGGGAATGGGGTCCCCTATCAGCTCCGTCTTAGCCAACTTGTATATGGAGCACCTAGAAGCTGAACACTTCACCAACATCATCCCCACCAACGTCACTTGGTTACGTTATGTGGACGACGTCCTCATAACGACATTCCAACACCTGTATACCACAACTCCATCATGCTAGGCTATGCAGACGACATTACACAACTCATCAATCACGCCAGTATAGATACACTCACAAAATACAAAATGAGTCAACAGGATAGCCATCTAGAAACTAAAATGGAGGATCAAATCCAATGAAACTAAATCCAGCATTACATATTTTAACTATAGGAAACATGATCCTCCATTACCTGTCGAGCTCAGAACAACTGACACCCGCACCTACATCCCCTTCACACAATCTGTCACCATCCTTGGCGTTAATCTTGATTACCTTCTTCGCGTACACGGACACTCACACAAAGCATGCAATAGCTAGTAAAGGCCCTTGAGGGCCTCTGCAAGCTGCAACATGCCTCCCAACGCACCAAACTACACCTCTACAAATCCCTAATACGTCCTCTGATAACTTACTCTCCTCTAGCCCTCTCTCTCTTGCAGCTAAAACAAACTTACTTAAATAGCAGCATGTCCAGAATAAGGTTCTGCTCTGGGTGCTTGATGTCAGAGGGAAGGACTTTGCCACAAGCAAGTCTCTCCATGCCCAGTTAGACATCCCTTCCTGAATCTGTACTGGAAGACTCTCAATGACAGACAGATAGACAAACTTGAGAAACGACACGACTACTGGACCTCTTTCCTAGACAAAGACAATGGCAGACCCACAAACCTACACAACCTTTTCTACTCTTTGTATGATCCTGCTCCTAAACCTATTTACAGATAACCTTTGGATTCTCTCACAGGTACCTTCCGCTCATTGGCCCTCTGACCCAAGCTCGCCTTAGCTGTTGGGTTAAGGGCTGGCTCTATTTCTACACTCCTTTGTAGCGCTAATCTTCGCCTGTTCCGTCTTCCCCACTCACCCCACTGGGGTCTTACCTACAGAAGAGCCTGCTATTTCTGTTCTCAAGTCTATCCCACAATCGCCTTAGCTGTTGGGTTTAGCCCTGGTTCTGGTTCTATTTCTACGACTAAGTACTACACTCCTCTCCAGCACTATTCTTCATCTGTCCCGTCTTCCCCGCTCATCCCATTGGGATATTACCTGCTCTTGTTCATTCGTTCGTGTATTGTTTGTAACGGCTTGATAAAGCTTCTGGAGAGCGAAACGTTGCCACAATAAAATGTCATATTAGTTGAACTTGTGTCCTTTTACTTTACAGAAAGCCGCTTGTTATGCAGAGCATTTCGGGCAAATTTGATCAGTTTTGTCTCAGGATGCAACCCACACCAGTCGACTAACATTCAGGTACCCATTTTATACTGATGGGTGAATGAGGACAGCAGGAGTCTTATGGAAACATGTCCTAATGTTTTCCAGCCGGACGGGAGATTCGCTAGCACACTCAGCTCAAACTGAGGTATGGCGTTTGAATCTCCAATACGGCTGGAAAAACACTAGGGGCGTGTTTTCATATGACACCTGCTGTCCCTGTTCACCCATCAGTATAAAATGGGTACCTGGGTGTTAGTTGACTGGTATGGGTTGCATCCTGGGACAAAACTGACCTAATTTGCCTGAAATGCTCAGCATAACAAGCGGTTTTATGTAACGTAGTATGCCACTGGTGTCAGCTAAGCCTGTATACCTTGTACATGTGCTTGTAGAAATAAAGATACTATTATTATTATTATTAACTCCAGACCTCAGTGTGTGAGCTGAGTGCGCTAGTGATCAAGCTACAGGGTACTTGTGTGAAATTATGCCCCATTATTCTCATTATAGTACTCTGCCTTTGGCCTCCTGTTGTTTGGGGGTGGAATATTATACTTCTGAGGCCATTAGTGATATATCTGGACATTACTGTACCTGTTTTATGGTTTATTATTATAATCAAAGCCAAGTGCTAAACCCACAAGGGTCATACAGTGCTATGCTGTCATGGAAAGACATAGCCTCTGTTTACCATCTGAAAGCACAAAGGGATTCTTTTATTTTTTGTATTGTGGAGACATAAGTCACTTCCTGTGATGATTCTTATTTTTATGGAATTGACCAATCAACCAGTAGAAAGACTCACTAAAGTTACAAGGGTCATACAACATTATTATCATAACTAATACTAAAAATGTAAATGTAAATCTACTTTTCTACCTCTTTCATATAATTGGGACTTATCTATCCTGTATCTGATGTGTAATAATTTTTTGTCTATGTATAATAGTAAATATATATATACCTGTGGGCTAATTGACTGTTGTGGGCCTCATCATAGGAAACTGGAATGACCCCAAATAAAAAAAAATCTTAACTTCTTGTCTTAAGTTATCCTGGGTTAATATTCCTCTGGGGTTAGTAACCTCAAAATTCTTTTGGGTACCTTTCTCTTCTAAGGATATTAGTTTCTAAATTCTCTCCTCATAGTTAATTTTGGGGCTGCATATCCCTCATCTCCATGGAAAGTGCTTAAGCTTTTAAAAGTCATTCAGCTTTCATACAGCAAGGGGGGTTGACTCTCATTTTAATGGAAAAGCATTGAACCTGTATGGGTCTTACAGCCCGGGAAAACAAGAGTTATTAAGTCTGAGCCACTGGGGAAGTATTAAACCTGGGAGAATGGGAGGTAATTCTTTTCCCCTACTAGAGGAATCGAAGGCATTCAGGTTTTAGCCAAGGAAGGGGAGGATAAATCCAATTCATTGGATCAAGAGCCCCTCACAGGAAATGGAGTACATCCCTTGAGGGTAAGGGAAAGGGTGTAAATTATAATAAAGGGGAAAAGCATTAAACCCATAGGATTTATGCAGCAGCACCTGTGGGGGGATTTTGGAAAGGGTATTCAGGCTTAATTAGGGAATGGAGCACAGATCCAGTTCCCTAGATCAACCATCTCCCCCCAAGCAAGGGGGACCCAAAAAATGAAAACCCCATTCACCTTTATTCATTCAATTTCTATTTTTCAAAGTATGACATCACAATTCAGTTTTACCTTCTGACTGCAACATCCTTATCCCTCCTTAAAGTGCAAGTACTGATTAAAGTTCTGTTTAACTGATTTCCCTAAATCCCTTCATAAGTTGCTACCTTGCTCAAAACTGCAACATTATGTCCAATTAAAAACCACTTCATCTCCATTTACTTCTATCCAACATGCTCACACAAGCCTGCTAATATCAAAACCCTAAAATTAAAAAGGGTTCTTTTACCTCCCCCCCCCTTTACTGTTCCTATCATGCCCCTACCCCTCCTACCATCCACCGTTTTATAGTCTTCCCATCCTCCATCCCCTCTACATTTCCAATGCACCTCAACAACCCCTTCTCAGCCCTACAAATTTTTCATACCCCGGGTGGTCATACAACACCTAGGTAAGGTAGGTAATCATATTTGATCCAAGGGGAGGGCAAGTTAAATTTCTTGGATCGAAAGCCCTTCACTGGCATCAAGGCTTTCCCACCCTCCGTCTAAATTCAATACATGACATGCTTCCTCAACTGTTTGCAATCCTGCCAAATTCTATTAAACAAAAAAGCACTAAACCTGTAAGATTTCCTGATTTTCCAAGTGTATTTTAAATTTAATTTCTTGGTCTTTTTATATATATCAGTGGATCTACATTTGTTCTTGGTTATCCCATCCATCATTTAAAATTTTCTCACATTACAATTCAAAAATCTTACCCATATATTTTATTTTTTCTCCTTGATTATGAATAAATGACTAGCTTGTTGGTTTATCAATTTAAAGCCTATCAACTGCATGAGAGCCATTAAATATGCACATACCCTGTACATACAAAGCTGTTGAACCATAAAGTTTTATTAATAACAAAGTGTAAGCAGACAAAGCTTAAAACCTGAAAGGGGTTGCACAAGAGTAAGGGTTAGTGGAGAGCACTAAAGGTAAAACATAATGAATAGCCTGCAGTGAACTATAGGAGTTTGAAATGACTGAATAATGAAAGAGGCAGTGATGCAAATGCATATGAAGGCCAAGAGGACTCCATACAACCCAGCTGTGAAAATGTTGGTGAAGTCTATTAAATGACCTCGGATAATTGTCTGGATTATAATCATGGAGGAGATTATACAGCACATCTGGGGGGGGGGGGGATGGAACGTATTCAGGTTCCCCAATTCAGGGAAACCCGAGCAATCCAATTCCCTAGATCAAGAGCCCCTCACGAGCATCAAGGAACCTCCCTTGAGGGGATAATTGTCTAGAAAAATTTTCTGCATTCAATACCTTCAGAGGATTGAGAACCATTGGTGTACATAGAAAAAGTATGAGAATGAGAAAGGGTGATTAAGAGTGAACGTGAAGCTATAGCAGGTAATCAAGGTTTCGCACATGGAAGAGGGAAGGAGCAGATACGAAATGCTGGAACTTCCCAACAGGGAAAAGATGGATGGACATTAAGAGGTAAACTGAAGGAGAGGAAAGGGGCACAGTAAATAGGCACCGAAGTACTACTAACATCCATTACCATCTTTTATGTAGAAAGATTGTAAATTTCATGAGCAGATAAGAGAAATAATGGGCTTCATGTCAATCTGGAAGAGATGGAGTGTTTGCCTCTGTATACAGGCTCTCAACTGGGGAGAAATAAGAAGTGCGTAGACACAAACATATTATTATTATGCAAAACAACCACTGTGAAAGAGTAGTGAAATTCCAGGCACTTTCGTGACTACTCACATTGTCAAGGAACTATGAGAGTAATACATCAAAGGAAGGCAATTAAAGGGCTTAGACTACAAACCCCACAGTCAACCCCACAACAAAGAAACACCTGACGCACGACAATACCGGACTCATAAGAAAAGAGGAAACACTGCAGTAGGTCTGCTGGTCCAACTAGACAGGTCCTCACGACATCCCACTAACAAAATATTCTACCCAAGAAATAAGGTTTATTATTTGTCCAATGTATTATTAAACTCGAACCAAATTTTATTAATTATAAACGAGTCTAATTTATATAAACCTAAGGAAATATTCATATTATTTTCAAAACTGCTTTTTATGAAACAAGATTCAATTATATTTCTGTCAACCATGGACTTGCTTGATACAACTTTCTCAACTTTTTGAAAATCAGTTGGAAGGTTAAAATCTCTCACATGAATAAATAGAGCATTGGAATCTTGTCCAGTTCTAATGCTATATTTATGTTGTTTTAATCTAAGTTCGAGATTTTTACCAGTTTGACCGTAATAAACTTTATTGCAAATTTTACAAGGAATCTTATAGACACATCCGTCAGCATTTTGGGGGGAATTCTTTATCAAAAGTTTTTTTTACTGTATCAAGATTTTTAAATACAACTTTTAATATTAAAATCACCTGTTTACTGTGATCTTATTGCATATTATTATTATAATCAAGGGGGAAGCGCTAAACCTGTAGGATTATACAGCACCTGTGGGGGGGATGTGGAAGGAATTCAGGCTTAATTCATGAAACTGGAGCAGATACAATTCCCTAGATTAAGAGCCCCTCACCAGTGCCAAGGAGCCTTCCTTGAGGGGAAAGAGACAAACGTAACCCCTTTGATGAAAAATGGGAAAAATTTAAATAGTGGAGGGATGCAAAAAAAAAAATGGTTGCTGTAATCCAGTATAGATAAGATTCCACAAAGGTTTAATGAATATTTTGGAACATATTCAGCCATAGTCCAATTTAGATGATTATGTTTTGAAATGATTTGAGATGATTATTGTGTTTTGAAATGATTGAGATGATTATTATTTTGAAATGATTTGAGATGATTATTGCTTTGAAACATAATAATCATCTCAGTGGATACAGACACACACACCTTTCAGTGTATGTATTCCTGTTAAAGTCAACTTTTCAGCACTAAAGGTTATAAAAATATACCATAATCTATTTAAATTTAATCAATTTATGCTGATACACACTTAAAAGATATGAAAACATTTTTTACATACATAACCACTACAAACAAAGAAGATAGTTATAGAACTTTCTTAGGGTATTCTTCTTAGCAATTATCAAGAAAGTTGGTGGGTCTGCCACAACATAGCTGTCAGTCCATCTTTGTCATTTTACAATATGTGGATTCTGCCCCTCTTTTGTGGGGCTTAGTTGTGTGGGGTTTTATAGTTGAGGGAAAATGCAAAAGAAATTAAGGAAATAAAATGACACCTGTTGTCAATGAATTCATTGAAAATTTGGTGCTGATAATGGGTTGTGGTAAAACAATATACCAAACATTTAAAATATATATATATTATATGAGAAAGAATATATATATATCTATCTATATATATATATATATATTTATTTTATATAAAATATATATATATATAGATATCGTGCGATATGTAAAACTGGTCAATTAGCAAGAACTCATTTAAAATTAAGTCCTTTCTGAAATTTTCTCTTTTTACGTTTTAAAGATATTTTTTTTCATTAATATTAATATAAAATTTTTTAATTTTGCACCAAAAGAATCTTAGAAAACTTACCTAACCTTATTTTAAAAAGAGCAATTTATTTTAGCCTAACCCAACTAAATATATTTTAAATACGTTTACAATAATTTAGTACTAAACAAACACAATCACATGTATTTTTTTCGTTAGGTTCAGAATGATTTTGGCGAAATTATTGCGTACACAAATTTTCACTTGTCCTATATGGCAAGATGAGCGTTGCTATTTAAGCCAAGATCTCAAGTTCTGCCTATTCGGCATGACAAAAATATAATATAATATAATATAATATATATATATATATATATATATATATATATATATATATATATATATATATATATATATATATATATATATATATATATATAAAATATATATATTTATATATATATTTGGTGAACATAATTCAATGCAGAAACCTCTTAAGCATTTGTTGACCACAATTTTATAAGTGATGTTAGAACTATTCCTTCACCATTCCTATAATAAAGTATTCACATAAAACACAACCATCATACCGAGCCATCACAATATTCTCTGAAACCTTTGCCATTAGTTTATTTTTATCTTCTACCACAGCTGTGCTTTGGAAAATGTACTTACAAAATATATGAGGTCTTCTGGAAAATGCTCATGGTTTTGGTATACTGTAAAGGATATCAACGATGCAATGGAGATTCAACATTAAATTGAGGCAAGCAGTCACCATGACCATGTCCAACATCTTGCTGACAGCTGTCCTCAAGATTACAATCCCAGAGTCACATCACAAGTATTTTCCACAGGCATACTTATTACACTAAAAACAACCACAAAATATTCTTGAGGGGCACCCATTGACGATTTATTTTATATAAATAATTTAACCCAGTAATAGGTTTTCACTCGCATGAAAATAGCTAAATAATATTACATTATCTTGTGTACTATACAGTAGTCCTAACAGTTCTATTTTCCTACCAAGAATGTACAATTCATACTTATAAAAAAAAAAATATATATATATATCAATAAATAAAAAAACATACAAAAATCAGTCATACTCTACATCAGCTTCACCAATCCTGAAATTCAGTGTTACCTAACACAGGTGTTCAGTCACTGAACAACAGGCCTTTCTACAAATTATGATCTTATTACTTGTAGTAGTAAATATACTCCAAATTTGAACAATAATTCCTGCTAAATAAATTTACAATAAACTAGGCTTTACTTTTTATAGGTGTTGGAGGTTTGGCTGCTTTAGGGATGAGAACAAAGGAAGGTGCTGAGGGATTATTGGCAGTGGGTTTTGTTGGGAGTGGGTCAGCAAGCCCAATTTGTTTTTTACGATAGTACTTGACTTTCTTGATGTAGCCTTGCACAAGACCACGTATTTTGGTAGGGTTTATCTCTCCTGATCTGTTGTGACAAACCTGTGAAAAATAAAAATCGTAACTCATATGTATGTAGTCATATACATAAGTGACAATGAAAATATTTATATATTTTCTCATAAAATACTTTTTCCATCCTCCTTAGTGGCTGTCTTTCTGGCTCATGAAGTAGAAAATGGGGTTAGAGATGATCATAATTACATGTAAATGATTCGGAGTGTGGAAATTAGGAGGAGGTGTGGAGTTACTAAAAGCATTAGTCAGAGGGCTGAAGAGGGGTTGTTGACGTGGTTTGGTCATTTAGAAAGAATGGAACAAAGTAAAATGACTTGGAGAGCGTATAAATCTGTAGAGGAAGAAAGGTGGGGTAGGGGTCGTCCTCGAAAAGGTTGGAGGGAGTGAGTAAAGGAGGTTTTGTGGGCGAGGGGCTTAGATTTCCAGCAGGCATGCGTGAGCGTGTTAGATAGGAGTGAATGGAGACGAATGATTTTTGGGACCTGACGAGCTGTTGGAGTGTGAGTAGAGTAATATTTTGTGAAGGGATTCAGGGAAACCAGTTAGCCGGACTCAAGTCCTGGAAATGGGAAGTACAATGCCTGCACTTTAAAGGAGGGGTTTGGGATATTGGCAGTTTGGAGGGACTTCTAAACTGTTGTATCTGAGTGCCTCTGCAAAGACAGTGATTATGTATGAGTGATGGTGAAAGTGTTGAATGATGATGTAAGTATTTTTCTTTCTTTTTGGGTCGCCTTACCTTAGTGGGAAACAGCCGGTGAAAAAAAAAAAAAAAAGATAGTCTCTATAGGAAAGTGGAAAAGACTTCTTCCTCTGTAAGCCATGCATGTCATAAGAGGAGACCTAAATGCTGCGAGCAAGGGGCTGGTAACCCTTCTCCTGTATAAATTACTGAATTTAAAAGGAAAACTTTTATTTTCCTTTTTAGGTCACCCTGCCTTGGTGGAATACAGTTCAAAGGACTATTTGATCAACCATAGTTTAACTGTATATATGGATCCATTACAATGCATGCTAATATAAAGCCCCACATGGTTCAGTCACATATTCTGAGAAGCTGTAGAACAGGTGCATAAGCAAAACACCTCATAAAAATAAAACAGAGTGAGCTTAGGCTACTTAGAAACTGATGGTTAAAGCACTTGAAATTAATATTATTACAGTTGAATCCTTGTCCAACCATTAACTAGGGTTATCAATGTTGCTAAATCTCTTAGCTGCCTCATTGATAATGTAGCTGTCATGATGAAACCAATACAGCTGGGGATTCAAGATTTCTCTAAGTAATAAAGCTAACTGTAAATTTTGATAAACTGAGCAAATAGTGACAGATGGGTGACCAAATTTTAAATAGAAAAGTGACATGTAATAGTAATGCAGTAATGGGAAGTAGGTCATACAAAGACTACTGACTGTGATAAAATACTAATAGTAATTGACATAGTGAGGGATCCAGGAATAATTATATGCTTCTATACATCAAGAAAGGTTTCAACTTCCTTAAAGTTTGTTTCACATGCCCTGTCTACTGGCTTTTACTACAAATACTTATCTGATAAGCAATACTTCATCCTCCACCAATCTACCTTGAGCCACTTAACAAATTTCTTGGGTATTTCCTGAGCCCTTTTAATCATTAACTTGCTATACACTTTACCCATAAAAACCAGCTAATATAATTAAAAGAATTTAAGCTTCAAGCACTTACCTTCTGTACACACTTTCGCATGATATCTTTGTAGTCTTCTTTGCCTATAGTTTTTTTGTTGTAAAATGGTTTGAGACTAAGTTTCACTTCTTCAACAACACGTTCTTGCCGTTGTACTTTCTTCAGGAACTGCAAAAAAAATAAATTATTAATAATTTTACTTTTAAATAATTGGTAGCATTTCAGTCTCAATCCTCACTGAGCTTGCTTTCAATATTATGCCAGAAACAATATGTAACTGACAAATACAACTGACCCATTTAAAAACAATAGCAGAACTAAATTTTGAATAAATACTGACATTAACTTTTGAATATTTCTCTTAATGACCATTTTGCACTCTTAAAATGACAAGCTAAGCGGCAATGATCATTAACAAGTGCGGTATGTGTATACACCTGCTGTTAGTTTTATAGGATGTCATTAAGTATTTTCATACCATATATCAGTATACAATATTTAATTAAACAAAATAAAAATAATTATAAGAATGCTAATACAGTAAAACTCTGGTTTTTGTATACCGTAAAATTTGGATTTCGACCACTTTTTTCGGCGAATTTTTACTCCGGGTCATATACATCAACTCGGAAATTGTCCATATCAGATGTGTCTGCCCGCCCGGGACGCCACTGCTTGACTCAGTCTGCCTCTGTCACTCGTCGAGTGAACGATACTCTGCACGTTCATCCATTGTTTTTGGTGCTTATATATTGAGTGCAACTGCAAAATAAGCCACCATGGGGCCAAAGAAAGTTCAGAGTGTCAGCCCTTTGGTAAAGAAGGTGAGAAACATGATAGTGACGTACGTGTGGCCGAGCTCGCCAGGATGCATGGGAAGTCCAAATGAACAATCAGTTCCATCCTGGCGAGAATGTGCCTTCTTCAGTGATTAAGGACAGGTGTGCAAAGTAGAGTGAGTTGCAAAGTTTTGCAGAGAATTATCACCCCAACAAAACTGCTGCAAGCCGTGTCTGCGACTTGTTCAATAACAATGTCTTGTCTCATTTTAGGCAAATCTTAGAAATGCCAGAAACAGGCCTCTCTGGACAGATTTTTTGTGTGACAGGGGTGCAGTGACTCTCAAGCTGGTCCTAGTGCCAGTAAAAGACAAAGAAGGGAAGTAACCCTGGACAGGGATTTGAAACCTGAAGTCCTTATGGAGGGGGATTCCCCTTCCAAACAATAACCTCTCCTCTCTCTCCCTTCCTTGCCTTCTTCCATATGCCAACAAGTCTTTAATAAAGGTATGAAATATAGTGATTTAAATGTTCATTTATCCATTAAAGTTAGTGCTTTGCATTTATTTTTCATTGTTTTCTGTTTGTAAAATTATAGTTATTCTCTATAAAATGTAATTTTTTGTTAATATTTTTGGGTGTTTGGAACAAATTTGGTTTACATTATTTCTTATGTGAAATATTACTTCGGTTTTCATTCATTTTGGATTCTGACAGACCTTCTGGAACAGATTAAGGACAAAAACCGGGGTGCCACTGTACAGTGGACCCCCGCATACCGTTGGCATCACATAACGTTAAATCCGCATACCAATACATTTTATTGCTAAGATTTTGCCTCGCATACCGCTAAAAAACCCGCTCAACGCTATTTGTCCGAGACGCGTCTAATGTGCGGCCTGAGCCAGCCTCACATGTTCCGCCGGTGGCACTGTTTACCAGCCAGCCTCCGCGGTAACTTCCAAGCATACAATCGGAACATTTCGTATTATTACAGTGTTTTTGGTGATTTTATCTGCAAAATAAGTGACCATGGGCCCCAAGAAAGCTTCTAGTGCCAACCCTACAGGAATAAGGGTGAGAATTACTATAGAGATGAAGAAAGAGATCATTGCTAAGTATGAAAGTGGAGTGCATGTCTCCGAGCTGGCCAGGTTGTATAGTAAACCCCAACCAACCATCGCTACTATTGTGTCCAACAAAACGGCAGTCAAGGAAGCTGTTCTTGCCAAAGGTTCAACTGTGTTTTCGAAACAGAGATCGCAAGTGATGGAAGATGTTGAGAGACTCTTATTGGTGTGGATAAATGAAAAACAGATAGCAGGAGATAGCATCTCTCAAGTGATCATAAGTGAAAAGGCTAGGAAGTTGCATGAGGATTTAATTAAAAAAATGCCTGCAACTAGTGATGATGTGAGTGAATTTAAGGCCAGCAAAGGTTGGTTTGAGAGATTTAAGAAGCGTAGTAGTGGCATACATAGTGTGGTAAGGCATGGTGAGGCTGCCAGTTCGGACCACAAAGCAGCTGAAAAATATGTGCAGGAATTCAAGGAGTACATAGACAGTGAAGACTGAAACCTGAACAAGTGTTTAATTGTGATGAAACAGGCCTGTTTTGGAAGAAAATGCCAAGCAGGACCTACATTACTCAGGAGGAAAAGGCACTCCCAGGACATAAGCCTATGAAAGACAGGCTTACTCTGTTGATGTGTTCCAATGCTAGTGGTGATTGCAAAGTGAAGCCTTTATTAGTGTATCACTCAGAAACTCCCAGAGCGTTCAGGCAAAAGAATATCCTCAAGGCTAATTGTGTGTGCTGTGGAGGGCAAACAGTAAGGCATGGGTCACTAGGGACTTTTTCTATGACTGGTTACACCAAGCATTTGCCCCCAATGTGAAAGATTACCTAACTGAAAAGAAATTAGACCTTAAGTACCTCCTGGTGTTAGACAATGCCCCTGGTCATCCTACAGACGTGGCAGAGCGACTTTATGGGGACATGAGCTTCATTAAGGTGAAGTTTTTGCCTCCTAATACCACTCCTCTCCTGCAGCCCATGGACAAGCAGGTTATTGCAAACTTCAAAAAACTGTACACAAAAGCTCTGTTTGAAAGGTGCTTTGTAGTGACCTCAGAAACTCAATTGACTCTAAGAGAGTTTTGGAGAGATCACTTTAATATCCTCAATTGTGTAAACCTTATAGGTAAGGCTTGGGAGGGAGTGACTAAGAGGACCTTGAACTCTGCTTAGAAGAAACTGTGGCCAGAATGTGTAGACCAAAGGGATTTTGAAGGGTTTGAGGCTAACCCTGGGAATCCTATGCCAGTTGAGGAATCCAATGTGGCATTGGGAAAGTCCTTGGGGTTGGAGGTTAGTGGGGATGATGTGGAAGAGTTGGTGGAGGAGGACAATGAAGAACTAACCACTGATGAGCTGCTAGATCAACTTCAACAGCAAGAGGCCAGACCTGAGGAAACTGCTTCGGAGGAGGGGAGAGAAAAATTGAAGAAGTTGCCTACTTCAAAGATTAAGGAAATGTGTGGAATGTGGCTTAAAGTGCAAACCTTTTTTAATGACAATCACCCTAACACAGCTATTGCAAGCCGTGTTGGTGACTATTACACTGACACTGTTGTGAAACACTTTAGGAAAGTCATAAAGGAACGAGAGGTACAGGCCACTATGGACAGATATGTTGTGCGACAGAAGTCCAGTGACTCTGAAGCTGGTCCTAGTGGCATTAAAAGAAGAAGGGAAGTAACCCCAGAAAACGACTTGACACCTCAAGTCTTAATGGAAGGGGATTCCCCTTCTAAACACTAAGAC
>NC_069420.1:14921419-14953919 GCF_026875155.1 Cherax quadricarinatus
CCACACTTCACTTGTTGGCTTTTCCACTTGCTGACAACTCTGACTAAAAGAAATACTTCCTAAGTCCCTGTGACTTGTTGATTTTTCCAGCTTCCGTTGTGCCCCCCTTGCCCCCTGTGTCCCCTTTTGGGAAACATCCTTTTCTTTTTCCCCCTTGTCTATTCCCCGCAGTATCTTGTATGTCGTTATCAGGGGTTTTTTTTTCCCCCTTTTTTGACCCCTTTTTTGGGTCCTTTTCCCTTTTTTTTTGGTTTGTCATTTTCGATTTCCATCTAACCAAAATTTTTTTCGGTTTAAAGGGGGAACCATTCCCCTTTGGAAAGGGGCCCCCTGGGTTTTGGGGGGCCCCTTTTTGGTTTGAAAACCTTTTTTTTTAACATTTTTTTTCTAAACTTTTCCCTGACGTGGTTTTTTGACCCCCCAGGTTTTTTTTTTTGGGGTTGGGTTTTTTTTTTCCAAAAAAAAGACGGGTTTAAAATGCCCCCCCTTAAACTCCAAAGGAAATGGGCCCTTTTAACCCATAACACATTTTTGGTCCCCAGTTTTTTTTAAATTTGGGAAAAAACCCCCCCGGATTTTTTTCCCAAAAAAAAATTAAAAAAACTAAAAAAAAAACCCCAAAAAATCCAAAAAAAAAAAAAAAAAAAAAAAATTTTTTAAAAAAATTTAAAAAATTTCCCCCAAAAAAAAAAAAACAAAAAAAAAAAAAAAAAAAAAATTTAAAAAAAAAAAAAAAAAAAACTCCAGGTTTTTTTTTTGTTCCCCAAATTTTTGCCTTCCAAAAACCCCCTTTGGGGGCCCCTTGGGTTTTCCTTTATAATTTTGTTCCCTTTCCCAGGTTTCCCCACCTTTCTCCCCCCCTTTTAATCCTTCCCCCCAGTTTTTGCCCCAAATTTTTTTGTCGGGAAACGGTTTGAAAAGGTTTGGGGCCCTGGGTTTCCCCCTTTTTTTTTTTTGGGGCCGGGCAAAATCCAGGGGGGGGGGGGGGGGGGGCCCGGGGCCAGTGGTTTTTTTTTTGGGGGGGGGGGCCTTTCCAGGGGGGGGGGTTAAATTCCCCGGGGTTCACTCCAATTGGGGGGAACGGGCTCCGGGGGGGTCCGGGTCGGCCAGGGGGGGGGTTTTTGGGGGGGGGGGGGGGGCCCAAAAATTATCTTTTTTCCTTCATTTCTCAGGTAGTTGCCCAGTTTAAAGGGATGTTTTGAAGATTGTGGTTAGAGGCCCCACCAGCATTTTGGCTCCTTCTCAAAGGGGCCCCATGGGGAGATGTTGTCTGGTCCATCCCCTTTAAAGGTGTCAGGTAATTAAGAGCTTTTCCCCTTCCTCGGGTTGGGCCGTTGTCATCCAACACTTTTTGGTATATTCCCTCTTGATTTTTCCCTCTGTGCTGTTTTTCCCACAGCCCTTCCTTTTTTCTACTGTAAAAATTCCCTTTAAAATCCCCGGGTTCACCCTCTCACTACCTCCGGATCATTTCTTGTGGGGTTCTCCACCTTCTTCCTTAATTTGATCACTGGTCTTTGACTGTTGTTTCCTCCTGATGGGGCTAAACAACAGTTTGGGTAAATTTCTTGATTCTCAAAAGGGTATGTTTTTTCTTTACTGTCGCGGGGCCTCCCCCCTTACCTGTGCTTACCATTCCTGGTTTTGGGGAACTGATCCCCCTTTTTTCATGTTTTTCTCTGCCCTTTATTTTTTCCCATTCTCTATTGCACTTTGTTTTTGCCCCCTTTCCCCCCCTGGGGTAAACAGGGGCTCTTTCCCGGTTTTCCCCGGTTTTTTACTGTTATCCTTGGGAATAATTTTTTTCCCAAATGCCTCCTTGCTTTTGTTGTTAAATTTTCCCACATTTCATTTACTGGCTTTCCCCCCGTTCTCTCCCCCAAACGGGAAACCTCCTGAGGAAGTTCTTAAACCCCCTATGTACCCCCCCTCTTTTTTTTTTGGGGGCTTTTCCCATTAAATCCGTTTTTCTCCCCAAACTTGCAGCTCTACTATGTATTAAAAGCACAAAACCCACTTTGGTCGCTACCCTCCTAGGGGACCCCCAATACTTGATGTCCTCATTTTCTGAGCTCCCCAGGGTTTGAAACAAGGCCCAAATTGTTGCGGTTCACCCCCCCCCTTTCCCCTCTTTTTATTTGCCCTTAACATGTTGGCATGGGGTTTTTCCCGGGCCCCAGCCCAAAACATCCGGGGCTCTCCATTTTTGGGGGACCCCCATGTGGTCCGGGTTTTTCCCCAGTCGATTTCCCTGGGGGTTTGAATTTCCCCCAAAACCAGCAACTTTTCTCGGGTTTGGAAGGGAGCTTTTTTTGCCCCTCAGAAAATGTGTCCACCATTGCTCTTTTGCTCTTTTTATATTCCTCTTTTGGGCCCTCCTGCGTTCTGTGGGGGGATTATACATCACTGAAAATAATTTTGTGTTCCCCGATGAAGTGAAACCCCTCTATGTAGTCCTTTTCCCGTCTTTTCTATCCCTTTCCATTTTCTGGGTTTTTTTCCATCTGTTTTTTAGACCCCAGGCAACCCCCCCCTTCCCCCCCTGCCCCCCCTATTTTTCCCTCTGATTGGGTACCCTGGGGGGAAAGATTGCATCTGTTATTGTCTCCATGAGTTTTGTTTCTGTAAATGCTATGATTTTTCTGGGGGACTTCTCATTGATTCTTTTTTTCCTTTCCCTCATTTTTTATTCTTTAATCCTTCTGCATTTTTTGTCCCAAAACCTTCAACTTTATTTAATTTCTGTAACTGTGGTGCGGGGGATGGGAAAAAGAGGGGGTCGGGGTGTGGTTGGTTTGGATTGTTCAGTTGACTTGGGGGGTTGTGGCCCCGGAGTCCCCTTTTGCAGGTGTTTTGGGGGGGGGTGCTTTTTCCTTCCATTTGATCCCCGGGTTTTTTCTGTCTCCCTTTTTTAATTTTCCCCCCATTTCTCCTTTTGTTTTTTAACTTTTCTCTTTCATCGTCTTCCTTTTTGTCTGTGTTCTGTTCGTTTGAGGGAACACCTCCGGAAATCCTGCTTGCCCCTTTACCGTTTTTCTCCCGAAAGGGGGCTTTGGGTTGGGTTGATTTTTGGGCCTTTAAAATTACTTTGGAGGCCGATTTTCCCTTTTTTTTGTGGGAAACCAAACCCCAAATTTTCCGAAAATTTTGCCACCTGGGTCATGTCCCCCTCGCCTATCACCTTCATGATATCTTTAAACGTTTTTTTCCTCCCACTTTCTTTTTCGTAAGTTTCCCCTTTTTGCTTGTTAGCCCATAGACAAAAACGGATTTCCCTTTCCCCCTCCCACTGTGACTCCAAATTTCTTTGTTTTGTTTTAGGGTTTTTTCCCTTGGGGTGTTCCTTCCTTCAGTCCCCCTTCCCCGTTATGGCCCCTTTGCTTCCCTTGGGTTTTTTCCTTCATGTCAAACCTTTTTCCTGGCCCCCAAAGGTATCTGGTAAGGTTTCCCTTTCACATGGGGGTAGTTCCTTTTAATGTTTCCCCCCTTCTTTTTGTCCTAGTGTGCTCCCTGCCTTTTGGGTTTTTTCCCCCTGTGGGGGTTTTACAGGACCTCTGCATTCCCGTTTAGTTTCCCTGCTTCCCTTTAGACCTGTTGTCTGTGTTTGATGTAGCCATTTGGGCCCATTTCTACTTCTGTTAAAATTTTTTGTTCTGTGTGTTTCAGATGTTCAGCTCCTTTTTCTAATATTCATATCTTGATTTTCTGCTGCTGTGGCCGTTGTTTCCCAACCCTTTTGCATTCTGCTACTAACCTCTCTTCCAAACTTCCTTTCCAAACTCATTGGTATCCTTCCCAAATCTTCCCCCTTTTTTTGAGCTCTACCCCCCATTTTCCCCCCTCTCAGATTCGTCCTTGGAGCCCTTGTTTTTCCCGGTTCTAGGTTCCCCTGTTGCTCCACGAAAGGGGGGGGGCCCGGGGGGTTAGGGGGAGGGGAATAGATTTGGGTTTGGGGGAGGGGATGGATGGTTGTGGGGGGGGGGGGAGGATGGTTATTGGGGGGGGTAGAGATAGTTGGGGGAGGGGGGTTTAAAAGGTTTGAGGGAGAGGGGGGTTTGGTTTGGGTTTTGGGGGAGGGGGAGGATGGTTATTGGAGGGAGGGGGGGTAGGGTTTGGGGGGTTTTTTACGGTTTGGGAGGGGTTAAAGGGGGTTTGGGGGAGGGGTAGGTGGTAAAAGGGGAAATGGTTAGGGAAGGGGGGGGGGGTGGTTAAAGGGGAGGGGGGGGTACGTGTTTTTCAAGTGGTGGAGGGTTTTTTCCAACCAGTTGAGGTTGCGGGGGGGCGAGTCCGGGGCTCCTGGCCCCCCCTCTTCACTGATCGCTACTAGGACTTCCCTGAGCCCTTTAGCTTTATCATACCTTTTGCTTAAAACTTTGTTTGGATCCTGCCTCCATACATCGCTTCCCCCCAAACTATTCCAATTTTCTGGGTACTTGTGGGTGAAGAAAAATTTCTTCCTAACATTACCTTTTGATTAAATTTTTGTCTTCAGCCTCCCAAATGTCCCCCCTTGTTAAAGTGCCCCAAACTCTGGAACTCCTGTCTTTGTTTCCCCCTTGTAAAATTTCCCCTCAGTATTTTGTATTTCGTTAAACTGTCCCCCCTTCTCCCCCTGTCCTCCAGTGTCCCTCAGGTTGGGTTTCCCTTAAACCCCCCTCGTAGGACATACCTCTTAGCTCTGGAACTATTTTTGTTGCAAAAACCCTTTTCCTTTTTTTAGTTTCTTCACTTGCTTGGCTAGGTGTGGGTTCCAAAAAAAGGGGGCCGGGATAATCCCCAAAATTTGGGCCTATCTTTTTCGGTGTTCAGGGTCCGAATGATTGCTTATTAAGATGTGGAATTTCTGTTCTGAGGTTTTTTTTAGGCGCCCATAGCTGCAGCCCGTTTTTGGTTGATTTTTGCGTTTAAAGGGGATGTTTCCCGGTGTTTACTCACCCCCGTCTTTTTCCTTGAGTGAGGTTTGTAGTCTCTGACCCCCTAGGGCTGTATCCGTCTGCGGGGCCTTTTTTTGCCCTTCCCCAATCTTCATGAATTTGCATTGGGGGATTGGAAAAACCCCGGGGCCCAATGCTGGACAGGTCTGAAACCTGTCCAGATCCCTTTTTTTTTGCCCGGTCTTCGATCGAAAAGAATTTTCTCATCAACTTCAAGTCATCTGCAAAAAGGGGCACCTCAAGTCTATTTCCTTCCCTCATTTTTGTTCACAAAAAACCCCGAAACAGCCTTTGGGCCCAGGACTGACCCCCCCGGGACCCCGCCCGGTCAAGGTTTCCCCCCTCTGACACCTCGCCACGTACCATGACTCGCTGCTTTTCTTCCCGACAAAATATTCCCCGAAACCCTTTTAAATGGGCCCCCCTGTTATCCCTGCTTTGGGCCTGCAGGGTTTTTTAAACCAAAACTCTTGTGTGGAACGGGGTCAAACGCCTTTTTGCAGTCCAAAAAAATGCCAAAACCACCCCCCCTCTCTCTCTTTTTACTGCTGTTCCCCTGTTTATAGAAACTCCCGTAGGTTTTTTTACACGGATTTCCCCTCCCCGAAAACCATGTTGGCCGTGTTGGGTGAGATCGTTCCCTTTTTAGGGGGTTCCACCACTTTCTCCCCGTAATTCTTTTTCCATGATTTTTATACTATTTCTTGTCAAATGACAATTGGGCTGTTGTTTTTAAAGCTTCATGTCTGTTCCCCTTTTTTAAAAAATTGGGACCCACATTTTGGGGTCTTCCCTGCTCGGCATTTTCCCTGTGTGTGTTTTGTGTGTGTGTGTGTGTGTGTGTGTGTGGGGTGTGTGGTGTTTTGTGTGTTTGTGTGTAGTGTGTGTGTTTGTGTGTGTGTGTGTGTGTGTGTGTTGTGGGTGTGTGTTGGGGTGTGTGTGTTTGGGGGGTGTGTTTAAGTGGTTTGGGGGGTGTGGGTGGGTGTGAGTATGTTTCTTTTATGGTGTGGTGTGGTGTGTGTGTGTGTGTTGTGTGTTGGTGTGTTTGTGTGTGTGTGTGTTTGGTGTGTGTGTTTGTGTGGGTGTGTTTTGTGGGTGGTGTGTGTGTGTGTGTTGGTGTGTGTGTGTGTGTGTGTGGGTGTGTGTTGTGTGTGTGTGTGTTGTGTGTGTGTGGTGTGTGGTGTGGTGTTTTGTGGTGTTGGGGGTGTGTTTTGGGGTTTTGGGGTGGGTTTTGGGGGTGGGTTTTGTGTGGGTTTTGGTTTGGGGTGTGTGTGGTGTGTGTTGGGGTGTGTGGTGTGTGTGTGTGGTGTGTGGTGTGGGGGTTGTGTTTTGTGTTGGGGGTGTGTGTGTGGGGTTTTTTTGGGTGTTTGGGGTGTGTGTGGTGTTGTGTGTGGGGGTGTGTGTGGGGGTGTGTGTTTTTGTGTGTGTGGTGTGTTTTGTGGTTTTGTGTGTGGTGTTTTGGGGTGGTGTGTGTGTGGTGTGTGGTGGGGTGTGTGTGGTGTGTGGTGTGTGTTTGGTTTTGGGGTGTGGGGTGTGGTGGGGTGTGTTGTGGTGTGTGTGTGGGTGTGTGGGTGTGTGTGTGGTGGTGTGGTGTGGTGTGGGGGTGTGGGGTGGGGTGGTGGGGTGTTGTGGTGTGTGTGGGGGTTTTGTGTGTGGGTGTGTGTTTGGTGTGTGTGTGGGTGTGTGTGGTGTGTGTGTGGTGTGTGTGTGGGTGTGTGTGGTGTGTGTGTGGTTTTGTGTGTGGTGTGTGTGTGGTGTGTGTGTGGTGTGGGGGTTTTGGTGGGGTTTTTTTTGTGGTGTGTGTGGGGTGTGTGTTGGTTGTGTGGGGTGGTGGTGGGGGTGTTTTTTGGTGTGTGTGTGTGGTTGGGGTGTGGGTGTGTGTGGTGTGTGTGTGGTTTTTGGGGTGGGGTGTGTGTGGGGGGTGGTGTGTGGGGTGTTGTGTGGTGGTGGGTGTGGTGTTTTGTGTTGGGGTGTGTGTGTGGTGTGGGGTGTGTGGTGTGTGTGTGTGGTGTGTGTGTGGGGGTGTGTGGGGTTTTGGGGTGTGGTGTTGTTGGTGTGTGTGTGTGGTGTGGGTTTTTGGTGTTTGGGGTGTGTTGGGGGTGTGGGGTGTGGGGTGTTGGGGTGTGGTTGTGGTGGGGGGTGTGTGGTGTGTGTGGGGGTGTGTGTGTGTGGTTTTGTGTTGTGTTGGGGTGTGGTGTGTGTGTTGTGGTGTGTTGTGTGTGGGGTGTGTGGGGTGGTTTGTGTTGGGTTGGTGTGGGGTTTTGGTTTTGGGGGTTTTTTTTTTTTGTGTGGTTTTGTTTGTGTGTGGTGTGTTTTTTGTGGTTTTGGTTTTTTTTTTGTTTTTTTTTTTTTAGATTTTTTTCCTTTTTTTTTTTATTTTTTTTTTTTTTTTTTTTGGTTTTTTTTTTTTTTTCTTTTGGGTTTTTGTGTGTGGTGTGTGTGTGTGGTGTTGTGTGGTGTTGTGGGTTTTGGTGTTGTTGGTGGGTTGTGTGTGTGGGGGTGTGTGTGGGGGGTGGTGTGGTTTTGGGGTTTTGTGGGGTGTGTATGTGGTTGTTGTGTGGGGTGGGGTTGTTGTGGGGTGTGGTGGTGTGTGTGTGTGGGGGTGTGTGTTGTGTGTGGTGTGTGTGTGTGGTGTGTGTTTGGTGTGTGTGTGTGGTGGGTTGTGTGGTTGTGGGGTGTGTGGTGTGTGTTTTGGGGCTGTGTGTGGGGTGGTTTTGTGGTGTGTGGTTTTTGTGTGTGTGGGTTTGTGTGTGTGTGGTGTGTGGGGTGTGTGGTGGTGTGTTTTGGTGTGTTTTGGTTGGGGTGTTGGGGTGGTTTTGTTTTTGTGTGGGGGTTGTTTTGGGGTGGTGGGGTTGGGGTTTTGTGTGGTGTGTGTGTGGGGGGTGTGTGTGGGTGGTGTGTGTGTGTGTGGTGTGTGTGGTGTGTGTGTGTGTGTGGGTGTGGTGTGTGGTGGTGTTGGTGTGGTGGGTGTGTGTGTGGTGTGTGTGGTGTGTGTGGTGTGGGTGTGTGGTGGTGTGTGGGGTGTGGGTGTGGTGTGGTGTGTGTGTGTGGTGGTGTGTGTGTGTGTGTGTGTGTGTGTGTGTGTGTGTGTGTGTGTGTGTGTGTGTGTGTGTGTGTGTGTGTGTGGTGTGTGTGGTGTGTCTCCTTGTGTGTGTGTGTTGTGTGTGAGGGAGGGAGGGTTAGGGGGGAGTAGGTGGTGTGGTTGAAGATCCGTCGTGTAGGCACAAATTTAGTCTCATTTATCTTTCCCAATTATGCTACTCTCTCCACTTATTGCCCTTTCTGGATTTACGTATTAATTGTTGCTGGTTATTATCATTTTCCTTGTTCACATTGAGAGAGGACTTCCTAGCTTCCTAAGTATTCTTACTGCTAATAACTACCGGTAGTAAGTGTGTGTGTGTGTGTGTGTGTGTGTGTGTGTGTGTGTGTGTGTGTGTGTGTGTGTGTGCGGGCAGGCAGGCGTGTGTGTATGGGCGTGTGTGTGTGTGCGGGCATGCGTGTGCACACGCATTCATGTGTGTGACCTGTACTTAGCTCGGTGGTGACCTGTACTTAGCTCGGTGGTGACCTGTACTTAGCTTGGTGGTGACCTGTACTTAGCTCAGTGGTTACCTGTACTTAGCTCAGTGGTTACCTGTACTTAGCTCGGTTGTGACCTGTACTTAGCTCGGTGGTGACCTGTACTTAGCTCGGTGGTGACCTGTACTTAGCTCGGTGGTGGCCTGTACCTACCTCGGTGGTGACCTGTGCTTAGCTCAGTGGTGACCTGTACTTAGCTCAGTGGTGACCTGTACTTAGCTCGGTGGTGACCTGTACTTAGCTCGGTGGTGACCTGTACTTAGCTCGGTGGTGGCCTGTACCTACCTCGGTGGTGACCTGTGCTTAGCTCAGTGGTGACCTGTACTTAGCTCAGTGGTGACCTGTACTTAGCTCAGTGGTGACCTGTACTTAGCTCAGTGGTGACCTGTACTTAGCTCAGTGAAGACATGTCTAGTGTACTCTGTGGACTGAACCAAGAAGTCCTCCACTGAGCAACTTTACCAGCAGCTTAAGGAGGAATTGAGGGTAGCGAAGCTCGAAATAAGGCGACTGATGGAGGAAAACAAGAGGATTCGTAGTAGTCCTCAGGTCAAGAAGGGAACCTGGGCAGTGGCCGGACAGCATGGAACGAAGCTGAAGATCAAGAAGACAAATGGAGAGGAAGAAACGATGAAGAAGAAAAAGACTGTTGTGGAAACTTCGAACTCCTTTTCTGTGCTACCAGATGAATGTGAGTCAACTACTGGGAAAGTCACGACGAACGACTCCAGGGAAGGTAAAAACATTGTTGCTGTTGGGGATAGCCAAGGTAGGTATATGGGTAGGGCCTTCTGCTTGAAGGATATGAGTAGGAGACAGAGGGTTTGCTTTCCTGTGGCTGGGCTGGAGGATATTGTTCACTGGCTTGACATCATGAATGGAAATGGGACCAATCCTGCTATCTGCCTCAGTGCTGGAGGCAATGATGTAGGGAAGTATAGAAGTGAGGATTTAGTTAGAACATATAAGGCAGCAATAGACATTATTAGGAAGAAGGATGGGAACCCTGTGATATGTGGCATTTTGACCAAGAAAGGAGTTGGAAATGAATGGTTGTCCAGGGCAATTGGCATCAATTGCTGGCTGGACAAACACTGCAAGGAAAATTCAGTAACATTCATAGACAACTGGGACCTCTTCTATGGCAGACATGACATGTATGCCAGGGATGGGGTTCACTTATCTAGGGTCGGGGTGGGAGCACTGGCCAATGCAGTGGAGGGAGCTGTTAGGTCTTTAAACTAGAAATAGATAGTGGTATAGGTTTTTGTGGAAAATTAATGAATTCTCAGTGTAGCAAAAGTGAGAGCGACACACTGTGTTGCTCAAACTCCTCAAAAAACATAAAAAATTTGACAGGCAGTATTATGTAATAAAAGTATTTGTCATATGGTTAAAAAACAAAATCTGGTGTTTTATGACTATCCTACAAAAACTGCATCCATGAGGATGTCAAGATGTGACATCCACATCCGCATTTTCCTGTAAGCAGATATCCGCATGTGCATCCACAAAATAAGATATCCTCATACACATCTGCATCTGCAGATATCGAAATTTTCACATCTGATACATCGCTAAAATATACAGTACAGGTCAGCCATCACTAATCCGGCATCACTGGAACCTGTAGTGTGCTGGATTAGTGAGTTTGCCGGATTACAGTGGTTAGGTTAGAATACTTAAGTAACCTTTAGAATACTTAAGTAACCTATCAACAGAGACTTTCTGCTACATCTTCCTCATTTTCATCACTGCTTTCTCCGCCACTGGCTTGCTGCTGTGGATTTACAACCATCTGCACAATTTCTAAGTCAGTATAATGATGAAATTTTAGACAGTATAATGATTTCAGTCAGCATAATGATGAAATTTGAAATTATGCTAGCTGAAATTAGTGTCAGATTACTGATGGAACCAGATAATTGATTGCTGGATTAGTGATGGCAGACCTGTAGTGTAATAATTAGGGTTCTACATAACTGCTATATTTCTAAATAATTACCATTGCTATAATCCTCTGTAAACTCACCTTTTCTTTCACTTGTAAATCCACTGCTGAACTTGGTATATCTTCTTCATTACCTTCACCTTTTTTGCCTGTAAGTAAAATACTGAATCAATAATTAAATTAGATTTTAATATCATTCATCTTAAGTAGAACAATACAAAACTAACTACTTTGTTACATATTGGAAGGTATTAATTCACTTATCTCTTATTTTAACTTCAATATATCTTTTAATTATCAAAGGAAAATTTAAGTGTTAAGCTTCATCAAGTGCTACTTCATCTTGAGAAGAAAAAAGGTCACATTCTGTCAATGTCACTTGAATTAGCTGCTATGTTCAGACCATACCATGATGCTTTCACAGATCTATGTAAGCTGGTGTGCATCAGTGTGATTTTTGCCAGTAAATTCTTCAGCTTGTAAACAGTTTTTCCTGCCTGAGACTTACAAAAACTTGCTTGAGGAACAGCTGTAGTGATAGCAGAATAAGCAATACACAAGTTGCATTTATAAATTTGAAATGAGCCAAGAGTTTGAACATTGAAGGCATCATTGATACTTTTGTTTTCAAACGTAACAAAAGAATCTGCTATAACCTTTCGGTTACCCTGAGTATTTCATCAAAGTAACTTCCTGCATAACACACCTTTCAGTTTAGTGCTTGATTGGATATTACAATATCATCATCTTCCTGTACATCATTACATTAATATGTTCATTTTTTTAATGGCAAGTTATACATTGATGTAATTTAGTTTAATTATTGTTCTTGTTCTTTGATATGGACATTTATTTTCTCACTCTTATAAATTGTGAATAAAAGGATCTTTAGAAAACGTTGTTATTATAATTGATCTGATATATATTATTTTCATATAGTCGGACTTGAGTCCTGGAAATGGGAAGTACAATGCCTGCACTTTAAAGGAGGGGTTTGGGATATTGGCAGTTTGGAGGGATATGTTGTGTATCTTTATACGTGTATGCTTCTAGACTGTTGTAATCTGAGCACCTCTGCAAAAACAGTGATAATGTGCGAGTGTGGTGAAAGTGTTGAATGATGATGAAAGTATTTTCTTTTTGGGGATTTTCTTTCTTTTTTGGGTCACCCTGCCTCGGTGGGAGACGGCCGACTTGTTGAAAAAAAAAAAAAAAAAAAAAAAAATATATATATATATTATTTAATCTAGGTAGTAGGTTGGTAGACAGCAACCGCCCAGGGAGGTACTACCGTCCTGCCAAGTGAGTGTAAAACGAAAGCTTGTAATTGTTTTACATGAGGATAGGATTACTGGTGTCATTTTTTGTCTCATAAACATGCAAGATTTCAGGTACGTCTTGCTACTTCTACTTACACTTAGGTCACACTACACATACATGTACAGGCATATATATATACACACACCCCTCTGGGTTTTCTGCTATTTTCTTTCTAGTTCTTGTTTACTTCCTCTTATCTCCATGAGGAAGTGGAACAGAATTCTTCCTCTGTAAGCCATGCGTGTCGTAAGAGGCAGCTAAAATGACTGGAGCAAGGGGCTAGTAACCCCTATTCCTGTATATATTACTAAATTTGAAGGGAGAAACTTTCGTTTTTCCTTTTGGGCCACCCCACCTTGGTGGGATACGGCTGGTACGTTGAAAGAAGAAGAATGTATAATTTAAGTAAAAAGTGTGCTTGGTCTGCAAATGCAAGTGCCCTTAGCCCCCAAATTAAAAAAACAGGCACCACCCATGGCGACAGGGATGTTGTAAAGTATTCCTTCAGTTTCCGAGTGGTTGGGAAATAGAATGATCTTGGTGAGGAAAAGTACAACAGAGCCCTCAAAGTTAAAAGGGAGTAAATCTGGAGAGTGGTAAGTTATGAAGCAGGGCCAGTTTCTGAGAATCAACCCCAGCAACCAAAAATAGGAGAGTACACAAAAGCAGCAAGCTGAGGTGGAGCCAGAAGCTAAGACTTTACCCCTGCACCACATACAGGCACAGATGCAGTTACGTGCATGTGCACACACACACACACACACAAAAAAAAAAAGTCAAGCAATCATCTCAGTGCAAAGTATTTCTATGACTTCCATTGCAGTCACAATGAAGGAGAGTTGTGGGCTACCAACCTAAGTGTGCCTATATTTAGGGAAAATTCTATGAGAATCTTGTTAAAATGGGCGAGTTTTCCAAGGAAACAAAGTATTAGAGGTAATGTATATAGTATGAAAAAATGCACCCTTAAGTTTATCTTACCTCCAGGTTTTACTTTTCTACCAAACTTGTGTTTGTGAGGTGTGCCAAACTTGCGTCCACCTCGACCTCCAAAAAGGTTATCAAATTTATCTCCACCTCCTTTACCAGCCTTTATGGTTGCTGTTCTTGCTTGGCTCCTTGTTTTTCTAGGAGAAGGTTTCTCGGATTGGTGTGTTGAATGGGGTGAAGGTGGCTCGAACATGTCACTAACGTCAGAACTATCTGGAGAATTTGGCGAATCCAGATCCATGTCGATTACATCTGTATGTGTAACATCTCTTCCATTCTGTGTTGCTCTGCCTTTTTCTCCAAGTCGTGTGGGAGCTATTATAGTCATTGGAAGAGGGCGGTTTAAGAGGTTGCCTGGAGGAGGTCGTGAAAAGTCTGGAGCTGCTACAGTTTGTACAACTTGTGGACGTATGATACCACCGCTAGCACTGCGTACTGCAGCTGCTATGGCTGCTGGATATAGAATATTAGCAACATTGGCAGGGAGACCAGGAAATATTTGATTAATGGGATTTGTTGGAACTGTAGCAGGAGCAGGTGCTGCAGTCTTTGGAGCAGCTGCTTTAGCAGGTACAGCAGTTGTTTTTGGAGCTTTGGCAACTTTAGGCGTTTTAAGGGCAGCATTTGTTGTCACAGCCACAGGAGCAGCAGGTGCTGCAGTAGGGGGTACAGTACTTGTGGCTTCTTCTTCAGGTGGTTTCTGAGGTTCAGGTGGTCTCTCCTCAGGTTCTGGTGGTTCTGTTGGTAAAGGTGGAGGAGAAGCAGCTTTTGGTGCAACTACAACTTCAGGAGAGGCTTTTTCTACAGTTTCAGTCTGATCGCTGCTGCTAACCCGGGCCTCCTGCTGAGGGGAACCTGGAGGAGATGGAGACTTTGTTGGTTCAAAGGGATCATAAACATCTGGCTCAGGGGAGGAACCTGGGGGAGAACCAGCAGGAGAGTGTGGTACTCCAACTGCTGGAGACTTTGCCCTTCCAACAGATTCATCTGATTCTGGAGGAGGACCTGGTGGAGTATTGGGTCCTCTAGCAGGAGCTGGGGGTTCTTCCTCCTCCTCCTCATCACGTAATGGATTATTAATAGGTTTGAGCACCTGCTTGCTTGAAAGAGTAAACTTGACCGCAGGCTCTGGAGGAGTTTTAGGTCCCTGAGGTCTAACAGGAGGCACAGGTGTGGTGCCTAAATCTGGAGGCAACCGAGTAATACCCTCATCTTCTGAGTCAGAGATGAGGATGGGTTCCTGAGGTGGTGGTGTGACCATAATCACATCTAAATCTATAATTTCTGGACTTTTAGGTGGCTTTTCTTTATTGCGAGTCTCAGCCAATCGATCTGGTGACCACATTGGTTCATCTTGAAGAGGCGTTCGTTTACCACTTGGAGATGGCGTTCGACTTCTTGACCAATTTCTAAAAGGACTCCTATGAACTTTTGTGTTTTCTCTTCTTGCTCGCCTTCTCGCCTCTCCTTCTAATTTAACATTTCTCTCTTTCTTCTTTTTACCATCTTTATTTTCCTTTCCTGGTGCTCTATTAAAACTAACACTCACCATAATACTTCCACCAGCCTGATACACTTCTTTACTCTGCAAAGGAGACTTTCTTTTTTTTTTCCTCTTATCTCTTTCAAGTCTCGTTTCTTCTCTCTTCTCCACCAATCGATCTTTCTTTTTATCATCTTTTTTTCTTTCCTTTTTCTTTTCCACAACTGGATTAATTTTCTTAGGTTTTTGTTTTACCTTCTCTTTTGGCTTGGCAGGAATGACAACTTTCTTCTTCTCTGGTTTCTTTTTAACCGGTGTTCTTGTTCTACTTCGTGTTCTTCTTCTTCTTTTATCTCTGCTTCGTCCACGAGATCTAGACCTTGAAGATGAACTGGAACTTGAGCTAGAACTTGAAGACGTGTATGAGGAAGAGGAAGACGAGGAATAGCTCCTCCTCCTTGCCCGTTTTTTATTATGAGAACGTGAAGGCGAACGCGAATAACTTCTTCTGCCCTTTCGTGATCTAGAGCCATGACGTGACCGTGATCTGGAACGTTTTCTTGACCGTGATCTAGATTTTCGTCTAGATCTGGATCTAGATCGTGACCTTAGTGCTACATCACGTCCAAATTCATCTTTTTTTTTCCTTTCTTCCTCTTTCTGAGTAATCATTTTCCTGACATTATACCTCTCCATTTCTTTTCTTTTGGGTTCTTTTTTTCTTTCTCTATCTCTTAGTCTTCTTCGGTTTGAGTCTCTATTTCTCTCAATATTTCTGTCTCTATCCCCTCTCTCCCTATCTCTATTTCTATCTCGCCCTACGTCTTGAACATCTCGGTTTCTGCTATTTTTTGTCCCTCTTCTTTCTCTGTCCTCCTTTTCATTATCTCTATAGTTTCTTTCCTTCGTATTTTTTGAAACCTTTTTAAAAGAAACATCTTTTTCTTTATCTTTTTGTTTAGCTTTCGTTTTTAACTTTAAAGGAGGAGTCTTTGGTCTCTCAGGGACTGCAGCCACTGGCTCTTTAGGTGATACTGACTCAATTTCAGGAACTGTATTTTCTTTGTCCTTTTCTGTATCACCTTGTTCTTTATCACCATCCTTTGGTTCTTTATCTTTATCTTTCTTATTTTTCTCTTTTTTATCTTTCTTTTTTTCTCTACGCTTGGCATTCTCGTCAATTATTTCACCTTCTTCATACTCTCCTTCCTGGTCTCTAGGGGACGGAGAAACTTCTATCACTCGCCGGATCTGTAAATTAACACGAGGACGATGGAAAGGAGGAGTAACATGCCTAGGAGTTTCACTGGGAATTTCACCTTCCTCAATATTATCATCATTATCATCAAAGCTAATCTCTTCATTGTCAGATATAGTTTCAGTTTCAAGCCCTTCTAACCCAATAATGGGTTGGTTATTTCTGTCTCTACTTTTTTCTTCATCACTTTCACCAAATATTTCTTTAACCAAACATTCAGATTTATTAGGATTTGGATTTTCATTTGTGCTACTAGTCACTTCATGATCTCCCATATTGCTATCAGATAAGGAAATTGAACTATTAGCAGATTTCTCTAACTCAGGGGTATCTGTATCTGACACAGCTTCCAGTTCAAAGTCATTCAAACCAGGCAAGTTACTACTGCCTACAACATTGTTTTCCTCAGCTTCCTCAACAACTATTCTCCTGGGCATAGCGTCCACATTTCCTCTACACTCTGGTTTATCACTATCATCAATCACAAGTTCATCATCACTTGACTCAGGATCAATTTTATTATTAATTTCTTTTTTATCAGCCTCTGATGTTGCAACAATAGATATGCTACTCTTAAAGTTTTCAACATCGCCTTCCTCATCATCATCCTCCTCCTCCTCTTCCTCTTCTACTTCAGGTACTTCGGGTTCTATATCACTATAAATATCAATCTCATCATCATCATCATTTTTCTTTTTATCCTCTTGTTTCTTTTCCTTCTTTTCACTACCATTACAGCTGCCACTAGGTACTTCACAATAAGATCCTCCTCCTCTACCATCATCCCCACTTCCTTTCAGAAATGAAGAATAAGACCTTGATCCTGCTGGGTCATCTCCCTGAGTTCTACTGTTACCACCTCGTGGAGAACTTCCACTACCACCACTTGCTGATTGACCAAGCTGTTGTGGCTGTCTTGAGGGAGAGGATGACTGGCCATCTCCACCAGACTGCTGTCTGCCTGGTGACTCTGGCCCAGCTGCTCGTGCAACTGCTCCTATCCTTCCATTTAACTGAAGGCGTTCATGTGTAGGACTACCTGGATTAATGGGAACCTTAAGAAGATTGTTGTATTTGCTTGGTTTTAAAATGAAGGACTGGGTCTCCATTATTGAGCCCAAAAGATCACTGGTAATGTTTGTGCTATTTTCTATTTTTCTATATTTTGCCACTGCAGTACGAATAGAGGTATGAGACATAAGAGCTCTAACTGAGAGTGCCTTTCGACGTGCAAGAGCTTGGCTTGTGTCCATTACTCTCCCTCTTCTTATTCCTGAAGCTAGAATGGCATCTCCATATTCATCAGGCCTTCAGAAAAGAAAAAGGAAAAATTAATGAATTTATGAAGAATAAATAAACCATGTCATTTAAGTTATTTTAGTATGGTAAGGAGAATGAAAAATAAAGAAATTTCAAATTAAGGCAACAAGTTTAAAAAAAAATAATTAAGCGAAGACAAAGGAAGTAAACTTATACTACAGCTTTCAGACATGATGCTTTCAATTGAGAAACAAGACTAAAATGATAGTAATAGATACACAGTATAATAAAAATATGAAAACATAAGAATCTCAGATCTAGCATTTGTTACAGATACTTTGGTTTATCTCCTAATGATAAGTACAAACATAACAAATTACACATGTACATTCTGTAAATTCTGATGCAAATAAATATTATACAGGTTGAGTATCCCTTATCCAAAATGCTTGGAGCCAGAAGTGTCTTGAATTTGAGAATTTTATTCCAGATTTTGGAATATAATGAGATAGCTTGGGGATAGGACCCCAAGTTTAAACATGCAATCTATTTACATTTCACATACGACTTATAAACACAGCCTGAAGATAGTCTTATACAACATTTTTAAAAAAAGCAGCAGAGCAGCATTGGCAGAATACGGGCATCAGCTGCTGAACAAACAATGGCAGGCTTTCAGACTCCACCAACGAAGCCATGTTTTGATTAAAAGGCTAGAGTACACTTTACCCATAGGGGGTATCTACAGGCCTTTTTAACATTTTCAACAATATATCTGCAACACAGAGCAGAGAATAAGCACAAAACACACGGTAATCACAGTAATGCACGTAGGTCTGCTGGTGGTGACGACTGTTGATAACAAAGTGGCACCACCAGAGTTAGAGCCCCATCCAGGAAATGAAAGATCACATGTAGCAACTATCTGGGTATGCAGAAACCCCGCACAATACCCAAGAACTTCACCAGAGCCGACCGAAATTTTCCATTTGTGGCATCAAGTTGGAGCTTGAAAAATGTTTTTGATTTTGGAGCTTTTTGAATTTCAAAATTTCGGATGAGGGATACCTAACCTAACATTTTTTTTTCAACACGTTGGCCGTCTCCCACTGAGGTAGGGTGACCCAAAAAAGAAACACTTTCATTATCATTCAACACTTTTACCATCATTCACACATAATCATAGAAGTGCCCAGATATCACCAGATGTCACTCCAAACAGCCTTTAAGGTGTACTTCTCACTTCCATGACTCAAGTCTGGCTATCCAGTTTCCCTGAATCCCTTCAAAAAATATTACCCTGCTTACACTCCAACAGCTTGTCAAGTCCCAAAAACCATTTGTTTCCATTCACTATCTAAAATGCTCACACATGGCTGCTACATGTCAAGGCCCCTTGCACACAAATCCTCTTTTACCCCCTCCCTCCATCCTTTCCTAGGACAATCCCTACCCGTCCTTCCGTCTACTACAGATATATACAGCCTCTCTGTTCCTAAGACCACATCAGTAAATGAATTCATCACTAAGTGAGGAGCATACTATAATGGTAGTGGGTTTGTGTCAACCATCTCTGATATTGTTTTAATGTCACCTTTACACCATTTATAACATTTCTGGTATATTTTTAAATGTTTATACAGTAGTACAGAGGAACCTAAAATTTCGAATGGATCGCTTATCGAACTCTTTGAAAATTGACTGCTTTTTTCGAACCAACTTTGTCCCTATTATCGAACTCGCCCCTTCTTTTGAACCGCCGGGTACCGGACCTGTCCACCAGCCTGCTCTGTCCGCGTCCCTGCACAGGCGCCGTGAGAGAGTCTGGTTTTGTTGATGCTTGAGTGAACACTAACCTGTGGTCTCATTCAAACATTTTACGATTAATTCATTGTGTTTAGTGCTTGTGGGACTGTGACATAAAATACCATGGGCCCAAAGAAACTTGCTAGTGGTACCCCTGTGGTAAAGAAAGTGAGAAACACCACAGATGTGAAGAAGGAAATCATACAGAAGTATGAGAGTGGTGTGCGACTTGTTGAGCTTGCCAGGATGTATGGGAAAAACAAGTTGACCATCGCTTCTATCCTGGCAAAGAAAGACCAAATCAAGGAAGCTGATGTTGCAAAAGGTGTTGATATGCTAACCAAAAAAAGACCACAGACAATCGATCAGGTTGAGAAGTTGTTGCTGGTATGGATCAAGGATAAAGAGAAGGCAGGTGATAATGTTTCAGAGATGATTATTTGTGAAAAGGCAAGGAAGTGGCATGCCGATTCAAAGATTAAGGAAATTTGCGTCAAGTGGAATGATGTCCAAATGTTTGTGGAGAAGTACCACCCTGAGCAAGCTGAAACAAGCCATCTTTGCAACAAGTTCAGTGACAGAACCATGTCCCATTTTAGGGAAATCTTGAAGAGGCACCAGAAACAGAGGACTGTTGACAGTTATTTTGTGAGACAGGGGTCCAGTGACTCTCAAGCTGGTCCTAGTGGCATTAAAAGACAGAGAAGGGAAGTAACCCCAGAGAGGGCTTTGATACCTAAAGTCCTTATGAGGGGTGATTCCCTTTCCAAACACTAATCCCAACTCCCTCTCTCCTCCTCCCTATCTTCCAGATGCCATCACCAATCTTCAATAAAGGTAAGTAAAAATGTTATTTTATATGTTTATTTAAATTTATTAATAATTGTATACTATATTTGTTGTGTGTATGTAAAACTATAATGTAATACTATCTATAAAATGTATTTTTTTTGTGAATATTTTTTGGTTTCTGGAACGGATTAATTGTATTTCCAGTATTTCTTATGGGACATATTGCTTCACCTTTCAAACTTTTCGACTTTAGAACTAGTTCTGGAACGGATTAAGTTCAAAATTTGAGGTTCCACTGTATACTCTAATAAACATAAAAGAGGAAATCAGCTCTAATATACATTATTTAGGTATGCATACTGGTCAGAGCCCATTGTAAGTCTAAGTCGTTGGTAAACGAATACGTCGCTAAGTGAGGAGAGGCTGTACACCCTTCAAGCCATCTTATTTATAAGTTCAAATTACTCCCCATAAACTCATACTTGTGCAGACACAATGAGCTGTTATTGTTACTCCTCCACTCATTAATTTACTGTTTCTACCAGGCAAATAATTATTAAACAATTAAAAATGGGCAACTTACTCAGAATTTACATCTACATCGGCATTCACCCCTAAAAGAGAAAGATGAGGTAGTGCTGCATTAGCTCTCAAGGCTCCAAGACCTGGATCTTTGCTGAAAGGCTGCATTGTTGGTACACGTTCCCATGGTTTAGATGGTTTTATACCAAGAGCCTCTGCTATTCTTCCTTTTGGAGTCATGGCAGGGACAGGTAGTTTTACTTTCTTGGTAATCTGTGATGAAAAATAACATTAGGGTCAGATCTAAATCTTAAGACAAATTCATAATGAATTATGAGAAGTTAAATGTGAGAAATTATGAAAGGAGGGAAAAGTCACAGGAAAATATATTAACTGAAGCATCATAATATTACAGAGAAGTCACACAAGAGAAAGAAGAATTACAGTGCTAAAAAAAAAAACTGTATTAAGTTTTACTCAAGTGGAATGCAGCATACTCCAACATATACAGGAGGGCCCCATTTTTTTGACAGGCTCTCAACCCCCACTGCTAAGCGAAAATTGCCAGCGAGAGGAAAATAACAATTTTTTTCACTATCGAATGCATATACAACACCTGATAACATGTTTACACTGCTCAATACAACTAAGCCTAAAACAAACAATACGAAAGTAGAATGACTACAGTAGGACCCTCATATCTGCGGGTTTGATTTCCATGGTTTATTGTGGCTTGAAAATAACCCTTAATTTTGCTTATTGGCACCAAAACACAAAAGCAGTGGTGGTGGTGGTTCTTCAAAGGCTAAGAAAAGGTATGAAGTGCTTCCCATCAGTGAAAAAGTGCCAATTCTTAACTTACTGTGCATAATTTACCAACTTATCATAGGCATGTATGTAAACAAAAAACTGCTTATACAGTAGGGCCCCACTTACATGGCAGGTTAGGTTCGAGGCTACTGCCGTAAAGCGGAAATCGCCGTAAAGTGGAACACCCTTGTTTCCACTTATAAATGCATATAATACTAGATAACAAGTGTACACTAACATATATTAAGTTAGCAACAGAACTAGGCAGCATTAAAAAAACAATAAAAAAGTAAAATACACATATAGTATACTCATTACTTTTTTTTTTTTTTTTTTTTTTTTCAACAAGTCGGCCGTCTCCCACCGAGGCAGGGTGACCCAAAAAAGAAAGAAAATCCCCAAAAAGAAAATACTTTCATCATCATTCAACACTTTCACCACACTCGCACATTATCACTGTTTTTGCAGAGGTGCTCAGAATACAACAGTCTAGAAGCATAAACATATAAAGATACACAACATATCCCTCCAAACTGCCAATATCCCAAACCCCTCCTTTAAAGTGCAGGCATTGTACTTCCCATTTCCAGGACTCAAGTCCGACTATATGAAAATAACCGGTTTCCCTGAATCCCTTCACTAAATATTACCCTGCTCACACTCCAACAGATCGTCAGGTCCCAAGTACCATTCGTCTCCATTCACTCCTATCTAACACGCTCACGCACGCTTGCTGGAAGTCCAAGCCCCTTACCCACAAAACCTCCTTTACCCCCTCTCTCCAACCCTTTCGAGGACGACCCCTACCCCGCCTTCCTTCCCCTATAGATTTATATGCTTTCCATGTCATTCTACTGTGATCCATTCTCTCTAAATGACCAAACCACCTCAACAACCCCTCTTCTGCCCTCTGACTAATACTTTTATTAACTCCACACCTTCTCCTAATTTCCACACTCCGAATTTTCTGCATAATATTTACACCACACATTGCCCTTAAACAGGACATCTCCGCTGCCTCCAACCGTCTCCCTCGCTGCTGCATTTACCACCCAAGCTTCACACCCATATAAGAGTGTTGGTACTACTATACTTTCATACATTCCCTTCTTTGCCTCCATAGATAACGTTTTTTGACTCCACATATACCTCAACGCACCACTCACCTTTTTTCCCTCATCAATTCTATGATTAACCTCATCCTTCATAAATCCATCCGCCGACACGTCAACTCCCAAGTATCTGAAAACATTCACTTCTTCCATACTCCTCCTCCCCAATTTGATATCCAATTTTTCTTTATCTAAATCATTTGACACCCTCATCACCTTACTCTTTTCTATGTTCACTTTCAACTTTCTACCTTTACACACATTCCCAAACTCATCCACTAACCTTTGCAATTTTTCTTTAGAATCTCCCATAAGCACAGTATCATCAGCAAAAAGTAACTGTGTCAATTCCCATTTTGAATTTGATTCCCCATAATTTAATCCCACCCCTCTCCCAAACACCCTAGCATTTACTTCCTTTACAACCCCATCTATAAATATATTAAACAACCATGGTGACATTACACATCCCTGTCTAAGACCTACTTTTACCGGGAAGTAGTCTCCCTCTCTTCTACACACCCTAACCTGAGCCTCACTATCCTCATAAAAACTCTTTACAGCATTTAATAACTTACCACCTATTCCATATACTTGCAACATCTGCCACATTGCTCCTCTATCCACTCTATCATATGCCTTTTCTAAATCCATAAATGCAATAAAAACTTCCCTATCTTTATCTAAATACTGTTCACATATATGCTTCAATGTAAACACCTGATCTACACATCCCCTACCCACTCTAAAACCTCCTTGCTCATCCGCAATCCTACATTCTGTCTTACCTCTAATTCTTTCAATTATAACCCTACCGTACACTTTTCCTGGTATACTCAGTAAGCTTATTCCTCTATAATTTTTACAGTCTCTTTTGTCCCCTTTCCCTTTATATAAAGGGACTATACATGCTCTCTGCCAATCCCTAGGTACCTTCCCCTCTTTCATACATTTATTAAACAAAAGTACCAACCACTCCAACACTATATCCCCCCCTGCTTTTAACATTTCTGTCATGATCCATCAGTTCCAGCTGCTTTACCCCCTTTCATTTTACGTAATGCCTCACGTACCTCCCCCACACTTACATTCTGCTCTTCTTCACTCCTAAAAGATGGTATACCTCCCTGACCAGTGCATGAAATTACTGCCTCTGTTTCTTCCTTAACATTTAAAAGTTCCTCAAAATATTCTCGCCATCTACCCAATACCTCCATCTCCCCATCTACTAACTCCCCTACTCTGTTTTTAACTGACAAATCCATATTTTCCCTAGGCTTTCTTAACTTGTTTAACTCACTCCAAAATTTTTTCTTATTTTCATTAAAATTTCTTGACAGTGCCTCTCCCACTCTATCATCTGCTCTCCTTTTGCACTCTCTCACCACTCTCTTTACCTTTCTTTTACTCTCCATATACTCTGCTCTTCTTATAACACTTCTGCTTTGTAAAAACCTCTCATAAGCTACCTTTTTCTCTTTTATCACACCCTTTACTTCATCATTCCACCAATCACTCCTCTTTCCTCCTGCCCCCACCCTCCTATAACCACAAACTTCTGCCCCACATTCTAATACTGCATTTTTAAAACTATTCCAACCCTCTTCAACCCCCCCACTACTCATCTTTGCACTAGCCCACCTTTCTGCCAATAGTCGCTTATATCTCACCCGAACTTCCTCCTCCCTTAGTTTATACACTTTCACTTCCCTCTTACTTGTTGTTGCCACCTTCCTCTTTTCCCATCTACCTCTTACTCTAACTGTAGCTACAACTAAATAATGATCCGATATATCAGTTGCCCCTCTATAAACATGTACATCCTGGAGCCTACCCATCAACCTTTTATCCACCAATACATAATCTAATAAACTACTTTCATTACGTGCTACATCATACCTTGTATATTTATTTATCCTCTTTTTCATAAAATATGTATTACTTATTACCAAATTTCTTTCTACACATAGCTCAATTAAAGGCTCCCCATTTACATTTACCCCTGGCACCCCAAATTTACCTACTACTCCCTCCATAACATTTTTACCCACTTTAGCATTAAAATCCCCAACCACCATTACTCTCACACTTGATTCAAAACTCCCCACGCATTCACTCAACATTTCCCAAAATCTCTCTCTCTCCTCTACACTTCTCTCTTCTCCAGGTGCATACACGCTTATTATAACCCACTTTTCACATCCAATCTTTATTTTACTCCACATAATCCTTGAATTAATACATTTATAGTCCCTCTTTTCCTGCCATAGCTTATCCTTCAACATTATTGCTACTCCTTCTTTAGCTCTAACTCTATTTGAAACCCCTGACCTAATCCCATTTATTCCTCTCCACTGAAACTCTCCCACCCCCTTCAGCTTTGTTTCACTTAAAGCCAGGACATCCAGCTTCTTCTCATTCATAACATCCACAATCATCTCTTTCTTATCATCTGCACAACATCCACGCACATTCAGACTTCCCACTTTGACAATTTTCTTCTTCTTATTCTTTTTAGTAATCTTTACAGGAAAAGGGGTTACTAGCCCATTGTTCCCGGCATTTTAGTTGACTTTTACAACACGCATGGCTTACGGAGGAAAGATTCTTATTCCACTTCCCCATGGATATAAAAGGAAAATTAATAAGACCAAGAACTATTAAGATAAAATCAAAGAAAACTCAGATGAGTGTGTATAAATAAATGTGTACATGTATGTGTAGTGTGACCTAAGTGTAAGTAGAAGTAGCAAGACATGCCTGTAATCTTGCATATTTATGAGACAGACAAAAGACATCAGCAATCCTACCATCATGTAAAACAATCACAGGCTTCGTTTTACACTCACTTGGCAGGACGGTAGTACCTCCCTGGGTGGTTGCTGTCTACCAACCTACTACCTATACTTACCTTAAAATATTTGTAGTCTTAATCTAGGGTGAGATGAATAATATGTATGGTAGTCAGCCAGACTACCATACCAGACCACCCCACCCATACATAATATTCAATGACATTTAAGCATCCCAGAGCGATAAAATGCATATACAGTTCACTCATTACTTACCTTAAAATATTTGTAGTCTTAATGTAGGGTCAGAGGTGAGTAACATTTATTGTAAGAAATCAAGTGTGGTGTGTATGGTAGCCAGCCAGGCCAACCCACCCACACATAATATTCTATGACATTTAAGCATCCCAGAGCGATAAAATGTATATGCAGTTCACTCATTACTTACCTTAAAATATTTGTAGTCTTAATGTAGGGTAAGAGGTTAGTAAACAAGATAAAAAAAATAAATGAGAGAGAGAGATAATGAGTACATGAAGGAGGGCAGGTGCAGAGTTATGTAAACAAACCAGGCAAATGCAAGTTTTGTGAATAAACAAAGTGTACACGTCTGGTTTGTGTACAAGTTACATTGTGTACAAGCTGTCTCTACATTGATATGAAGGAATAAATAAAGAGGAACACTCCCATTTTCATGTAACACCATTTTTAGAAGAAATGAAGCTCTGAGTGAAGGCAATGGAAATAAGCCACACGGACTTTTTTCTTGGGTTATCCTAGGTACTTTACACATATGCTGCTATGTATGATAATCTATGTAACTGTATTTGTGTACACCTGAATAAACTTACTTACATATGAAAGGAATAATTTTCTACAGTTACCCATCATAAATGGATTAATGAAAATATGTATATTAACGTAATATATGACATTTAATGAGACTCAGTGATTATCATCATCATCATCATCATTACTAATATGGTATCTCGAGACATAAGACACTCTTACTGATTTTAACCCTTTCAGGGTTTCAGCCGTACTAGTACGACTTAAGTACCAGGATTTTTGACGTACTAGTATGCCTAAATTCTACTGCCCTCAAATCTAGTGAGAGAAAGTTGGTAGGCCTACATATGAAAGAATGGGTCTATGTGGTCAGTGTGCACGGTATAAAAAAAAATCCTGCAGCACACAGAGCGTAATGAGAGAAAAAAACTTTGACCGTGTTTTTGGATTAAAACAGCGACTTTGCACTGTATTTTCGTATGGTATTTATTGTTGTATTCTAGTTTTCCTGGTCTCATTTTATAGAATGGAAGACATATTACAGAAAGTGTGATGATTTTGACTGGTTTTACAAAGAAAACTACCTTGAAATTGCGCTCAAATTAGCAGAAATGTTTGATTTTTACCAAAGCTCAAAAGTAAACAAATCATGCTATGCGTCCAATACACGTCAACTGGTGAGTCTAATATTCTTTCACAAGTGTGCTGATAATATTTATACCATTTCTACACCAATGCAGTAGTCTGCATAACAGTAAATCTTCTGTTTTTTTGAGAATAGAAATTCAAAGTGGAAAGCAAAAGAATGTAAGAGGGGCATGGGGACGTGACTAATGAACAGAGGAAATGTTATTTTAGTGCCAGGAATGTCTTTCTTGTTTATTCTGGACCCTGTTCGGAAATTGGCATCTTTTGAAATTTGTGTGAAATTGGCAAAATTGCTAAATTTTGACCACTGTATTGGATAGTTGAAATCAGTAAATGGGTTGTTTCTTGCACTCATTCGATAGAAATAATGGAGTTCTAGTGAAATAGTTATGATTTTTGTCAACAAGTACACTGGAATTGGCCGAAAATAGGGCTCAAAGTGGGCAAAATCGCCAATGCATAAACATCGTCGAGACCGCTAACTTCACGAGAGCATAATTCCGTAAGTTTTCCATAAAATTTCACACTTTTGGTGTCATTATGATCGGGAAAAGATTCCCCATTTTTTCATAAGAAAAAAAAAATTTTTTTTTTTTTAGATTTGGCCGACCCTGAGAACAAGTCTCTGAGAGGGCCTGTCGACCCTGAAAGGGTTAATGTGTACCTGCACGCCAGCACAGTGTGTAAGTTTATTTAGGTACAGGTATACATAAGTATAATTATCAGAGTATATATAAAATATGAAATAACTTTTAAAAACACTTGAAATTTTGGAGTTTCCAGACATAATGGAGAGACTTAGTGCTTACCGATCTCACATAGAATGTAAACAAACCGGGTGGGGCACGGTGACCGTATTATAAAGTCAGGTGGGGGGAGCAGTATAGAGAGTTTTGGTCATAATTTGAAATGACCGTATTAGCGGAACACCGTAAAGCGAAACGCTGTAAAGCGGGACCCTACTGTATATAGTAGGACCCCCGTATTCGGAGGTCTGAAATCTGCAGTTTGTTATCCACTGTTTACGGTAGGGGTTGCAAGATTCTGTACGAGGCACAAGTACGCTCACACCTTTTATGCCACAAGACGGGCAGAAAGCAGCAATTTCACTCTGGCTGTACCCTTCTCCAGAACATCACTACATCTGAGATCATACATACCCAGGATGACTCGAGTATGGAACACATTCGTACAGCATAATGATGTCAACGAGATAAAGTCAGTTGATCAAATGAAAATGCTTGCCCACAGATGGCTCCAACTTCATCCTGTTCCCTACTTGTATGTCTCATAATAAAAATGCTTTCAAATGAGCTGATGTAGGTAACAGCTCTTAGCTTGCCAATAAAGTTAGGAATCCTTAACCTGTAAATAGCTGTCAATAAAGCTAGGGATCCTTAACCTTGTCAAACCCTGTGTAAAAAAAAGAGAGAAAGAAAGAGAAAGAAAGAGAGAGAAAAAGAGAGAGAAAGAGAAAAAGAGAGAGAGAGAAAGAGAGAGAAAGAGAAAGAGAGAGAAAGAAAGAGAGAGAGAGAGAGAGAGAGAGAGAGAGAGAGAGAGAGAGAGAGAGAGAGAGAGAGAGAGAGAGAGAGAGAGAGAGAGAGAGAGAAAGAGAGAGAGAGAAAGAGAGAAAGAGAGAGAGAGAGAGAGAGAAAGAGAGAGAAAGAGAGAGAGAAAGAGAGAAAGAGAGAGAGAGAGAGAGAGAGAGAAAGAGAGAGAGAAAGAGAGAGAGAAAGAAAGAGAGAGAGGAGGAAGAAAAAGGAACTTGACAGACAGGACCACCTGTTTAGAGACCTGTTCTCGGAACAAACCAGCAGGATCTTTGAATTGGTGAACACTCTCACACGTCACCCACTCAGCTACTCCTATCCCAGCCCAGCAGGTAGTATTGTGCCTTATACAAGACCACAGACCTACATCCCTGCAGCTGCCTCAGTACCCTACCTCTCTCAAGGGCAGGCACCTTACATGCCCTACACACCCACCACCTCAAGCTGACCACATCATCATGAGGAGCCAGTCTATCAGCATCCTGTCGGCCAACATTAGAGGTTTCATTACTAATGTTGGAGAGCTCACACACAGTTTTGTGAACACTCGACGTCCCGACATGATAGCTGTTGTTGAAACATTTTTGGATGACAGGACTCCAGAAAATTTTGCAAGAATTGCTGGCTACACCTCATGGATGAGAAGAGACAGGCAAGGGCAAGGAGGAGGTGTTGCTGTGTGCTTCTCTAAAAGTGTTCATGCCCAGCACATTGATGTTGCCACCCCTACACATCTTGAAATGTTCTTCAAGCTCTGCATAAACACTAGTACCTCTGTACTAGCATGTGCAATGTACAGACCTCAGTGGCAACATGCAGATCCCATCAACTTCCTAATGGAAAATATTGACTCCCTTCTGCTACAACACAACTGTCAACATATCATAATTGTTGGTGACCTCAACCAGCACCTTATACAAAGGGACTTTGATGACCTTCTTGCAGTGTTTGACATGAGAAACTCACATCTCTGGCTCCTCCCTTGACCCAGTAGTGAGTGATCTGGCAGAAGGCATAGTCACTTGTCAACCCCTCGGCTATGTTGGATCGTCTGACCACAAGGCTGTTTTTACGACACTTAAGATCCCAACAGAATGAGGTGAGGAGTCCACACGCACAACCTGGCTATGGGAAAAAGGTAATTGGCCAGCCCTTCGCTCTGAGCTTGTCACCACTAATTGGAATGCTCTTCTCCAAGGGGATGTTGACAACCAAGTGAAAGCCTTCACTGGACACATCCTTAATCTACAACAAAAACACATTCCTCACCGGCAATATGTGACGAAGCCTACGGATCTGCCTTGGTTTGGCTTTTGTTGTAGAGAGGCTGCTACTGCTAAGTACAAAGCATGGCGAAGGTATAAGAGACATCCTACCACCTATAACAGGAACTTGCACAGGCAAGCCTGTAGACATATGGGTGACGTTCAAAAGTGGGCCATTGCTAAATGGGAGGTGGACACTGAAAGAAAGCTAGCATCAGGTAGGGTAGGCTCCAAAGCCTGGTGGTCCCTGGTCAAGGACAGACAAGGTTATCTGCCTGATGAATTCCACCTCTAAATCGACAGGATGGGACCACCTCTACTAGTAGTCAAGAGAAGGCGGACCTCTTTGCTGAACACTTTGCTACCAAAATGCAAGTTCCTGATCCAGCAAGGGTCCCTCCTTGGCTAGCTGCAAAAACTGTGTCAAAACTGTCGGTGGTGACAATAAGGCAGGAGGAGGTGCATTTCCTTCTTAAATTGCTTGACCAAGAAAAGGCTGTGGGCCCAGACAAGTTGAGCCCAAGATTGCTGAGAAGATGTGCAGATCAGCTAGCAGCACCTCTAACTCGCATCTTTCAGCACTGCCTAGTACAGTGTAAATGGCCCTCTCTATGGAAAGAGGCAAATGTAGTCCCTGTTCACAAAAAGAAGAGCAGAGCAGAAATCAGCAACTACAGACCAGTGTCACTCCTGTCAATCACTGGTAAGATCCTTGAGACAATAATCTCAAGATAAATGACAGTTTTTTTTGACTATCACTCACTACTTTGTGATCGTCAATATGGCTTCAGGAAAGGTTACTCTGCTGCTGATCTGTTGTTAAACCTCTCCACTAAGTGGCACCAGTCACTGAATGAATCCAAAGTCAGCTGTGTGGTAGCACTGGACATTGCTGGTGCTTTCGACCGGGTGTGGCACCAGGGCCTCTTAGCAAAACTTCAAGCACTGGGAATTGCAGGCTCTATGCTATGTCTCCTCAGTGACTGCCTTCATGGTAGATCTCTAAGGGCAGTTCTCAATGGAACGGAATCAGCAAGACATCCTATTGGGGCAAGTGTTCCACAAGGAAGCATGCTGGGACCATTGTTATGGAATGTCTACTTCAACGGCCTTCTTCATCTCATCCCAGAATCACATGCATATGCAGATGACTGCACACTGACATTCACTTATCCAAGAGAAGAAATGCCAGCTGCTCTAAGCTACATCAATCACCAGCTAAGAGCTATATCAGCTTGGGGAAATAGATGGCAAGTAACATTTGCACCTGAGAAAACGCAAATGATGATCGTCTCTAAGCACCACGATGGTAATGCTGGTGCAGTAGTAAGGATGAATGGGAGGGTGTTGGCACCTGGAGAAGTTGATATCCTTGGGGTGAAATTTGACTCCAAACTAACAATGAAGAAACATGTTGTAAATCTTGCAAACAAGGCAGCCAGGATGCTTACAGCACTTCGCCATATCTCGCATCTGCTTGACAGAAGGGGTTGCAAGATTCTGTATGAGGCACAAGTACGCTCACACCTTGAGTATGCTCCGCTTTCTTGGTTTGCCTGTCCCCCCTCTCATCTGCGACTGCTTGACAGAGTAGAGAACAGAGCAAGACGTCTCATCTCTCACCTGGACCCATCATGGATAAATCTGTCATTTCAGCAGAGCTTTCAACAAAGGAGGGATGTGGGTGGCCTTACTGTTATGTACAAGGCCAATATTGTCAAAGTACCACACTTGGATCCACTTCGAGGACAGCGTGAAACAAGCTTTTATGCCACAAGACGGGCAGAAAGCAGCAACTTCACTCTGGCTGTACCCTTCTCCAGAACATCACTCCATCTGAGATCCTATATACCCAGGATGACTCGAGTATGGAACACATTCGTACAGCAAAATGATGTCAACGAGATAAAGTCAGTTGATCAAATGAAAAGGCTGGCCCACAGATGGCTCCAACTTCATCCTGTTCCCTACTTGTATGTCTCAACAATAAAAATGCTTTCAAATGAGCTGATGTAGGTAACAGCTCTTAGCTTGCCAATAAAGTTAGGAATCCTTAACCTGTAAATAGCTTGTCAATAAAGCTAGGGATCTTTAACCTTGTCAAACCCTGTGTAAAAAAAAAAAAAAAAAAAGAGATAGAGAAAGAGAGAGAGAAAGGAGGAGAGAAAGAAAGAGCACCTTATACAGGGACAATAAAGCTAGGGACCCTTAACCTTGCCAAACCCTGTGTATAAAAAAAAAAAAAAAAAAAAAAAAATAGAGAAAGAAAGAGAGAGAAAGAGAGAAAGAAAGAAAGAGAGAAAGAAAGAGCACCTTATACAGAGACAATAAAGCTAGGGATCCTTAACCTTGCCAAACCCTGTGTGAGAGAGAGAGAGAGTGTGTGTGTGTGTGTGTGTGTGTGTACTCACCTAATTGTACTCACCTAATTGTGGTTGCAGGGGTCGAGACTCAGCTCCTGGCCCCGCCTCTTCACTGATCGCTACTGGATCCTCTCTCTCTCTGCTTCCTGAGCTTTGTCATACCTCTTCTTAAAACTATGTATGGTTCCTGCCTCCACTACTTCACTTGCTAGGCTATTCCACTTGCTGACAACTCTATGACTGAAGAAATACTTCCTAACGTCCCTGTGACTCGTCTGAGTCTTCAGCTTCCAGTTGTGACCCCTTGTCCCTGTGTCCCCTCTCTGGAACATCCTATCTCTGTCCACCTTGTCTATTCCCCGCAGTATCTTGTATGTCGTTATCATGTCTCCCCTGACCCTTCTGTCCTCCAGTGTCGTCAGTCCGATTTCCCTTAACCTTTCCTCGTACGACATTCCCTTGAGCTCTGGGACTAGCCTTGTTGCAAACCTTTGTACTTTCTCTAACTTCTTGACGTGCTTGACCAGGTGTGGGTTCCAGACTGGTGCTGCATACTCCAGTATGGCCTAACATACACAGTGTACAGTGTCTTGAACGATTCCTTATTAAGGTATCGGAACGCTATTCTCAGGTTTGCCAGGCGCCCGTATGCTGCAGCGGTTATTTGGTTGATGTGTGCCTCCGGTGATGTGCTCGGTGTTATGGTCACCCCAAGGTCTTTCTCCCTGAGTGAGGTCTGTAGTCTTTGTCCACCTAGCCTATACTCTGTCTGCGGTCTTCTTTGCCCCTCCCCAATCTTCATGACTTTGCATTTGGCTGGATTGAATTCGAGAAGCCAGTTACTGGACCACATGTCCAGCCTGTCCAGGTCTCTTTGCAGTCCTGCCTCATCCTCGTCCGATTTAATTCTTCTCATCAACTTCACATCATCTGCGAACAGGGACACTTCAGAGTCTATTCCTTCCATCATGTTGTTCACATATATCAAAAATAGCACTGGTCCTAGAACTGACCCCTGTGGGACCCCGCTCGTAACAGGCGCCCACTGTGATACCTCTTCACGTACCATGACTCGTTGCTGCCTCCCTGTCAGGTATTCCCTTATCCATTGCAGTGCCCTCCCTTTTATATGTGCCTGATCCTACAGCTTCTGCACTAATCTCTTGTGGGGAACTGTGTCAAAGGCCTTCCTGCAGTCTAGGAAAACGCAATCTACCCACCCCTCTCTCTCGTGTATTACTTCTGTTACCTTGTCATAAAACTCCAGGAGGTT
>NC_069420.1:14963919-15186653 GCF_026875155.1 Cherax quadricarinatus
GAAGTACAGTGTCTGCAATCTGAAGGAGGGGTGTAAATGTTGCAGTTTTATAACTGTAGTGTAAACACGCCTCTGGCAAGACAGTGATGGAGGGAATGATGATGAAAGTTTTTCTTTTTTTTTGGGCCACCCTAATCAAACAAATCATATGTCCTTCATATAAAATTAAAATTGAAAAATATAAATGAATTCTTGTATTGTTGACTATTTAGCAATGAAAATTCTGAACTATATTTGTGGGGTAAAAAGACACAAGGAAACGTTTCCTTAATAAGATACCTAAGTGTTGCAAGTGTCAAATTTATCAACTCGTTGGTTCTCTGAACCATTTATCTACATTCCTGTCTGACACAGCAACATCTTGGGATCTTAATACAGGGAATTCTTCAGTTGTCTAACCCTTGGGCATGACCTACTTCCACTTTGGTCAAATGTGACATCTCCTACGACTGCTGCACCTCTCCTGTCTACAGTACATAAGCTACTTCTTCGCACATATGCTGTATTCTTTTCAAGATTGATGGACTGATCACATCGACTCAAGGCTGAGAGACTAATTACCTCAAACTCTTCCTGTTCTTCACCATTCTCCTTTATATGGACTGATGAAGCCACTGTGTGGTGAAACGTTTCCTTAATAAAGATACCCAAGTGCTGCATATGTGTCTTAATTTATCAACTTGTCGGTTTCTGAACCATTCATCTACATTGTTGAAAGATGACGACGACTTAGAACAATATAATGAAATTCTATTTCAGCTTTACTTTAAAACAATAATCTTGAAAGGAAGAGCTCAAAACAATACTGTATGAAGCAGACTTCTTATTTTAACAAATCATTATTCAAATTAATTTGCTCTTCACTGATGGACAAAACTTTCTAGTCATCTGACTCTTCTAAATTATAATATTTGTTCAAAATTTTATGAAGAAATACCAATTTCCAAGCCTTCTCTATTCCTAATCTACTTTGAAGTTTTGAATGTACAAGGTTAAATGAGGAAAATATTCATCTTAAACTGGCACTTGAAATGGCTACCATATGCTGCAGCCCCCATCAACCTGCCTTCAAATGCATGTAGAGGAGTCTGGATGACTGATGAAGTTTGCTTACCAAATCTGACCTATTCAGTAATTTTTTTGACATGAGAAATAATAAGAGGACATATGATCACTAAATTATCCTGTATATAAAATTTATTAATAATGGCATATTAAGAAGCTTAAAAAAAAAAAAGGCTAACGAAATACTTAAAACTTATTGAACCAACATATTAGCATTAAACCCAGGTAAGAGTATACATAAAAAAAAAAGTAACCCTGCTATATAACAAAGTCAACATATGAAATTACTTGGAAAACTTTTCAAGCATTTCTTCAAACCTTAAAAACTTTAAAATATATGAAATACTTACAGACTTCAAAATAAGGCCATTACCTTGAAAAACACCATTTTTACAATAATGTTAAAATATTTTCATTTACAGTATTGGAACTACGTTCACTTTTGGGCATCAGCGTCCTTATAATTTTTAGAACTATGTCTGTAAAATCATTACATTCTTTTAGATTATGTTAAAAACAGGTACTAAGCCCATATGGGTCACAAAAAATTTATCATTAAAGAAATGAGTATAAATGGCCCCTTGGCTAAAATTATGGAAAAAGGATTATTTTTCTTAACTTGAATAAGGTGGTTTAGACTCTTTTCACTCATAAGAGTTGAAAAGTAATTTCTATTTATCAGGCTGGTCCATTCTTGAATGTACCAAACATAAGTATGAAACTGCAAAGGCTGCCAACACTACTTGTAGAAAATGCTAATTTTAATCTATAAGCAATAAAAACCTCATTTACTGAAAAATAAATCAAACTTCTTTCATAAACTCAGTACAAAATATCTTTCTTACAGATTCCTTAGATAAAAATGATAAAAATTATTTAAAAAAATACAATAAAATAATAAGGAAATGCCCTTAGTAATGAAACTTACTGCAATAGCCTCAAGTACTGCTTCCTGCTCTTCCATTTCAGTCTCTGTAATAACAGCTCTTTGCTGACGTGAACGGGTGATGCGAGCACGAACTCTTTCTGAGGCACGAGTGCGGGGTAGTAGTCTCGGTCTCTCAACTGCACGGTTGGGACGCAATGCTGGGAGAGAGGAACTTGGAGCACCATCTTCAATTAAGTCATGGAGTTCTCCATCCTCAATTTCAGCCTGACACATTTTTTATGAAGAATTATTAATATGTAGAATGACTTTTTAATGTACTACAAAAAAAAATTTTAAATGCAAAAACACAAGGAAATTTATTGAAGACAATGCAACATAAATAATGTACTGGAAAAGTATTAATGTTATTTTACATTTATTACATTACCTCACCATCGACAATCTTATCAGCCAGAAATGCCGCCTTTTGTAAAATGTTTACGAGTAGAATAACGTGTTAAAAAACCATATTAATTTCACCTAAACCTACTTTAATCTTATTTTTTTTTTTTGAACAGACAAACTCTTCAAATTCACCAAATTTTAATTTGGTTCAGTTTACATATACAAGAGCTTAAAATATTCATTGACAATTTTTTATTTCTTGTGCCATGAAACTACCAAACAACTGCCCTTTCAGCATATATCATATTTTAATACAGTGGTCCCTTGAGTTATGATTTGCCCTCACAGGAATTTAGCTTTGTGTCGTGATAAAAAATTTAAGATATGATATGTGTACAATGGAGTGCTCATGGCTTGATTGACAGTGTCCTTAGCTCACATATTGAGGTCCGGGAAATGTTGACCACATTTCCTTACACCTATTAAACCTGTTCATCAAACAACAAATATATACCTGGGTGTCAGATGACTTGTAGATTTCATCCTGGGAAATAAAATTAACCTAAGTTGTCCAAAATGCTCTGATTAACCAGGGGCTTTCTATATACAATAGTATTCCAATGATGTCAGCTAGATTTGTAATAGAGGTATCATGTACTTGTTGAAATAAAGATTATTAGTATGGTCAGCATATGTAGTTGGGACTCAGCCAACCAGTGATGTGGTAGCTTGCTTCTTGCGCAGTGTATGAACCAATCGGAGCATCAATTCTTATGTGGGTGGGCCTTAGCTAACCAGTGATGCAGTAGCTTACCTCTTACACAGCATCTGAGCCAACAGGAGTGGAGGCCTGTGAGGGTGGCTTAGCAGCCAATCAGTAATGGAGTTGAATGTCTCGGGTAGCATCTGAGGCAATAGCAGAGTTTGTACTACAGCTTACTGTTTGCTCTTCAGTTTCAAGCTACCAGTGTGTGTTGCCCACACTAACTCTCGATTATTTACCCTTCATAACTGCATTTGTTTTAATTATACCATCTTTTGCATTACCAAGTCATCATGGCCTTTAAAGTGTGCAGTAAACAAGCAATTTCTCTGAAGATCAAGCAAAAAATTAGTGCACTGGTGCATGAGTAAGGCTTGCCACAATCAACCATCTCTAAAATTATCAGGCATATAGAAATAATAAAGAATGATGATGACCAAGCTAGTGAGAAAAAGCAGTGAAATTATTAGAGAAATGGAAAGACTGTTATTACTGTGGGTAAGATAGAAGCAGATGAAGGAGATAGTGTCTGCAAGTTATATCTATGAGCATGCAAGTCCAAGGTACAGTAAAAGTTACATTTCTGGGGTCTTGGAGCGGATTATCACAGAAAAATGTATCTTGGGGTTTGAGTTACAACAGTTTCGAAATACGACATGTTTTCTGGAATGGATTAATATCTTAACTCAAGGGACCACTGTATTACCAAAAAGGCTTATCACAGTTCCATTTAAGAAGCTTTCCTTATACCTGTGCTTCACTGTGTCCTGCAGCCTAGTTCTTTTACAGTGAACCTAAATTACATTTATGTAAAAGGTAATAAGTTTTCACTGTATAATGATTTAAATAACATACAAAAATTATACACAAATAACCCTGGGATACGGCCGGTGTTGAAAGAAGAAAGAAAGAACCCGCACATAGGAGAGAGAGTAGCTCATGATTACATTTTGGTCCGACTTGCACTGAAATGGCATCATGAGCTTTTCTCTATGTGCGGATTATTTGCGAATTGTTCCAGTCAGGGTATTGTGCCTTTTGTTCTTTATACAACAATTAGTTTGAACATAAACATTTTTAACTGTAGTAAAGTGTGGTTTGAAAGATTTAAGAGGCTTTACAACTGGCATAATGTTGGACTGACCGGTGAGACAGAGGTAATACAGAGGCAGCTGCCTCAAACAACAAGATATTTTCAAGTGTTCATTGTCAGCAATATGACTGCAATGAATGTGTATGCTATCAAGAACCTTCTGTTAATGAAAAGATTATAAGAATTTAATAAGCCAAGGGCCATCTCACTTTTGTAGGAGGAAATGAATGGATGAATTTCCAACTTAAGCCCATGGCAGTGTACCATTTGGTAATGTCAAGGGCATAAAATGCATCTGTAAACCCTATCTATCTTCTTGTAATTTCATAATACATTAATATAACATAGGTAACTATAGATATAACCTCTTCTCCTGTATATATTACTAAATTTAAAAAGAGAAACTTTCATTTTCTTTTTGGGCCACCCTGCCTTGGTGAGATATGGCCGGTTTGTTGAAAGAACAACAACAATGGATATATTTCAGAACTGGCTATAATCCTATTTTTACTTAGCTGTAGAACACTGCATTGACAGCAACATTGCTCACATGGCTTTGCTCCTCATTGATAATGCTCCATGTCATCTCACTTCACTGAATAACTTTTCCAAACCTCATCCGAGTTGGGCTTTTTCTCAAGATGACTGTGTCCTTGATTCAGCCAATGCATCAAAATGCTATAACCACATTCACAGCACATTACTTAAAAAGAACCTTCTCTAAATTCATCTCACACTGTTAACAAGGACAAGCCAACAATTCTGGAGTTCTGGAAACCATGCCATTGTGGATGCCATTTCTATCAAGAAATTTTTGGATGAGACTCACGGTGACCACTATGAACGGTGTGTAAAAAAATAACCGAGGCCTGGATCTATCAGTTATTTCCATGGATTCCAGGTGACAGTTTTAGACATACACAGTAGAGTGTGGGCCTCTCTAAGGTTGTTGGTCTTGAAGACAGCGATGAGGCTGATGTTGTGGAGCTGCTGGAGTTGAAGAACAATGAGCCATATCAGAAGATGGAGATGCTAGTGCTGAAACCTGTAATACCTACATGTTGACTATAAAGCAAAGGTGAGGGAAAGGGGAGGGATTAAACATTATGGAACAAGTTTGGAGGCTTTCAGGACCCATGCCAAAATTGCAGGATAAGCCCCAGTAAGGTCAACAATGCACTGTGTTGCTACAGGCTACTGTATAATTTTCATTAACACCCAATTTAAGATTACTCTCTACAGCCAAAACAGACATTAAGGAGAGACTTGTAGCTACAATACAGCCATTTATAAACAGGGTAATCCCCCAACAACAGGCCTCCTCATAGAGCTGCTTACTCAGATGAGGAAGCACATGATTCTGTCCCTCCCTCTTCCTCTCAGAAATATCCAGTTCAATCACACCTCTCAAGTCATCATGCCTACAAGTTGACCATGGCTAATGAGCGTTACTTGTGCATTTTGAAGGGACTGGGGTTAAGCTATACTGTTGATTTCTTGTATACATGATGGTTATGCATATGCACTGCATCCATTAAAATGTATTAAGCATGTTAAATTTTTTCCAAGGACCACATCTTCAATTATATTAAGTGAATCTATGGGAAAATATTCTGTTGAACTATGAATTTTTGCTGAATATACCTCTGTGGGGTTACAAAAGATGTATGTAGTTCAAAGGGCTCAGAAGTTGTTGAGGTAGGGTGGACATTTAGAGAGGATGACCAAGAGGATGTATAAATTAGGGGTAGAAGGAAGGAGGGGTAGAAGTCATCCAAGGAAGGGTTGGAGGGACAGGGTAAAGGTTTAGAGTGCTGAGGTGTTGAGCATCCAGCAGGCTTGTGTGAGTTTGTTTGATCAGAGTGATTGGAGAAGAGTGGTTTTCATGGCTTGATGTGCTGTTGTGTGAGAAAGGTAACATTTATGAAGGGATTCAGGGAAACTGGTTAGCCAGGCTTTGAGTCCTCAAGGTGGAAAGTGCAGTGCCTGCAAGCCAAAAATGGGGGTGGAGATGTTGCAGTTTGAAGGGTAAATTGAACAGTAATGTCTTCACACTTCTGATAATGAAGGTTTCCTTTTTTTGGGTGCGGGGGAATCACCCCACCTTAGTGCGACATGGCTGGTGGGTTTAAAAAAAAAAAGGGGGGGGGGGGACTGCTGTTAAGGAGGGTATGCCTGTACTGTCTCTGGTCCAGCTATTTGTTATGGATTCCAGGAATCACTGCTCATAAAATAACTACCAGGATGGAGGAATGAAGTTTAACAAAAACTTTAGTTTCTAAACATGAGGGCGAAACTATACAGTAATACTACCTGTGATATAAAAAAAGAGAGAAAAAACCTGTTGCTGAAAGATACTTAAGTGGTTGAAAAAATACAGCAGTTCACAAAGTAGTGCTCACTTGAGAGGGGCCAGTGCTACACCATTCAAGTGTTTTAAATATCTTGCTTAATGTTCCAAGAGATATTGTGATTTTTCCAGTTTACTTTTAAGCTTTTCTTAAACATTTCCTTTCAAGTCAAAATTTAAATAAGTACTATAGTACAGTATATGGTTCATGCACACATACCATTCCACAAGTCACTCAAAACTTTCTTGTATATATGTATTACTTACCTTCCTAAGTATAAAAATCGTTTTAATCATTTTAATGAATGCAAATAATAAAAATAAAACAAAACAAAAACTCTATATTAAAATTTTGAACCAAAAGACTTGACCAATTGTTTCATAAAACAGACCTCTGCAGCAGCTGAGGAGCTGTTCACAGCCTGGCAGTCAGGACAGAACCACTCTTCGATGGGTACACGAGTCAATGGTGGATCAAGGCACTCCAGGTGATAACCCAAATCACAGCCATCACACAACAGCAGCCGGTCCTCACGGTCACTCCGACCGCATACCTAACAGGCAAATTCATGAATTCATTTCCCCATTATTGGCAAACTTATCTCTATTGCTTCCTGATTAGACTAAAATTAAGAAAATGATGGAAAAAATAAAAAATGTGAACATGCTTATGCTAAGGAGACTGTTATCTACAATCATCTGTGGACAGGTCTATAAGAAAATGGAAGACAATAATAAGAGTAAGCCATGTGATTTCGACATGCCATTTTTTTTAAAAATAATTGCAATGTTTATCTGAACTTGGAAAAAAAAATACCAATTAGAGTAGAATACATTCTGTAACCTAAAAATTGAAAATTAACTGATATAATCATCTATAAAAAAATATAAAAAGCAAGGGTTCTAACAGGACTTGCACCAAATATTATAACTGGTGTCCATCACCCAACACATTTACCAAATGACACCATTCACAAGACAAACTCTGCTGTTTTTCCACATATGCAGTCTTTAACATCCTCACAATATCCAGTACATGCCAACCTCACAGTGAAACTTTTCACATTCAAACATATTTAAAATGAATTTGTATGTATCATCATAAACCCATTCATTCATGTGGCTAGTTAATGATTCCAAGGAGAGCTGATAAAGAGGACCTCATCTATGAACTTCCATAATATAACCGTGTTTTCTTAGTCTACTTGTGGGTTTCCTTTAAACACTGACAAAATCATTAGTGCAATTTTGTTACAACAAGACTTAAAAATCCAAAATTTCATAGTGCATTATAAAAACCTTGATAAGAGTGTGCCATAAATCTTTAAAAAAAAAAAAAAAAAAAAAAAAAAAAAAAAAAAAAAATCCAGAAATGTGAAATTTAGGTCGTACCCTCTGCCACAAGCAGTGCCCTCAGCCCCCCACCATTCTTGCTAGACGAGAGGAAGTAATTTGCAAAAGGTAGTATTTTTTTTACCTAACCAAAATTTATATACAGCTGACCATTGGTTAACATGATAGTTACATTCCTGAAAATGGTGTGTAATCAAAAATCATGCAAAATGAACTGAAGAACATTAGGGGAAATTTTTGGTTATACGTATTCCTTAGCCCCCACAAAAAATCTAAAAATCTAAGTGTATGGACAGTATTTTAGGACGTGCTGGCAAAAAAAAGCATGGGTAAGGTATGGTCATAGGGCTGTGAGAGCTTGAAGCTGTGAGGAGTGGTATAGGCAAAAAGTGTGGTTGTATCTGTGGCCTGGTGGTATGGATGATGGGTGAGTGAGTGTGCAGTTGGTGGTGCTAAGGTAATGAGTGGTGAGTGGTTACATTGCTAGATGTGTGGATGTGTTAGGGTGTGGGGGCCATTAAATTATGGTTAAGGTGTAGGAGTGGGACTGTGGGTTTGAAGCTGTAAGTGGTATGGGTGAAAGGTGTATATGAAGGCCGTGTGGGCTTGAAGCTGTGAGGAAATCGTGTGGGTAATAGATGTGGGTGTGATGGTCCAGTGTGGGTGGTGTCAGTGGCCCAGAGTGGGTGCTGGTCATGTGTCAGTGGCCCAGAGTGGGTGGTGGTTGTGTGTCAGTGGCCCAGTGTGGGTGGTGGTGGTGTGTCAGTGGTCCAGTGTGGGTGGTGATGGTGGTGTCAGTGGCTTATTGTGGGTGGTGGTGGTGTGTCGGTGGCTTATTGTGGGTGGTGGTGGTGTGTCGGTGGCCAAGTGTGGGTGATGGTGTGTCTGTGGCCCAGTGTGGGTGATGGTGGTGAGTTGGTGGCCCAGTGTGGGTAGTGGTGGTGTGTCAGTGGCTCATTGTGGATGATGGTGGTGGGTGGTGGCCCAGTGTGGGTGATGGTGGTGTGCTGGTGGCCCAGTGTGGGTGATGGTGGCATGCTGGTGACCCAGTGTGGGTGATGGTGGCATGCTGGTGACCCAGTGTGGGTGGTAGTGGTGGTGTGCTGGTGGCCCAATGTGAGTGATGGTGCTGTCAGTGGCCAAGTGTAGGTGGTGGTGGTGTGTCAGTGGCCAAGTGTGGGTGGTGGTGGTGTGCTGGTGGCCCAGTGAGGGTGATAGTGGTGTGCTGGTGGCTCATTGTGGGTGGTGGTGGTGTGTCAGTGGCCAAGTGTGGGTGATGGTGCTGTCAGTGGGCAAGTGTAGGTGGTGGTGTGTCAGTGGTCAAGTGTGGGTGGTGATGATGTGCTGGTGGCCCTGTGTGGGTGGTGGTGTGCTGGTGGCCCAGTGTGGGTGGTGGCCCAGTGTGGGTGGTGGTGGTGTGTTGGTGGCCCAGTGTGGGTGGTGGTGGTGGTGGTGATGTATTGGTGGCTCAGTGTGGGTGGTGGTGCATTGGTGGCCCAGTGTGGGTGGTGGTGTGTTGGTGGCCCAGTATTAGTGGTAGTAATATGTTGGTGGCCCAGTGTGGGTGGTGGTAGTGGTGTGCTGGTGGCCCAATGTGGGTGGTGGTGGTGTGTCAGTGGCCAAGTGTGGGTGATGGTGCTGTCAGTGGGCAAGTGTAGGTGGTGGTGTGTCAGTGGTCAAGTGAGTGGGTGGTGGTGATGTGCTGGTGGCCCTGTGTGGGTGGTGGTGTGCTGGTGGCCCAGTGTGGGTGATGTGCTGGTGGACCAGTGTGGGTGGTGGTGGTGTGTTGGTGGCCAGTGTGGGTGGTGGTGGTGTGTTGGTGGCCCAGTGTGGGTGGTGGTGGTGGTGATGTATTGGTGGCTCAGTGTGGGTGGTGGTGCATTGGTGGCCCAGTGTGGGTGGTGGTGTGTTGGTGGCCCAGTATTGGTGGTAGTAATATGTTGGTGGCCCAGTGTGGGTGGTGGTAGTGGTGTGCTGGTGGCCCAATGTGGGTGGTGGTGGTGGTGGCCATGTGGGTGGTGGTAGTGTGTTGGTGGTACAGTGTGGATGGTTGTGGTGTGTTGGTGGCCCAATGTAGGTGGTGGTAATGGTGTGTTGGTGGCCCAGTATGGGTGGTGGTAGTGGTGTGTTTGTGACCCAGTGTGGATGGTGGTAGTGGTGTGTTGGTGGCCCAGTGTAGATGGTGGTAGTGGTGTGTTGGTGGCCCAGTATGGGTGGTGGTGGTGTGTTGGTGGCCCAGTGTGGGAGGTGGTGTGTTGATGGCCCAGTGTGAGTAGTGGTGTGTTGGTGGCCCAGTGGAGGTGGTGGTGGTGACAGTGGCCTAGTGTGGGTGGTTGTGGTGTGTTGGTGGCCCAGTGTGGGTGGTTGTGGTGTGTTGGTGGCCCAGTGTGGGTGGTTGTGGTGTGCTGGTGACCCTGTGTGGGTGGTGGTGTGCTGGTGGCCCAGTGTGTGTGGTGGTGTGGTGTGTTGATGGCCCAGTATGGGTGGTGGTGGTAGCGTATTGGTGGCTCAGTGTGGGTGGTGGCAGTGTGTTGATGGCCCAGTGTGAGTGGTGGTAGTGGTGTTTTGGTGGTCCAGTGTGGCTGGTGGTGGTGATGGTGTGTTGGTGGCCCAATGTGGGTAGTGTTGGTGGCCCAGTGTGGGTAGTGTTGGTGGCCCAGTGTGGGTAGTGTTGGTGGCCCAGTGTGGGTAGTGTTGGTGGCCCAGTGTGGATGGTTGTGGTGTGTTGGTGGCCCAGTGTGGGTGGTGGTAATGGTGTGTTGGTGGCCCAGTATGGGTGGTGGTAGTGGTGTGTTGGTGGCCCAGTGTGGGTGGTGGTAGTGGTGTGTTGGTGGCCCAGTGTGGGTGGTGGTAGTGGTGTGTTGGTGGCCCAGTGTGGGTGGTGGTAGTGGTGCATTGGTGGCCCAGTGTGGGTGGTGGTAGTGGTGTGTTGGTGGCCCAGTGTGGGTGGTGGTAGTGGTGTGCTGATGGCCCAGTATTGGTGGTGGTGGTAGCGTATTGGTGGCTCAGTGTGGGTGGTGGCAGTGTGTTGATGGCCCAGTGTGAGTGGTGGTAGTGGTGTTTTGGTGGCCCAGTGTGGATGGTGGTGGTGGTGGTAATGTGTTGGTGGTAGTGGTGTGTTGGTGGCTCAGTGTGGGTGGTTGTGGTGGTAATGTGTTGGTGGCCCAGTATGGGTGGTGGTAGTGGTGTGTTGGTGGCTCAGTGTGGGTGGTGGTAGTGGTGTGTTGGTGGCCCAGTGTGGGTGGTGGTAGTGGTGTGTTGATGGCCCAGTGTGGGTGGTGGTAGTGTGTGGTGACCCATTGTGGGAAGTGATGTGCTGGTGGCCCATTGTGGGTGGTGGTGTGTTGGCAGCCCACTGTGGGTGGTTGTGGTGTGGAAGGGTGACAGGGTGAATGTGTGTGGTTAGTGGCATGGGAAGTATATGAATGATGGGTGACTGATTAGGTGTAAGGATGGCATGTTAGGGTGAAAGACTGAGTAAAGTGTGAGTGCAAGGTCATAGGGGGATGGTGTGAGTGCGAGGTCATGGGGAGGTGGTATGGGTGCGACATTATGGGAAGGTGGTATGGATACGAGGTCTTGGGGGAAGTGGTGTGGGTGCAAGGTCATGAGGTGGTGGTGAGGGTGTGAGGTCATGGGGAGGTGGTGTGGGTGCAAGGTCATGGGAAGGTGGTGTGGGTCCAAGGTCATGGGGAGGTGGTGTGGGTGCAAGGTCATGGGGAGGTGGTGTGGGTGCAAGGTCTTGGGGAGATAGTGGCCATGGGGAAATGGTCTGGGTGTAGGCATGGGGCCGGGGGTTGGGGGGATTGTATGGGCGGGTTTTGTAGGTGGAGGTTGCTGGTTGGGATGGTGTGGGTGAAGTGGTGTGGCCATTAGGGAGCTGTGTGAGTGCAGGCAAGTGATATGGAGGAGGTGCACAGCTGAGGTATGGTACTGGACATGCATGAATGGAGCACTGATGCATGGGACACTGTGTACATTAAGGAGGCCTTCCCTGTAAGACAATGGACTTACTGCAAGATGGGAAAAGAACCTGGCACATGCCACATTTCCCCCTACATGTACTTTGCTTTGTAAACTAACTAATGTAAGTTCACCAAAAATATGCCACAGTTTTGCAACAGTCTTAAGGTAAAAATGTGTTAACAAACTGTTAACCGATGGTCTATCATAACTTAAAGATGCTTAATTTAAATAAAACACCCGTATAACAAGTTTTAAGAAAATATTCAGTGTATTAATATCAAGAATCCACAAAAATTTAGCAAAGTACATTTATCATAATTACACATTCTCATACCTTTCAACAATGATGCATTTATTCTAACTTTACAGTGGTCTCTCACTTATTAATCTCGATAGGGACTAGAGGTTTGATAGGTGAATTTTTTTTTTTTCAAGTCAATCGCATTTTCCCATAGAAGCCCATGTTATAATTTGAGATGGGGACTGGGACAACAGTATTTTGTATCTACAGAAAAGAAATGAATTTAGTCCAACACCATTAAATTTTCTTCATGGTCACATGTTTTTTTTTTTTTTTTTTGTTCACTCTTTTACCTAATGCTCACATAACTATTTGATGGGTTGATTTGGCCTTGTGTCTTTCTACAAACATTTATTTATTTTAATTTATTTATTTATTTTATTTATTTATTTTATGTCTTTGCAAACAGTACATTGAGATTTCGTATTTACAATAGTGGGTTGCAATGCAAAGAAAGAGAGCCTCTATTATGCCTAGGCATTATGGGCCAACTTAACATTATTGGCTTACAGACTACCTAACATGAAGGATTATAACATAGTTGTACAGTAGATTATTAATTATAAATGAATCAAAATTTGTATGACAAAAGATATATTCATATATTTGAAAACGCTTTTTGTGAAAACAATGATTCAATTATATTCCTGTCAACAATGGATAAAAGGTTCAAAGTGATTGTTGAAGTTATGATGTGGGAGTACATAAGTATGTGTATACTGAGTATTTAGAGTTTAGTCTCAGGTGATTAAGTGGCTTTTGAGAAGAGTCTTAAATTGATTTTCAGACTGGGTTACTTTAATATCTTCTGGTAATGAATTCCATATTTTGGGGCCCTTTATGTGCATAGAGTTTTTACACTGTGTGATATGGACACGAGGTATCTCAAAAAGTGATCTGTGTTCTTGTGTTGTGGTCATGTGTCCTGTTTTGGTTGGTGAGAAGTTTGAGTGGAGGGTTTATATTTGCGTGTATTGTTCTGTGTATGTAGTAGGCACATGAATAAGTATGGATGTTCTTAATGGTGAGCAGATTCAGACTTTTGAAAATTGGTGGAGTATGCTGGCGGGAGTGGGAATTTGTTATCATTCTTACTGCTGCCTTTTGCTGGGTTATTAGGGGTTTTAGGTGATTGGATGTTGTTGATCCCCATGCACAAATTCCATATGTAAGATAAGGGTATATGAGTGAATGGTACAGTGCCAGGAGAGCTGATTGTGGAACGTAGTACCTTATCTTTGATAGTATGCCTACAGTCTTGGAGATTTGTTGTATGTGTGTCCGGAACTTAAGGCTACTGTCAAGGTGGATACCTAGGAATTTTCCCTCTGTGAGTCTTGTGACTGATGATCTGTTTAGCATTATGTTAATTGGATCATTTGCAGCTCTGTTTCCAAACTGAATGAAATAGGTTTTATCAGTGTTCAGGGTAATTTTGTTAGTCATCATCCAGGCAGATATTTTCTGTAATTTGGCACTGACTGTGTTTGCTAGTATGACTGTGTTTGGGTGGGAAAAGACATATGTAGTGTCATCTGCAAATAATATGGATTTGAGTAGCTGTGATGCATTCAGTAGATCATTGATGTAGATGAGAAAGAGGAGTGGTCCAAGGACACTTCCTTGTGGGACTCCTACTGTGATTGGTTGGGTGGAAGAGTTTGCATCATTTGCATACACATATTGAGTTCTGTTACTAAGGTATGATTTTAGGTAGTTGAGGGAGTGGCCTCTGATACCACAGTGCGTTAATTTGGAGTACAGCAGTTCATGGTCGACTGTATCGAAAGCTTTACGCAAATCAATGAAAATGCCCAGCGGGACTTCTTTCTTTTCAAGTGCGGTATATATTAGCATCATTTGTGCTTTTATTACTTCTGAATCCAAACTGACAAGGGTTTAATATGTTGTGTGACGAGGTAGGAATAGATCCGTCTATGAATTAATTTTTCAAAGATTTTAAAGAGCAGTAGTAAGTTAGATATTGGTTTATAGTTATTCAAGTCAGCTTGGTCACCTCCTTTATGGATCGGAGTGACCCTCGCTATTTTGAGGATTGTTGGGAAGGTAGATGATTCAATGGATTTGTTAACCCTTTCAGGGTCCGTCCCGTAGATCTACGGCTTTACGGTGAGTGTCCTAACCGTAGATCTACGCCATGAGCTCAGCTCACTCTGATAAACTGTGAGTGGTACATTTGGGCCTAGATATGAGAGAATACATCTATGTGGTATGTGTGCACCACATAAAACAGATCCTGCAGCACACTGTGTATAATGAGAGAAAAAAACTGAAATCATGATTTTTCGATTAAAACAGCAACTTTGCAGTGTTTTTTCGTATGTTTTTTATAGTTGTATTTGCGATTTCTTGGTCTCATTTGATAGAATGGAAGACATATTACAGAAATAGAGATGATTTTGATTGGTTTTAGCACTGGAAATGGCTTGAAACTGAGCTCAAAGTAGCGGAAATGTTAAATTTTTGCCGATATTCAAGAGTAAACAAACGACCTCACACATCTAATACACGTCAGCTGGTGGGTCTAATATACATTCACAAATATGGTAATGATATTTATACAATTATTACAGTATTGCATAACAGTAAATCTTCTATTTTTTGGTGTGAATAAAAATTCATTATGTGAATAAAAAATCAAAATGGAATTTATTTGTAAAGCCTCAAAACATAACTAATGAACAGAGGAAATGTTAGTTTAGTGCCAGGAATGCCTACATTGTTTATTCTGGACCCTATTTTGAAATTGGAATATTTTGAACTTTGTGTTAAATTGGCCAAATTAACAATTTCCGATCACTTTATTTTGTAGTTGAAACAGTTGACTTGGCGATTTCTTGTGCTCAATCGATAGAATAGAAGTAATACTAGTGAAATAGCTAAGAATTTGGTTGATTGGAATAATGTAATTGGCCTAAAATAGGAGTCAAAGTCGGCAAAATCGCCGATTCGTAAATATCGCTGACACATCAAAATTTGCGAGAGCATAATTTCGTCAATTTTCCACCAAATTTCGTACTTTTTGTTTTATTACCTTCACAAAAAGATTCTCTACGATTTCATAAGAAAAAATAACAAATTTTTTTTTTGAAAATTCTTGGACACTGGTGCGTGACTCCAGATTTGGGCCTTGGACCCTGAAAGGGTTAAAGAGCATTGCAATAATTGGTGACAATACTTGAGAAGCTTTTTTGTACATAAAAGCAGGCAATGTTTATGTCTCTTGCCTTGTTTTTAAGGGAGATTATGATGAGCGTAACTTCTATGGGGTTGGTTGGAGCTAGGAATAGCGTATTTGGGTAGGTATCTATGAGGTAGTCTGATGGACGGGTGTTTGTGCTTGGTATTTTGTTCACTAGATATTTTCCTATGGTGGAGAAGAAAACATTGAGTCTGTTTGCCGTTTCAGTTGGAGTGAGTAGGGGTTCATCTGATTTGGTTAGTTTGATTGTTTTGGTTTTGGATAACTTTTTAGTTCCAAGAATTTCAGATATAGTTTTCCAGGTTTTTTTCATATCACCTTTGATGTTATGTAATCTATTTTCATAATACAATTTTTTAGACCTTATCAGGCTGGTAAGTGCTGATGAGTAACGTTTAGATTGTTCTCTAGTTATTTGACCCATTCTATACTGTTTTTCATATTTGTGCTTTGTGTTAATGGATTTGAGGATGCTTGGTGTTAGCCAGGGATTATTCAGTCTCTTTGCTGTGATGTTTAGTTTTTTGGGGGCAATGTTTGTTATAGAGGTTTCGGGCTTTTTTTAGAAAATTATTTATATTTCTTCTTTCTTTCAATACACCGACCGTATCCCACCGGGGCAGGGTGGCCCAAAAGAAAAAACAAAAGTTTCTCCTTTTACATTTAGTAATATATACAAGAGAAGGGGTTACTAGCCCCTTGCTCCTGGCATTTTAGTCGCCTCTTACAACACGCATGGCTTACGGAGGAAGAATTCTGTTCCACTTCCCCATGGAGGTAAGAGGAAATAAACAAGAACAAGAACTAGTAAGAAAATAGAAGAAAACCCAGCGGGGTGTGTATATATATGCTTGTACGTTTATGTGTAGTGTGACCTAAGTGTAAGTAGAAGTAGCAAGACGTACCTGTTATCTTGCATATTTATGAGACAGACAAAAGACTCCAGCAATCCTACCATCATGTAAAACAATTACAGGCTTTCGTTTTACACTCACTTGGCAGAACGGTAGTACCTCCCTGGGTGGTTGCTGTATACCAACCTACTACCTTATTATTTATATTCTTTATATTCTCTTATTTCTTTCCTACTTCAATAGGTTTTGTCACCTTGCTATGTTCTTGTAGGCATTGTGTCTTTTATACATTCCAGAGTTTCTGTAATTCATGTTTTAACTGTGCTAGTGTTAACCGTAGTGGCCTGCTTTTGTCCTTATTCTATTTTCAGTTTTATCTAAATCCTGCCATGTACATTTTATTATTTAAATCTAATAACTGCATTTTAAAGATCTGTTGTACTTTCTTTTTATCCCCTTTTAAAATACATTAAAAAAATAACCATTTTGCCTTCTTTAACAGATACCCTTAACAGTATATCACTGTTCACAATTGTCTTTTTAAACTATGGTCCTATTTTATACCTCAAAGACAAAAAACAAAACTAGACTGATAGGCTTTCAAAAAGAGATATGTGGAAAGTGGAAGAGTAGCAAAGCAGATGGATATAAAAATACTCTTAATATCTTGAGAATTGACGTGTCAGCGGATGAGTTTATGAAGGAAGAGGTTAATCATAGAACTGATGAATGAAAAAGGGTGAATGATGCATTAAGGTACATGTGGAGACAAAAAAAAATGTTATCTATGGAGGCAAAGAAGGGAATGTATGAAAGTATAGTGGTACCAACACTCTTGCATGGGTGTGAAGCTTGGGTTGTAAATACTGCAGCGAGGAGACAGTTGGAGGCAGTGGAGATGTCCTGTCTAAGGGCAATGTGTGGTGTAAATACTAAGCAGAAAATTCAGAGTGTAGAAATTAGGAGAAGGTGTGGAGTTAATAAAAGTATTAGTCAGAGTGCTGAAGAGGGGTTGTTGAGGTGGTTTGGTCATTTAGAGAATGGATCAAAGTAGATTGACATGGAGAGCATATAAACCTGTAGGGAAAGGAAGGTGGGGTAGGGGTAGTCCTTGAAAAGGTTGGAGGGAGGGGGTAAAGGAGGTTTTGTGGGCGAGAGGCTTGGACTTCCAGCAAGCGTGCGTGAGCATGTTAGATAGGAGTGAATGGAAACAATTGTTTTTTTGGGACCTGACAAGCTGTTGGAATGTGAGCAGGGTACTATTTAGTGAAGGGATTCAGGGAAACTGGTTATTTTTATATACCCAGACTTGAGTTCTGGAAATGGGAAGTACAATGCCTGCACTTTAAAAGAGGGGTTTGGGATATTGGCAGTTTGGAGGGATATGTTGTGTATCTGTATACGTATATGCTTCTGAGCTGTTGTATTCTGAGCACCTCTGCAAAAACAGTGATTTTCTTTCTTTTTGGGTCACCCTGCCTCAGTGGGAAACGGCCGATTTGTTAAAAAAAAAAAAATCCTGAAAGTTAACAAATTTCATGAGATCTTTACACTTCAAAAGAAAACAAGTTTGTTTGTATTTGAAGACCTTGTGAGCAAAGTAATGACTCACAAACAAAACCTGGGAGCTTCATTTTTATTTCCTGTAACAAATTAGGTGTACCTGATCAAACTATCACCAGCCTAGCCTGGCACCAGACTTTGAATAAAAAAAACATTCGAGAAATGTCACAGGTATCCACAGCAGAAAGTTTGCAGTAACTTGACATGAGCAACTGTGTGTGACATTTCTCCAGTCAGACACACAGTTTTCACTCAATAAGAACTGGGTGTGATAAAGCTACAAAGACAAAACCTATGAAGTGTAACGAATTACAATACTGTTAGTATATACATATACAAATGTAATGTCATCATAAAGCAGTACAGCCATAATTACAAATGTCATTACAATGTGATACAGCAATAACTAGAGACAGTTTAATTGTCTATGACTACCTATCATCATTACTTGTTCTAAATAGTATCAGATCTAAATTCAACATTATTATGTCTGAGGCCAATGACAGGTATGCACAAATTATTGACAAAGGGATTAAAGTTAAACCTTCATGAATTCCCTTTCACACTGGCCTCCAGAATCACGGCAAAATTGACACATTGGATAAATTAACAACAAAAAAAAAAATGTAAATTAATTCAGTTTCCTAAACAGAAGTGTAAAAACCATTATTAAAAAAAGAACCAGCAATATAGCTGTACAGATAGGAAACAGCCAATCTCATACACATAATAATGAAATGTATCAAGCAAAACAAGTCTAAGAAGAACATTACAAGATCAGTAAACCATAAGATGTTAGTAACTGCTAGGATCTAAGTGTCAATGATAGTGCAAATTGCATGGAGATGCCAATGACATGAATTACCTGTAGTGTGTGGACAGAAACAGGGCAAAACACTAGAAAATTTGATTCTAAAAATTTATACCCACTTAAGAGATCCAGCCTTACAAACCATAAGGAAAATGGTAAATTACTCTATTGTTAATTATAAGATGTCTAAAATATTGAGGAGTCTGACAAAGACCCACTGTAACCTCCATTTTTTCTCTTGGACCTGCTGTTTACAGGATGGTTGATTGATTAACTGGTTTTAACGAATCAACTACTTCTTCATAAATAATAGTTAATTCCATAAATATGAATTAAAGTAAACTATAAAGTGTAAATACATTAACAGATGCACATCTCTAAGTATCTATACCCTTCCATGTTAAGCGACATAAAAGACACTATGGCAGAACTAAAAATTCTGACAACATTCTACTTGGAGACCACTGTTAGTCTTTAAGCAAAAGGCTGCCTTAATAAATATTTCCATTCTGCCATAGTGTCTTTTCTTTATCAGCTTGTTGGTTTTACAATCTCATTCCCAGTGTTGTTACATGTTCTAGAGTGTAAACACATCAAAAATTAAATTTAATGTATCAATACTTCAAAATTCTTATACACATGTATATACAATAAATTTATGTAAATTATCAGTAAGGTACAGTTTCTTTTTTTTTGCTTTAAATAAACACTTGTTGCAACTCATGAGGGGCAAACACATCATTGGCACACTTGACTGTCAATATGCTGGACACTTACCCAGTGATGTCACATGAAAACTGTCTACGAAAGTACCAGCTTTGATTTACTAATATTTACTTACCTCACAGAAAGTTGGGTCTTCCTCTTCTGACGGAAGATCATCAGGTTTCACTTCTTTAACAGCCTCTCGTCGAATAACACGTCCTCCAATACGCTGACGTACAAACACCAACAAGAAGGGTATTCGATCTTGAGGGCAACTGTTATTTGTCTGCATACAAAAGTCAAGGAATTGGTAAAAAGATATACATAAAAAGAGAAACTTAAATATTAGTCCATAGTGTGAAATGCTAAAATATTCTTTGAATTTACTTTAATAAAATTATTAATAGTAGAGAGTATAGTATTTAACAACAGGCCTCTTTGTAATGTATTAAAGTGATTAGATTTATTTCCTAATATGATAAATGTTAATAAAACATTAGCAATGAAGTCCAAAACTAAACTAAAAAAAACAAAAAGGAATATCCTGGTTAACCTTTTAACTCTCGCAACCCCCAATCCTAGTCTCTCTCTGTCACAAAATATTTTGGGAAAAAAAAAAAAAAAAAAAAAAAAAATCCTGTGAAATTATAATCTTTTCCCGATGCTAATGACACCAAAAGTACGAAATTTGATGAAAAACTTACGGAATTACGCTCTCGCGAAGTTAGCGATCTCAGTGATATTTATGCATCAGCGATTTCACACACTTTAAGCCCTATTTTCAGCCAATTTCTTTGTTCCAGTTGACCAAACTCGTCGCTATTTTTTAGAACTCCATTTGTTAAATACACTGAGTACAAGAAAACTCCCATTTACTGATTTCAACTACCCAATAAAGTGGTCAGAAACTGAGAATTTGGCCAATTTCATGCAAATTAAAAAAATATGCCAATTTCAAAATAGGGTCCAGAATGAACAATGCAGACATTCCTGGCACTAAAATAACATTTTCTCTGTTCATCAGTCACGGTTCCAGGCCCTTTTTATATTACTTCTGCTTTCCATTTTGAATTTGTATTCACACAAAAAATAGAGGATAAACTGTTATGCAGACTACTGCATTATTGTAATACGTAATTGTATAAATAATGTCAACCCATTTGTGACTGCATATTAGAATGGCTAGTTGGACATTTATTGGACAATGATGTCATTTGTTTACTCTTGAACATCGGCAAAAACAGAACATTTCCACTACTTTGAGCTCCATTTCAAGGTCTTTTCATAGTGAAACCAATCAAAATCCTCTCTAGTTCTATGTCTTCCATTCTATCAAATGAGACTAAGAAAATGAGAATACAAAAATAAATACTATATATATGAAAATACACCTCAAAGTCGGTGTTTTAATTAAAAAACGTGGTCGAAGTTTTTTTCCTCATTATGCACTGCGTGCTGCAAGATTTTTTTTATACTGTGCACATTGACCACACAGACCCAATCTCTCGCATGTGGGAGTACCAGCTTTCTCCAGCTTGATTTGAAGCTGCTAGAATTTTTGAGTATATGTACATCAAACATATTGGCTCGTAAGACGTATATTATTATTATTATTTTTATTATTATCACACTGGCTGATTCCCACCAAGGCAGGGTGGCCCGAAAAAGAAAAACTTTCACCATCATTCACTCCATCACTGTCTTGCCAGAAGGGTACTTTACACTACAGTTTTTAAACTGCAACATTAACACCCCTCCTTCAGAGTGCAGGCACTGTACTTCCCATCTCCAGGACTCAAGTCCGGCCTGCCGGTTTCCCTGAACCCCTTCATAAATGTTACTTTGCTCACACTCCAACAGCACGTCAAGTATTAAAAACCATTTGTCTCCATTCACTCCTATCAAACACACTCACGCATGCCTGCTGGAAGCCCAAGCCCCTTGCACACAAAACCTCCTTTACCCCCTCCCTCCAACCTTTCCTAGGCCGACCCTACCCGCCTTCCTTCCACTACAGACTGATACACTCTTGAAGTCATTCTGTTTCGCTCCATTCTCTCTACATGTCCGAACCACCTCAACAACCCTTCCTCAGCCCTCTGGACAACAGTTTTGGTAATCCCGCACCTCCTCCTAACTTCCAAACTATGAATTCTCTGCATTATATTCACACCACACATTGCCCTCAGACATGACATCTCCACTGCCTCCAGCCTTCTCCTCGCTGCAACATTCATCACCCATGCTTCACCCCCCATATAAGAGCATTGGTAAAACTATACTCTCATACATTCCCCTCTTTGCCTCCAAGGACAAAGTTCTTTGTCTCCACAGACTCTAAGTGCACCACTCACCTTTTCCCCTCATCAATCTATGATTCACCTCATCTTTCATAAACCCATCGCTGACACGTCCACTCCCAAATATCTGAATACATTCACCTCCTCCATACTCTCTCCCTCCAATCTGATATCCAATCTTTCATCACCTAATCTTTTTGTTATCCTCATAACCTTACTCTTTCCTGTATTCACTTTTAATTTTCATCTTTTGCACACCCTACCAAATTCATCCACCAATCTCTGCAACTTCTCTTCAGAATCTCCCAAGAGCACAGTGTCATCAGCAAAGAGCAACTGTGACAACTCCCCTTTATGTGTGATTCTCTATCTTTCAACTCCACGCCTCTTGCCAAGACCCTCGCATTTACTTCTCTTACAACCCATCTATAAATATATTAAACAACCACGGTGACATCACACATCCTTGTCTAAGGGCCCTACTTTTACTGGGAAATAATTTCCCTCTTTCCTACATACTCTAACTTGAGCCTCACATCCTCGTAAAAACTCTTCATGTTTTCAGAAACCCTACCTCCTACACATACCCTGCAACATCTGCCACATTCCCCCCTATCCACCCTGTCTTTACCCCTTTTCCAAATCCATAAATGCCACAAAGACCTCTTTAGCCTTATCTAAATACTGTTCACTTATTTGTTTCACTGTAAACACATGGTCCACACACCCCTACCTTTCCTAAGCCTCCTTGCTCATCTGCTACCCTATTCTCCGTCTTACTCTTAATTCTTTCAATAATAACTCTACCATACACTTTACCAGGTATACTCAACGACTTACCCCCCAAAAATTTTTGCACTTCCTTTTGTCCCCTTTGCCTTCATACAAAGGAACTATGCATGCTCTCTGCCAATTCCTAGGTACCTTACCCTCTTCCATACATTTGTTAAATAATTGCAAACCACTCCAAAACTATATCCCCACCTGCTTTTAAAAATTTCTATCTTCATCCCATCAAACCCGGCTGCCTTACCCCCTTTCATTTACCTACTGCCTCACGAACTTCCCCCACACTCACAACTGGCTCTTCCTCACTCCTACAAGATGTTATTCCTCCTTGCCCTATACACGAAATCACAGCTTCCTATCTTCATCAACATTTAACAATTCCTAAAATATTCCCTCCATCTTCCCAATACCTCTAACTTCCATTTAAAAAACTCTCCTCTCCTATTTTTAACTGACAAACCCATTTGTTCTCTAGGCTTCCATAACTTGTTAATTCTACTCAAACTTTTTCTTATTTTAAAACAAATTTGTTGATAAATCCACCCACTCTCTCATTTGCTCTCTTTTTACATTGCTTCACCACTCTCTTATCCTCTCTCTTTTTCTCCATATACTCTTCCCTCCTTGCATCATTCTACTTTGTAAAAAAAACTTCTCATATGCTAACTTTTTCCCCCTTACTACTCTCTTTACATCATCATTCCACCAATCGCTCCTCTTCCCTCCTGCACCCACTTTCCTGTAACCACAAACTTCTGCTGAACACTCTAACACTACATTTTTAAACCTACCCCATACCTCTTCGACCCCATTGCCTATGCTCTCATTAGCCCATCTATCCTCCAATAGCTGTTTACATCTTACCCTAACTGCCTCCTCTTTTAGTTTATAAACCTTCACCTCTCTCTTCCCTGATACTTCTATTCTCCTTGTATCCCATCTACCTTTTACTCTCAGTGTAGCTACAACTAGAAAGTGTATACATGTATATGACCGAAACAGTGAAAGGGTTAATGATAATGAAATGCTAACTTATTCACTTCTGTGAAGAGGTAGAGAGATAAATAAATGTTTGATTATATAACATTGAAAAAAATGTCAAATATAAGAAAAAGTGATGCGAAAAGTAGAAAATGTTGATTCTTAATTTTAACCCTTTGACTGTCAGTGTTGTATATGTATATACGTTTTACGAACCAGTGTTTTGGACGTATTAATATGCCAAAATTCTAGCAGCTTCAAATCAAGCAGAAGAAAGCTGGTAGGCCCACATGTGAGAAAATGGGTCTATGTGGTCAGTGTGTGTAGTATAAAAAAATATCCTGCAGCACGCAGTGAATAATGAGAAAAAAAAACTCCGACAGTGTTTTTGGATTAAAATGCTGACTTTGAGGTGTATTTTCATATAGTATTTATGGTTGTATTCTCGCTTTCTTGGTCTCAATTGATAGAATGGAAGATATATTATAGAAATAGAGACGATTCTGATCGATTTCACAATGAAAAGGGCCTTGAAATTGAGCTCAGTAGCAGAAATGTTCGATTTTTGCTGATGTTCGAGTAAACAAATGACGTCACCATCCAATACGTGTCTAACTGGCCAGTCTAATACGCCGTCACAAATGGGTTGACATTACTTATACAATTATTACAGTAATGCAGTAGTCTGCATAACAGTAAATCTTCTATCTTTTGTGTGAATAAAAATTCAAAATAGAAAGCAAGAGTAATATAAGAGGGGCCTGGAGACATGACTAATAAACAGAGAAAATGTTATTTTAGTGCCAGGAATGTCTGCATTGTTTATTCTGGACCTATTTTGAAATTGGCATCTTTTTTAATTTGCATGAAATTGGCCAAATTGCTGAAATTGGTAAATGGGCAGTTTCTTGTACTCAGTCAATAGAACAAATGGAGTTCTAAAGAAATTGCTACGAGTTTGGTCGACTGGAACAACGGAACTGGCCGAAAATTGGGCTCAAAGTAGGCGAAATCACCGATGTGTATATATAGCCGAGATCACTAACTTTGCCAGGGCATAATTTCATAAGTTTTTTTTCGAATAGTTTGCGACAGGATTTGGGGTCTCGACAGTCAAAGGGTTAAGCATCCTATCAATTTAAGAATAATCAACATACAAACAATTTATAAGGTACTGTTTAGTATACCACTATGAATTAAAGTCAGGTCATGAAAGGTTGCAGCCAACTACCTTAAATACATATTGTTTTCTCAATATTCAAAAAAGAATAAAAATGACATCAGACCTATTGAGAAGAATGAGTTACAAATGTGGTAAAATAATTTATCATCTAATGTGCAAATGTAAAGTATCTGAAGTAAGTTTTGAGACCATTAGGCATATGAAAGATCTTCAAACTGCATTCAAATAAAGTGAAATATGAAATGCCTTAAAAAAGGGCACCAACACAAATTGAAGAGCTCGATGAGAAATGTAACATAATAAATTAGACAAATCATACATTCTTGTATACTTCATACAAACTGTTGACTTACTCTTGACCACTCAAGAATACAATCAAGGCAAAACGAATGATCACAGCCTTCAGGCGATCCAATTTCGCCTTTCATGCGTCCAAGGCAAATTGCACAAGGTTCTCCATTTCCATCACCAATGTCACTGCTGTCAGATTCAATGCCCTTGTCAACTAAGCGCATGGGAGCTGCGAGGGAATTACGCATTGATGTTGACTGAACCTCTTCTTCAGAATCATATTCTTCACTATCTGTTACTGGAAAAGCAAAAATTACAGCACCACATTATGGGAATATTCTATTAAAAATTCAATCTATTTGGTGGTTTAATGTACAAGTTTATTGTAAAAAATGTATTCTTTATTATTACTGTAGTCTGATACAGTGAGACCTCAATTCAACAAACTAATAGGGGGGGGGAAAGGGTGTCAGGTAATGCAGATTATTTGTAAAATCCAAATAAGGAGTTTGTTTTACCATGACTATAACAATAACTGACAATTCCAGAAACAAAGAATTTTGTACAATATTCCTCCAAAAAATCAATTTACATAGAGGATCATAATAATAACTCACAATTCTGGAAACAGCAACTTTTTTTTTTTTTTTTTAACAAGTCAGCCATCTCCCACTGAGGCAGGGTGACCCAAAAAGAAAGAAAATCCCCAAAAAGAAAATACTTTCATCATCATTCAACACTTTCACCTCACTCACACATAATCACTGTTTTTGCAGAGGTGCTCAGAACACAACAGTTTAGAAGCATATACATATAAAGATACACAACATATCCCTCCAAACTGCTAATATCCCAAACCCCTCCTTTAGAGTGCAGGCACTGTACTTCCCATTTCCAGGACTCAAGTCCGGCTATATAAAAATAACCTGTTTCCCTGAATCCCTTCACTAAATATTACCCTGCTCACACTCCAACAGATCGTCAGGTCCCAAATACCATTCGTCCCCATTCACTCCTATCGAACACGCTCATGCACGCCTGCTGGAAGTCCAAGCCCCTCGCCCACAAAACCTCCGTTACCCCTTCCTTCCAACCTTTTCATATGATTTTTATAGTTGTATTTCTTGGTCTCATTTGATAGAATGGGAGATATATTACAGAAATAGAGATGATTCTGATTGGTTTTAGAACAGAAAATAGCGTGAAAGTGAGCTCAAAATAGTGGAAATGTTCGATTTTTGCCGATGTTCAAGAGTAAACAAACCACATCACATGTCCAGTACATAAATCCAATACAAGAATGCCCTGATGTTATTTATACAATTATCACAAAACTGCATATCATTAAATCTTATGTTTTTTGGTGTGAATAAAAATACGTTGTGAATAAAAATAAAAATAGAATTAATGTGTAAAGCCTGGGAACATAACTAATGAACAGAGGAAATGTTATTTTAGTGCCAGGAATGCCTGCATTGTTTATTCTGGGCCCTATTTTGAAAATGGAATATTTTGAAATTTGTGTAAAATTGGCCAACTTAACAATTTCTGAACACTTTATTGGGTAGATGAAATAAGTCAACTGGGCATTTTTTTGTGCTCAATCAATAAAATGGAAGGCATACTAGCAAAATAGCTAATGATTTGGTCAACTGGGACAATGTAACTGACCTAAAATATTACTCAAAGTGGGCAAAATCACCAATGCATAAACATCGCTGACACTGCAAAATTCGTGATAGCGTAATTTCATTAATTTTCCATCAAATTTCGTACTTCTTGTTTTATTACCTTCAGAAAAAGATTCTCTACCATTTCATATGAAAAAATGGCAAAAAATTTTCAGATAAGGGATCTGGTCCCTCAAGGGGTTAAGGAGACCACAGATGTAATTTAATACAGGGGAACCTCGGCTTACGAATTTAATCCGTTCCGTGACCTTGTTCATATCCCGATTTCTTCGTATGCCGAGTCAATTTTCCTCATCTAAATTAACCCTTTGAGTGTCGCAACCCCCAATCCTGAGGTGTCTCCTGGTGTTGCAAAATTTAAAAAAATAAAAAATAATTTTTTTCTTATGAAATGATAGAGAATCTTTTCCCGATTGTAATGACACCAAAAAAACGAAATTTGATGGAAAACTGATGGAATTATGCTCTCGTGAAGTTAGCGACCTCGGCGCTGTTTACAAATTGGCGATTTCGCCCACTTTGAGCCCTATTTTCGGCTAATTCCATTGTTCCAGTCGCCCAAACTCATAGCTATTTCTTTAGAACTCCACTTTTTCTATCGATTGAGTACAAGAAACTGCCCATTTACCGATTTCAACTACCTAATAATGTGGTCAGAAATTTGCAATTTGGCCAATTTCACGAAAACTAAAAAATATGACAATTTCAAAATAAGGTCCAGAATGAACAATGCAGACATTCCTGGCTCTAAAATAACATTTTCTTTGCTCATCAGTCATGTCTCCAGGCCCCTCTGATATTACTCTTGCTTTCTATTTTGAATTTTTATTCAAACAAAAAATTGAAGACTTACTATTATGCAGACTACTGCAATACTGTAATAATTGTATAAATAACATCAACCCATTCATGACTGCATATTAGAATGGCTAGTTGGACATTTATTGGACAATGGCATCATTTGTTTACTTTTGAACATTGGCAAAAATCAAACATTTCCCCTACTTTGAGCTCCATTTCTAGTTTTTTTTTAAAGTAAAATCAATCAAAATCACCTCTATTTCTATAATATGTTTTCCATTCTATCAAATGAGACCAAGAAAACGAGAATACAACCATAAATACTATATGAAAATAGACCACAAATTCGGCATTTTAATTAAAAAAAAAAAAAAAACGGTCGGAGTTTTTTTTCTCATTATGCACTGCGTGCTCCAGGATTTTTTTTATATGGTGCACACTGACCACACAGACCCATTCTCTCACATGTGGGCCTACCAGCTTTCTCCTGCTCGATTTGAAGCCGCTAGAATTTATGAGTATATATACGTCAAACACGGTACCTCGTAAGACGTATATATACGGCCGCGACAGCCAAAGGGTTAATTGAAATGGCATTAATCCGTTCCAGCGGAATTCCGGCTCTTAGGAGACTCGACAAAATACTTCAATATGATGCTAGTATCAACTCTATGGCTTATTTATATATCACAACTCATCTAATTTCACCATCACTCAAGGAATGCACAACAGGTGCATCATTGTCAGTGTTCAGCATTTCTTCGATGTCAGCATCCTGCAACTCCATTAACACACAGTCAAGATGAGTAAATAGAACTGTCAATGCTTACTGCTTGTGTACATTTATTCTGCTAGTGGGCTGGATCTGTGAAGGACCGAAAGTACAAAATTTGGTCGAAAACTCACAGAATTATGCTCCCACGAAGTTAGCGGTCTCGGCGACATATACGCATCGGCGATTTCGCCGAATTTGAGCCCTGCTTTTGGCTAACTCCATTGTTCCAGTTGACCAAACTCATAGCTATTTCTTTAGAACTCCATTTTTTCTATCAGTTGAGTACAAGAAACTGCCCATTTACCGATTTGAACTACCCAATAAATAAAGTGGTCAGAAATTGGCAATTTGGCCAATTTCACGCATAATAAAAAAGATGCCAATTTCAAAATAGGATCCAGAATAAACAATGTAGACATTCTTGGCACTAAAATAACACATCCTCTGTTCATTAGTCACGTCTCTAGGCCCCTCTTATATTACTATTGCTTTCTATTTTGATTTTTTATTCATACAAAAAAATACAAAATTTACTGTTATGCAGACTACTGCATTATTGTAAAAATGGTATAAGTAATATCAGTGCACTAGTGAAAGAATATTAGACTCCCCAGTTGACGTGTATTGGATGTGTGGTGTGATTTGCTTACTCCTGAACATTGGTAAAAATCGAAAATCTCTGCTAATTTGAGCTCAATTTCAAGGTTGTTTTCATCATGAAACTAATCAAAATCATCTCTATTTCTGTAATATGTTTTCCATTTTATCATGTGATACCGTGGAAACGAGAATACAACGATAAATACTATACGAAAATACACCTCAAAGTCAGTGTTTTAATAAAAAAAAAAAAAAAAAAAAAAAAAAAAAGAGGTCTTTTTTTTTCTCATTATGCATTGCGTGCTGCAGGATGTTTTTATGTGGTGCACACTGACCACACAGACCCATTCTCTCACATGTGGGCCTACCAGCTTTCTCCTGCTTGATTTGAAGCCTCTAGAATTTACGCGTATAAATACGTCTGAAACAGTGGCGCGTAAGACGTATATATATGACCAAAACAGTCAAAGGGTTAAAATAAGTTTGCACCTTTTTAAGCATTTCAAATACTATAATAATTTCAAGGTAATCTGTATACCATTTAGCATTAACATACTTGAAGCTAATTTCTATCATAAATTATTCACAATAAGTACCATACAATAAAAGAATTTCCTGAGGAAATGAAATACTGTGTCCTTTCAATGATGTCAACTGAAAGTGTTAAATAACACAAATTTCTCACTTGTATATCATAAGATATACTGTAATTCTTATGATAATGATATACATGTACTGCATATACAGTGGACCCTCGACCAACGATGGCATCGTATAACGTTAAATCCGACTAGCGATACATATTAACGCAAAATTTTTGCCTCGACTAGCGCTAACAAACTCGACCAATGTAATTCGTTCTGTTCGAGACGCGTCCACATGTGGCCTGCGCAGTGTTTACAAGCCAGCCACCGCGGTCGCATCCAAACATACAATCGGAACATTTCATATTATCACAGCGTTTTTAGTGATTGTACCTGCAAAATAAGTCACCATGGGGCCCCAAGAAAGCTTCTAGTGCCATCCCTGTGATAAAAAGGGTGAGAATTATTATGGAAATTAAGAAAGATTTTGAAGGGTTTGAGGCTAACCCTAAGATGCTTATGCCAGTTGTGGAATCCATTGTGCCTACTTCCAAGATTAAGGAAATGTGTGCAAAGTGGGTTGAACTTCAAACCTTTATGGATTAAAATCACCCTTACACAGCTATTGCAAGCCGTGCTGGTGACTATTACAATGACAATGTTGTGGCCCATTTTAGACAAATCGTAAAGGAACGGGAGGTACAGAGCTCTATGGACAAATATGTTGTGCAACAGAGGTCCAGTGACTCTCAAGCTGGTCCTAGTGGCATTAAAAGAAGAAGGGAAGTAACCCCAGAAAAGGACTTGACAGCTCAAGTCCTAATGGAAGGGGATTCCCCTTCTAAACAATAAGCTCGACACTCTCCCTTCCTCCCATCCCATCAATCATCACCAGATCTTCAATAAAGGTAAGTGTCATGTAATTGTACATGTCTTCTTCAGTTTGTGTGTATTAAAATTAATATTTCATGTGGTAAAATTTTTTTTTTTTCAATACTTTGGGGTGTCAGGAACGGATTAATTTGATTTCCATTATTTCTTATGGGGAAAATTAACTCGACTAACGATAATTTCAACTAACAATGAGCTCTCAGGAACGGATTAATATTGTTGGTCGAGGGTCCACTGTATACAGTGGAAGCTCGGTTTTCGTATGCCCTAGTCTGTATGTAAAACTATAGTTATTCTCTATAAAATGTATTTTTTAATATTTTTGGGTGTCTGGAATGGATTAAGTGGATTGACATTATTTCCTTTGGGAAATATTAACAAAAAATACATTTTATAGAGAATAACTGCAGTTTTACATACCGACTAATGCATACAAAAACTGAGGTTTTACTGTATACATATATAGAGTACAGTATATAACTTCTAATGGACTGGATCCAGAAGCAAATGTTGATTATACAGTGCAAGTCATCTATGACTATGGTGTATATCGGAAAGGACATTTCATGAGGAATAAACTTTATTTCCTCCCCATTCTGTGAGCTGTTAAAATAAGTTATTAACAAATAAACCACAGGCAGTTATATGCATAAAAAAAAGGTTACTTAAAAAGATCCACTACCTTCACTTTCTTCTTCTTCGCCTTCTTCGCTTCCCTCATCCTCTTCTGAATCTCCCTCTTCTTCACTGCAACCCCCATCACTTTTATCGTCTTTGTCCTCATCTTCGAAACTGTCATTGTCGTCATCATCATCACAATCTTCCTCATCTGAGCATTCTTCTTCTGTATCAGATCCCTCTTCTGAATCTGATTCAACTGTTCTCTTACGCTTGGGAACTCTGGTAATTAATTCATCATCATCATCAGAATCATCATCACTAACGTCCTTAATTTCTTGTGTATCATCCTCCTTGTGCATCTCGGACAGCTGTAGGAAGAAAAATATAATGCTGAATGTTGCATCATACACAGGTGAAGTTACTCATACAAATAAACAAAGAAATAACTTTATAAGTAATATTGAGGACTAAAAAATTAATTTTTGGTAAAATATATTTTCAAAATAGTCTAAAAGTTAAACAAATTATGCTGAGCAAAACATACAGGGCAGAGAGAGAACATTTTGGGATAATTCTTTACCATTCTTCTAAAATATGATAGAATACCAGCTCAAGAGCATATTAGTGTATCTGCATTCTGAAGACAGTATAAGCTAATCTATGAGAATGTTTAGGTGGTGCACACAAGCATGCTTTATATTTTGCTATCTAGTGGCAAGATATACTGCTCCTCCATTTTTGTGCTTAGAAAACAATTCAGCTTTAAACTACCATTCTAGCAATTTTAAATGACAAAATAGAAAATGCTTAATATGAAATCACCATGAAATTACCAGTGATCAACATAACAATGGCATTCATTTTGCACAAACCTAATTTCCTATACACTACCATGTACAGTAATACTACAGTATAATAAAAAATTTAGTCAATAAAAGTTTTGTGTGCACAAATACTACACCTACATTAAACTATTCATTCATGCATATTCACACACATACTATACACCCCCCAACCAACCTCAACCCCTCATATATGCCCCCAACCCCCACACATGCCCCCCACCCACTCACAGAATTGTGCATTGTTCCGGTCACAGAATTGTTACTTCTTTCTTTGTAGTTCTGATACTTGAATGTGCAATTTCTTGCACTCAAATCAATAGAACAAAATGCATACTAACAAAAGAGCCAGGAATTGGGTCTGGTTGAACAACAGAACTATGCAATGTGGACAAGTCACAATTACAAAAAGTGCTCCCCATCCTCCAACTTTGTGCCTACATAATTCCAAAAGTTTTCCTTCAAATTTTGCATTTCTGGTATCATTATTTTAGAAAAAGATTCTTTGCCATTTACTTTTTTTTTTTTTCAATGGCAACACTGATGAAACTTTAATAATAATAATAACAACTTGTGGTATCATGATTTCAGTTTTTAATCCATCGAAGTTTTTAAAGATTTCCAATGGCTGATGCCTGACTCCATACAATGATTCCTGTAAAACTCAGAAGAATTTCTTCAGATTATTAACACGAAGGTTATGTAACCCAGGATAACCCAACAAAGCCTGTCATTAGACAGTCTAGTGATAGTTTGGCATCTTTTAAATCCTCTCCCACAGGATGTGACCCACACCAGTCAATTAACACAAGGTACCTAATTACAGCTGGGTGAATCTAAATTAAGAATTAAACTTGTGAGGGGTCACATAGCATATATGTAGTTTACGTAATATAAATGCATTAATGTATGCTTTATCTTATACATAGCTTACTAACTTGGCTTATTTGCTAAACAAGATGAACATGCATGAAATTTTTCGTTTACCATTAAAATGAAATCTGATCACAAAATAATTGATGCCAGATAATGAAAACAAAATAAGTTTAGGTTTGACAAGGGCTTGTCAAGTATGGGCCAGTAGGCCTGCTGTAGTGTTCCTCCCTTCTTATGTTCAACTTATATTATATACAATAAAAATGAGGTACTGAACATTTGGCTTAAAATATTCATGCATATAGATTCAAACACACAGTGGCGCCTAGGACAAAGGACGAAATTTTTTATCAAAAGGAGCTCTAGATTCATAAAAAATGGATCCAAGGTTGGTCACCATGTTGCAGCCCTTTGGTGATAAACCATAAACTTATTTTACCTTATTCCTAGTATATCCCCTTTATAGCATAATATATTACCTCCTTTATAGTATAATGATGTATTTAAAGGACCCCAATGGAAATAAGTGACTGACTTTTTTTGGGTTATTCCAGGTTCTCTACACATATGCTGCTATGTATGATAATCTATGTAACTGTATTTGTGTATACCTGAATAAACTTACTTACTAAGGGTTGCACCTGACTTTTTTGGGTTACCCTAGATAATTTACACCATGTATAATAATTATAGTTTACGTGTACCTGTGCATAAATAAACTTTCTATATTTTCACTGCTTTTTACTCAAGTTTTATAAGGAGCTCAAAGAAATTCATAACCTTAACTTGCTTTATTTTTTCTACCCAAACGAAATTGTTGAGGAAAGGTGGTATTTATAGTTTATTATGAAACAAGTAAAATATATTAATTTAAATACACCAGGCAGCAAAACATAAAACTCTCCTTGGAATTAATATGAGAGAGCCAATCCTTTAATGAGAAAACCAAAGAACTACCAGTCTTTTTTTTTTTTTTTTTGGTGGTGCTATTTATGGGATTTTCCCCTTACATGTAGGGAGGGGATATTATTCCTTCACCAAATAGAGAGAGATGGGAGTAATCCCTTTATGCAGAACTGAGAGAGCAGTATATACTTGGTGCCGCCCCTGACACCACCATCACTTCCCTCCCTCCAGTACCTCACACTCGTCAAACTGGCTACCATTTTACCCTTCACAATGAACCCCTGCATTTACTCCCAACAGTGTGGCTTTACTCATTATACCCAAATATAACACACGCTACGTAATACCCTCACATAAACTAGCAGCATCTCTCATATACTAGCAAAACAACCAAATCAATCCAACACCAATTCATTCAATAATAATGGAGGGAAGGAAACCAAATTGACGTACCCGAATATACGGTATCTGCCCTGCAAGATGAAGGAGGCACTCTTTATGCTGATATTTAGACTACTATACTACACAAATGTAAACAACAAGTTTTCTCATAATTGGAAGTCGGCGTCGGCCATTTCTAGTTACCTTAAATTCCACTAATGCACATATGTTGATGAAAAACCAATCCTATCCTTGCAATACGCAAGTATAATGTAAAAATCTTTCCATTTATATTCCTCGAGATGAAATTTGTGCAATAATGTTTAAGCGTTACACTCTTTCTTTAAATATATTAAATTAATCAGAACACTTCACCTGTCAAATGACAGAGAAAATATACTTGGAACTCTGGGGTTTGGGTACGCATCTGCTATAATTTATTGTTAAAAAATTATTTTGATCTGCAAAAAATGTGTAATCTTGTTACGGAAGAACAATCTGAATCGGGAGCAATGGCTGTTTTAAAAATAATTTAGGGGAATTATTATAAACAAGATTACTGTACCTACAAACTGTGCATCAATAAGCTACGCTAAGCTCGCTCCGCAGCCCAACATACAGTACCATAAAAATTAGAGCAATGAATTAACTTTTTTATGCAACATCAAGCCAGTTAATAAAAGACACGAGAGAGTAATAAGTTCACATTTTCAGTACCGGAAACCCGAGTACGATCATTATTGGAACACGAGGCAGCGCTTGTTCTCTCCCCCTCAGTAGTGTGTCGTGTGAGGCTGCTCTCAACACTCTTTAACTAGAAACTGTAACCATGGGTCGTATGCACAGTGGAGGGTAAGTCTGGCGTGCTCTGGCCACTCGTAATTCGTGTCAGCATCTATAACGGGGCTTGCAAGATAATTTTTGCAATATATTTTTACATAATAATAAGGTAAGATTGCATTGTTTAGGACTAGAGAAGTGAACACCAAGACAAGGTCCCAAGACCAAAACTTTCTTTTAATATCCTCTTGTTTGCATACGTCTTTTTCAAACCATTTTACTTTTGGTACTTTTTATTCGTAAGTTTCTCTACATGACATCTGCATTGCTTATTTTCTGTTGGTTTTTGCTTGTATTGCAGGAAGGGTATATCCCAGTCTGCTCTGCCGTACCGTCGCTCTGTACCAAACTGGTTGAAACTTACCAAGGAAGATGTTGAGGAGCAGATCGTCAAGCTGGCCAAGAAGGGTCTCACCCCATCACAGATTGGTTAGTATAGGGTATAAGAGGCCAGCTTAAATAGTAGTGTTTTCCACAATGGATAGACCAAAGGTTAAGTCGAGATTTGCATGCTTCCTTACACCCTGTTAGGTAAAATGAGACGATAATAGATTTACCAACAAAATGTAAGGTAAATGGACACACGTAACTAATGTAACATTTTATTGTGGCAACGTTTTACTCTCCAGGAACTTTGTTAAGCTGTCTCGACTTTTTGGGTTATCCTAGGTAATTTACACTTAACTGTGTGATGATTGTACTTCTGTATACCTGTGGCTAAATAGACTTGCTACTGGAGAGCGAAACATTGCCACAGTAAAATGTAACATCAGTTGCATCTGTCCATTTACCTAATAATGAGACAGTAATCATGGCTGTTTCATAAGAACTGATCGGGTTTCTTGGTCATCGTGGGTTAATAACCCCTTGAGGTAAATATTACAATCCGGCAGCAGGTGTAGTGGCTCATGCTAGGCAGGTACTCTACCAAACTCTTCTCATTTGTATGTGGTTAATCAAACATATTCTGGAGGTGGGAAGTACAGTGCCTCTGCTCTGAAGGATTGGTGGTGGTAATGTGGTTTGGAGGGTCATATGAACTGTTATGTCATTGGCCTTTTGGTAAACCCATAAGTTTTTTCTTTGTTTGGCTATCCTACCTCAGTTGGAGATGGCTAGTGTAATAAAAATCTTGTGTATATATAAATCTACCCTAAGTGTTAACTTATATGACAGCTTGGCAGTTTGTTCCACTATTTAACACCTGTTTCCCATTTAACATTTTGGTCAATTCCCACCGAGGCAGGGCGACCCAAAAAGAAGAAAAAAAAATTCATCCAATACTTTCACCATCACTCATACATAATCACTGTCTTTGCAAAGGCACTCAGATATGACAGTTTAGACGTCCCTCCAAACCCCCTCCTTTAAAATGCAGGCATTGTACTTCCCATTTCCAGGACTCAAGTCTGGCTAACTGGTTTCCCTGAATCCCTTCACAAAATATTACCCTGCTCACACTCCAACAGCTCGTAAAGTCCCAAAAACCATTTGTCTTCATTCACTCCTATTCAACACGCTCACGCACGCTTGCTGGAAGTCCAAGCCCCTCTCCTATGAAACTTCCTTTACCCCTTCCCTCCAACCTTTTCAGGGATGACCCCTACCCTGCCTTCCTTCCCCAATAGATTTATACACTCCAAGTCATTCTACTTTGTTCCCTTCTCTCTAAATGACTAAACCACCTCAACAGCCCCTCCTCAGCCTTCTGACTAATACTTTTAGTAATTCCACACCTCCTAATATCCATACTAAGAATTCTCTGCATAATATTTACACCACACATTGCCCTTAGACACAACATCTCCAGCTGCCTCTTCGCTGCAGAATTTACAATCCATTCTTCACACCCATATAAGTATTGGTAACACTATACTCTTGTACACTCCCTTCTTTGCCTCCATGGATAACATTCTTTGCCTTCACAGATACCTCAATGCACCACTCGCCTTTTTTCCTTCATCAGTTCTATGGTTTACCTCATACTTCACAAACTCATCTGCTGACAAGTCAACTCCCAAATATCTGAAAACATTCACTTCTTTCATACTTCCTCCCTCCAATGTGATCTCCAATTTTTCTTTATCTAAATCGTTTGATACCCTCATCACCTTACTCTCATCTATATTCACTTTCAACGTTCTACCTTTACACACCCTCCCAAACTCAGCTACTAACCTCTACAACTTTTCTTTAGAATCCCTGAAAAGCACAGTCTCATCAGCAAAGAGTAACTGTCAGCTCCCATTTTGTATTTGATTCCCCATAATTTAATCCCACCCCTCTCCCCGATACCCTAGTATTTACTTCTTTTACAGCCCCATCTATAAATATGTTCAACAACCATGGTGACATTACACATCCCTGTCTAAGACCTACTTTTACTGGGAAGTAATCTCCCTCTCTTCTACACACCCTAACCTGAGCCTCACTATCCTCATAAAAACTCTTTACAGCACTTAGTAACTTACCACCTATTCCATACACTTGCAACATCTGCCACATTGCACCCCTATCCACTCTCATATGCCATTTCTAAATCCATAAATGCAGTGAAAATTTCCCTACCTTTATCTAAACACTGTTCACATATATGCTTCAGTGTAAACATCTGATCTACATATCCCCTATCCATTCTAAAGCCTCCTTGCTCATGTGCAATCCTGCTCTAATTCTTTTAATAATAACCCTACCATACACAACCTGGTATACTCAGTAAACTTATTCCCCTATAATTTTTATAATCTCTCTTGTCCCCCTTCCCATTATATAATGGAATTATACATGCTCTCTGCCAATCCCTAGGTACCTTCCCTTTTTTCATACATTTATTAAACAAAAATACCAACCACTCCAACACTATATCTACCCCTGCTTTTAACATTTTTATTCCAGCTGCTTTACCCCCTTTCATTCTATGTATTGCCTCATGCACATCCCCCACACTCGCATCCTGTTTCCCATATCCTTTCTAAATCTAAAATTGTCCAACTTGAATAATTTATTTCAGTTAGATATGCTCAGTACCCTATTTATGTATCCTTTGTTTATGCCTGTCTTCCACTTGAATGCTACAGTCTTATCTTTCCACATTCTAAGTCTGTCAGAATTGTAGGTTCAGGGCTATTACTCTTAGTATGAAACATTCTATATACAGTAGATTATTTTTGTCATCCTCTGAAATTTCTTCAAAGCATTTACATCCATACTATAGTGTGGAGACCAGAGCAGCACTGCATGTTCCAAACGATTTGTATAATGCCGCAGTATCACCTTTGGGCTCCTGTTTGCTTTATAAATATCTAAGCAGTCTATTATCCTTATTGTGGATACTTTGGCACTGCTGTCTTGGCTTTAGATTTATTTTTGCCGTAATTCCTAAGTCCTTTTCATATTCTGTATGATCAGTTCTGCATTTCAGTACTAGGGCCATTTTCATTCCCATTTTCATTAAATTGTCATTTTTCTGGCCACAATATTATCTTGTCAATCATACAAGATCAATATTTTTGTTTTTAATTTCATTCAGTTTTTTGTCTAAATTTACTAGCAATGCTTATTTATTCTCTAAAGATCATTTAGATTGTATGAGGGGCTCAAAGCTTATCCATGTGACACATTATTTGTGACTGGATCCCAGTCTGATTTCACGCTATTTATACAAACTTTGCTGGTCCCTATTAAGTAAGTTTATTCTGGTACAGGTACACACCAATACAGTTACAAAGTATCATACATAGCAGTAAATGGCTTCACACCATCTATACAAACTGCAGCCTATTTATCATCCATGCCTCTAGAGGGAATTTCATCCCATACCATGTGCTGCCACTTTGTCTTTGTGGGATTATCAAAAGCTTTTCTAAAATCCGAGTAAACAACGTTATATTCGTTTACATGGTCCACTGCTTGAAATGTCTTGCTAAAATAATTCAGTAAAATTTGTTAAAGGCATGAATGGTCACTTGTGAATCAGCGTTGAGACAAGTAGTCTTCATTGGTGAATAACAAATTTACAACACCTGATTACCTCTCGATGTTGAGCCCACCAGGGACTGCGTTAATCAAACACACACGCAAGTGCACACGCACACGCGACTAACCAGAAAAGTTGTGGTGTGAAGTAATAGAGGTAGGAATAACCAGAGATGTGATGAATAGTAGTGGTGGTAACAAGTGTGGCTTAATAGTGATGCATGTTAATTTAATGTCCATGGAAGCAGTGGTTAGGTTTGTCATGCTATGAATGGGGCAATAATGGTTATGTAATTGTAAACAGTTTGGAGATGTAATTTGTAATGGAAGTGTCTTGGCCTTTAAAAGGTTAACTGAGCCAGAACTTCCAAGATAATGAAGATGTTGGATGCAACAACAATTTTTTAAAAAAAAACAGCATTTCTGATTTTTTCTCTATCATTTTGGCATCATTCCACTTTATCTGTTAAGCATCTTTTGTGTGCACTGGCTGGTGTCCAAGCATCTAAATCATTCATTTGTAAACTATTGCAGTCTCTACATTATATCAGGATAACTTACTTATGGAATGCATCTTTATACCCAAGAATTTACTGTTTTCACAAGAGAATGCAAATGAAATTCCAGAAATCTATTATACATGTCAGGATGAGAGAATGGGTTTGTGTGGTGAGTGTGCACAGCCTAAAATAAATCCTGCCGCATGCAGTGCATTATGAGAAAAACAACTGTGACTGTGTATGGTTTAAAATAGTGAATTTGGAGTGTTTTCTTTAATGGTTTTTATTATTTTATTGTTTTTTCTTGGTATTTAATAGAATGGAGGATGTATTGCTGAAACAGATGATTTTTTATTAGTTTGCAAACTGTCACCACATGGACAAAACCTAGGCCAGGGCTATGCTGGCAAATCATACTGGAAGTAGCTTGAAATTTGAGCTTAAAATAGTGGTACAAGTCTGATTTAATTGTTGGAATTTTGTAAACCATGACTGATTTTCCCTGGTTATACTTTATTATCCATGAAATAGAGTAAATCTTCTATTTTTGTGAATAACGGTTCAAAATGTAGGCAAGTGTAATACATATAGGAGAGGCCTGGGATGTAATTAATGAACAGAGGAAATGTTTTAGTGCCTGGAATGTCTATTTTGTTTATGGACTTTATAACTTATTTCTCTAATTTTGTCTAAAATTGGCCAAATTATCAACTACTGTGCACTTTAGAGAGTACAGTGGAACCTCTACTTGCGAGTTTAATCCATTCCATGACCTTGCTTGCAAATGGATTTGCTCGTTTGCAGAGTCAATTTTCCTCATTTAAATTAATTGAAATGCAATTAATCCACTCCAGTGGAATTCTGTACTTCAATAATTTCGCTAATGTCAACTCTATGGCTTATTTATCTATCACAGTTCATCTAATATGACATCAACAATATAAATAACAGAAACCTGATACATACTCTAGAATGAATAAAATATGTCATTATATATGATGAACTTTTAAATGTTAAGGAAGAAACAGAGGCAGTAATTTCATGCACTGGTCAGGGAGGTATACCATCTTTTAGGAGTGAAGAAGAGCAGAATGTAAGTGTGGGGGAGGTACGCGAGGCATTACGTAAAATGAAAGGGGGTAAAGCAGCTGGAACTGATGGGATCATGACAAATGTTAAAAGCAGGGGAGGATATAGTGTTGGAGTGGTTGGTACTTTTGTTTAATAAATGTATGAAAGAGGGGAAGGTACCTAGGGATTGGCGGAGAGCATGTATAGTCCCTTTATATAAAGGGAAAGGGGACAAAAGAGACTGTAAAAATTATAGAGGAATAAGTTTACTGAGTATACCAGGAAAAGTGTACGGTAGGGTTATAATTGAAAGAATTAGAGGTAAGACAGAATGTAGGATTGCGGATGAGCAAGGAGGTTTCAGAGTGGGTAGGGGATGTGTAGATCAAGTGTTTACATTGAAGCATATATGTGAACAGTATTTAGATAAAGGTAGGGAAGTTTTTATTGCATTTATGGATTTAGAAAAGGCATATGATAGTGGATAGAGGAGCAATGTGGCAGATGTTGCAAGTATATGGAATAGGTGGTAAGTTATTAAATGCTGTAAAGAGTTTTTATGAGGATAGTGAGGCTCAGGTTAGGGTGTGTAGAAGAGAGGGAGACTACTTCCCGGTAAAAGTAGGTCTTAGACAGGGATGTGTAATGTCACCAGTAAATGCTAGGGTGTTCGGGAGAGGGGTGGGATTAAATTTTGGGGAATCAAATTCAAAATGGGAATTGACACAGTAACTTTTTGCTGATGATACTGTGCTTATGGGAGATTCTAAAGAAAAATTGCAAAGGTTAGTGGATGAGTTTGGGAATGTGTGTAAAGGTAGAAAGTTGAAAGTGAACATAGAAAAGAGTAAGGTGATGAGGGTATCAAATGATTTAGATAAAGAAAAATTGGATATCAAATTGGGGAGGAGGAGTATGGAAGAAGTGAATGTTTTCAGATACTTGGGAGTTGACGTGTCGGCGGATGGATTTATGAAGGATGAGGTTAATCATAGAATTGATGAGGGAAAAAAGGTGAGTGGTGCGTTGAGGTATATGTGGAGTCAAAAAACGTTATCTATGGAGGCAAAGAAGGGAATGTATGAAAGTATAGTAGTACCAACACACTTATATGGGTGTGAAGCTTGGGTGGTAAATGCAGCAGCGAGGAGACGGTTGGAGGCAGTGGAGATGTCCTCTTTAACCCTTTGAGGGTTTCGGCCGTACTAGTACGTCTTACGCGCAGGGGTTTTTGACGTACTAGTACGCATAAATTCTAGCGCTGTCAAATCTCTCGGGAAAAGGCTGGTAGGCCTCCTTATGAAAGAATGGGTCTATGTGGTCAGTGTGCACGGTATAAAAAAAAATCCTGCAGCACACAGTGCATAATGAGAAAAAAAAAACTTTGACCGTTTTTTTGGCATAAAACGGCAACTTTGCACTGTATTTTCGTATGGTATTTATTGTTGTATTCTAGTTTTCTTGGTCTCATTTTATAGAATGGAAGGCATATCACAGAAATGGAGATGATTTTGACTGGTTTTACAATGAAAAGTACCTTGAAATTGAGCTCAAAGTAGCGGAAATGTTCGATTTTTACCAAAGTTCAAAAGTAAACAAATCATGCCAAGCGTCCAATACACGTCAACTGGTGAGTCTAACATTCTTTTGCAGGTGCGCCAATATGATTTATACGATTTTTTACACTAATGCAGTAATCTGCATAACAGTAAATCTTCTATTTTTCGTGAGAATAAAAATTCAAAGTGGAAAGCAAAAGAATGTAAGAGGGGCCTTGAGACGTGACTAATGAACAGAGGAAATGTCATTTTATTGCCAGGAATGTATTGTTTGTTCTGGACCCAGATGGAAATTGGCATTTTTTGAAATTTGTGTGAAATTGGCAAAGTTGCTAAATTCTGACCACTGTATTGGATAGTTGAAAATGGTAAATGGGTGGTTTCTTGCACTCATTCAATAGAAAAAATGTAGTTCTAGCGAAATATTCATGTTTTTTGTCGACTAGTACAGTGGAATTGGCCGAAAATGGGGCTCAAAGTGGGCAAAATCGCCGATGCGTAAACATCGCCGAGACCGCTAACTTCGCGAGAGCATAATTCCGTAAGTTTTCCATCAAATTTCATAATTTTGGTGTCATTATGATCGGGAAAAGATTCTCTATCTTTTCATAAGAAATTTTTTTTTTTAAAATTTGGCCGACCCTGAGAACGAGTTTCTGAGAGGGCCTGTCGACCCTCAAAGGGTTAAGGGCAATGTGTGGTGTAAATATTATGCAGAAAATTCAGTGTGGAAATTAGGAAAAGGTGTGGAGTTAATAAAAGTATTAGTCAGAGGGCAGAAGAGGGGTTGTTGAGGTGGTTTGGTCATTTAGAGAGAATGGATCAAACTAGAATGACATGGAAAGCATATAAATCTATAGAGGAAGGAAGGCGGGGTAGGGGTCGTCCTCGAAAGGGTTGGAGAGAGGGGGTAAAGGAGGTTTTGTGGGCAAGGGGCTTGGACTTCCAGCAAGCGTGCATGAGCGTGTTGGATAGGAGTGAATGGAGACGAATGGTACTTGGGACCTGACGATCTGTTGGAGTGTGAGCAGGGTAATATTTAGTGAAGGGATTCAGGGAAACCGGTTATTTTCATATAGTCGGACTTGAGTCCTGGAAATGGGAAGTACAATGCCTGCACTTTAAAGGAGGGGTTTGAGATATTGGCAGTTTGGAGGGATATGTTGTGTATCTTTATATGTGTATGCTTCTAAACTGTTGTATTCTGAGCACCTCTGCAAAAACAGTGATGATGTGAAAGTGTTGAATGATGATGAAAGTATTTTCTTTTTGGGGATTTTCTTTTTTTTTGGGGGGGGGGGTCACCCTGCCTTGGTGGGAGACGGCCGACTTGTTGAAAAAAAAAAAAATGTGGCAGCGGCGGCAGCCGACGAGTGTTTGTCTGGAGACTGGAAAAAAACTCCTTAAATATTTTGCTATCATCAACTCTATGGCTTATTTATCAATCACAGTTATCTAATATGAAATAATAAGCAATATAAATAACAGAAACCTGATATATACTGGAATGCATAAAATGTCATTATGTAAAAGGTGGAGGCGGCCACAACTGCTCCGTCTTTGTTGTGGTAAACACTGTCATCTAGTGACGGCCTTTTGAAGTCGTCTATTATTATAATTATTATTGTGTAGTACATAATATATGCATTATTATATATATATATTTTTTTTTCAACAAGTCGGCCATCTGCCACCGAGGCAGGGTGACCTAAAAAGAAAGAGAACCCCCCAAAAAGTGAATACTTTAATCATCATTCAACACTTTCACCTCACTCACACATAATCACTGTTTTTGCAGAGGTGCGCAGAACACAACAGATTAGAAGCATATACACCTACCATCCAACTTACGACCGGCTCGACATATGACCACTCGACTTGCGAACATGTTTTGTATGCCAGATTTATGGGAAATAAACATCTGTGGTGTACACAGTGTTTATCCTAAACCTTACAATATAAAACACAGTACTAACAGCATAAAAAGTAATGTAAAAAATGAAATACCAGAATAAAACAATAAAATAGTCATTACAAAAATGTGATGTTGATATTCAGTAGTAAGGTTCGACTTATGTCCTTTTTTACTTATGACCAGTTGGTCCGAACCAAGCTCGGTCGTAAGTCGGATGGTAGGTGTACGTATAAATATACACAACATATCCCTCCAAACTGCCAATATTCCAAACCCCTCCTTTAAAGTGCAGGCATTGTACTTCCCATTTCCAGGACTCAAGTGTGGCTATATAAAAATAACTGGTTTCCATGAATCCCTTCATTAAATATTACCCTGTTCACACTAACAGCTCATCAGGTCCCAAATACAGTGGACCCCCGGTTAACGATATTTTTTCACTCCAGAAGTATGTTCAGGTGCCAGTACTGACCGAATTTGTTCCCATAAGGAATATTGTGAAGTAGATTACTCCATTTCAGACCCCCAAACATACACGTACAAACGCACTTACATAAATACACTTACATAATTGGTCGCATTCGGAGGTGATCGTTATGCGGGGGTCCACTGTACAGTGGTCCCTCGTTCGTAATTAATCCGTTCCTGGAGCCGTTACTATAAACGAAATTTACGATTTACGAATCAATTTTCCCCATAAGAAATAATGTAAATACAATTGATCCGTTCCTGACACCCAGAAGTATTAAAACAAAAAAAATTTTAACATGAAATATACATGTAGTACATAAACAATACAATGGGAAATGATGAATGAAACATTAACAGCATAACACTTACCTTTATTGGAGATTCTTCTTAGTGTATGGGAGACTGGAGGAGAGAGAGTGAATTGTTTATAGTTTGGAAGGGGAATCCCCTTCCATCAACACCTCAGGTACCATTTGCTTTTCTGGGGTTGCTTCTCTTCTCTGTTTCTTAATGCCACTAGGACTGCCTTGAGAGTCACTGGAGTCCTGTCTCACAAAATAACTGTGGAGAGAGCTCTGTTTCTGGCGTCTCTTTAACACTTCCCTAAAATGGCCCAAGACTTGTCACTGTACATGTTGCCAACCTGGCTTGCAACAACCTTGTTAGGGTGATGTTTCTCCATAAAGCTTTCCATCTTACCCCACATAGAAAAAATCTCTAATTTCTGAAGAAGGCACCTTCTTCCATCTCTCTTCCTCCTCCTCTGCAGCAAGATTCTGAGCTGCGATGTGTTGCTCTTCCTGCGGAAGCTCTTGCAGCTCCTCAGTGGTGAGCTCTTCATTGTGGTCTTCCACCAATTCTTCCACATCCTCCAAACTCACATCCAACCCCTTGGAACTCCCCAGTGCCACAATTGATTTTACAACAGACATAGGCTCATTAGGGTCAGTCCCAAATCCTTCAATCTGGCCACAATTTTCTCCAGGCAGAGTTCAAAGTCCTGGTAGTCACTCCCTCCCAAGCCATACCTATAAGGGTTATGCAGTGGAGGATGCTGAAGTGTTCTCTCCAAAATTCCCTTAGGGTCAAGTGAGTGTCTGTGGTCACAGTCAAGCACCTGTGAAACATTGCTTTTGTGTAGAGTTTTTTAAAGTTTGCAATAACCTGCTGGTCCATGGGTTGGAGGAGAGGAGTGGTATTCGGGGGCAAGAACTTTACTGGATGAACCCAAACTCCTCGAAAATTAGGTCATCCAAGTTTGGAGGATGAGCAGGTGCATTGTCCATTACTAGCACGCACTTGAGATCCAATTTCTTTTCCAGGAGATACTCCTTCACACTAGGGCCAAACACTTCATTGAACCACTCGACAAAAATTTCCCTCGTGACCCATGCCTTACTATTAGATTTCCAAAACACGCACAATTTACTCTTCATAACATGTTTTTCCTGAACACTCTGGGATTTTCAGGAATGGTACACTAGTAATGGCTTCACTTTGAAATCCCCACTAACATTAGCACAGAACATTAGCGTCAGCCTGTCTTTCATAGGCTTATGTCCTGGCATTGCCTTTTCCTCTTGTGTAATGAAGGTCCTCTTTGGCATTTTCTTTCAAAAGAGGCCTGTTTCATCACAATTGAACACTTGTTCAGGTTTCAGTCCTTCAGCCTCTATGTACTCCTGGAATTCATGCACATATTTTTCAGCTGCCTTGTGGTCCGAACTGGCAGCTTCACCATGCCTTACCACACTGTGTATGCCAGTACGGTTCTTAAATCTCTCAAACCAGCCTTTGCTGGCCTTAAATCCACTCACTTCACCACTATTTGCAGGCAATTTCTTTACCAAATATTCATGCAACTGCCTAGCCTTTTCACAAACAAACGAAGTCATAAGAGTATCTCCTGCTAATTGTTTCTCATTTATCCACACCAATAATAACTTCTCAACCTCTTCCAGTACTGGTGATCTCATTTTTGTCAGCATAGTTACTCCCTTTGCAACAACAGCATCCTTTATTTCATTTTTCTTGGCCACTATGGAACGTAAGGTTGTGTAGGGTTTCTTATACATCCTGGACAGTTCGGCCACACTTGTACCACTTTCATATTGTTCAATGACGGTTTTCTTAAATTCAATCGTATTTCTCACCTTCTTTACCACAGGCTTGGCACTAGGAGCTTTCTTTGGAGACATGGTAGCTTATTTAGTACTTGCAAGCACTAGAATAAATGGAATATTATGAAATATTTCGCTGGAGCACGCGAGGGGACCTTCACTCACTGGTAAACAATGCCAGACTGACTGTCGCCCTGGCCCACGCCGTGCGTACGCGTCCCGGACGAACTACGACTCATGAGTCAACCTATGAAAAGCGAGTCCATGTTTATACGAAAATACCCCTGTGATTGGCGAATTTTACTATTGCCGGGAACTACGAAAAGCGGGGGACCACTGTACCATTCATCTTCATTCACTCCTATCTAACACGCTCACACATGCTTGCTGGAAGTCCAAGCCCCTCGCCCACAAAACCTCCTTTACCCCCTCCCTCCAACCTTTCGAGGACAACCCCTACCCCGCCTTCCTTTCCCTACAGATTTGTATGCTCTCCATGTCATTCTACTTTGATCCATTCTCTCAAAATGACCAAACCACCTCAACAACCCCTCTTCAGCCCTCTGACTAATACTTTTATTAACTCCACACCTCCTAATTTCCACACTGAATTTTCTGCATAATATTTACACCACACATTGCCCTTAGACAAGACGTCTCCACTGCCTCCAACCGCCTCCTCACTGCAGCATTTACAACCCAAGCTTCACACCCATGTAAGTGTTGGTACTACTATACTTTCATACATTCCCTTCTTTGCCTCCATAGATAACGTTTTTTTGTCTCCATATATACCTCAACGCACCACTCGCCTTTTTTCTTTCATCAATTCTGATTAACCTCATCCTTCATAAATCCGTCCGCTGACACGTCAACTCCCAAATATCTGAAAACATTCACTTCTTCCATACTCTTCCTCACCAATTTGATATCCAATTTTTCTTTATCTAAATTCATTTGATACCCTCATCACCTTAGTCTTTTCTATATTCCCTTTCAACATTCTACCTTTGCACACACTCCCAAACTCATCCACTAACCTTTGCAATTTTTCTTTAGAATCTCCCATAAGCACAGTATCATCAGCAAAAGGTAACCGTGTCACTTCCCATTTTGTATTTAATTCCCCATAATTTAATCCCACCCCTCTCGTGAGCACCCTAGCATTTGCTTCTTTTACAACCCCATCTATAAATATATTAAACAACCATGGTGACATTACACATCCCTGTCTAAGACCTACTTTTACCAGGAAGTAGTCTCCCTCTCTTCTACATGCCCTAACCTGAGCCTCACTATCCTCATAAAAACTCTTTACAGCATTTAGTAACTTACCACATATTCCATACACTTGCAACATCTGCCACATTGCTCCCCAATCCACTCTATCATATGCCTTTTCTAAATCCATAAATGCAATAAAAACTTCCCTACCTTTATCTAAATACTGCTCACATATATGCTTCAATGTAAACACTTGATCTACACATCCCCTACCCACTTTAAAACCTCCTTGCTCATCCGCAATTCTACATTCTGTCTTGCCTCTAATTCTTTCAATAATAACCCTACCGTACACTTTTCCTGGTATACTCAGTAAACTTTTCCTCTATAATTTTTACAGTCTCTTTTGTCCCCCTTCACTTTATATAAAGGGACTATACACGCTCTCCGCCAATCCCTAGGTACCTTCCCCTCTTTCATACATTTATTAAACAAAAATACCAACCACTCCAACACTGCCCCCTTCCCCCTTGCTTTTAACATTTGTCATGATCCCATCAGTTCCAGCTGCTTTACCCCCTTTCATTCTACGTAATGCCTCAGGCACCTCCCCCACACTCACATCCTGCTCTTCTTCACTCCTAAAAGATAATATACCTCCCTTGCCAGTGCATGAAATTACCGCCTCCCTTTCTTCGTCGACATTTAAAAGTTCCTCAGAATATTCTAGCCATCTACCCAAAACCTCCATCTCTCTATCTACTAACTCCCCTTCTCTGTTTTTAACTGATAAATCCATTTGTTCCCTAGGCTTTCTTAACTTGTTTAACTCCAAAAAAAATTTTCTTATTTTCATTAAAATTCCTTGACAGTACCTTTCCCACTCTATCATCTGCTCTTTTTTTTGCACACTCTTACCACTCTCTACACCTTTCTTTTACTCTCCATATACTCTACTCTTCTTATAACACTTCTGCTTTGTAAAGCTAACTTTTTCTCTTTTATCACACCCTTTACTTCATCATTCCGCCAATCATGCCCCACATTCTAATGCTGCATTTTTAAAACTATTCCATCCCTCTTCACCCCCCATCCCCCCACTCATACGTGCACCAGCCCACCTTTCTGCCAATAGTTGCTTATATTTCACCTGAACTTCCTCCTCCCTTAGTTTATACACTTTCACCTCCCTCTTACTTGTTGTTGCCATTTTCCTCTTATCTCATCTACCTCTTACTCTAACTGTAGCTACAACTAGATAATGAGCCGATATATCAGTTGCCCCTCTGTAAACGTGTACATCCTGGAGCCTACCCATCAACCTTTTATCCACCAATACATAATCTAACAAACTACTTTCATTATGTGCTACATCATACCTTGTATATTTATTTATCCTCTTTTTCATAAAATATGTATTACTTATTACCAAACCTCTTTCTACACATAGCTCAATTAATGGCTCCCCATTTTCATTTACCCCTGGCACCCCAAATTTACCTACTACTCCCTCCACAACATTTTTTTCCCACTTTAGCATTAAAATCTGAAACCACAAGTACTCTCACACTTGGTTCAAAACTCTCCACACAATTACTCAACATTTCCCAAAATCTCTCTCTCTCCTTTATACTTCTCTCTTCCCCAGGTGCATAAACGCTTACTATAACCCACTTCTCATATTCAACCTTTATTTTACTCCACATAATCCTTGAATTAATACATTTATGGTCCTCCTTTTCCTGCCATAGCTTATCCTGCAACATAATATATTGCTACTCCTTCTTTAGCTCTAACTCTATTAGAAACCCCTGACCTAATCCTATTTATTCCTCTCCACTGAAACTCACCCACCCCCTTCAGCTTTGTTTCACTTAAAGCCAGGATATCCAGCTTCTTCTCATTCATAGCATCCACAGTCATTCTTTCTTATCATTTGCACAACATCCACGCACATTCAAACTTCCCACTTTGACAATTTACTTCTTATTCTCTTTAGTAATTTTTACAGGAAAAGGGGTTATTAGCCCATTGTTCCCGGCATTTTAGTTGACTTTTACAACACACACGGCTTACGGAGGAAAGATTCTTATTCCACTTCCCCATGGATATAAAAGGAAAAGTAATTAGAACAAGAACTAAGATAAAATCAAAGAAAACTCAGATGAGTGTGTATAAATAAACGTGTACATGTATGTTTAGTGTGACCTAAGTGTAAGTAGAAGTAGCAAGATGTACCTGTAATCTTGCATATTAATGAGACAGACAAAAGACACCAGCAATCCTACCATCATGTAAAACAATTACAGGCTTTCGTTTTACACTCGCTTGGCAGAATGGTAGTACATGTACCTCCCTGGGTGGTTGCTGTCTGCCACTTGAGGTCTGCTCGCTTGTGGAAATTTTGCTCGCGTATGGAAGCAAAAAAATGACCCATTGACTGCTCGTATTTGGAAAAACTCGCCTGTGGATTCGCTCGCAAGTAGAGGTTCCATTGTAGTTGAATGGGCTGTTTCTTGTGCTCATTTGACATTGTAAGGCATACTAGCAAAATAGTTAAGTGTTTGGTCAAATGGAACAATGTAATTGGCTTAAAGTAGGACTCTTAAGTGGGTGAAATTGTTGATGCGTAAATTGCAGAGACTACTAACTTTGCTTTAAGCGGACATTGAGAACAATATTAATTTTAGGGTTTCAACAGTGAAAGAGTTGAAATATATGGAGGGGAAGTGGAGAGGAAAGACAAGGAATTTTATTTTGGTGAAAGTGATTGGTAGCATTATGACAGGTCAGAAATGTGGTGGTAGGTTGGGGCTGGTTTCAGTGATGTGTGTATAATACAGCATGTTGGAAATAGACCCAGATGTGATGAGTTTTTCATTGTCAGGTGTGATATTGCGAGACAGCCATGGTGTTGCTCAAGTGCGGTTTGTTACTGGCAACAAAATCTTGCGTGTGCTCAAAGCAAAGGGCTTGGCCCCAGATATACCAGAGGACCTGTATCACCTTATTAAGAAGGCTGTAGCTATCCGCAAGCATCTAGAAAGGAACAGGTAAGATTGTGTCCATTTTTTTAGTGCTCCATTTTGGTAAAAAATAAGTGCTTAATAGTATTTGTTGATTTTACATTGTCTATCATTACTGTTAATAAGTTGGGTAATCTTAACATGTTTTTTCTATTTACTGAAGTCACTAAATACAATGTTACAGGAAAGATCGTGATTCGAAGTTTCGTCTTATTCTGGTAGAGTCTCGCGTCCACCGCTTGGCCCGTTATTATAAGACTAATAGTGTATTGCCACCTACTTGGAAGTATGCATCCTCTACAGCTTCTGCCCTTGTTGCTTAAATAAAAATTTTATCACGACATTGGCTATAATTTCCCTGGAAATCACATGTGAAAGCAATGTAAATTGTATTATCAAGATTATCTATTTTTTCTTGGTTTGATAGGGGAAAAAAGCACTGCACACTCATGGCCAGGCATTGTATGTTAAGCTAAGTACTCGTCCAAATGAAATGAACTACGTGATGTTTAGGTAGACTTGAAGGTTCATGTTTGTCAACATAAGTTGCATGCACTATTGTGGCTTCTGTATAATTAAGAGCTTTGGTAGTTTTAATACCAATTTGTTGTGAAGGTGGAGCCATAAGAAGGCATAGCTTTAACTTAGTGATTGGGCACAAACTAGTGGAAAATAATTGCAAGCACAATGCTGACTAATGAACAATAAAGTAACCATTGGCACCTAAAGTAAAGGGTCACTTTATTATTCATGAGTAATTTGTTTGCCTTAATCTGAATAAATATACACGATTGGATGGGATGAAGGCAGTAGTGAGAGGCACTTGATAGGGATTGAATCTGAAGGCCTCCCAGGCAATGTATGAGCCATCAGTGAAAGTGATATTTCTCCACTTGCTGTGCATAATTTATCAATTAAACTTTATAATAGGTGTGTATGTAAACAAAAAAGACTTGCATATGGGGTTTGTTATCCTCAGTAGGTCATCAGAACGTATACCCTGTGGATGTGGGGTACGGGTTTAGTGCTTCCCCCTTGATTATAATGAAAATGTGGACATAGGGGTCTTACTTTACACACAGCTGCATCAATGCCTATCCCTAGAAGAGTAAATCCCTCAAGGAAGGTGCCTTGATGGCAGTGAGGGGCTCGGTCTATGAAATTTAGCATTTTCTTTTCCCCTTTTCAAGGGGGGCTCCTTGTTGTGGTGAAGAGGCTCTTGGTCTGAGGAATTAGACCTGTCAGTCTCCTTCCTCAGACCGAACCTAATTACCCCCCAATCCCCCCTTCCCTATCCCATCCTCCCCTTTTTCCTTTCCTCCTCCTCCCCACCCCTCCCTTTTGCTCTTCCTCTTTTTGGCCTTTGGGATTTCTCCCACAGGCGCGCTAGTTCCTAGGTAGGGGAAAGGATACCGGGGTCCATCCCATTCCGTTGAGGTTCTTGGCGGTGGCGTAGTTTGCCGTGGAATCTGGATCGCCTGGGGATGTCCCGATCCCTCTCCGGTATCCCGGAGTGTAGCTTTGGGTGGTCTTTCGGGCGACGGGTGTATCTCTGGAAGCCACCTTTCAGATTCCGGGGGTGGTGGCCGAAGGAGGTATGCTTTGTGGCGGATATCCGGCCGCCCTCTCTCTTGTCCACCGAGGTAGCTCGGCAGATGTGAGGTTGCTGTCCTGGATTGCTGGTTTACTGGCATGAAGGGTGGGTATGGCACGGGTTCCATGCTGCATCTGCGCTACTAGCGGTGCCGAGGTCCTCTTGGGCGCGGAGGGAGATTTCCGGCCCTTTCATTCCTCCCCGCTCCCCCCCTTTTTTTTTTTTCTTAACAAAAAGCAAAGGAGTAACCTAACCATGGAGAACCCAATCCATGAACCCACTACCCCCGGGCCCCTTCTTGATACCGCACCTGATTCTGACCCTGCCTTGTTTTTAGACCACTCTTCAGACACTCCTGATGCCCCTGTACCTCTTGCTGGTGCTGTTTCCTCACCCGCTTCAGGTACCGGGGCTTCGACTGACTCTTTGGATTTGTCTGACCTCCGCTCTCCTTTGACTATGCTTCCGGCCTCTCCCTCTACGGTACGGCAATTTTCGAATCGCCAGCCCGTTTCACGACGGACCAACTCCAGTCCTACTCCTAAACGCCAACGTCAATCTCCTGATGATGTTCCTTCGTTACCTTCCCATTCTACTCGGAAAAGACCGACACGTCATGCACTCCCTCTCCACGCTTGGTTTCGGACCACACAATGGACTAAATTCTTTACTTTAAGACCGACTTCTTCTGCCTATCTTTCTGACCATAGTACAGTGGACCTCCGATTAACGATATTTTTTCATTCCAGAAGTATGTTCAGGTGCCAGTACTGACCGAATTTGTTCCCATAAGGAATATTGTGAAGTAGATTAGTCCATTTCAGACCCCCAAACATACACGTACAAATGCACTTATATAAATACACTTACATAATTGGTCACATTAGGAGGTGATCGTTAAGCGGGGGTCCACTGTATTGGCAAAGCGCTCCTGCGTCATGTTGGTAGAGATTTCATTTCATGCTTTCAAGAGTGGTACGCGCATCGTCACTGTCCAGAATGCTACCCAAGCTCATGATCTTTCTCTACTTTCGCATATCGATACTACTATCACTATTGAAAAACATCATTCTCTCAATTCTTGTTGTGGTACTGTCATTCTGCCCCATACCATAGTCCAACAGAATTTCCAGCCATGTGGCAATGACATTCTTGAACAGCTGCAACTCCAAGGTCTCCCAATCCTCAAAGTCGATACTTATGTCCTTCCTGCCCATGGGCGGAGATGTTACCCTTGCAATGTGGCTCGATTAACTTTCGACAGCCGAGAACTCCCATCCTCTGTATATGTCACGGGACATAGGTTACAAGTTCGAAAGGTGATCCCTACACCGCAACAGTGTAGAAATTGCTGGCGTTTTGGTCACCCAGCGAAATATTGCAGATCTATAGCCGAATGCCCAGTCTGTGGTGCCGACGACCATTCTAATACATCTTGCAGTCAACCTCCATCTTGCCTTAATTGTAATGAAGCTCACCCTTTGTACTCCCGCCGTTGCCAGGTCTACTTAAATGAGCATGAAATCCGTTGCCTCAAAGAGGCAGGTCTCCCTTATGCTATGGCAGTTACTCATCTCTGCCTCCAAGGAAGACTACCCCGTGTTTCAAAACATCCCCCCACTTCTGGGGTCCCATCTTCTGCAGCCTCCTCTGTTGTTACCTCTCCAATAGCCACTCCGGCATCTAATCCTTTTACTGTCCTTGGCTCTGACGTCCCGACTACAACTCAGTCTGTTCTCACATCTTCGCGTCCTTCCTCACAAGCCCCAGTATCGACAAAACCTCGTACGGCACCTTATACCAATCGCCCCTCTACTTCTCAGAAGTCCAAAAAATCCACATTGCTCAAATCTTCTTTGCCCCTTCCTTCCCTTCTTCCACCTCCACACTTTACCTTTCCAGTCTCTGCCTAGTTCCTCCCCTCTCTCTGGCTCTATTACAAGTGTGGAGGTTCACCCTCCTCCTCGTACTATGCCTTCCACCCCTGTCCCCTCCCAAGTTTCTCCCTCTTCTGCCACCTCCCAGGTTTCTGCCTCTTCTGTCCCCCCCCACACTTCATCTCCAGTCCCCTACACTCTTTCGTCCCCCTCTACTTTGGTACAGTCCATTACTGTCCCAATCTTTACTCACCCTCCTCCTTCTACCTCCAATATTGTCTCCCATACATCTTTGAATTCAGAAACACTTGAAGCCATTTCAGAATATATTGCAGAGACTAAACCTTTAATGGACACTGATTCACCTCCTGTTCCTTCTCTTCCCTCTCCTCCATCTTTACAACTCCATTCTTCGCAATGCTCCGTTCCTTCGCTGCTTGAACGTCTTCCAATGCCACTACACGTTGACTTTTCTAACCCCTCTAGTCCGTAGGTGCCCTTCCCTACAGATTCCTGGTATTTTCTTCATTGCCAATCATGGCCTATTTACAGTGGAATATCCGCGGCCTCGGGTAATCGGGGTGAGCTTCAGATGTTGCTTTCCAGGTTTTCCCCTGTTGGTGCTTGCTTACAAGAACCAAAATTACACTCAGCTGTTTTCCAACCTATCTCAGGCTATAATTTATTGTATTCTTCGGATCCTTTCTCAGATGGGACCTTTAATGAAAGTGCAATTCTTCTACGCCATGATATTCCATACTGTCGCCCCTCAAGGAAGGTTCCTTGATGTTGGTGAGGGGCTCTTGATTTAGGGAATTGGATCTGTGCTCCAGTTCCCCGAATTAAGCCTGAATGCCTTCCACATCCCCCCCCCCCAGGTGCTGTATAATCCTCCGGGTTTAGCGATTCCCCCTTGATTATAATAATAATCCATACTGTCAACTATTTGTCCACACCTCGCTGCATTACACTGCAGCCCGTATCCACTTGAATAAGTGGTTTACAATATGTTCTTTATATCTCTCTCCTTCTCGAGCATTTTCTATCCCAGATTTTGCCTTAATAGTTTCATCCTTACCACCACCACTTCTGTTACTTGGTGATTTTAACGCCCACCATTTCCTCTGGGGGGGTCTCATTGTGACTCACATGGCATCCAGTTGGAGGCTTTTCTCGCCTCTCACCCCCTCCATGTTTTAAATACGGGTACTCCTACCCATTTTGATCCTCGTACTCTTACTCTATCTTGCATCGATCTATCAGTCTGCTCTTCCTCCATTGCACTAGACTTCACCTGGTCTGTTCTACTGGACTTACATGACAGTGATCATTTTCCAATCATTCTTACTTCTTCATATTCACCTTTCCGTAGCCCTCGCTGGCAATTTGATCGGGCAAATTGGGACCTTTACTCGCAACTCCCTGCTTTTAGTGAGGTTCCTTCTTCATCCTCCATTGATGAGCTATTACACCTCTTCTCGACGTCAGTTTATACCGCAGCTTCTCATTCTATACCCCAAACCTCAGGCAGGCATTCTCAGAAGTGCGTGCCTTGGTGGTCTCCTGCTTGTGCTCGTGCAGTACATTTGAAATGTGCTGCATGGGGCAGGTACCGATACAATAGAACCAATGAGAGACTTCTTGATTTTAAGCAGAAGTGTGCGATCGCTCGCCGTATCATTCGTGATGCTAAACGCACTTGCTGGCAAGACTATGTTTCCACCATCACCTCTGCTTCCTCTGTGAGTGCAGTCTGGAAAAAAGTGAGGAAATTGAGTGGTAAATACTCTCCTGACCCGGCTCCTGTTCTACGGGTCGCCGGTATTGATGTAGCAAACCCTCTTGACGTTGTCGTTGAAATTGGCACTCATCTGGTCCGTATTTCCCGGGGGTTCCATCTATGCCCCTCGTTTCTTTCCTCAAAGTCTGCCAGAGAGTTAGTACCCTTGGACTTTCCTTCTCTCAGAGAAGAACAGTATAATGTGCCTTTTACACTTCAGGAACTGGAGGCAACACACTCAGCTTGCCGATCATCGGCAGCTGGACCTGACGACATTCATATTCGTATGTTACAACATTTACATCAGTCAGCCCTTGTAGTCCTCTTACACCTCTTCAATCTTATTTGGGCACAAGGAGTTCTTCCACGGCTGTCGAAATCTGCCATTGTTCTCCCTTTCCGCAAGCTGGGTACTACAGGACATGATGCCTCCCACTATCGTCCCATCGCTCTTACTACTGCAGTTTGCAAAGTGATGGAACGTCTGGTAAATCAACGTTTAATGTGGTATTTAGAGACACACAACAATCTCTCCGCTAGTCAATATGGCTTTCGTAAGGGCCGTTCTACCATAGACCCCTTACTACGCTTAGATACGTATGTTTGTAATGCCTTTGTGAATAATCACTCGGTTATTGCCATATTTTTTGACCTTGAGAAGGCATATGACAACCTGGAGGTATAATATTTTGGCCCAAGCCCACTCCTTAGGCCTCCGAGGCAATCTACCATCCTTCCTTAAGAATTTTTTAACTGAGACGCTTCCGTGTTCGAGTCAATAATGTGCTTTCCCTGGACTTCGTCCAAGCTGAAGGTGTCCCTCAGGGATGTTCTGAGCACAACACTTTTTCTCCTAGCTATAAATGATTTGGCCTCTGTTCTTCCACCCAATATTTGGTCATCACTATGTTGATGACTTCGCTATTGCTTGTGCAGGCGCTGACTGCCATCTCATTGTAGTTTCTCTCCAGCATGCGGTCGACAGTGTTTCCACTTGGGCCACCACGCATGGGTTTAAATTTTCCAGTACCAAAACTCACCAAATTACTTTCACTAGATGCTCTGTCATCTCTGATCATCCTTTGTATCTCTATGGCTCCCGTATCCCCGAACGTGATACAGTCAGGTTTCTAGGCCTTCTCTTTGACCGTAGGTTATCCTGGAAACCTCACATTACCTCTCTGAAGGCAACTTGTCACAGCTGGCTAAACCTTCTTAAAACCCTTGCTCATCTTTCCTGGGGAGCTGATCGTCGAACTCTGCTTCGCCTACATTCTGCCCTCATTTTATCGAAACTCGATTATGGTGACCAGATTTATTCAGCGGCCTCTCCTGCTACTCTCTCGAGCCTTAACCTCATACATCACCAAGGATTACGTTTATGCCTTGGTGCTTTTCGCTCTTCCCCTGTTGAGAGCCTCTATGCAGAAGCGAATGTTCCATCCTTGTCTGATCGCCTTGATGCCCATTGCCTTCGCTACTATGTACGCTCTCACGATCTCCACAATCCTTCCATTTATAGAATGGTCACCGATATTTGTAGACATTCTTTATTTGTTCGCCGCCCCTGTTTGCTCCGTCCCTTTTCTCTTTGCTTACATTCGCTCTTGTCTTCCCTTCAGTTACCACCTTTATATGTTCATGTAGCATCTCACTTTTCCCTACCCCTCTGGGAAGTTCCAGCTGTTCGGGTCTGTTCTTTCTCACTCCCTTGCTCAAAAGCCCAACTGCCTATGGTGGCTTCCCGCTCTCTTTTTCTTTATCACTTCCACTCTCATTCTCCTGCCATTGCTGTGTACACAGATGGCTCTAAGTCTTCAGACGGCGTCGGATTCGCAGCAGTGTTTCCAGACAGCATCGTGCAGGGGCATTTACTATCTTCGGCTAGCATTTTTACTGCCGAATTGTGTGCCATTCTTGCAGCACTTATTCGTATCGCATCTATGCCTGTGTCATCATTTGTGGTAGTCTCAGACTCCCTTAGTGCTCTACAGGCTATACGAAAATTTTATACATCTCACCCCCTAGTTCTCCGTATCCAACTTTGGCTATGCCGTATCTCTACCAAGCATATTGTTTTTTGTTGGGTCCCTGGTCATGTCGACGTACAGGGCAATGAACAGGCAGACACTGCTGCGCGGTCAGCAGTACATGACCTACCAATTTCCTATAGAGGTGTTCCATTTCTGGACTATTTTGCTACAATAGCTACCCACCTTCACACCTGTTGGCAACAACGTTGGTCAGCTCTGCTTGGTAACAAACTTCATTCTATTAAACCGAACATAGGTTACTGGCCGTCTTCTTGTCATCAGTGCCGAGGTTGGGAGACCACTCTCTCCCGCCTTCGCATTGGCCACACTTATCTTACTCACGGGTATCTCATGGAGAGGCACCCTGTTCCTCTCTGTGAGCAGTGTCAAGTTCCAGTATCGATTAGCCACATTCTGTTAGACTGCCCTCTCTATCAATGTTCACGCAGAATTTACCTCCAACGTCTTCATTCTACTACTCTCTCTTTACCTTCCCTTCTTGCTGATGGACCCTCCTTTAATCCTGACTCTCTCATTGACTTCTTGACAACGACTGATTTACTCCACAAACTCTGATGATGATACCTTTCGCACTCCCCTCAGCCCTTTCTAGCTCAGTCTCTTGCTGCCCTTTACCCTTTCACCATCCACTGCCCCGCTGTTATCCGTAACATATTACTCATCCATCTTCCTTTTGCCACCTGATGCCCTCGCTTCCTTCCTGCCGTGCAGCACTGTATAGTCCTTGTGGCTTAGCGCTTCTTTTTGATTATAATAATAATTTTCTTTTCCTTGGATCAAACCTGATTGCCTTCCATTCCACAGGCACTGTATGATCCCCTCTGAGAACAGACCCCTTTCTAAGATGGAGAATTAGTATTTGCCAATGCCTTAGGTGGTCTTAAGTGTCTGTGAAGACAGCCTCATTTGCAGTGCATGGAAACTAAGTTATTTTCAAGGTACAACACATCAATGGTCTAAAAGGCTTAATGTGTAGGTGGAAATTTAGTAGTGGGCCTGCTGAATTAATCAGCTGGTTGTCTCTGGCTAAGGTTAATAGCAGGCATTAGAGAACACTGATAGAAATTTGATAGAGAGTATTGGGTATGGTGTGAGGCTAGGGAAGGAGTCTCGAGCCAATTAAATGCTTGGCATTAAGGGGTGTACCCTTAAATTATTATCAAAACTAAGCATTAAACCCACCAGGGTCATACAGCACTGCTCATCCTTTAATTAATTGAAGCTATGCAGTGCTGTATGACCCTTGTGGATTTAGTGCTTAGTTTTGATTTTTGAAGCTTTTCAAAATAAAAATACCAGTTTTAAGGTAATGAAAAGAAAATTTCTGTTGAATCAGTATAATAATTCATTATGGTTGGACATTGTACAAGAATGAAATGGTTGTCAAGCAGTGTTTCAGAACACTAAATTTAGTAAATTGAAATCTAAATGCCTTAAGTGAATTAAAAAGTTACTTGCAATTAATATCTACACTACAACCATCTAAAGTCACCTGGCGTCACTAACGTGTCAAGTTCCTATTTAAAATTACTTATTACATTCTAAACTGATAAGAGACATCAATTATATATATATATATATATATATATATATAATATATATATATATATATTATATATATATATATTATATATATTATATATATATATATATATATATATATATATATATATATATATATTATAATAAACAGTATTGAATTCAAAAAATGAATTCATTATCTTTCAGACTTGTTTACAAGATTTACAGTTTTTTAATGGCTACCATGAAAGACTGATAATCAACTGCTTTCATGCATAATGTACAAAAGCACAACATTATCTCAAACCAGAGATCAGTAGTATACAGTGGGTCACTTAGTGTACTGTACTTATCAGGATTTACAATATATCCAAAAAGTCAAGATAAGACTTTTTGAATATTTTATTGTTAATTTCAGTACCCTCAAACACTGCCACTGCTGCTACAATCAGCCATAACCTACTTGTTGACAAGAATCTCAACACACACAGCTACAAGAACATCAGAATATTGTTGGCCTAAATTTCAGACTTCTGGGACTTTGTCTTTCTGCACAATTGACTACTGAGAGACTGCATTAAACAATGAGCTAAGAGTATATTCATAGAAACACTTTTACTCTATACGAAGGTCATTTCAGTACATGGGTAAATACATGCTTAAATATTCACTTGTTATTGATAAAAACCTATACAGTACTGCCTTTTATATTTACAAATTAAGTACAATAATATTATTCTCTGAGGATGACAGTTTATTAAAATATAGAGTATTGTACACTTCCATTATGGCTATGTGCTTATTATCCCATGTACGTACATTAATTCAAATACCAATCTTTATCTCCCATTAATATAAATTATGGTAGCTTTTATCTGTACAAGTGAATATACTCTTTGGTTGTACAGCTGTGCCACAAAGACAAACTTTAATTGCAGGAGCCAAACCTAATAACATTTTTATCTTGAGCTAGTTATTGTTCCCCTATCTACACAAATTCATCGTGTTAAATATGGAAGACTTGATACTTCAGATAGAATTGTAAAATGTATGTTAACTGTCAACAGTGTATGAATATTGCTATAAAAATAAGCATTAAATAAAATCAATATTTATAAATATACAAAGAAATATACATCACATTTTTAAAAATAATTACATAAAAAGTAACACATGATATGAAGTACATAAACTAAAGTGATAGATGAATTTATTGAAATGTGACACACCTTTTAGCAGATGTGTGATAATACTATCCTTTTATGAGATCTAGTATTAATGAAATATAGCTGGAAAAAGGCTACAATATTACTATGTGCTGGAATGTTACAAGTGTACACATTAAAAAACACATGTAGAACATTATTTACTAGCTTAAGATCAGCAATTAAATATTAAAATTTTCTAAAATTAGCATAAATTAAAAAAATTCATAGCATGGGTATTACTGTATAAAGTACAATTACAAATAATAATGCTAACCTTTTAACTGGTGGTTTTAATCTAAAGTTACAGTATCTGAATAAGAGGGAAAACCAAAAATTATAATTAATTTCCAAATGTCAATGTGTTCCCTTTTATTTTCTTTAACTACATCGGCCATCACCCATCAAGGCAGGGTGACCCCCTCCCCTGACAAAAAAAAAAATAAAAATAAAAATAATTCAACTGACCCTCAGAATTGAAGTACCCATTACTGCAGGCACTGTTCTCACCTCCAGGATTCGAGTCTGGCTGACTCGTTTTCCTGAATCCCCTCATGTCACCTTGCTTACTCGTACTCCAACAGTATATCAAATGCCTAAAACCATGTTTTTTTTCCCACCCATTCTGATCTAACACTTGCATCCCTGGTGGATGCTCAAGCCCTTACTACCAAAAGCCCTCTCCCTCCCCCACAACCATTTCTGGAATTACTCTTACCCCTCCTTCCTTCCACCCCAGATTTATATGCTCTCTTGGTCACCCTTCTGCTCCCTCACTAAATGACCAAACCCATGATCAACCCCTCCCCACACTCTTCTAACTGTTACACTCTAAAGTCCTTGCATAATATTCACAATATATACACTGCTCTTAAACATGACATCACTGCCTAGCCACCTTGCTGCAATATTTAAACCCATACCTCACACCACCAGAATAGTACAGATAAGATACAAGTGAATACACTTAGGAACTCTTTAATGGATATGTTTTGGACCTGGGAACTTGATTACTCCAAATGATAGAAGAGGATGTGAGATACACTGTATATAGCACACATATCAAGTGACTGGTGATAGGTGGTCATCTAATTGCTTTGTCACGTTACAGTTGAGAAGAAGCATGCAGCAATTTTATGTGCCCGAGTTGTTGAGATGATATAATTTGCCACCCCTTTGTTCTATGGTGTTGGTCTTCAATACAGTTTACATGGAGAGAGTTCCGGGGGTCAACGCCCCCGCGGCCCGGTCTGTGACCAGGCCTCCTGGTGGATCAGAGCCTGATCAACCAGGCTGTTACTACTGGCTGCATGCAATCCAACGTACGAGCCACAACCCGGGTGGTCAGGTACCGACTTTAGGTGCTTGTCCAGTGCCTGCTTGAAGACAGCCAGGGGTCTATTGGTAATCCCCCTTATGTATGCTGGGAGGCAGTTGAACAGTCTCAGGCCCCTGACACTTATTATATTGTCTCTTAACGTGCTAGTGACACCCCTGCTTTTCATTGGGGGGATGTTGCATCGTCTGCCGAGTCTTTTGCTTTCGTTGCGAGTGATTTTCGTGTGCAAGTTCGGTACTAGTCCCTCTAGGATTTTCCAGGCGTATATAATCATGTATCTCTCCCGCCTGCGTTCCAGGGAGTACAGGTTCAGGAACTTCAAGCGCTCCCAGTAATTGAGGGTTTTTATCTCTGTTATGCGAGCTGTGAAGGTTCTCTGTACATTTTCTAGGTCAGCAATTTCACCTGCCTTGAACGGTGCTGTTAGTGTGCAGCAATATTCCAGCCTAGATAGAACAAGCGACCTGAAGTGTCATCATGGGGTTGGCATCTATCCTTGTCTTGTTCTCTGTAGATCATTTCAACATTGTTCCGGTGCATGATATGGTGTTCTTTAGTCCTGTGCATGACAAGTATTGCTGGTGTTATCTCAGTTGCAAGCATATTTGTGTTTTTTGAAATGTGTGGAAAGTTTCCTCCCAGTTTCTCATACATAATCTTGTTGCAGCCCTTGAATGGTATAGTATATACATATCCTTGGTAAAGTCTCGGACGGAAGACATGGCCATGGCAGCTACTTGGATGTTATTTACTTCTAGGAAGAGTGATCATGGTGTTGTTAGCCACCTCAAGAATCTGGATAACTCAGTAGTGGCACTGTTCACAGAGCTGGGTATAGTCTTCGCTCGTTTGCAATCATCTAAGAAGTAGGGAAGATTTCTAAGTGTGTGAATGGATGGGTAATGTACCAGAACTCGTTTAGGAATTTGGGATTGGAGATATGGATAACTCTTACAAAAAAAATCCAATGATCACACATGTTTTGATGAGAATGTCATAGTGTGAGTACAAATGAGCAAGACCATCTTTATTTGTAGGCTTTTTGTAGACTTTGAAAGAAAAAGTGACTGCTGAGTGATCTGCACACAAGAAATGGTAGTTTCCCTTCTTTTTCTAATTCAAGAGTTGATGGGATAAAGATAGAAATGTTAAAAGCAGGTGGGGATATAGTTTTGGAGTGGTTGGTGCAATTGTTTAATAAATGTATGGAAGAGGGTAAGGTACCTAGGGATTGACAGAGAGCATGCATAGTTCCTTTGTATAAAGGCAAAGGGGACAAAAGAGAGTGCAAAAATTATAGGGGGATAAGTCTGTTGAGTATACCTGGTAAAGTGTATGGTAGAGTTATTATTGAAAGAATTAAGAGTAAGACGGAGAATAGGATAGCAGATGAACAAGGAGGCTATAGGAAAGGTAGGGGGTGTGTGGACCAGGTGTTTACAGTGAAACATATAAGTGAACAGTATTTAGATAAGGCTAAAGAGATCTTTGTGGCATTTATGGATTTGGAAAAGGCATATGACAGGGTGGATAGGGGGGCAATGTGGCAGATGTTGCAGGTGTATGGTGTAGGAGGTAGGTTACTGAAAGCAGTGAAGAGTTTTTACAAGGATAGTGAGGCTCAAGTTAGAGTATGTAGGAAAGAGGGAAATTATTTCCCAGTAAAAGTAGGCCTTAGACAAGGATGTGATGTCACCGTGGTTAATATATTTATAGATGGGGTTGTAAGAGAAGTAAATGCGAGGGTTTTGGCAAGAGGCGTGGAGTTAAATGATAAAGAATCACACAAAGTGGGAGTTGTCACAGTTGCTCTTTGCTGATGACACTGTTCTCTTGGGAGATTCTGAAGAGAAGTTGCAGAGATTGGTGAATGAATTTGGTAGGGTGTGCAAAAGAAGAAAATTAAAAGTGAATACAGGAAAGAGTAAGGTTATGAGGATAACAAAAGCATTAGGTGATGAAAGATTGGATATCAGATTGGAGAGAGAGAGTATGGAGGAGGTGAATGTATTCAGATATTTGGGAGTGGACGTGTCAGCGGATGGGTCTATGAAAGATGAGGTGAATCATAGAATTGATGAGGGGGAAAGGGTGAGTGGTGCACTTAGGAGTCTATGGAGACAAAGAACTTTGTCCTTGGAGGCAAAGAGGGGAATGTATGAGAGTATAGTTTTACCAACGCTCTTATATGGGTGTGAAGCATGGGTGATGAATGTTGCAGCGAGGAGAAGGCTGGAGGCAGTGGAGATGTCATGTCTGAGGGCAATGTGTGGTGTGAATATAATGCAGAGAATTCGTAGTTTGGAAGTTAGGAGGAGGTGCGGGATTACCAAAACTGTTGTCCAGAGGGCTGAGGAAGGGTTGTTGAGGTGGTTCGGACATGTAGAGAGAATGGAGCGAGACAGAGTGACTTCAAGAGTGTATCAGTCTGAAGTGGAAGGAAGGCGGAGTACGGGTCGGCCTAGGAAAGGTTGGAGGGAGGGGGTAAAGGAGGTTTTGTGTGCGAGGGGCTTGGACTTCCTGCGGGCATGCATGAGCATGTTTGATAGGAGTGAATGGAGACAAATGGTTTTTAATACTTAATGTGCTGTTGGAGTGTGAGCAAAGTAACATTTATGAAGGGATTCAGGGAAACCGGCAGGCCGGACTTGAGTCCTGGAGATGGGAAGTACAGTGCCTGCACTCTGAAGGAGGGGTGTTAATGTTGCAGTTTAAAAACTGTAGTGTAAAGCACCCTTCTGGCAAGACAGTGATGGAGTGAATGATGGTGAAAGTTTTTTTTTTTTGGGGCCACCCTGCCTTGGTGGAAATCGGCCAGTGTGATAATAATAATAAAAAAAATATTTTCAATGTTGTTAATTTTATGACCAAGGTTTTTTATGCCAAATCTTCTCTACCTGCCTATTCTGTGGGTGAAGGGGGCCAATTCATAGCTCCTGGTCCCTGGATACATGACCAGAATGTCAGATATATCAAGAGCCATGTGACTGTGTTAGGAATGATACTGCAAAATACTTCAGTCTTTAAGTTTTTCATAAAAATGCTGACAAGGACTGTGCTCAGCACTGCTTGGAAAACTGGTTTTTATATCTGAAGGAACTGAAGTTAATGCACAGGTCAAAGAAAGTGATGAAATCATGGCAGGGTGGTGGTAAATTGACGTCATCTTTTAATTATTATTATAATAAAAAAGAAGCGCTAAGCCACAAGGGCTATACAGCGCTGCAGGGTAGGGAAGGAAGCAAGGGTATTGGATGGCAGAAGGGAAGAGGGATGATCAGTAGGTTACAGAAAACAGTGGGGCAGGGGATAGTACGGGGGTAGAGGGTAGCAAGAGATTGAAGTAGAAAGGGCTGAAGGTATCAGAATTTGTGAAGTAAGTCAGTTGTTGTCAAAAAGTCAATGAGAGAGTCCGGATGAAAGGTGGGTCCATCAGTGAGAAGGGAAGGTAAAGAGAGAGCAGTGGAGCGAAGGTAAATTCTGCGTGCTCGTTGATACAGTGGGCAGTCCAACAGAATGTGGCTGACTGATAATTGAGCTTGGCAATTCTCACAGAGAGGAGCAGGGCGCTCTCCATGAGATATCCATGAGTAAGACGAATATGGCCAATGCGAAGACGGGAGAGAGTAGTCTCCCAACCTCGACACTGGTGATAAGAAGACGGCCAGTAACCTACACTCGGTTTAATAGATTGAAGTTTGTTGCCGAGCATAGTAGACCAACGTTGTTGCCAAAAGGGTGTGAAGGTGGGAAGATATTGCAGCAAATAGTCCCTAAATGGAATACCTTATATGAAAATGGTAGGTCATGTACTGCTGACCGCGCAGCCGTGTCTGCCTGTTCATTGCCCTGTACGTCAACATGACCAGGGACCCAACAAAAAACAATATCTTTATGCTTGGTAAAGATGCGGCGTAGCCAAAGTTGGATACCGGGGGGGGCAAAAGGGGTGAGGTGTATAAAAATTTTTTTTAATACCCTTTTAAACCCAAAAAGGGATTTCTGAGACAACCACAAATGTGACCAGGGCATAGATGTTTTTTTTAGGGAAATTTAAAAAGTGCTGAAAAGGTGGCATATAATTCAGCATTTAAAAATATAGCTGAAGATAGTAAATGCCCTTTTTTACGCCTTTTCCGGGGGAAACATGTTGCAAAACTACGCCGTAGAAAAACTTAAAACCCAATCTGTTTCAAAATTGGGCATGAGAAATGGGGAGTGAAATGGTCAAAAAAAAGAGAGCGGGAAGCAAAACCCGTAGACAGTTGGGCTTTCGGAAGGGGGGAAAAAAGAACGGGACTCAAAACAGCGGAACTTCCCGGGGGGGTGGGGAAAAAAGTGGATGTAATGTACATAAAAAGGGTTTGGTAGTTGAAGAGAAGAAAGAGCAAAATTAAAGGCAAAGAAAAGGAAAGGGGAGGGAAAAGTAAGCAGGGGCGGCAAACCAAAATAAAAAATTGTTTTCCCAATTTTCAGTGCCCAAAATTTATAAATGGAAGGATTGCGGAGTTAAATGAGAGCGTACATAGTAGCGCGGGAAATTTTGGGCATCCCGGCGATGGTTAAGGATGGAACTTTGTTCCCTGCCTAGAGGTTTCGACGGGGGAAAAAGGGAGCGAAAAGCCCAAAGGAAAAATAAACGTAATCCTTGGTATAAAGGGGGTTTAAAGGCTAGAGGAGTAGCAGGAGATCCCGCTAAATTTGATCGGGTTTAAACCCATAATCAAGTTTCGATAAAATAAGGGTGGAATGAGGTAAAGGGGGTTGACGATCAGCTCCCCACGAAAGTTGAGAAGGGTTTAAAAAGGTTTCAGCCGGCTGTGCCAATTTGCCTTCAGGGGAGGTAATGTGAGGTTTCCAGGAAAACCTCGATCAAAGAGGGGGCCCAGAACTTGACTGTATAGGGTTCAGGGATCCCGTGAGCCTTTGAGGTACAAAGGATGATCAGGATGACAGAGCGTCTAGTGAAAAGTGTTTTGGTGGGTTTTAGTGCGGGAAATTTTTAAAAACCCAATGTGTGGTGGCCCAAATTTGGGAAAAAACGGTCGACTCCCTGTTTGGAAAGAGAAACTGAAAGGAGGTGACGTCGCCCCCGCCAGGCAATGGAAGTATAAACATAGAGTGATGCCCAAATATTTGAGGGAAAAGCCCTGGGCCAAATCTTTAAATAGAAAGGAAAAAAAGTTTTTTTGTGCTCAGAACACATCCCTGGGGGCACCTTGTTTGGGCAAAGTCGGGGGGAAAAAATTTTTAAACCCCAAAAACCGGGAAAAATCCCTTTTTCCCAGTTTAAAAAGTTCTTAAGGAAAGGGGGTTTAGATTGCCTCAAAGGGGCCTAAGGAGTGGATTTGGGGCCCAAAAAATATTATCCCTCCAAGTTGTGTCATATCCCTTTAAAGGGTTTAAAAAAATATGGCAAAAAAACTAAAAGTGGTTATTCGCAAAGGCATTACAAACATACTTTATCCAAGCGCAGTAAGGGGTCTATGTAAAAACGCCCCTTACAAAAGCAAAAGACGAGTGGGGAGACTGTTGTGTGTCTCTAAATACCACACTAAACGTTTTATTTACTAGACGTTCCATTACTTTGCAAATCACTGGTAAGAGCAATGGGACGATAGTGGGAGGGGTTTTATGTCCGTAGTGCTGGTTTGCGGGAAAAAGGGGGAACAAAGGCGGTTTTTCCCAAGGGTGTGGAAGAACTCCTTGTTTTACCAAAAAAAAAAAATTGAAAGGCGTTAAAAGGACTTCAAGGGCTGCTGATTTTAAATTTTTGTAGCATAAAGAATAGAATGTCGTCGGGCCCCAGCTGCCCAGATCGACCCAAAATGAGAGTGTTGCCTCCGTTCTTGAAGTGTAAAAGGCACATTTTACTGTTCTTCTCTGAGAGAAAAAAAGTTTCCCAAGGGGGCTAACTCTCTGGGAGATTTTGAGGAAAGAAATTTAGGGGCATAGATGGAAATCCCGAGAAATAGGACCCGATGATTGCAATTTTTATTTGGGAAAAATCTAGTGGGTTTTTCTATTTCAAACCCCCGGGGAAAAAGCAGAACAGGAGCCCGGGTCAGGAGAATTTTTTACCCTCAGTTTTTTGTACTTTTTTCCAGGGCTGCACCTATTGAGGAAGCAGAGGTGATGGTGGAGGCAAAACTCGCCAGCAAGTGCGTTTTTGGTCCCCGGGGTGGGCACGGCGAGCGATGCCGCTTCTGTTTAAAATCAAGGAAATCGCTCTGTGGTTCAAAATTTTACCCGGGACCTGCCCCCTGCGCGCGTTTCAAACGTCTGCAGAGCACAAGCAGGGCCACCAAGGCACGCATTTTGAGGGAAAGCCTGCCCGAAAATTTGGGGTATAGAATGAGAAAGGGGGTGAAAACGGGGGGGACGGAAGAGGTGGGAAAAGCTCTTCATGGAGGGGGAGAAGGAACTCTTTAAAAAAAGTCAGGGGTTGGGGTAAAGGTTCCCAATTTTCCCGATTAAATTGCCAGGGGGGTGCGAAAAGAGGTGGCGGGAAAATTTAAGGGGAAGAAAGGGAAAGATTGGGAAATTTATCACTGTCATGTAAATCCGGGGGAACAGACCCAAAATAAAAATCTAATTTCGGCGGAAGGGAAGAGCAAACTGGGGAGATCGTGCAAGGGGAGGTATGAGTCCGAGGATTTAAAAAGGGTTTTGAAATTTCCCGTATTTTAAAAAAAAGGAGGGGGTGGGTTTGGGAAAAAAAGCCTCTAAATGAATTCCACGGGGAAACACAGTGAGGAACCCCCCCCAGAGGAAATGGTGGGCATTAAAAAACACCAAGTAACAGAATCGGTGGCGGGGGTTTAAAGACCCAAAAAAGGGGCCCGGAAAAAGTAATGCCCGAGAAGGGGAGATATAAAGGAAAAAGGGGCGTTTTTCCACCTATGTAAGTGGGATACGGGCTGGGGTGTGTAAAAGCAGCGGGAAATATGAATAAATGCTGGGTGGTACGGAATTCAGTGCGGAGAAGAAAGGGGACTTTCATTAAAGGTCCCATTTAGGAAAAAGGGTCTGAAGAAATACAATAAAAATTTTAGCCTGAGATGTGGAAAAAAACAGCAAAAGTGTAATTTTGGTTCCTGTAAGGGAAACACCATCGGGGCAAATGGGAGGGGGTTAAATCCCGAAGCTCACCCCGATTAACCCCCGAAGGGCCCCGGGATATTCCACTGGGAAAAAGGGGCCCTTTTGGCAAAGATTTAAAAATATTGAAATCCCCAGGGAAGGGTTCCCACGGACTAGAAGGGTTTGGGAAAAATCCACATGCGGAGGAAATGGAAAAAGGTTTAAACAGCGAAAAAGGGAAAGGTGCGTGGAAGAAAGGAGTTGCGCAGATGGAGCAGAGGAGAGAGAAAAAAAGCGGAAGGGGGATCAGTGTCCTTTTATGGGTTTTGGGCTCTGCAATATATTCGAGGGTTGGTTCAAAATGTTTCGGAAATTTAGAGAGTGTTTTTGGGGGGGCAATTTGGGGAAAGGTGGGGGAGGGGTTTATTTAAAAATTGGAAATGTATTGGGGCTGTACCAAGGTAGGGGGGGCGGGAAAAGGGTGGGGGGAACTGGGAAGGTTGGGAGGGGACAGAAGAGGGCAGGAAACCCGGGAGGGGGGGGGCAGAAGAGGAAGAAACTTTGGGGGGAAAAAAAGGGGAGGAAGGTACATTCGAGGAGGAGGGGGGGAACCTTGCCAAATTGTAAATGACCCGTGAGAGGGGAAAAAATAGGGACCCGAGACAAAGGGGGGGTTTAAAAAGAGGAGGGGGGAAGATGGGTGGAGGTGTTACCCGGGCCTTTTTTTTTACTTTTTAAAAAGTAGAGGGGCGATTGGGGAAAAGGTGTGGGCGAAAGGGTTTTGGTTTGATACTGAGGGCTTGTAAGAGAGAACTCGAAAAAAGGAGTTTTGATGAGGCGTTTAAGGTTTGGGACGTTTGAGCCCGGGGCAGCAAAAGGATTAGATTTCGGAGTGGGTTATGGGGAAAAGGTAACCCAGAGGGGGGGTTTTAGAAAATTGGGGTACCAGAAGTGGGGGGACGTTTTGAAAACACGGGGAAAAAAAGAAACACGTGGGAGGCTCCCCCGGAAGGCGGAGATGAGGGAAAATGCCATGGCATAAGGGGGAAAAAACCCTTTTTTCTCTTTTGGGGAAGGATTTCCCGCTGTTTAAATAGACCTGACAAAAGGGAGAGTATGAAGGGGGGCCTCATGACAGTTAAGGCAAGAGGGAGATCGATTGCAAAACGTATTTTGAATTTGGGCATCGGCACCCCAGGATGGGCATTCGGCGATAGATCTGCAATATTTCGCTGGATGGCCCAAATTTGCCAGCAAATTTTTTAAATGTTGTGGTGTAGGGGAAACACCTTTCGAACTTGTTTAACCCATGTCCTTTCAATTTTAAAAGGAGGATGGGAGTTCTGGCTGTCAAAAATTTAAAGAAACCCATTGCTAGGGTATCGTTTTCCGCCCAAAGGGCAGGAAGAAAGTTTTAAATTGGGGCTACCTTGAGGATTGGGGACTTGGGTTCCAGCTTTCTAGAATGTCGGTGCCCCATGTCTGGAAATTTTGTTGAAATATGGTATGGGGGAAAAATAAAAGGGGTACCACTACAAGAATTGAAGGGGTTTATGTTTTTCAAGGGTGACAGGAACGTATTATAAGGGGAAAAAAGAAGAGGGGCTCAACCCAGCCCGGGTAGCATTCTGTTTCGGTAAAGTTTGGGGGTACCCCTCTTAAGGAGATGAAAAAAAATATCTTTACCAACAAAGGCGGGAGGAGTGCCCTTTCCAAAACCCATGGTCAGAAAGATAAAGGGAGGAGAGGAAATTGGTCGTTTTAAAATGAAGAAAATTTTTCCACTGGTTTAGGGCTGAAAACTGGGTGGAAAGGTAGTGAAAGGGCGTTGTCGTTTGTTTTTTTAGAAAAACGAGAAGGGGGAAGGTTTGGGGAAAAATATCCCTCAGCCCGGGAATTGCGTTGACGTTTTGGCGTGGGAAACCCAAAAAGTTGGTCCGGGCGTGGAACGGGTCGGCGAAATTTGAAAAAATTTCCCCCCCGATGGGGGAGAGGCCGGAAGATAGTCAGAGGAAGAGCGAAAGGGTTTATAAATCGAAGGGGAAATCAGTCGAGGCCTCGTACTGAAGGGGGGGTGAGGGAAAACCCGCACCGGCAAATTTGGGACGAGGCATGAGGAATGTTTTGAAGAGGGTCCCAAAAGAGGGGGGGTCAGAACGGGGTTGGGGGTTCAAGAAGGGGGAAAGGGCCGGGGACCAGGTCATGGCTAGGGGGTGGGAAAGGTTAGGTTACTTTTTTTCTTTTTTTTTTTTAAGAAAAAAAAAAAGAAGAAAAGAAAAAAAAAAAAAAAAAGAAAAAAAAGGGGGGGCCGGGGAGGGATAGTTCCTAGGGGAATGAAAGGGCCCGAAAAACTCCCTCCCCGCCCCCAAAAGGGGGCCCAGCACCCCAAAATAGCGCAGATGCAGCTTGGAACCCCTGGGCCCAACCCCACCCTTCATGCCGTAAAACCCGCAATTTGGGATAGGGAACCCCACATCTGCCGAGTACCTCGGGTGGACAAAAAAGGGGGGCCGGGGAAATCCCCCAAAAAGCTTTCCTCCTTCGGCCCCACCCCCGGGAAACCGAAAAGGGGGCTTCAGAGATACACCCGGTCCTCCCCAAGGGCACACCCCAAAACCACCCTCCCGGGGTACCGGAGGGGGGGGGGGACATCCCCAGGGGAAAAAACCCGATTCCCACGGCAAAAAATTTCGCCCCCGCCCAAAAACCTAACGGAATTGGGTTTGGGGGCCCGGGCCCTTTCCCCCTAACCCAGGAAAAATTTTGGGGTGCCGTGGGGAAAAAAAAAAAACCCAAAAGCCCAAAAAAGGAAAAAGGGGAAAAAAGGGAGGGGGGGGGGGGGGGGAGGGGAAAAGGGGAAAAAAAGGGGGGGGATGGGGTAGGGAATGGGGGATTGGGGGGGTTAAAATTTTTTTCGGCTGAGGAAGGAGAACCCAAGGTCTAAAATTTCCTCGACCAAAAGGCCCCTTCACCCCGGGCCAAAGGGGCTAACCCCTTTAAGAGGTTTTATCTTTTAAGTTTACATTTAGTCCAGGGCTTTTCAGGATGACATGAACTAATTTACCAGTATGATTTTTATAACCCTTATCAAGCTGTGTGTGAAACTTTGGATATGAAAACTATTTTTAAGCAGTATTTCAGCTTAGCAATGGGTAACCTGCTGAACCAACATTTTTATGAAAACTTGGAAACTGAAGGTTTTTGCAATACCATTTCTAGCATGGTCACATGGCTCGAATATGCCAATGATATTCTGGTCATATATCCCAGACTTAACATGCAATAACTTATCAAATCAACATCAGACTACTAGCAAATTCACTCTTGAACTAAAAAATAAAAGCAAATTAGCATTTCTTGATGTCCTTTTATGAAGGCATTTAACAAAGACACCCTTTCTCACAAATAAAGATGACCCTACTCATTTCCACTCACAAAATGACACTTATTAGAAGAGATTAATTATTTGGTTTTCCCCTAAGAACTATCACATGCTTACACTTTCCCTTCCCCAACCCTACTTCATACAAGACTGCATATGCAGAGCTAAGACTGTACTCAGTTCTACTAGCAGTACCACTACCAAGAAACCCAGATTCTTCTTTCTACCTGGAGAAGTAACCAACACCATGAGGGCTTTTCCTTGAAGTAATATCCTCATAGCTGCCATGGCCATGTCTTCCATCACAAATCTTGCCAGGAAGAAAGAGCCCTATGACATATCCAGCAGTGAAGCAGGTACTACACAGTACTATACAAGAGCTGCCCCAAAACCTATGTAGGAGAAATGGAGTGAAATTTTTCCATTTATTCAATGCAAATGTTTCCATCCAAGATGACACCAGCAACACTTGTTGTATACAGGATTAAATAGAGCCATCTCATGCACTGGATAAACACTGAAATTATCTACAGAGAACATGATGGGGACAGATGTCATTGTACTAAAACCTTAATTGCTATTTCCAGCAACATACAACAAAAGACTTGTAAATATATCATCTTAACTGTAGTACACACGATACTGCTACATCATTCTTTCAGCTGCCATATGGCACACCAATTAAAAGACTTCACACTTTCACCTGACCATCACCTGTACCCTGCATTCTCCACTATATATATTGCACTTTCTTGTTCTCTGGTATCATTCAGTATGACCATTAGAGATGCATATATTGAAGTTGTATGTATAAACTACTTTCTTTCAACAAACTAGCCATATCCCACCTAGGCAGGGTGGCCCAAAAAGAAAAACAAAAGTTTTTTTTAACTTTAGTAATGTATACTGGAGAAGGGGTTACTAGCCCCTTGCTCCCGGCATTTCAGTCGCTTCTTACGACATGTATGGCTTACGGAGGAAGAATTCTGTTCCACTTCCTCATGGAGATATACAAACTTGTCTTAACAGTTGCACATCATAGGTCAAATTTTTTTTACATCTGCCACTTCCTTTTATGTGATATACTAATATTCATCTCATCCTCCAGCAGGAAGAGGAATTAATATTAGTCTGGCATTGGAAAGAAGGCTTTACCATCATAATACCCCTATAAATGAGTCAAAAATCAAACAGCATTGTGTATGCTTAACATTTTAAACTTATGTAACAGTACTCCTTTTCTTGAAGTGATATTATGATGAAAGTATTTCTTACATATATTACATACAAAAATTCAATGTTTTACACAACCAAACAATGAAGTCAGTGTGAATTTCTGCACATAAAGCAGAATCTATATTAAAGAATAAAGAATTTTTATTTACATATTTCTATATGTTAACATTTAATCTTAAAATACCAAATTTCATAATTCATATACAAAAATGCAAAAAAAAAAAAAAAAAAAAAAAAAGGAATACCATTTACATGTTTTACTAAAATGATAAATAATGCTAATGATCAACCAATTTTCTTCCCAAATGCTGTATTTTCTCTTCTGCATTAATCTCATGGCATTTAATACAGCACTCTAACACTTTCAGAAAGTTAAACCCAGTACAGGAATGTTGCTAAACTTTGTAAAGTACAATAAAAAAAAAACACTGTAAACCAAAAGTAAACACAAACCTAGCAATTAGTTCCAAAAATTAACAAAGGAGTTACCACAGTTAATACTATTTACACTAATTTTATGTAGGGTTTGATACCCACATGTAAATACTGTATTAGTGTTACTTTATAGCTTGTTTTAAAAATACATAAATTTTAAATTCCAGACTGCCAAAGGAAGCAATGCAAAGTAAAAATTCCCCAACTCAAATATTAAAAGAAAGTAACACGGTATAGGAAAAAAAAAAAAAAAATACGTTTAAAGCTTCCCCATTTTTTCTTTTAAACTTTTTTCAATACACGTATATTTAATGTCTGTATAGGAAGATACACTGAGGTAATGTGATAGTTTACTTAGAAGTATAATACACACTCCTGCATTTCAGTTAGCCCAAGTAAATGAAAATTTAACTATGATAAAGTTTATAATATTCATTATAAAAGTTGGGTTATGAGAATAAATTTAAATTTGCAACAGACCAAAATGTAATACAGTATATAAAAAAATTAACTGGATAAAAATGAAGTCCATTTAAGTTTGAACTGTCATTGAAAGTGATTAATAAAGTTGATGTAAATGTGTGGAAAAAATACAAAGTGGACTAAAAACAAATACTACTGTATTGTACCAAAGTACAAGGAATACCCAACTTATGAATGTCTGAATTACAAACACCTGCACTTACAAAGTCCATAAACATTTTTTAAAATTAATGCCATAATCAATGTTACTCTGTGTTTATGAACATGTGACACATAACCTGCAAGAAAATAGGATATGAGTTACAAACAGTGAATTTAAAAGTTAGAACACCAAGAATGCAACTTGTTTGTTAGTAGGGGACTCCTGTATTACATACATTACTTATAAACAAATACAGTGGACCCCCGCATACCGTTGGCATCACATAACGTTAAATCCGCATACCGATACATTTTATCGCTAAGATTTTGCCTCGCATACCGCTAAAAAACCCGCTCAACGCTATTTGTCCGAGACGCGTCTAATGTGCGGCCTGAGCCAGCCTCACATGTTCCGACGGTGGCATTGTTTACCAGCCAACCTCCGCGGTAACATCCAAGCATACAATCGGAACATTTCGTATTATTACAGTGTTTTTGGTGATTTTATCTGCAAAATAAGTGACCATGGGCCCCAAGAAAGCTTCTAGTGCCAACCCTGTGGTAAAAAGGGTGAGAAATATTATCAAAATACTGTGGTACCATGGTCAACTGCTGATGCTGCTGCTGCTGTAGCACTGTCAGCTGCTGCTGCTGCTGTAGCACCGTCAGCTGCTGCTGCTGCTGTACCACCGTCAGCTGCTGCTGCACCACCGTCAGCTGCTGCTGCTGTAGCACCGTCTGCTGCTGCACTGTCAGCTGCTGCTGTAGCACTGTCAGCTGCTGCTGCTGTAGCACTGTCAGCTGCTGCTGCTGTAGCACCGTCAGCTGCTGCTGCTGTAGTACCGTCTGCTGCTGCTGTAGCACCGTCTGCTGCTGCTGTAGCACCGTCAACTGCTGCTGCTGCTGTAGTACCATCTGCTGCTGTTGTAGCACCGTCAGCTGCTGCTGCTGCACTGTCAGCTGCTGCTGCTGCTGTAGCACTGTCAGCTGCTGCTGCTGCTGTAGCACTGTCAGCTGCTGCTGCTGCTGTAGCACCGTCAGCTGCTGCTGCTGCTGTACCACCGTCAGCTGCTGCTGCTGCTGTAGTACCGTCTGCTGCTGCTGTAGCACCATCTGCTGCTGCTGTAGCACTGTCAGCTGCTGCTGCTGCTGCTGTAGCACTGCCAGCTGCTGCTGCTGTAGCACCGTTGTTGGTGTGGCTTATTGAGAATACCAAGAAACAATTAACCCCAGAGGGTTAGCCACCCAGGATAACCCAAAAAAGTCAGTGTCATCGAAGACTGTTTAACTTATTTCCATTGGGGTCCTTAATCTTGTCTCCCAGGATGCAACCCACACCAGTCGACTAACACCCAGGTGAACAGGGAAAAATGCCTGGAATTAGTGCTCATATTGGTGAATTTAAAGCCAGCAAAGGTTGGTTTGAAAGATTTAAGAATCGTAGTGGCATACACAGTGTGATAAGGCCTGTTCTGGAAGAAAATGCCAAACAGGACCTACAGTACTCAGGAGGAAAAGGCACTCCCAGGACACAGTGTCTCATCAGTCATTGCTGCATCTTCAATAAAGGTAAGTGCCATTTATTCTTCATTTAGTAGAGTAGTACATGCACAATACATATTGTGCATGTACTACTCTACTATTGTGTATGTGTCCTTCTCTTTGTGTGTAGGAAAATGTATATTTCACGTGGTAAAAATTTTTTTTTCATACTTTTGGGTGTCTTGCACGGATTAATTTGATTTCCATTATTTCTTATGGGGAAAATTCATTCGCATAACGATAATTTCGCATAACAATGAGCTCTCAGGAACGGATTAATATCGTTATGCGGGGGTCCACTGTATATGTACTGTACTACAAATCTAGAATATTGCAACATCAAGGAATCTGTACTCACACCAATTTGAGGTGAGTCTATACAGTGATCACTTGATTATATGACCTAGAGGGAGTGGAGATGTGGGAAAATAAAAAAAAAAGGGTCAAGAGCATTAATTTTTAAAGAGCAGATTTATTAATTAGAAAATTCGATAGAACATGCATTTGTGGTTGTGGTTACAAATTGTGATTAACATTGACAAATATGCAAGCAAGACATGTATAGTATTATGACATTTATTAGAGATATGCCCGCCAGGGCCTTCATCAACCCAATATATACACAGTCTATACGTTGTATATGGTATTTTAATTCTCCATTACTGTACCACTACAATAAGCATAAAAAGAAGTGTGCAACTTACTTCCTGAATGATCTGTATAAAAAATTAAACCCCACCATACATGCACTAAGTGAGCACATACAAAAATTAATTTCCTTAATGAAGTAAAATGGATTAAATAATATTTGTTTTTTGTAAACTCAATGGTTGTCTCCCACTAAAGCAGGGTAACCCAAAGATAACACAATCTCCATCATTCATTCAACTGCTTTCTTTCCAGAAGTGTGCTGACATACTTAATGGTACAGGTTGGACTGAAATGTCGTCTCAAGTTTCAGTCTCATAAGTGCGGGTTATTTGTGTACTGCAATCGGATTACCTTCTGATTGCAATATTCCCACCCATCCTTTATACTGCAGTCACTGTGCTTTTCATCTCCATAATTCAACTAACTATTATACTATTTTGCTTAGCTAAATTCTAGATTTGTTCTCCACCAAATGCATTAACATTTTGTTTATGTCCATTCTATTCATGTGTGGTGGATAAATATTTATTTGGGAAGAACTGGTCAAGAACTAGACACAAAAATTGTTCTCTTAATCTCTCAACAAATGCAGTGATATTTTTTATGTTCATTTTTTGGTAGAGAATGGTTAAGAACTGCAGATTTAATAACTAGTATATACATATCAAAGGCTGAGATTTCTACTACTCAGACATGCACCTTCCCTCATCACAATCCTCCCTCCCATGCACCCAAGGTTATGCCACCCTCACCACAACATTCCCTCTCATACCACAGGCCTATCCTTCCTCTCACATAACAAACCCAAGCATGTACAGGTCAGCCATCACTAATCTGGCAATCAGTAATCCAATTTCATCAGTAATCTGGCACTAATTTCAGCTAGCATAATTTCAAATTTCCAGGGTCACCACAACAACTGGCTTTTACCTCTTTGGTGCCACTACTTGCTGCACAAGACATTCCAATTTTTTTTTCTCTATTTATTGTTATAACCTGATACTTTTAGCCATAGCCATGGTTCCAACAAATAAAAGAAATGGTTCTTGTTGTGTAAAGCACACACACTGTACATTGTACATAAAAGATAAGGTGGCTTTCAAGCCACTGTCAGTTGCCACGAGCTCAGCTCACTCTGATAAGCTGTGACCAGTAAATTTGGGTCTACATATAAAAGAATAGGTCTGTGTGGTAAGTGTGCACTATACAAAAAAAAATCCTGCAGTACGCAGTGCATGATGAGAAAAATTGCAACCATGGTGTAAAACAGCAACTTTGCATTGTATTTCCATGTGGTTTTTATAGCTGTATTCTCACTTTTTTTATCTCATTTGATAAAATGGAAGATATATTACTAAAATAGATATGATTTTGATTGGTTTCACAACGAGAAGTACCTTGAAATTGAGCTCCAAGTAGTGGAAATGTTAAATTTTTGCCAATGTTCAAGAGTAAATCAATGACGTCACTGTCCAATACATGTCCAACTGGCCGGTCTAATAAGCAGTCACAAATGGGTTGATATTATTTATACACGTATTACAATAATGTAGTAGTCTGCATAACAGTAAATATTCTATTTTTTTTTTTTTTGTGAATAAAAATTCAAAATGGAAAGGAAGAGTAATATAAGAGGGGCCTGGATACATGACTAATGAACATAGAAAATGTTATTTTAGTGTCAGGAATGTCTGCTTTGTTTATTCTGGACCCTATTTCAAAATTGGCATCTTTTAAATGTGTGTGAAATTGGCCAGATTGCCAATTTCTGACCACTTTATTGGGTAGTTGAAATAGGTGAATGGGTGATTTCTTGTACTCAGTCGACAGAATAGCTATGAGTTTGGTAGACTGGAACAATGGAATGGGCAAAAAATAGGGCGTAAAGTGGGTTAAATCGCCAATGCATAAATATTGCCATTAGGTTAAGTGTATTCTAACCTAACCACTCTGTAATCCAGCAAAATCACTACTCCAGTGCGCTACAGGTCCCGATGATGCTGGATTAGTGATGGCCAACCTGTACTGCCCTCACTCACACCCCTCCTTCCTTCTTACACTACAGGGCCAGGTACTTTCTGCCTTCACTTTCTCATTCCATAGGTCCAGGCACCTGCTACTTTACCCACACCCTCTCTTCCTCACCACTGTCAGGCACATGCTACCCTTACTCATACCCACCTTTTCTCTCACACCACAAGGCTCTCTCTTGCACTACAGGCCCATACATGTGCTACCTTACTCACACCAAAAGCCCACTTGCTACCTTAACTCATTTCCTCCCTCACTCCCATACCACATGCTCAGGTATTCACCATCCTCCCCACAATAATGAGGGAGTGGAAACTTATTTAAAGTATGCTGGGTTGGATACAATGAGAGAGGAAATGATTGGAAGGAACTGGGTAAAAGAGGGAGGGTAAGGAAGAGAAGGAAGCCCAACTTAGGAGAGTACATTATTTTAATTCCATTGTCATTGAAAGCAAATAAAATTACAGAACATGGTTGCCCCAGAATGCATCTCCAATTATAACACTGGTTTTTATAGGAAAACAAGATCCAAGTACTAAACATTCAAATTACAGACTTTTAGGAACACATCATGCTTGTTTGAACCCCTATAATGAAACATATTTTTTATGCCAAATAATTTTCAATAATTATTGTTATGATTAATTACAATATTGAAAACCAATTTGTATTCCATTTGTGATAGATTTTTGATCACTATCAAACCCCCAGATACCTTCGCATGTGAAAGGCTGTAGGAGCCCAACTGAGCATTTTCTATCCAAAATAGCAAATGGGTGATAACCGAGATTAGTTCAAACAAAACTTGTAAAACTGAGCGATTACTACACAGAATTGTTCACTTTATATTTAAGGGTGTGTAAAAATAAATTTAATTTACACACTGGTCTCAGATCAGGCCGCAGGGGTGTTGACCCTGAAACCCTCTCCAGGTAAACCAAAAATAAGATTTTTTTAATTTTATAAAATTATAGGGGTCGTCCTCGAAAAGGTTGGAGGGAGGGGGTAAAGGGGGTTTTGTGGGTGAGGGGCTTGGACTTCCAGCAAGCGTGCATGAGCGTGTTAGATAGGAGTGAATGGAGACAAATGGTATTTGGGACCTGACGATCTGTTGGAGTGTGAGCAGGGTAATATTTAGTGAAGGGATTCTGGGAAACCGATTATTTTTATATAGCTGGACTCGAGTCCTGGAAATGGGAAGTACAATGCCTGCACTCTAAAGGAGGGGTTCAGGATATTAGCAGTTTGGAGGGATATGTTGTGTATCTTTATAGGTACACTTACCATCCGACTTACGACCTGCTCAACTTACGACCACTCGACTTACGACCGTGTTTTTTTATGCCAAATTTCTGGGAAATAAACAACTATTTGTGTTGTACACAGTGTTTATCCTAAACCTTACAGTATAAAATACAGTACTAACAGCATAAAAAGTAAAGTAAAACATGAAATACCAAAATAAAACAATAAAATAGTCATTACAAAAATGTTTTGTTGATATTCAGTAGTAAAGTTCGACTTACGACCATTTCGACTTACGACCGGTTTCTCGGAACCAAACTCGGTCGTAAGTCGGATCGTAGGTGTATATGCTTCTAAACTGTTGTGTTTTGAGCACCTCTGCAAAAACAGTGATGATGTGTGAGTGAGGTGAAAGTGTTGAATGATGATGAAAGTATTTTCTTTTTGGGGATTTTCTTCCTTTTTTGGGTCACCCTGCCTCGGTGGGAGACGGCCGACTTGTTAAAAAAAAAAAAAAATTATAATGTAAAGAAAACTGTTACCTGTATATAATACATAAGGTGCACTGTTAAGAGAAATTAAACATCAAACATATTCTGATATTAAATCTGTAGTTATATTAAGGACAAGACAAATATTATTACAAAAATAATCTACTGTGTTATAAGAGACAAAACTATAACCATAAAAAATATAAATGGGTGTCCTGAACAGAAAGTTAATTTATATAAATCTTATGTCTATATCTATTCCTATATCAGAATGTAGATGAGAGCCAACAGTGTGGTTAAAATATAGAAGCTACAACAGATGCTGCATTATCAGAAACAATTAAGTCTACATTGCATCCCCACAAAATATCACATGAAAAATGAGAATCATGTGAGAGGATGCACTTAATGATAAATAATAATAGTAAAGTGTAATAGAAAATAACTAAGGGAAATCACAGCATAATCACAAATTATATAATAAATCTAGAGAGAGTGAAATTTATTTGAATCTTTAATCATATAGAACAATGCTTTGCTGTACTGTACAGATTCCACTGTATTGAACATACTGTACTAATGACAAAAATCTAGTGTAATAGGACGGAACTGAAAAGACAGCTTATCAGAACAGATAACAAAAATGATGATGTGTTAGGAACTGATAGTACTGTACTAATTTTAGTTTGTTGTACGTAAGATGCCATGGCATGAGATCCAGATTGTCTGAATTACATCAAGCAGTGAAAACCTATGTTTTAAGCATTTTTACATAGAATCTGAAATTATTTAGCCAAGATGTTGACTGAGGATGTTACAACACTTGTTCTTGATGCTATTAACAGAGTAAGACAGTGAAGAATAAGAGAATGGGATGAAAAAGAGCCAGTGAGGGAAGGTATGGGCATGAAAGAATGTTGTGAATATGCCTGCTGACACCACGAAACTTCACTATATTTTCCTTACAACCACTAATAAAAAAAAAAATTGGAAAAATGACAAATGATTGAATACTAAAGAAATCTGATCTTGGAACGAGTGTTATTGGGTAATTTTCAGATAGTCACCTAAACTACGTAATTTGGAAAGTCACAAAAAAAAAAATTCAACTTTTAAGTTAAAGTTCAAGTGTTAAAGTTGTGACTATGCATAAAATATTGCATTGGCATGTAAGCTCTGATGTTGACAAAGTACTGTATGTAATATTTTGCCAGTGTCACAATAGTGTGCCTATTTCTAGGCTTAATGTGTAATGAAACTCAAAATAGTGTGACTATTCTCTCAAACCTGATTTAACAGGTTAGACAATCATCATGGAATTAGTTACCTCAAAATATTTAGCAAGTAAGTCGTCTGATTGTCAAAAATATATATGGAGGAATTTTCTTGTTGATCATAGAATGTAACGAAATTTCTGAACACTCTACAATGCAATACAAGATCAGGAGATCTTTCTCATAATATTCTTGTTTGCAGGAATAAGAAATAAGTACATGAAATGAAGTTATTGGGAGAGAGTTAAATGTCATGATTTGTGCTAATGCTGATGATATACTACACAAGTGTAAACAACTTGTCATTTAAAAAAGTGCTTGTCCATGCACATTCCAGTGTGTTACAAGTGTTCTGAGTTCATGCTGGTTCAGTAAGCAGGTATGGAATATGTGGTAACTTAACATTGACTAGGATTAAAATACTTTTGTGCCTGAAGCCAAAGCTAAATACAAGAAAGTTAAGGTCCTTCAAGACTTTAAAAAGGTTACTTTTGCCTGTCAACTGGTCTGCTCATCTGGCTGCTGAAACATTAGTTACATACAATTTCTTTTCCTATGTACGTATCACCTAACTGCACATCCCTGATCCAGTCCATGGATCACAAAATAAGAAATGTGTGTGCTGAAATAAAATCATGAAAGCATTTTATAAGTTTAAAGACAATAGGGGTTATAACGGCATCAAGAAACACTCCAGTATCAAAGACATTTACATTCAGTGCAGACACCTGAAATTTTATCAGGGTTTTACTTTGAGGAATAAATGGTAAACATTATAGTTGCTAGCATTTTTCCAGATTGAAACTGATACTGAGTAGCTGTAGTAGTCTTTGATTTTGAAGGGTTCCATACAACACTGACAAAGTCTGAAGCTGCTGACTTGATGAAATAGGCCAAAGGGTAAGTAAAATAATTCCTGGCAATATGTAAAAGGACTAAGGACTAAGGACTGTGTGTGATAGTAATGTTTCTGAGTATTACACACACACACTGACTCAGAAATTATCAAAGTTATCTTGAACCTGAACACTGGGAATTGACGAAAGTGATGAAGATGAGGAACCAGCTCCGCAAAATATTATATCAATGGACAAGTGTATATCCATTACAGTAAAAGTTATCTGATAAACTGTATGGAGACTAAGTCATTCATTACCAAGCAGGAAATCATGCAAATGTACATACTACAGGAAACATTTATCAAAAGGAGGCATAATTCTATGAAGATGACAAAGATGTAATTTTTTAAGAATGCTTCAACTGTCTTAACAGCCTCCTGCATCACCTTGCCTGTCACCAATACCTTTACTAGATGCTGAAGAGACAGAACTGAAGCATTTGACCTGACATTCTTCTTTCTTCCATTGATAATTCTGGAAATCTAGTCTCCTGTGACTGTATCAACATCTGGTAAATCCAACTCATCTCCCTTCCCTCCAGTTTCCACTATTCCTACCCAATAGTGCTTCAGTTATATCTATCTTGTTAATACCTGCAGCATATAATTAGGAATAATACACACAGACCATTTACTGGTAAGTACAAATTTATAAGTTATATATACAGTATTATGTTAGAAAACTGCTACTCATTATCAACAGGAAACTGGAAATAGCAGCTCCTTGTCCCAGTTACTCTGGATTTTTGGTGTTTGCCTACTGGCCCAATATTTACCATGTTCTATCTGACAGTTTATCTTCTTATAGCGAGTCCCAAAATATTATCCAAGGTGGAGAATGTATTGTTTCTGCACATACCTTCAAAACCCAAGATAATATCACCTCTGGTCATACTGCTTTGTCTTTATCAATGTTCAATATGGAATTAGCTGTCTTGTTGACTGCACTCTTTAGTTAATTCTTATAAGAATTAAGACAAATATCACCCTGCCAACAATTTGTTTTCCTACCCTTTTCAACATAAAATAAAAATTTGACTTTTAAGTACAATTCTACAAATACATCACCTGTAGACATGACTAGACAGGTTAAAAGTGACATGACCTGTCAAACTATGAGGTTTGAGGCTATGTCATCTGCTTATTGCTCTATAGCTATACATTACAGTGCAGCCAAATTCAACCACAAACCGGATGATAATTTAAATTCTGAATTTTCATTCTTTACTCCGAAAATTTCTAACTTTAGAGATTATTCCAAATTTGTAATTATAAATTTCAAATTTGGGAGAATTTTCAAGAGAAATTTACTCTGCATGTGTGCAAATGCATGTAGCTATGTGTTTGTGTATATGTATGTGGACTCACCGACATGTGGTTGCAGGGGTTGAGTCTCAGCTCTTGGCCCTGTCCCTCAACTTGTCACTTGCTAGATTCATTCCCTTCTACCCTTGTGGGCCCTATCCTACCTGCATTTAGGGCTATCTATATAGTCTGCTTCCACCACTTCTTGGTCAAGTTTGTTCCCCTTCCTGACCACCCTAAGACTGAAAAACACTACCTAGAATTAGTCTCATTACATACCTCTGCACTTTCTCCAGTTTTTTAACATGCTTTCTCAGGTTTGGGCTCCATGCTGGTGCTGTATACTCCAGAATGGGCCTGACACATGTTGTATAAAGGGCCCGGAATAACTGTGTGTGTGTGTGTGTACTCACTGAGATGTACTGTGTAGAGATGTACTCACAGAGGTGTGTTTGCAGGGGTTGAGTCTCAGCTCCTGGCCCTACCTCTTAAACCCCGATCACTGGCATTACTGGTTCTTGATCTTATGGGTCTTATCATACCCACTCTTGACACTGTGTAATGAGTTTGCCTCTAGCACTTTATCAAGCTTGTTCTTACCCCCAAGACTGAATAAGTAATTCCTAACATTTATGTGGCTCATCTGTGTTTTTAGTTTCCATCTATGACTTCTCACCCCTATGCCTATCATTCCAAAAAGTTTTGTCTCTATTTGCTCTGTCAAAACATCTGAGTACCAAGTATGTCATAATCATGTCTCCCCAATCCTTTGTATATATACCAATTTGTGCTCACCAATTTGTGGTGGTAAAAGTCAATTCTCATATCCTGGTCCTGTCTCTTAACACTCTTCAGATTCACTTCCTTTCAGCCTCGTGGTCCCTACTGAACCTGTTCTTAAAACCACGTATGGGGCCTGCCTCCACCAATTCCTCACAAAGATTCATTCCATTCCCAACCATTCTGAGACTGAAGAAATACATCTGGACATCCCTGTGGCTCGTCTGTGTAACTTCCAGCAGAGTCCCCATCTATTTCTCGCCTCTCAAACACCTTATCCCCATGTGTGAACTCACCTAATTGTGGTTGCAGGGGTCAAGTCATAGCTCCTGGCCCCACTTGTTCACTGGTTGCTACTACGTCACTCCCTCCCTGCTCCGTGAGCTGTATCATACCTCTTCTTAAACCTACTGTATGTGTGTGTTCATGTGCAAGTGTGTGCAAGTATGTACGTACATATATGTACATGTATATGCATGTGTGCATGTATGTACATGTATATGCATGTGTGCATGTACATGTATGTGCATGTGTGTGTACATATATGTATATGCATGTGTGTGTATGTGTGTACACATGCACAAATTTATATACTTTAAAAATTTTTTAGAAATGTTGAAATATTATCAGAGCTCTTGATATACTACAGTTTTTGAAGCCTTTGATAAGGAGTTAAGTTTTTTCACAACCATGTATGGAATTTAAATTCTTAAAAAAGAAACACAAACCAGCTAATAAACCTATTAATGTATATTAAAGTAAGTATTCCAGACAATTCAGAATCTAATTTGCAAAACATATTACAAGTCCCAGCAATGAGTATCATAATCCTTAAACTAATCACATACCTTGGCTATTGTACTCTATCTTCTCAGAAGATCTGTCATCACATATTCCAAATTAATACAATGGCTATCATTTGGACCATTAATATCCCTGACCATTACATTCCTGACCCTTGATGTAACAAATGCTACACCACAACTCTGTGTAAAGTTATGAGTGGTGATCATGCCTTGGCTGCTGCTGCTGTTGCGAGATTCTCATCAACAAGTAGCTAGAATATCAGTACTTAAATGCGCCATGTTGAGCTGCTCGCTGGATGAAGTTCTTTACAGTTAATTCATCAAGGGCCATAAATGCCTCTGTCTGTGCAACTTCTGTCATGTGGTTGAGCGCAAAGCGGAAGCAAAACTCCTCCAGTTCCTGAAGTGAAAAATTTATACACAAATTTTTAAGTTTAATTTTTTTTTCTTCCCATGTAGGCCATTCCCACCAAGGCAGGGTGACTATAAAGAAAAAAAAACCCAAAAGAAGGGAAAAAACTTTCATCACATTAAAACACTTTCACCATCACTATAATAATCACTGTGAAGTTTAAAAATATTAATTTTAAATCTCTTTTGTGTAACTATGGTTGTTCACCCCCACACATGGTAACAGAACATTACTCCCAGAGAAATAAAAAAGAAGCATTGTGTTTTGAAGTACTAAATGGGCACAATCATTACTAAACTAGCTTTAATAGTTTGTCTGAAAAGCAGAGGATCAAAATATTATGAATAGTCAGACTAATCAAACAAAATCTTTTTAAAAATTTTTACAGAAAACTAATTAATTACTGGTAATTATATACAGTAGGGCCCCGCTTTATGGTGTTTTGCTTTAAGGGATTCCGCTAATCGGCAATTTAAATTATGACCAAAACTCTCTATAGGGTCCGTCCCTTTTATTACAGCGTGCGCCACCTGGTTTGTTTAAAATTCTCCGTGAGCACCGCTCCCTTTTCCATTACTTTTGGAAAACTTTCCAAAATTTCTAGTGTTTTAAGTTATTTCATATTTTTTTTATACTACTTGATAATTATACTTATGTGCCCCTGTACCTAAGAAAAATTTACCACTTGCTGGCATTCAGGTACACATTAAAATCACTAAGAGTGTTTATTAGTCTTAAAGATGCCATAATAAAAATGTTTAATAATAACAATCACAAAAATAATCATTCTGGGCACATTAAAGTCATATAAAAAATTAATTGTATAGCATTTGCTTACTCCATCTATGATAATTCTTCAAAATTTATAATAAAATGCTACTAACATTAAAAATGATAAATTCCCCCAAGTAGAATTAATTAAAAAAATAGATTTTTTCCAGTGGGCTTGCCGGAGTAAAACTAAAACCATCGATACAGTGGTTTGTTACATAAACTCCGGTCTGTCCTTTATGTATCATTCTCTCTTGTTTTCATTTAATCTAGTTTCTCCCCTCTCATCCTACATTAGGTAAAAATATTTTAAGGTAAGAAATGATTTTTATGTATATATATGATTTTTTCCCTAAGCATTTAAATGCCCATTATAATGTGTGGGTGGGGGGGCCCAGAGGGGTTTATGATACCTATACACTATTAAATCCCTATCCCTCTTTTCACCTTGCCCCCCTCCCCTGGCTGGTACCATCCCTTCACACCTAATTTTACAAAAAACACTACTCATTCTCACCCTACTTTTAAGACTACAAATTTTTTGAGGTAAGTAATCAGTGTACGTGTTTGTATTTTACTTTTTATTATTTTTATGCCTTGTTCTATTCCCCTAACTTAATGTTTTTTAGGTAAACTTTTTCTGAATTTTATAAGGGAAATAAGTCCGGCAGTACCCTGGAATCAAACCCTCCCATGTAAGGGGCCCCTACTTTTTAAAAATGATACCCATCTGTTTTTTCAGTTTTCATACAGGTATTTTTGTTTTCTGTTCTGTGACCCACTGTTTTTTTTCTTGATTTGTGTGCATTTAATTAAACAGTTTAAAAAAGTCTCTTTTTATTTCCAGCACGAGTGGTTCAAAATCTTTATAAATTTAAATACTTACAGTAGCTTCATATTTATAGCAAACAAAAGCTTTGCAGCATTCTCGTGTAATGCCATGCGAATTATTCTTTACAGTGGTGTTTCAAGGTTCCTCACAATTGCATTTCCCAACTCTAGTAATCTGGAAAACAAAGAAAAGTTTTTGGACATGAGTGCTTTGAGTTTTGCTCATTAAAACTCAAAAAGGGCCCCGGTTAACGAAATTTTTAACTCCGAGTATGTTCAGGTGCCATATGACAAATTTGTTCCCATAAGGATTTGTGAAGTAGTTAGTCCATTTCACCCCCCAAAACTTACACGTGAAAACGCACTTAATAAAACACTTAATAATTGGTCGCATTGGAAGTGATCGTTATGGGGGGTCCACTGTATTTTTCAACTCCTTCATAAAACATTTTTGGATTAAGTATGCAAGTCAGTTTTTTTAGATTTTTTTTTTTATAAAAGTTAATAACAACAAAATGCATTCAAACAATAAATTTAAGGTATTCTTGCCCCCCACCAACTTAACCTTGGATATAAAAAACCAATTTTCCCAAGAAATAAAGTATACTGGGAACCTCTACTTGCGAGTTTTTAATCCGTTCATGCCTTACTGCAACTGGATTTGCTCGTTTGCAGAGCCAATTTCCCTCATTTAAAATTTAACTGAAATGCCTTAATCGTTCCAGTGGAATTCTGTACTTAAACAATTCGAAATTAAATTATGGCTTTTATTTTCACTTCATTTTTGACATATTAAAAAATTAAATAACTAGAAACCTATACATCCCCTAAAATAAATAAATTATGTTATTATGTGTGGTATGGGTGGGGGTCGGCAGGGGAAAAGAGTTTATCTAAACCGGGCAAAATTATTCATGAATAATTTCGTAATATCATTATACGGCTTATTTATCTATAACGTTCTCAAATATGGCATAGAAAAACAATAAAAATAACATATAAACATGATATATATTTCTAAAATGAATAAATATATCCTATGAAACGGGTGGAAGCGGCCACAACCGCTCCCTCTTTGTTGTGGTAAACACTGCCATCAAGTGAGGGCCTTTGAACTCTATTTTTTAAAATTTTTATTGTAGTCATTATTTTATGATAGGGGGGGGGTTTAAAGGGGGGTTGGATATTTTTAAAAAATGCAGTTTAGAATGTGGGGCAGAAGTAAGTGGTTATGGGAGGGTGGGGGAGGAGGAAAGGGAGGTTTGGGTGGAATGATGAGTAAAGGGTGTGATAAAAGAAAAAAAGGGCTTATGAGAGGTTTTAAAAAGCGAAGTTTATCAAAGAGCAGGTATATGGAGAGCAAAAAAAGGTAAAGAGAGTGGTGAGAGAGTGCAAAAGGGAGCGTTGAAGAGTGGGAGAGGCACTGTCAAAAATTTTTAATGAAAAAAAAAAAAAATTTTGGGTAGTTAAAAAGTTAAGAAAGTGGGGAAAAGTAGGGATTTTGTCAGTTAAAAAAGGTGGGGGAGTTAGTAGATGGGGAAGGGGGGTATTAGGTAGGTGGCGAGAATATTTGAGGAATTTTTAAAATTTTAAGGGAAGAAAACCAGAGGCAGTAATTTCATGCCTGGTGGGAGGTTTTTCCTCTTTTAAAGGGGAAGAAGAGCAGAATGTAATGTGGGGGGGGGGTAGTGAGGCATTACGTAAAATGAAAGGGGGTTAAAGCAGCTGGAATGTGGGATCATAAGAAAAAGTTAAAAGAGGGGGGATTGTGTTGGGTGGTTGGTACTTTTTGTTTAATAAATGTATGAAAAAGGGGAAGGTACCCAGGGATTGGCGGAGGCATGATAGTCCCTTTTTAAAGGGGAAAAGGGGACAAAAGAGACTGTAAAAAATTATAGAGGAATAAATTTATGGTATCCAGGAAAAAATGTACGGTAGGGGTTTAATTGAAAGAATTAGAGGTAAGACAGAATGTAGGATTGTGGATGGCAAGGAGGTTTCAAGTGGGTAGGGGAGGTAATCAAAATGTTTCTTTGAGCTATTGTGAACGTATTTAGATAAAAAGGGAGGGAAAGTTTTTATTCATTTTGGATTTAGAAAAGGCATATGATAGGTGGAAGAGGGGCAATGTGGGAGATTTGCAGTATATGGAATAGGTGGTAGTTTTTTAAAACTGTAAAGGTTTTATGAGGATAGGAGGCCAGGTTAGGGGGTGTAGAAGGAAGGAACTACTTCCCCGGGAAAAATAGGTCTTGACAGGGATGTGTAATGTCACCATGGGGTTTTTTTTAACCCTTTCAGGGTCCAAGGCCCCAAAACTGGAGTCACGCACCAGTGCCAAGAATTTTCAAAAAAAAAAAATTTTTTTTTTTTTTTTCTTATGAAATGTGGAATCTTTTTGTGAAGGTAATTAAACAAAAAAATCGAAATTTTTGGGGGAAAATTTACGAAAATTTGCTCTCGCGAATTTTTATTGGGCAGCGTGTTTGAATCGGCGATTTTGCGACTTTGCTCCCTTTTTTGGTCAATTCATTATTCCATCAACCAAAATTCTTAGCTATTTCACTAGTATTACTTTATTCTTCGATTGGCACAAAGGGGAAAAGCCAAAAACAACTGTTTAAATACAAAATAAAGTGACGGAATTGTTATTTTGGGCCCAAATTTTAAAACAAGTTCAAAATTTCCATTTTAAAATAGGGTCCGAATAAACAATGTAGGCATTCTGGCATAAAAAAACATTTCCTCGTTAAATTTGTTATTTTGGGCTTTACAAATAAATTCCATTTTGATTTTTTATTTACATAATGAATTTTTATTCACACCAAAAAAATAGAAGATTTTTTTATGCAATACTGTAAAAATTGTATAATATCATCACCCTATTTGTGAATGTATTTGACCCCCCAGCTGGTGTGAAATTTGACGTTTGAGGTCGTTTTTTACTTTTGAATATCGGCAAAAATTTAACATTTCCGCTACTTTGACTCAGTTTCAAGCCTTTCAGTGCTAAAACCAAACAATATCTCTTTTCTGTAATATGTCTTCCCTTTATCAAATGGACCCAAAAAATTTCAAAATACAACTATAAAAAAACATAAAAAAAAAACGCCCAAAGTTTCTGTTTTTTTCGAAAAAAAACATGATTTTTATTTTTTTTTCTCATTTACCAGTGTGCGCAGGATCTGTTTTATGTGGTGCACAAACCCCTGATGTATTCTTCATATCTAGGCCCAAATGTACCACTCACAGTTTATCAGGTGAGCTGAGCTCATGGCGTAGATCTACGGTTTGGAACCACCCTAAAACCTGATCTACGGGACGGACCTGAAAGGGTTTAAAAATTTTGAGGGGTTGTAAAAGGGAAATAAATGCTAGGGTGTTCGGAGAGGGGTGGGATTAAATTTTTGGGGAAACAAATTCAAAATGGGAAATGACACAGTTACTTTTTGCTGATGATACTGTGCTTTTGGGAGATTCTAAGAAAATTGAAAAAGGTTTGTGGATGAGTTTGGGAAGGTGTAAAGGTGAAAGTTGAAAGTGAAAATAGAAAAAGGGGTAAAAAGGGGATGAGGGGGTAAATGATTTTTGATAAAGAAAAATTGGATATCAAATTTGGGGGGAGTAGATGGAAAGTGAATGTTTTAGATACTTGGGAGTTGAGTGTCGGCGGAGGATTTATGAAGGGTGAGGTTAAACTAGAATTGATGAGGGAAAAAAGGTGGTGGTGCATTGAGGATATGTGGACAAAAAAAAGTTATCTATGGGGCAAAGAAAGGGGAAAGATAAAGTATGTAGTACCCAAAACTCTTATTTGGTGTGAAGCTTTGGGTGGTAAAGTCAGCGCGAGGAGAGGTTGGGGCAGTGGAGTGTCCCCTTTTTAAGGGCAATGTGTGGTGTAAATTTTTTGAGAAAATTCGGAGTGTGGAAATTAGGAAAAGGTGTGAAGTTAATAAAAGTATTAGTCAGAGGGAAAGGGGGTTGTTGAGGTGGTTTGGTATTTTTGAGAGAAAGGATCAAAGTAGAATGACTGGAAAACATATAAATCAAGGGGAAGGAAGGCGGGGTAGGGGGCGTCCTCAAAGGGTTGGAGAAGGGGGTAAAAAGGAGGTTTTTGGGAAAAGGGTTGGTTCCCGCCCCCAAACGTGCGTGAGCGTGTTAGATAGGGGTGAATGGAGACGAATGGTACTTGGGACCTGACGATCTGTTGGAGTGTGAGCAGGGTAATATTTAGTGAAGGGAATTGACACATTTAACTTTTGTGATGATACTGTGCTTAGGGGAGAATTGAAGAAAAATTGCAAGGGTTGTGGATGAGTTTGAGAATGTGTGTAAAGGTAGAAAGTTGAAAGTGAACATAGAAAAGATTTAAGGGTTTGATGAGGGTATCAAATGATTTAGATAAAGAAAAACTGGATATCAAATTGGGGAGGAGGAGTATGGAAGAAGTGAATGTTTTCAGATACTTGGGAGTTGACGTGTCGGCGGATGGATTTATGAAGGTGAGGTTAATCATAGAATTGATGGGGAAAAAGGTGAGTGGTGCGTTGAGGTATATGTGGAGTCAAAAAATGTTATCTATGGAGGCAAAGAAGGGAATGTATGAAAGTATTTGTAGTACCAACACTCTTATATGGATGTGAAGCTTGGGTGGTAAATGCAGCAGCGAGGAGACGGTTGGAGGCAGTGGAGATGTCCTGTCTAAGGGCAATGTGTGGTAAATATTATGCAGAAAATTCGGAGTGTGGAAATTAGGAGAAGGGGTGGAGTTAATAAAAGCATTAGTCAGAGGCAGAAGAGGGGGTTGTTGAGGTGGTTTGGTCATTTAGAGAGAATGGATCAAAGTAGAATGACATGGAAAGCATATAAATCTATAGGGGAAGGAAGGAGGGGTAGGGGTCGTCCTCGAAAGGGTTGGAAAGAGGGGTAAAGGAGGTTTTGTGGGCTAGGGGGTTGGACTTCCAGCAAGCGTGCATGAGCGTGTTAGATAGGAGTGAATGGAGGCGAATGATACTTGGGGCCTGACGATCTGTTGGAGTGTGAGCAGGGTAATATTTAGTGAAGGGATTCAGGGAAACCGGTTATGTTTTTATAGTCGGACTTGAGTCCTGGAAATGGGAAGTACAATGCCTGCACTTTAAAGGAGGGGTTTGGGGTATTGGCAGTTTGGAGGGATATGTTGTGTATCTTTATATGTGTATGCTTCTAAACTGTTGTATTCTGAGCAAACCCCTGCAAAAACGTGATAATGTGCGAGTGTGGTGAAAGTGTTGAATGATGAAAATATTTTCTTTTTGGGGATTTTCTTTCTTTTTTGGGTCACCCTGCCTCGGTGGGAGACGGCCGACTTGTTGAAAAAAAAAATGTATATTATACAATATTATTATTATTATTGTATTATATTATTATACATACTATTATTATTATTGTATTATATTATTATACATTTCTATTATTATTATTGTATTATATTATTATACATACTATTATTATTTTTTTTTTTTCAACAAGTCGGCAGTCTCCCACCTAGACAGGGTGGACCCAAAAAAAAAGAAAATCCCCAAAAAGAAAGTACTTTCATCATTCAACACTTTCACCACACTCACACATAATCACTGTTTTTGCAGAGGTGCTCAGAATACAACAGTTTAGAAGCATATACATATAAAGATACACAACATATCCCTCCAAACTGCAATAACTGCAAACTCCATAAATAATTTGTAATTTTTATTCACACAAAAAATATAAGATTTACTGTTATGCCTTATTGTAATAACTGTAAAACTAATGTCAACCCATTCATGACTGCATATTGGAATGGACAGTGGTGTCATTTGTTTACTCTGAAACAGCCAAGCAATGGACCATTTCTCCTAGATTGAGCTCAATTTCAAGGCACTTTTCGTTGTGAAAGCAACCAAAATCATATCTATTTCTGTAATATATCTTCCATTCTATCAAATGGAGACCAAAAAAAACGAGAATACAACCATAAAAAACTTTCAAAATTACCACTAAGGGGTGGCTAATTGCTGAGAAGTGAACTCCATTATTTATGCTTAGATTTCTTTCATTTTTGGTGTACTTTAAGAAGCATTTTTCCATCATACATTGCCCAAGTTTCAATAAGACAGTTCAACAAATAAATGAGATACAATTCCCGAGATCAAGAGAAAGGGAGCCCCTCACCAGTGTTGAGGAACCTGCCTTGAGGTCTGCTCGCTTATGGAAATTTTGCTTGCTTATGGAAGCAAAAAATCGACCCATTGACTGTTCGTATTTGGAAAAACTCGCACGTGGACACGCTCACAAGTAGAGGTTCCACTGTATTAGATTTTTATGGGCAAATATTTAGCAAGTCTAAAACATTTAACCCTTTCATGGTCGGTGCGTACCTGTACAGCTTGAGAGCCAGGGTCGGTGCCGTACTTGTACGCGTAATTCCAGTGCCTTCAAATTGAGTGGAAGAAAGCTGGTAGGTCTACACATGAAAGAACGGGTCTGCGTAGTCAGTGTGCGCAGTATAAAAAAAATCCTGCAGTACGCAATGCATAATGAGAAAAAAACTTCGACCATGTTTTTGGTTTAAAACAGCGACTTTGCAGTATATTTTCATACGGTATTTGTGGTTGTATTCTCATTTTTTGGTCTCATTTGATAGAATGGAAAATATACTACAGAAATAGAGATGATTTTGATTGGTTTCACGATGAAAAGTACCATGAAATTGAACTCAAATTAGCGCAAATGTTCTATCTTTCCCGATGTTCAAGAGTAAACAAATCACGCCACACGTCCATACACATCAACTGGCGAGACTTTATTATTGATTTGTTTTATTTTGTATCCGGAGAGTTTATTATTATGAACCTTTAATTCGCATCCATAGCACAATAAATTTAACCCTTTCCAGGTTTCCGACATATTAGTACAGCTTACGCACCACGGTTATTGACGTACTAGTACGCCCTAAATTTTAGCTCCTTCAAATCTAGTGAGAGAAAGTTGGTAGGCCTACATATGAAAGAATGGGTCTATGTGGTCAGTGTGCACAGTATTAAAAAATCCTGCAGCACACAGTGCGTAATGAAAAAAAAAAAACTTTGACAGTGTTTTTGGTTTAAAACAGCGACTCGGCACCGTATTTTCATTTTGGTATTTACGGTTGCAATTCTAGTTTTCCTGGTCTCCTTTTATAGAATGGAAGACATATTACAGAAATTGAGATGATTTTGATTGGTTTCACAATGAAAAGTACAGTGGTCCCTTGTTTATCATCGTTAATCCGTTCCTGGAAGTGCAACGGTTATCGAAATAGACAATCTTCGAATCAATTTTCCCTACCTGGAGAGAGTTAGGGGGTCAACGCCCCCCCGCCGGTTGTGCCCCAGACCTCCTGGTGGATAGAGCCTGTAAACCGGGCTGTTGCTGCTGGCTGCACGCCCAACGTATGACCCACAGCCCGGTGGTCAGGAACCGACTTTGGGTGCTTGTCCAGTGCCGTTTGAAGACTGCGGGGGGTTTTTGGGTAACCCCCCTTTATGTATGTGGGAGGCAGTTAAAACAGTCTGGGGCCCCTGACTTTTTTTGTAGGGTCTCTTAACGTGCTGGACACCCCTGCTTTTCATTGGGGGGATGTTGCATCGTTTTTGCCAAGTCTTTTGCTTTCTTTTAGTGAGTGATTTTCGTGTGCAAGTTCGGTACTGCCCCTCTGGGTTTTTCCCCAGGTGTATAAAATAGTATCTCTCCCGCCTGCATTCCGGGGAAATTACAGGTTTGGGAACCTCAAGCGCTCCAGTTTTTTGGGTGTTTTATTCCGTTATGCGCGCCGTGAAGGTTCTTGAAATTTTCTAGGTCAGCAATTTCACCTCCCTTTGAAAGGTGCTGTTAGTGTGCAGCAATATTCCGCCTAGAAGAACAAGTGCCTGAAGGTTCTCATGGGCTTGGCCCCCCCCCCCCCTAGTTTAAAGGCCAACCACCTTCTTTTTTCTACAATCGATTATACAATTTTAGGGTCCTTGAAGGGAGCCCCCGACATGATCCCCCAGGTTTTGAGTTTGTTTCCTCTAGGGGCCCAGAATTGTTTTGTATTGATGAAGATTTAATTTCCCATGTTTAAAATATTTGGTAATTAAAATTTTCTACGTTGAACTTCATTTTTTTTTGACCCCACTGAAAGATTTTTTTGATGTCCGCCTGGAGCCTTGCAGTGTCTGCAATGGAAGACACTGTCATGCGTTCGGGTGTCTCTCCCAAAGGAAGACATGGTGTGTGGCTGACATCCTTGTCTAGTCGGATTGGGATGGGGAACAGAGGGGAGCGGTACTGTGCCTTGGGGAAACAGAGTTTTCGCCATAGCTGCCCGGACTTTACTTTTTTGACGACTACTCTCTGTGTTCTTTAGTGAGGAAAAAATTAGCCCATCGCCCGATTTTTCCTGTTATTCCTTTGCACCCCATTTTTTGTGGGTATTACGCCATGGTCACACTTGTCGAAGGCTTTTCAAAGTCTGTATATATTCATCTGCATTCTTTTTGTCTTCTAGTGCATTTAGGCCCTTGTCGTAAAAGAAAAAAGTAAATACATTTTTTCCCTTTCTGACACCCAGAAGTATTAAAAAAAAAATTTTTTTTTAAATGAAATATAGATGTAGTACAAAACATCAATGGCACAGGTGAATGAAACATTAACAGCAATACACTTACCTTTATTGGAAATTTCTTTTTTGTGTATGGAAGACGGGAGGAGGAGAGGATTGGATTACTTTTTGGGAAAGGGGGGAATTTCCCTTCATCAAACCTCGGTACCAGTCCTTTTTGGGGCTAATATTCTCTTTTCTGTTTTTTAATGCCACTGGACCGTTGGAGTCAGGGAGCCCTGTCTCGCAAAAGAAGTGTCCAGAGAGCTCTGTTTCTGGCGTCTCTTTAAAACTTCCCAAAAAAGGGGGCCAAGACCTGCACTGTAAAAGTTGCCAATAGGGTTTGAACCCCTTCTCAGGGTGATTTTTTTCCTAAATATTTCCATCCTACCCCCATTTCAAAAATCTTCTTAATTTTGAAGAAGGCCCTTTTCTATCTCTCTTCCTCCTCCTCTGCAGCAAGATTCTGAGCTGTGATCTGTTGTTTTCCTGCTGAAGCTCTTGCAGCCCCCAGTGGTTAGCTCTTCGTTGTGGTCCTCCACCAACTCTCCCAATCCTCCAAATCACACCCAACCCCAGGGAAAATCCCAAATGCCACAATAGATTTAAAACTGAATGGTCATCGGGTCAGCCAAAAACCTTCAAAACCTCTTGTGGACACAACCCTGGCCAAATTTTCTCCAAGCAAAAACAGTTCCCTTGATTTCCTTTTTCTTTCCCACGATGGAAGATAGGTTGTATGGGGTTTGTTATACATCCTGGCCAGTTCGGCCACACGTATCCCACTTTTTTTAATTGTTCAATGATGTTTTTTTTAATTTTCAGTCATATTTTCCCCTTCTTTCCAAAGGCTTGGCACTAGGGCTTTTTTTGGGAGCCCTGGTAGCTTATTTCACTTGTAAGCACTAAGATGAAGGGAAATATTATAAAATTTTTTGCTAAACAAGTGAGGGGACTGTCACCACGGGGAAACAATGGCACACTGGTGGGGGGGGGCCCAAGGCGGTCGAGCTTTTTGAGTACACGTCAAGGGGAGCAACGATTTGCGAGTCACCGACCCTTTGAAGCCCTGTTTGGACGAAAATAAAGCGATGATTTCGAAAAGGACAACTTTGGCCCGACGATTATCGAGGACATTTTACCCTTTAAATTTGGTCAAAGTAGTAGAAATGTTTGATTTTTGCCCAAGTTCAAAAGTAAACAAATCATGCCACGCATCCCAAAACATGTTTAACTGGCGGTCTAATATTCTTTACAAGTGCGCTGATATTATTTATACCATTTCTACACTAATGCAGTAGTCTGCATAAAAGTAAATCTTTATTTTTTGTGAGATAAAAATTCAAAGTGGAAAACAAAAAAAATGTAAGAGGGGCCTGGGAAAGTGACTAAAGAAAAGAGGAAAGTTTTTTTAGTGCCAAGAATGTTGTCTTGTTTATTCTGGACCCCTATTTTTGGAAAATTTGGGATCTTTTGAAATTTTTGGGGAAATGGGAAAATTATAATTTCTACCCCTTTATTGGATAGTGAAATCAGTAAATAGTGGTTTTTTTACTATTCGATAGAAAAAATGGGTTCTAGTGAAATAGTTTGTTTTTTTTGACTCCCCTGGAAAAATTTGGCCGAAAAAAGGGCTCAAAGTGGGCGAAATCGTGATACGTAAAAACGTCGAGCCGCTAACTTCGCAAGAGCATAATTCTAGGTTTCCCTCGAATTTTTCAGACTTTGGGTCATTTGATCGGGGGGAAAAGATTCTCTTCTTTTTATGGGGAAATTTTTTTTTTTTTTTTTTGAAAAGTTTCAACCCCGAGGGAAACAAGTTTTGAAAGGACCCCCTGACCTGAAAAGGGTTAACAGAACTGCTTAAGCCATCATTATAATATTTTCAGCGTAAAAAAATGGGTCGTTTAACTCACCTATAGCATCTTCTGGAGAAAAAATTGACAGTATTTGTATATATATGTAGAAATGCCGAAACACAACAATGGTGTCTTTGACTTCAACCTCTCTGTTGAAAAATTTAAAAAATTAATTGTGGTGCTGTATAATTAAATTTTTAAAAAAGTCAATCAGTTTAAGGAATACCTTCCTGTTTTTTAAATTCTAAGTTGCAAGTAGCAACAGGAAACAAAAACAAATGCAAAATTTTGGGGAAAAGGTGTTATAAATCACAGTGAATATGTTCAATTTTTTGTAGTGTCTACAAAAGGGGGTTTTTTTTATTTCACTGGCAATGTTTGCAATACTCTGCTAGCTGCTATGGTAAGCAGCATTTAAAGTATGAAAATTGGGAAATGTAACTGTACTATTTAGCAAAATTATACTTGAATAAAAAAAAAATAAAATCAAAACACAAGGAATCTACATCACCCGAAAAATAATTAAAAAAAAAAAAAAACCCCCTGAGCTTCTTAATTTTTTACATTACTCTGTGAAGTAACTTAAATATATAAGCAAAAAAAAAGTTTAGTAAACTCAAAAAACTGCCAATTTTTTTCTGCAGCCTTGTTTTACTTGTAACATGACAGATTAATCCTTGAAAAAATAGACACAATACCATTACTGGAAAAAATATACAAATAAACCCCCTGACTGTTAAAGGTCCAAACCGACCCCAAAAATCATAATTTTCGTCACTTTAAATAAATAAAATAAGAATGTATTGTACATAAAAAAGTACCAATGTATTTATGCAAAATCCACAGCAGAACATCTCAGGGGGCTCTAGTTTTTCCTTAGGCAACTAAAACGATGTTATAAGCAAATATTATGAATTTGCTTCCCTTTTTGAACTGCAAGAACAGGTACCATGCCTAAACTTTTAAGTTTTTCAATTTCCCAAAAAATTCTTGAGAAATTTTGTTGTGGATGAATCATTTCGAAGAAAGAGGTGGGGCAGATAAAAAAAAATCCTTCCATTTTCTTTTTAAATTATACATTTGGCCATTCTCATGAGGCAGGATGACCAAAAAAAAAAAGAAAAACTTTCATCATCACTCATCATCAGTGTCTTGACGAGGCATGCTAACCTTAAATTCAAAAACTGGAACAATCTCCCCCTTCTTCAGAGGCAGGCACTGTATCCCCACCTCCAGGGGCTCAAGTCTGGCTAACAATTTTTTTTTTTTTTTCTTAACAAGTCGGCCCCTTCCCACTGAGGCAGGGTGAACCAAAATATTGAAAAATAAATACAGCTCTCCTCATTAACAATGGGAAATTCCGTTCTTGAGACCCGTCATTAAACGAATTCGTCGAAAATGAGGAAATAAAGCCTTTAATACACTTATTTTGGTATGAATTGGTCAAGACCCGGGCCGGGGGCGTTGATCCCCGAACTCTCTCCCGGTAAAACTCCCGGGAAAGAGTCTGTAGTAAGTCCGAGGCATCAGTAAACGAGTACACGCTAAGTGAGGAGAGGCTTGTAATCATTATTATGATTCAGTAAAGTAGTTCAAATACAGGTAATCACCATTTTAAAATGAATAAAAATGAAAATTTACAGTTCACAATTACTCTGAGTTGGCCACTTTTAGTGAGGTTCAAAACCCTGAAATGTGTATTATCATGTTTTTAACCTTTTTGAGGTGGGTCCTGTTGTACTACGGCTTTGAAGCGCAGGTCGATCCCATAGTACTACACCATAAGCTCAGCTCACTCAGGTAAGCGGGCGAGTGGTAAATTTTGGCCTAGATATGAGAGAATGGGTCTATGCGAGTGTGTGCCCATATAAAAAAACCCTGTAGTAAGCAGTGCATGGGGGAAAAAAAAAAGTGACCAAATTTCAGGTTTAAAACAGCGAATTTAGGGTGTTTTTTCATAGGGGCTTTTATGGTTGCATTCTCAGTTTCTTGGTCTCATTTTGACAATTGAAGCTATGTTATATAAATAGAAATGATTTTGATTGGCTTCGGGAAAATGAAAGTAGCCTGGGGAACTAAGCTCAAGTAGTGGAAATGTTAAATTTTTTTGATTTTCCCACAGTGAAGAAAATTACAATACTAGTCCAATAAGGGGTCCAACTGGTCAGGCTAATGTTTACACAAATTGCAGTGACATATTTTACAATTATTACAATAATGCTTTTGTCTTCATAACAGTAAATCTATTTTTTTGTGTGTGAATAGAAATTCAAAATGGAAAGCAACCGTAATTTAAAGGAGAGGCCTGGGGATATAATAATGAACAGAGTATGTGTTTTTTAGTCCCAGGAAGTCTACAATGTTTATTCGGATCCAAACTTTTACACTGGCAATTTTTCAATTTTGTGTGAAATTGGCCAAATTACAAATTTCTGATCACTTTATTGGGTAGTTGAAATGGGTAAATGGGCAGTTTCTCGTACTTGTCGATAGAAGGAAATACGTAAAATAGCTGAGTTTGGTTGACTGGAACAATGGAATTGGCTGAAAATTAGGGCTCAAAGTGGGCAAAATCGCTGATACATAAATATCGCAAAAAACTGCTAACTTTGCGAGAGTTATTCCGTAAATTTTCTATAAAATTTCACACTTTTGGTTTCTTTTACCTTTGGAAAAAGTTTCTATTTCATTTCATAAGAAAAAAATCGTTTTTTTTTTTTTAAATTCTTCAACTCTAAGAACAATTCTTAGATCAGGGCTAAGCTTATAAGTGATGGAGAGAGCTCCAGCTCTCTTTCTGATTGATTTTGTAATGGAAAAGCAAAGATAACTATACACCAGCAAATAGTATATAATTTAGCCATATTAATTTGACTTGTAGGAAAGAGGGAGGTTGCTTCCCATTTAAAAGTAGGTCTTAGACGGGATGTGTGATGTCACCAAGGTTGTTTAACATATTTATAGAGGGGGTTTTGTAAAAGAAGTAAATACGTATTGCAAAGGTTAGTGGATGAGTTTGGGAGGGTTTTGTAAAGGTAGAAAGTTAAAAAGTGAACACAGATAAGAGTAAGGTGATGAGGTATCAAATGATTTAGTTTAAAGGAAAATTCGATATCACATTGGGGGGGGGGAGTATGGAAGAAGTGATGTTTTTAGATATTTGGAGTTGACTTGTCAGTGGATGGGCTTATGAAGGATGAGGTTAACCAGAGAAATGATGGGGGATTAAAGGTGAGTGGTGCATTAAGGTATTAATGGAGACAAAGAATGTTATCCATGGAGGCAAGAAGGGAATGTACAAGAGTATAGTGGTACCAACATTCATATATGGGTGTGAAGCTGGGTTGTAATGCTGGCAGCGAGGAGGCGGCTGGAGATGTTGTGCCTAAGGGCAATGTGTGGTGTAAAAAATATACAGAAAATCATAGTGTGGAAATTTAGGGGGTGTGGAGTTAATAAAAGTATTAGTCAGAGGGCTGAAGAGGGGCTGTTGAGGTGGTTTGGTCATTTAGAGAGAATGTAATAAAGCAGAATGACTTGGAGAGCGTTATAATCTGTAGAAAAAGGGAAAGGGCCCAGAGTAGGGGTCGGCCTAAAAAAAGGTTAGAGGAGGGGGTAAAGGAGTTTTGTGGGCAAGGGGCTTGGCCCTTCAGCAAGGTGCATGAGCATGATAGATAGGAGTGAATGGAGACGAAAGGTTTTTGGGACCTGATGAGTTGTTGGAGTTTGATCAGGGTAATATTTTTGTGAAGGGATTCATGGAAACCAGTTAGCTGGACTTGAGTCCAGGAAATGGGAAGTACAATGCCTGCACTTTAAAGGAGATTTTGGGGGATATTGTCAGTTTGGAGGGACGTCTAAGCTGTCAGATCTGAGCGCCTCTACAAAGACAGTGTTATGTATGAGTGATGGTGAAAGTATTGAATGATGAGGGAAAGTTTTTTTTTCTCTTTCGGTCACCTGCTTTGGTGAGAAACGGCAGACATGTTAAAAAATTTTTTTTCCCTCATTAATGCTTAAAATTTTGTGTCAAGATCCATGAAAATATCTCTAAACAGTTAAAAAGAGAGAGGAACAAAAAAGGAATACTTTCAGTACCAACTGATAATACTGTTAAAAGGATGATGAATAAGGTAATATTTTGTGGAGGGATTCAGGGAAAACGTTAGCCAGACTTGAGTCCTGGATGTGGGAAGTACAGTGCCTGCACTCTAAAGTTAGGGGTTCAGGATATATGCTGTTTGGAGGGTATCTCAACTGTTGTATCTGCACGCCTCTGGCAAAGACAGTGATAGTGCGAATGAGGGAAAGTGTTTCTTGTTTGGGTCATCCTGCCTCAGTGGGAGACAGCCAGTGTTAAAAAAAAAAACTCAAAAGTCTCCCTCAGATTTAATACCCATCTCCCACCGAGGCGGGTGACCCAAAAAAGAAAGAAAATCCCCAAAAAGAAAATACTTTTATCATCATTCAACACTTTCACCTCACTCACACATAATCACCATTTTTGCAGGGGTTTGCTCAGAACAAAAACAGCTTAGAAGCATTACCTATAAAGATACACAACATAGCCCTCCAAACTGCTAATATCCCGAACCCCTCCTTTAGAGTGCAGGCATTGTACTTCCCATTTCCCGGACTCAAGTCCGGGTATATAAAAATAAAAAGGTTTCCCTGAATCCCTTCACTAAATAGTAACCCTGCTCACACTCCAACAGATTGTCAGGTCCCAAATTTCCATTTGTCTCCATTCACTTTCCCATCTAATACGGGTCATGCACGCTTGTGGAAGTCCATGCCCCTCAAACCCCCAAAACCTCCCTTTACCCCCCCTCCAACCTTTTTGAGGACGACCCCTACCCTGCCTTCCTTTCCCTACAGATTTATCGCTCTCTTGTCATTCTACTTTGGGTCCATTCTCTCTAAAATGACCAAACCCCCCTCAACAAACCCTTTCTGCCTCTGACTAATACTTTTATTAACTCCACCCCTTCTCCTAATTTTCCCACACTCCGAATTTTCTGCATAATATTTTCCCACACATTGCCCTTAGACAGGACATCTCCACTGCCTCCAACCGTCTCTCGCTGCTGCATTTACCACCCCAAGCTTCACACCCATATAAGAGTGTTGGGACTACTATACTTTCATACATTCCCTTTTTTGCCTCCATAGAAAAACGTTTTTTGTTCTCCACAAAATACCTCACGCACCACTCACCTTTTTTCGCTCATCAATTCTATGATTAACCTCATCCTTCATAAAAACCATCCCCCGACACGTTTAACTCCCAAGTATCTGAAAACTTCACTTTTCCATACTCCTCCTCCCCAATTTGTATCCAATTTTTCTTTATCTAAATCATTTGATACCCTCATCACCTTACTCTTTTCTATGTTCACTTTCAACTTTCTACCTTTTCACACATTCCCAAACTCATCCACTAACCTTTTCAATTTTCTTTAGAATCTCCCATAAGCACAGTATCATCAGCAAAAAAGCAACTGTGTCAATTCCCATTTTGTATTTGATTCCCCATAATTAATCCCACCCCTCTCCCCAACCCCTAGCATTTACTTCTTTTACAACCCCATTATAAATATATTAAACAACCATGTGACATTACACATTCCTGTCTAAGACCTACTTTTACCGGGAAGTATTTTCCCTCTCTTCTACACACCCTAACCTGATTTCACTAATTACTTACTCTAAATTGTTCTCCTTCCAGTGTTCTTGAAACATGTTTCGAAATATTGACATCTTATCTTAAGGACTGCACGATGAGCTCGATCCTTCGGTCGTCTACCACAAATACTACTCAGCAGTTCCCGATATATAAAAAAAATAATGCCCCTGTAAATAAATGAACTGAATATTTTGTGTAAAGATTAGATATGTTAAAAAAAAATGTGCAAGAACATGAAAAAAATTTTAAACCCCACTCACAACAAAAATTTTATCTTTTTACTCAAACAAAAGATATACTAACTGCAAAAAGTGATATCAGAAACTAAATACAGTGTACATAACATTTTTTGCAAAAACTAACCAATTATACAAAGGACAAAAAAACAAATTTTAAGCACTCAGGTAACTAAACAGAAGTCTGCTAAGTATGCACAAGACAGTTCAGATAATTTCCAGTATCAAAACATAATATTAACAGTTGATGCTGCTTCCTTTTTACTGTACAGAGAACAAATGCATGTATAAGCACAAAATTTGAGTCAACTATAATTTCATTATGACCCAATTTCAGCCTTTCTCAAAGGGCCCGCAGAAAACTTAATGTTATAACATGGGTACCAATACCCTGAAATTACTTGCTCATGGAAACCCGACTTAGTTCATGTGACCTGCTTTTGCATTTGTACAATGGGGGAGGTCAAAACAATCTCAGATAACCAAGAAGTGTTACAGCCTGAGTGTTTGCCAAAGAAAGGAACTAACAATGGGAGAAAATCTATTTCCCTTACATAGGTTTATCTAAAGGTTGTATCTAGGGAGTTGACAAACTTTGTTTTTAAATGTTGTTTTTTTACATTAGTTAACCCATGTACAGGAGAGCCCCACTTTACAGCGCTTCCCCTTTAAAAGCACTTCGCTAAAAACCGTGGTTTTCAATTATATTAAATTTTTCATCTATTCAAGCTTCCTATAATAAACCCCGTCAAATACTCACTTTATAAGGACGAAAATATTTTTAGGTAACAATGTGTGTAACTGTATATGCATTTTTTAGGTTAGCTATACTGCTCACTTTAAAATATGATAGAGTAAAAAATGATATGCTTTTATATGCATTTGAAAGTGAAAAAGGTTTTATATTTCACTTTACAGCAATTTTCACTTTACAGAGGTAGCCTGGAGCTGAAATTGCTGTATACGTGGGCCCTCCTATATCCAAACTAAATGATCACGAAGCAAAAGTAGCTATTAATTAGAATATTTATACCTCATCATCTAAAGCCAATGCCATTGCTGTGCTAGGAGGAAGGTAAAGGTTGTAACACTGAGAGGTTCATAGTGACACTTGGTGAGGCCCAGAGGGCAAACACCTCATAAAGATACTAAATCTGTCTCCTGGGGGACCCACTACACTTTGACCTGAAAAAAAAAAAAAAAAGAATCACTAATAAAATACAAATAAGCATCTATTTTTTTCTATGCAGAGCTGTATAAAATTACAGAACGGTTAGTCATCCCATATCCATGGGAGATAAGTTCCAAGACCTACTGTGGATACCTGAAAACTTCGGATAGTAGCAAACCCAATATTTAAGTAATTTCTCGTTTACCACAAACCTATGATAAAGTTTAACTGATAAATTACACACAATAGTTGAGAATTAGTACTTTTTCACTGATGGAAAGCACTTCATGATTTTCTCTTAGGCTTTGAAGAAACTGTCACCATCACTACTTTTGCACTGTGGTGCCATTAAGCAAAATTGATGGCTATTTTGGGCCAAGGGGTAAACAGTAGAAAACTGAAACTGTGGAAAACAGATCAGACTTGTCGCAAAGTGAGGAACATACTACAATGGTAGTGGGCTTGTGTCAACCATCTTTAATATTGTTTTAATGTCATCTTTGCACCATTTATAACATTTCTGGTATAGTTTTAAATGTTTATACAGTAGTGTACACTATATTGAAATTAACAGACTAGAGGAAATTCAGCTCTAATATACATTATTTAGGTATAAATACTGGTTCAGAGAGGCCATTGTAAGTCTGAGGTGTCAGTAAACAAGTAGTCACTAAGTGAGGAGAGGATGCATGTATGTGTACAAACACATACACACGTACACACATGCACATACAATCACACACATGCACGTACACACATACACATGCACGTACACACACACACACCACACCACCCCACACACACACACACACACACCACACACACACACACACACACATCACACACACACACACACACACACACACCGTGAATGACATAACGGAAGGGATAGACTCGAAGTGTCCTTGTTTGCGGACGATGTGAAGTAATGAGAAGAATCAAATCGGTGAGGATCAGGCAGGACTACAAAGAGACCTGGACAGGCTACAAGCCTGGTCCAGAATGGCTCCTGCAAATGCAAAGTCATGAAGATTAGGAAAGGGCAAAGAAGACCGCAGCCACAATATAGTTTAGACGGCCAAAGTCTGCAAACCTCACTCAAGGAAAAAGATCTGGGGGTGAGTATAACACCGAGCATATCTCCGAGGCGCACATCAATCAGATAACTGCTGCAGCATACGGGTGCCTGGCAAACTACGGATAGCGTTCGATACCTCAGTAAGGATTCGTTCAAGACTCTGTATACCATTTACGTCAGGCCCATACTGGAGTATGCAGCACCAGTTGGAATCCACACCTAGTCAAGCACGTCAAGAAATTAGACAAAGTGCAAAGGTTTGCAAACAAGACTAGTCCCAGAGCTACGGGGATTGTCCTACGAAAGAAAGGTTGAGGGAAATCGGCCTGACGACCTGGAGGCAAGGAGGGTCAGGGGAGACATGATAACGACATATAAATGCTGCGCGGAATAGACGAGGTGGACAAAGACGGGATGTTCCAGAGATGGGACACAGACACAAGAGGTCACAATTGGAAGTTGAAGACTCAGATGAATCAAAGGGATGTTAGGAAGTATTTCTTCAGTCATAGAGTAGTCAAGCCATGGAATAGCCTAGAAAGTGAAGTAGTGGAGGCGGGAACCATACATAGTTTTAAGGCGAGGTATGATAAAGCTCATGGAGCAGGGAGAGAGAGGACCTAGTAGCAATCAGTGAAGAGGGTGGGCCAGGAGCTATGACTCGACCCCTGCAACCACAAATAGGTGAGTACAAATAGGCGAGTACACACACACACTTGGAGCTTGAAACTCGACCCCTGCAACCTCAACTAGGTGGAGTACACATGGAAAAGGGAGAGAATGAACCTAGTAGCGACCAGTGAAGCAGGGCCGGGAGCTATGACTCGAACCCCGCAACCATAATTAGGCGAGAATTAGTTGTGTACACATACACAGTGAAGAGGCAGGGCCAGGAGCTATGGTTCAACCCTGCAACCACAAACAGGTGAGTACACACACACACACAAGCACGACTGAGAGACAAATAAGAGTACCAGAGTGTGTACCTCGATCGACACAAAAACACAAGAGGAAAGGTTGATACTGAAAGAGAGAGTACAAAAATGAAAGAAGGATGGAGAGGAAATGACAAAGATGGCAGAAGAACCCAGATCGGTGGAAGGGCAAACACACCCTCCAGAAAACACCCACAGAAGGACTCCAACTGCGACAACCCCAAGGCAACTGAGCAATCTGAACCAACACTCACACAGTCTGACCAAGTCTGACCCGAAACTGCTATACGTATAGCGACATTAGGAGGAAGGCAACAGTCAGAGACCAGGTGAACAGGCTGAGGAAAGTAGGTGGGAAACTCACCAGAAGCGATCAAGAGGTATGTGAGGAGCTCAACAAGAGATTTAAGGAGGTGCGTGCAAGCGTGCGTGAGCGTGTTAGATAGGAGTGAATGGAGACGAATGGTACTTGGGACCTGACGATCTGTTGGAGTGTGAGCAGGGTAATATTTAGTGAAGGGATTCAGGGAAACCGGTTATTTTCATATAGTCGGACTTGAGTCCTGGAAATTGGAAGTACAATGCCTGCACTTTAAAGGAGGGGTTTGGGATATTGGCAGTTTGGAGGGATATGTTGTGTATCTTTATATGTGTATGCTTCTAGACTGTTGTATTCTGAGCACCTCTGCAAAAACAGTGATAATGTGTGAGTGTGGTGAAAGTGTTGAATGATGATGAAAGTATTTTCTTTTTGGGGATTTTCTTTCTTTTTTGGGTCACCCTGCCTCGGTGGGAGACGGCCGACTTGTTAAAAAAAAAAAAAAAAAAAAAAAAATTTACAGTGGAGACAGGAAGGCCTCTGGATGGACAGAATAGAGGGGGATGCCAACAAGGAATATACCAAAAAGTGTTGGATGACATACACACAACTGAGGAAGAGGTGAAGAGGCTGCTAAGGGACCTTGATACCTCAAAGGCAATGGGACCAGACAACATCTCCCTGTGGGTCCTTAGAGAGGGAGCAGAAATGATGTGTGTGCCACTAACCACAATCTTCAACACATCCCTTGAAACTGGGGCGTACCTGAGGTATGGAAGATGGCAAATGTAGTACCCATATTTAAAAAAGGAGACAGAAAAGAGGCACTAAACTATAGACCAGTGTCACTGACGTGTATAGTATGCAAAGACATGAAGAAGATTATCAGGAGAGTGGTGGAGCACCTGGAACGAAACAAGAGTATAAACACCAACCAGCATGGATTTTTTTTTTTTCAACAAGTCGGCCGTCTCCCACCAAGGCAGGGTGACCCAAAGAGAAAGAAAATCCCCAAAAAGAAAATGCTTTCATCATTCAACACTTTCACCTCACTCACAATCACTGTTTTTGCAGAGGTGCCCAGAATACAACAGTTTAGAAGTATATACATATAAAAATACTTTTCTCCAACTATCAGAGCCACCAATGCTCCTATGATGACCTTGTTACAAGCAAAACTGCACTACCCAACGTAGCACCCAGAATGACCAAAGATTACCAACAGTGAAACCTACAAATCGAAAATAATAGAGATCAAAGGAAGACTGCCCTCAAACCCAAAGTAACACCCCGCTGCCAACCGAACAACGTAACCCTAAGCTTTGTATAACTACAACAATTCCTGTACTATTATGAGGCGCAATCTCAGAGGAAACAGCACCAAGGCCAGCAAGAAAACACCGAAAAATCAACTATTCAACAAGTGTAGCCAGGATGAACGCCGGCCCAGCAACCACCCCCTCTCACCACTCCCCGCCACTAGGCAACACCACAAAAATAACTACAAACATGGCTGCCCCCCAACCCAATCCACCCTTCTCTTCCCCGGATACAACCTACCAAGTAGTCTCTTTCCAGGTATGACCAACGATCCAGATACCCTAAAGTCATGCATCTCCACCTTTAGTTTATTGAAATATGAATCTTCGCGAGAACGCTACCAAATAAGACACCAGTAAAACACAACTCGAGACAAATCCTCAGTCCTTGAAACAAAAGTTATCAACACCTAGGAATGACTAACTATGGCAAAAACCATCCAAACAGTACATAGAATAGCCATACAGAACCAATAAATTCCTCTAATACAAAGGATGAAGAAGCAGTAAAAGAATGGAAGACAACAACTTAGATAACCAGCTCAGTGGACTATTTTTGCTCTCCAAGAAGAAAAAACTGAGCAAGATAAACTAATCGGACGCAGTAATATTAACCAGTCCACTTTTTCCCAGTGGATATAACCAGATGAACAGTAAAGAAATTACTCTTCCAGATCATAAAGGTCAAACAAAGTTACAGTACCAGAGTCAGAAATAAAGGAAGCCAGGTTCCTAGGATCCCATGGTAGAAAAGTGTTATGCTTAGATTCCACTCACATGACAGGAAAAAAGACTTAATAATTGCATCTATTAAGTAAAGAAAGAGGTAACATAAACGAGTGTCTTACCAAAAAAACGTCAGAACCTCCTGTTAGAGTCAGAAAACTTAAGCGGGAGAATAATGACAACAATACACCAATGCTTCACACGGGATGGGAAAATTCTAGTTAGGAAAACAAATGTAGGTCAATGTACACAATCACGAACAGAATGATCTATCAGATTTCTCAGGGATACTAATCTTACAGAGAATAACTAAACAATGTCCAACCTAAAAGCCTACGTAGTGTAGTGTATGTTTTGCTCCATTATTGTTCAAATTTCATAGTACAATCTCTTAGTAATTAAATAATCAACTACCTCATTTATGTGATTTTACTAGTAAGCATAAGTCACCTTATGTAATTTTCTATTTACTATTGTTTGCTTAAATATTAGCTGAAATTGATACTTTCTTGTCCATATTACTACCTCATATTTTTTTAAATACTATTAATTGTATTACTTACTAAATTTATAATTAATTTTAAATTACCATCTTTTACTTTCTATACATTTACCTTTTAACATATTTACTATTTAATTACCTTAAATACTTGCTAATTGCCATAACCTCTTGTATAATACCATCATTTGATATTCTATAATGATACTCTTAATACCATTTAATACTTGACAAATAACCTCTTTATAACTTTATCCATTTGCAATACTTTTTTTGTAATCCAAACTAACTTGTACTTAAACCATTTACTACATATTACTTTGAATATAACATTATTTACTTTTTTTTTTTTGCAATTTAATTTTTTTAATCATTATTACTTACTTACTAAATTTTATTTAAACACCATATTTACTACCAGTCAATTTTACTTTTGTAATTAATCATTATTTTATACTTTTCATAACATTTTGTTGCCAAATTTTCAAGTTTGTATATTCAACTCCAACCTTTATATTATCATTGTACCTGTGTATGTGTACCTGTGAAACCATCTTATTATTTCATATATCAAACCAAGACATTGCCATTTTTATTTTTACTTATTATTCTTTTGGTACTTTAATTTGTAAAAATTTATTATTTTGTCAATTTAAATCTAGTTATACTCTTGATCTTGTTAACAACCTATATCAGACCCTAGTGCAATTGCAAGTACCATTTTAATTTGTATTTTTATATTATAAGTTTATACCTAGTTGTACTTTAGCTCATTCTAGCTCAATACTTAGACAACACTAACTACTATACTAGTTGACTTTAGTCATTACAAATATCTAGACACACTAATTTCTGTTGATTTATTATAGTCTTAGTACTAATTACCTAGTTGTACTTTAGCTCATTCTAGCACAACACCATTTTAGACCTAATTACAAATTTTCACTTAATGTTTTATAGTATTATTTATACCTAGTGTACTTTAGTCATTTAGCACAAACATCAGACAATACAATTCATTAGTTATTAGTGACTAACTCTATATGACCAAAGTGCTTTAAGCAACATACTTTCCAAACCTCCACCACTACAGAATCATATTAGAACTCACACAAATACAGGATATAAACAACCCTATTAAACCTAAAAGATGAATGATCACGTGACCCTGATCTAAACCTCCATAATCTAACACACAATCAAAACTTATTGGAAAGTAACTGCCTTTATTACACAGCATCACAAGCCAGCACTATCCTGAACACTGCTCAAAGTCTATCAGTTTCTTAACTACAACATCAGGTCCTTAAGCAAACACTATGATGACCTCCTGGCACTCCTTGAGTCACTAAAGACACCCTTCTCCTGCATTATTCTTACTGAGACCTGGCTTAAGCAGGACACAATTGATATCTACCCACTACCAGGATACACAGCAATCCACAACTGCAGACCATACCAAGTTGGGGTGGTACTGCAATCTATTACTCTAACCAACTATCTTGTATTAGCACTAATTGCTTTAGTGATGAATATGGGGAATACATTTTTTGCTAATTTTACTGTAAAAAACCTCAAGACGCCTATAACAATCGGTGCCATACCGGATACCCCACACAAAACATCCCAAACTTCAGTGAGAATCTAAAGTCACTAATAACAAACAGACAAATGAACAAGCACCACCTTCTCTTAGCTGGAGACTTCAATATCAACCTTGGCCTACCAGATGATCAGACTGTAACTGATTTCATCAACAATATGAACAACACACTTCTCATACCAACAATAACTAAACCAACCAGGCTGACTGGACAAGTGCAACCATAATAGACCACATATGGACCAATATACTAGCCCCCCTTAAATCAGGGATAATCACAGACAGCACTACTGACCACTACCCAACCTTCCTCTTAACAAACATTAGTAAGCCACCACTCGAATACAACAAAGTTTCATTTAGACTCCATGACGAGGCCTCAATAAGGAATTTCACAGCAGACCTAGAGACTGTTGACTGGCCTACAGAATTCTCCAATGCCAATGGTACTGACGAATTGGACAGACATTTTTCTTAACAAAATACTTAGACTATACAACAAACATTGTCCTATAAAAACGAAACAGATCACGAATAAACGGCTTGGTTGCCCATGGCTAACCAGCAGCATTCTGAAATCCATTGATAAGAAACACCAATATGAAAAGCAATATAGACAGGGCTTAATACACAAAGATATTCTTAAACAATATTCAACAGTTCTCACCAAATTAATAAAGAAAGCCAAACAACTGTACTATTCCAGCAGATTCACTGACACAAGAGGAGATATAAAAAAGACCTGGAAAACACTTTCCCAGATTCTGGGGACCCACAAACTGAAAAAAACAAGAATATTGTTCTAACTAAACCTCATGAAACACCACTGCATCCCACTGATACAGCTAACAAGATAAACGACTTCTTCTCAAACATAGGATCTAATCTCGCCAGTAAAATCCCACGTACCAATGCCCGTGCCGGGGACTACCTAGATGGGAATTTCCCAAATTCCTTCTTCTTGTACCAACTGAGCCCACGGAAGTCACCGTGATCATAAAGTCACTTAAAAATAACTCGGGGAATCTGTCTCACGTCCCACCATTATTGTACAAGCGAGCGGCCCATGTCCTTTCGCATGCTATTACATTACTTTTTAACAAGTCACTAGAAACTAGCACTTTCCCGACACTACTCAAGACAGCAAGGGTTACACCAATACATAAAGGTGGTGACCCTACAGACGTAAACAACTATAGGCCAATATCAAACTTACCATTGCTATCCAAAATCTTCGAGAAACTCGTGCACAGGAGACTATATTCATTTATAACGTCACAAAACATACTCAACCCCTGCCAATTTGGATTCAGGAAAAATAAAAGCACTAATGATGCAATTATAAAAATGCTAGACCTGCTTTACACAGCATTGGAAAATAAGGAATATCTGCTAGGAATTTTTATTGACCTAAGAAAAGCGTTTGACACAGTAGACCACGGCATCCTACTCCACAAACTTGACCACTATGGTATAAGAGGCCATGCGCTTGCATATTTTAAATCCTACCTTTCTAATAGGTATCAGTATGTCACCATTAAAGACACAGCCTCATCAATACGGCCACTTGATACTGGAGTTCGCAGGGAAGTGTCCTTGGACCCCTGCTCTTCCTCATTTACATCAATGATCTTCCAAACATATCCCAACACCTGAAACCCATTCTCTTTGCTGACGACACAACTTATGTCATCTCCCACCCTAATCTTGCCACCCTCAACACCATTGTTAACGAGGAGCTGCTCAAAATATCGACTTGGATGACAGCCAATAAACTTACACTTAACACTGGCAAAACCTACTATATTATGTTTGGTAGCAGAGCAGGTGTTGCGCAACTTAACATTAAGATCGACAACACTCTAATTGCCAGACATAATGAGGGCAAATTCCTTGGCCTATACCTCGACAACAACCTAAATTTCAGCACCCATATCCAACACATAACAAAAAAAGTATCCAAAACGGTGGGGATCCTCTCCAAGATACGATACTACGTGCCGCAAACTGCCCTTCTCACACTATACCATTCACTTATATATCCATACCTCACCTATGCTATCTGTGCTTGGGGTTCAACTGCAGCAACACACCTAAAGCCAATAATAAACCCAACAAAAAGCCGCAGTAAGAATAATCACTAAATCCCATCCCTGGCAAACCCCCCCCCACTCTTCATAGATCTAAACTTACTCCCTGTTCAGAACATCCACACTTACTACTGTGCAATCTATATCTACAGGACCTTAAATTCCAATATTAACCTTGACCTAAAATGCTTTTCTTGATAGTTGTGACAGGATCCACAGGCATAACACCAGACACAAACATCTCTATGACATTCCCCGTGTTCGACTAAACCTTACAAAATTCAATGATTTCAAAGGACCTAAAATCTGGAACACCCTACCTGAAAACTCTAGAACTGCAGACACATTCATCATTTTCAAAACTACAGTTAGAAAACATCTTATCTCCCTGATCCACCCCGACAACTAACTACATGATAACCACCTGTTGGTTCACAATTACACTCACTCACCCACTGACTATAAACCCAGAAATACTAATCTTAATCTTAAAATAATAAATCCTAACTAGTCATAAGTTTGCCTATGATACTCCAATATGGACACTTTGTATTGTGCCAAAACAAAAGCATTCACATTGCTAAACTCACAAATTATGATGTAGTCACTTAGCCTTAATACCATAATCTGTAAGGATTTAATGTTAAGAATTAATCTAAGTCTGCCCGAAATGCCTAACCATGCTAGGTGTCCTAGTGGCCCCCTCTGTAATTAGTATTTTATAACATGTAAACCACACAATACCCAAAACCTCTAAACCCCACATTGTAACCCTTATAGAGAATAAACTTGAATTGAATTGAAAGATTTGGTTGATGTCCGCCTGGAGCCTTGCAGTGTCTGCAATGGAAGACACTGTCATACAGATTTGGGTGTCACCTGCAAAGGAAGACATGGTGCTGTAGTTGACATCCTTGTCTATGTCAGATATGAGGATGAGAAGCAAGATGGGAGCGAGTACTGTTCCTTGTGGAACAGAGCTTTTCACCATAGCCGCCTCAAACTTTACTCTGTTGACTACTACGCTTTGTGTTCTGTTTGTGAGGAAATTATAGATCCATCTACCAACTTATGCGCTATTACGCCATGGTCACACTTGTCAAAAGCTTTTGCAAAGTCTGTATATATTACATCTGCATTCTTTTTGTCTTCTAGTGCATCTAGGACCTTGTGAGGCATTGGGTAGAATGAAAGGGGTGTAAATTAGCTGGAACTGATGGGATCATGACAGAAATGTTAAAAGCAGGGATAGATATAGTTTTGGAGTGGTTGGTACTTTTGTTCAATTAATGTATGAAAGAGGGGAAGGTACCTAGGGAGTGGCATAGAGCATGTATAGTTCCTCTACATAAAGGGAAGGGAAAGAAAAAGAGTGTAAAAATTCTAGGGGAATAAGTTTACTGAGTTTTAGGTAATAGGTTGGTAGACAGCAACTGCCCAGGGAGGTGTACTACCATCCTGCCCAGTGAGTATGAAAAGGAAACCTGTAATTGTTTTACATGATGGTAGGATTGCTGGTGTCCTTTATTCTGTCTCAAACATGTGGGATAGCAGGTATATCTTGCTACTACCTACACTTAGGTCACACTACACTTGCATTTTTTTTTTTTACATGTCGGTCATTTCCCACCGAGGCAAGGTGACCCAAAAAGAAAGAAAAAACATTCATCATCATTCCACACTTTCACCATCATTCACACATAATCACTGTCTTTGCAGAGGTGCTCAGATACGACAGTTTAGATGTCCCTCCAAACTGCCAATATTCCAAACCCCTCCTTTAAAGTGCAGGCATTGTACTTCCCATTTCCAGGACTCAAGTCTAGCTACCCGGTTTCCCTGAATCCCTTAACAAAATATTATCCTGCTCATACTCCAACTCAGGTCCCAAAAACTGTTCATCTCTATTCACTCCTATCTAAAATGCTCATGCACGCTTGTTGGAAGTCCAAGCCCCTCGCCCACAAAACCTCCCTTACCCCTTCCCTTCAACCTTTCTTAGGACAACCCCTACCCTGCCTTCCTTCTCCTACAGATTTATACACTCTCCAAGCTATTCTGCTCTGTTCCACTCTCCCTTAAGGACCAAACCACTTCACTCCCTCTTCAGCCCTCTGGCTAAGATAAGATTTCGTTCGGATTTTTAACCCCGGAGGGTTAGCCACCCAAGATAACCCAAGAAAGCCAGTGCATCATCAAGGACTGTCTAACTTATTTCCATTGGGGTCCTCAATCTTGTCCCCCTGGATGCGACCCACACCAGTCGACTAACACCCAGGTACCTATTTGCTGCTAGGTGAACAGGACAACAGGTGTAAGGAAACATGTCGAAATGTTTCCACCCGCTTGGAATCGAACCCGGGCCCTCCGTGTGTGAAGCGGGAGCTTTAGCCACTTTAGCCACACCTCCTCCTAATTTCCACACTACGAATTCTCTGCATAATATTTACACCACACAATGCCCTTAGACACGACATCTCCACTGCCTCCAGCCGCCTCCTTACTGCACCATTTACAACCCATGCTTCATGTCCACATAAGATAAGAGTGTTGGTACCACTATATTCTTGTACATTGCCTTCTTTGCCTCCATGGATAACGTTTTTTGTCTCCACAGATACCTGAAAGCGCCATTCACCGGTTTTTTTCATCAATTCTGTGGTTAATCTCATCCTTCATAAACCCATCTGCTGACAAGTCAAACTCCCAAATATCTGAATACATTCACTTCTTTCATACACCCTCCCTTCATTGTTATATCCAATTTTTCTTTTTCTAAATCATTTGATACCCTCATCACCTTACTCTTCTATATGTTCACTTTCAACTTTCTTACTTTACGCACCCTCCCAAACTTGTCACTGACCTTTGCAACTTTTCTGTAGAATCTCCCAAAAGCATAGTATCATCAGCAAAAAGTAACTGTGTCAATTCCTATTTTGTATTTGATTCCTTACAGTTTAATCCCAACCCTCTCCCTAACACCCAAGTATTTACTTCTTTTACAACCCTATCTATAATTATATATGTTAAACAACCATGGTGACATGGATGTTTAACCTACACACCCTACCAGAGCCTCACCATCCTCATAAAAACTCTTTACAGCTTTTAGTAACTTACCACTTGCAACATCTGCCACATTGCTCGCCTATCCATCCTATCACATGCCTTTCGTAAATCCATAAATGCAATGAAAACTTCCCTGCCTATATCTAAATACTGTTCACATATATGGTTCAATGTAAACACTTGATCTACACATCCCCTACAAATTCTAAAGCCTCCTTGTTTATCTGCAATCCTGCTCTCTCTTGATGTTACGGATTTATAACTACATATAATGTAAGCGTGCCTCTGGCAAGACAGTGATGGAGTGAATGATGATGAAAGTTTTTCTTTTTTGGGCCACCCTGCCTTGTTGGGAGACGGCCAATATGTTAATATAAAAATAATAATAATCCTACCATACACGTTACCTGGGCAAGTGCATTGAGGTGTATATGGAGACAATGTTATCCATGGAGGCAAAGAAGGAAATGTATGAGAGTATAGTGGCACCAACACTTATAAGGGTGTGAGGCATGGGTTGTAAATGCTGCAGCAAGGGGAGGCTGGAGGCAGTGGAGATGTCGTGTCTGACAGCAATGTGTGGTGTAAATAGTATTGTGCAGATAAATCGTAGTGTGGAAATTAGGTGTGGAGTTGCTAAAAAAAATTATTCAGAGGGCTGAGGAGGGGTTTGGTCATTTACAGAGGCTGTAGCAAAATAGGATGACTTCGAGGGTGTAAAGATCTGTTGTGGAGGGGAGGAGGGATAAGGGTCATCCTAGGAAAGGATGGAGGGAGGGGGTAAAAGAGGTTTTGTGTGCAAGGGGCTTGGACATACAGCAGGCATGTGTGAGTGTGTTAGGAGTGAATGGAGGCGGAGAGCATGGTTTTTGGACTTAACGAGCTGTTGGAGTGTGAGTAAGTAAGTAAGTTTATTCAGGTATACACAAACACAGTTACATAGAATTATCATACATAGCAGCATATGTGTAGAGAACCTAGGATAACCCAAAAAAGTCAGACAGAGTGACTTATTTCCATTGGGTAATATTTTGTGAAAGGATTCAGTGAAACCGATTAGCGGGAATTGAGTCCTGGAAATGGAAAGTACAATGCCTCCACTTTAAGGAGGGGTTTGGGATAATGGTAGTTTGGAGGGACTTCTAATAAACTGTCGTATCTGAGCGCCTCTGCAAAGACAGTGATTATGTATGAGTGATGGTGAAAGTGTTGAATGTTGGGAAATTTATATTTCCTAACACGTCAGCCGTCTCCCACCGAGGCAGGGTGACCCAAAAAAAGACATACTTTCGCCATCATTCAACACTTAAACCATACTTTCAAATATATAAATATAAAATAATGGAAGCAATACTTTTTAAATTTATATTAGTAATTGGTAGTGCATTAGCTTCTGTTTTTTGTGGAAGGAATGCCATGCCCATTTTCTCTGGAGGAAATACATAGTATACTACGTCAAACATCAGCATGACGCAGTAAGTAAGTAAGTTTATTCAGGTATACACAAATACCCTAAGAAGATTCATAATGTGTGGTAGAGATCCTGATTTAAATAGTCAGTGACACAGTTACCCGAATTAAGCCAATGTGGTCCTTTCCCCCCTTATACGCTTAAATACGGGTTTAGCTTCTCTTGATTATTACAATGAAATAACTATATACAATACTTAAATAGAATTACTAACCAAGGCATATTTAAGACTACCTAGGAAACCCAAGATACTAGAAATGTGAAAATTTATGGGTCTTTACCTATATAAAATAAGTTATTCTTTCTTATAGCTACATCAAGAACACCTTTTGTACTCTTCTTGAAACTGTTACATTAACTGGTCTTATGACATGTGCATACAGGTCATTCAAATTAATAAGTTAAAATTTTAACCGTAGTATTAAATAATAGAAAATCCCAACTTTTGTGCATTAGCATGACTCTTCATTGGGCACTTCTTGATCTTCAATATAACGCTTTGCATGGGTCTGTTCAAATTAGATTTGTTAGAAATTTTTAACTCGAGATTAATTAAAATTGGATTACCAAGATACATTAGAGCTTAGCTGCTCTGGCATTTCTCGTCAATTCAATTCAATTCAAAGTTTATTCTCTATAAGGATTACAATGCTGAGTACAGAAATTTGGTTATTGTTTGGTTTACATGTAGTAAAATAGTGATTACAGAGTGTACCACTAGAACGCTTAGCATGGCTAGGCATTTCGGGCAGACTTAGTTTTATTCTTAATTGTAAAATATTACAAATTATGAGGTAAGTTGGTATTATGGCTAAGTGACTAAATACTAGTTTGTGAGTTTAGCAATGTGAATACTTTTGTTTTGGCACAGTACATAGTTTCAGTATTGGAGTATCACAGGATTCATTATTTTAAGATTGAGGTTAATATTTCTGTTTATGGTCAAATGGGTGAGTGAGTGTAAGTGTGAACCACCAGCTTCTTGTCCCCCAGGATGCGACCCACACCAGTCAACTAACACCTAGGTACCTACTTACTGCTAGGTGAACGAGGACAGCAGGCCCCCGTGGCCTGGTGACAAAAGCTCTCGCTTCACACAGTGAGGGTCTGTGTTCGATCCCTGGTGAAGGGATGGAAACATTGGGCATGTTTCCGTACACCGGTTGTCCATGTTCACCCATCAGTAAAATGGGTACCTGGGTGTTAGTCGACTGGTGTGGGTCGCATCCTGGGACAAAACTGTCCTAATTAGCCCGAAATTCTTTGCATAAGAAACGGCTTTCTATATAGTAGTATGTCATTCATGTTAGCTAGGCCTATATGCCTTGTACATGTAGTAAATAAAGATATTTATTATTATTATTATTATTATTACTATTATTATTATATGTTTCCACCCATACGGAGAATTAAACCACGGAGACTGTGGAGGCGAAAGCGTTGCCTACTATGCCGCTGGCAAGTTTTCTCATAGTAAGCTTTTTATCTAGATTTTGAGTACATAACATTTTTCTAGATCAACGAGTCATGGCCTCTACAATGTAAGGAACCCAAAATTTCACAATTTTTAATGTAATAAATTATTTTTTTTATTAAAGATCCTAGCCCTGGTGGCGTCTTTCAGCTAAGTTGACATCATTTTCACGTCACACTGAGTGTCCGGTTCAATCCTAGGCGCTGGTGGAAACGTTGGGCATGTCTACACCTGCTGTCTTTCTTCACCTAGCAGTAAGTAGATACCTGGATGTTAGAGGATTGGTGTGGGTCGCATCCTGGGGGGACAAGATTGAAGGACCACAATGGAAGTTAGACAGGTTCCTTGATGTAGCATTGTCTTGGGTTATCCTGGGTGGCTAACCCTCCCCTGGGCTTAAAAATCACAACAAATCTTATCTTTACCCAATTTTTCTCACACTTCACATTACAATGCGCGACATTGCGTAAAGTGTTATTTTCAATAACGTAACCATCGTTTTCCGCGATGTTCTACTGTAATAACTTAGTCACGACAGGAAGTTCGTAATGATAATTTAAATCATTCAATAACTTTTCCCACATGATGGCTTGTGAATGCCTTTTTTGGGCCTCTTCAGATCTTCAGTGCTAATATTTAACTGCATTATCAACTTACGCCGCACTCTGCACTATTACAGTCGCATACAATGAAGTACAGGAACTGCTTATGCAATACGGGGATACGTTTCTGTGGTGGTGCAGCCACCCAGACACACACAGGTTATTCTGTTGTCTCTTAGTACACTTGCTTTGTGTTACGTCTTCTATACCCACAGAACGTCCTGTTAACTAGGCAAGACTTGCTCAATTTCTCAGTTATAAAATGAGGACGCTTGTCCAGTATCTTTCTCCGAGTCGTTTAAAATAGGTATTGAATCTTACAATTGCCTGTTTATATGTTTCACTGAGCGTTGACCCTAGTAGGTTTAGCACTTTGTTTTGATTATAAAAGTTCACTGAGCGTCTGAGATGTTTAGATGGTGTCTGGTATATGAATAATTTTCTCTGCTGTTTCAGGTTAGTGCGAGTTTACAGTTCATCGTGAGATCGTGGAACCCTATATCAGGTATGTTTACTATTGTAATTATAAATATATTATCCGAGGGGCACTGTAGTAGGCCAGCTGGCCCTTGTTAAAAGTACTTCCAACTGTCACCCATTCACCATTCCCACTATGTATTTGTTTATCCTATTTTTAAAGCTACCCAAAATGTCTACTTCAATAAAGCTACTTGTAAGTAAATTTATTTAGGTACAGGTACACATAAATACATTTACAAATTATCATATATAAGTAGCAAATTACCTAGGATAACAAAAAAAAAAAAGTCAAGACTTGGCAGTTTGTTTGACTCGTCTGCAAGTCTCCGGTGGTTGTGGCTCGAGTGGTAATGCCTGTAGCTCACATCTGAAGGACCTGGCCTCGATCCTAGCACAAGTGGAAACGTTCACCCAGCAGCAAGTAGGTACCTGGGTGTTAGCCGACTGGTGTGGGTCGTATTCTGGGGGAGAGAATCGAAGGACCCCAATGAAAATAAGCCAGAGTGGCTTTAATGATTTATCCTGGGCTCCTGAAGCCTTCTGGGTTAATAATCTTATTAAAAATAGATATCTTTTTCGCCACTACAGCAGTCAAAAATTATCAGGCACTTGGGTCATCTACGTGACTCAGACCCGAGTCAGGAGACACTTCATCCTGTCCCCTGACGATTAAAACGAATGAAAAAAGGCACTTCTCATGTGAGCTATCATGAGAAGTGCCTTGATGCTATACCTGGAGGCGGTTTCGGGGGTCAACGCCCCCGCGGTCCGATCCGTGACCAGGCCTCGTGGTGGATCAGGGTTTGATCAACCACGCTGTTACTGCTTACCGCATGTAAACCGACGTACGAACTGCAGCCCGGCTGGTCAGGTATTGACTTTAGGTGGTATTAATGTTGGTAGAATTACCGACAATATGTTAGGTAAAAGACACAGGTGCAATTAATATGACATTTTATTGTGGCAACGTTTCGCTCTCCAGGAGCTATATCAAGACTCACGAAATCGTAATGACACGATTGCAAACAAACCATACCACGGGTGGGGATAGAACCCGCGATCAGAGAGTCTCAAAACTCCAGACCGTCGCGTTAGCCACTGGACCATTATGGCTAGCTGGTCCAGTGGCTAACGCGACGGCCTGGAGTTTTGAGATTCTGATCGCGGGTTCTATCCCCGCCCGTGGTATGGTTTGTTTTTTAGCTATATCAAGCTTTATAAAGCTCCTGGAGAGCGAAACGTTGCCACAATAAAATGTCACATCAGTTGCACTTGTGTCCTTTTACCTGACTTTAGGTGCCTGTCCAGCTCTTTAAAGACAGCCAGGGGTCTGTTGGTAATTCCTCCTTATGTATGCTGGGAGGCAGTTGACCAGTCTTTGGCCCCTGACACTTATTGTGTTGTCTCTTAGCATACTCGTGGCGCCCCTGCTTTTCATTGGGGAGATCTTTCATCTCCTGCCAAGTCTTTTGCTTTCAGAGGAAGTGATTTTTGTGTGAAGATTTGGGACTAGTCCTAGGATTTTCCAAGTGTATATTATCATGTATCTTTCTCGCCTGCGTTCTAGGAAGTACAAATCAAGGGACTTCAGCCGTTCCCAGTAATTTAGGTGCTTTATCGTACTTACATGTCTCGTGAAAGTTCTGTGTGTGTTCTCCAGGTCTGCAATTTCGCTAGTCTTGAAAGGGTCGTTAGCGTACAACAATATTCCAGCCTAGAGAGATCAAACGATTTGAAGAGAATCATCATGGGCTTGGCATCTCTAGTTTTGAAGGTTCTCATTATATATCCTATCATTTTCCTAGCAGATGTGGTAGATACATTGTTATCTTTGAAAGTGAGATTTTCTGACATTATCACTCTCAGGTCCTTCACATTAGTTTTTCGCTCTATTGTGTGGTTGGAATTTATTTTATACTCTGATACAGTTTTAATTTCCTCGAGTTTTCCAAAGCAGAGTAATTGAAATTTATCTTCATTGAACTTCATGTGGCCCATTTAAAGATTTGGTTGATGTCCACTTGGAGATTTGCAGTGTCTTCGATGGATGACACCATCATGCAAATTCGGGTGTCATCCGCAAAGGAAGACACATTTCTGTGGCTTACATCTCTATGTCAGATATGAGGTTGAGGAACAGGGTGGGCGCGAGTACTATGGCTTGTGGAAGAGCTTTTCACTGTAGCCGCCTCAGACCTGACTCTGTTTACTTTTACTTTGTTCTATTTATTAGGAAGTTATAGATCCATCTACCCATTTTTCCTGTTATTCCTTTATCACCCATTTTGTGTGCTATTACACCATGGTCGCACTTGTCGAAGGCTTTCACAAAGTTTGTGTATACTACTACTGCATTTTGTTTTTCCTCCAGAGCATCCAAGACTATGTAATAGTGGCCCAGTAGTTGGGATAGGCAGGAAGGATCTGCTCTAAACCCATGCTGCCATGGGTTGTGTAACTGATGGATATCTAAGTGGATGGTGATCTTGCTGTAGACAGCCTGTACTGTCTGCACAGACAGCCTATGCTGTCTGCCAGCTTAGTTCATATTTTGCGCCACTAAGGTGTTGCCCTCTGTAGCCAGGCCTCTCGGGCACGCCAGCCTGTCTGCCCTTGCCACGCTCTCACTCTGGCGTCACTCTTCAAGCAGTCAAGACAGTAGGCCTAGTAGCTCTCTCTCATGGGATGGCCCTGCCCAGGCCATGGGCACAACACACAAGCCTGTGTACCCACCATGACTTAACAATAAACAAAGAAGCCTCCGAAGAAGTTTATCATTTACTCCCTGCTACCAGAACGCCAAACAAACCTGGTTATAAATGGTGGGAAGCATGGTCGCAGCAGTTGTGTTTGCCCAGAGAGAGGAATAATAATAATAATAATAATCATATCTTTATTTACTACAAGTACATGTACAAGGTATACAGTCCTAGCTGACAACAATGTCATACTACTATATAGAAAGTCCCTTGTTATGCTCCGCATTTCGGGCAAATTAGGTCAGTGTCCCAGGATGCGACCCACACCAGTCGACTAACACCCAGGTACCCATTTTACTGATGGGGAACATAAACAACAGGTGGAAAGAAACACGTCCAATGTTTCTACTCTGGCTGGGAATCGAACCCAGGCCATCGCCGTGTGAAGCGAGAGTGTTAACCACCAGGCCACCAGAGGAAGGAAGGGATGAAATCATCTTCACTTTATCACCCTATACAAGAAGCATCCATCTCTCAACGAGTTATCCTAATGTCGTGTCTGCACGTTTGAGCATCCAGACACAGGTACAAGCAGGATCCAGCCGAAACTCTCTGAATTTCTCCGAGAATTGTAAGTGGCGTCACAGTGACCCCACGCTACAGCGTCCCACACTGTTTCTCAAGTCACCTGTTCAACGTCACTTGTATGTTGCTGTTGTTGTTCAGCTCAGCACAGCTGTTTCAGCAAGCCAGAGGTGAGTTTTGTGGTGATTTCTGCGTCCAGTGTGAGCTTCTCCACATGTTTGTGGGTGGGAGAGGAGGAAGTGGCCACATGCCCCCTCGCCATACACTCACCCACGCTCCTCGCCACAACACTACCATACACTCACCACTGCCCACTCCGTCTGCTGTGTTTTATGCTGTTTTTCGTGTGATTCATTGCCAGAGCTGTGTATCCGAGTGCCCAAGGCCACTCGAAGCCACGTAGATCAGCAAGCCCCGTGGATCAGCAAGTCACATAGATCATCATGCCATGTGGATCCCGACGCCACGTGGGCGTGGGTGATGTCACGTAGATCTACCAGCCACGTGAGTTACCAGATGTCCCAGGCCTCATGCTGTGGTCTGCTGCCCACATTACATTGACGTCACCCACGATGCTGTCCGACTTCATGACGTCACGATGTCTGCCTAACGTCACCTCAAGATGTCTGCTGACATCACAGTGCTGCTGACGTCACCTCACGACATCACACATGACATCACATGATGTCACATCGAGTGTTTCTAGTAAATATTTCAGTATTGTCGAGAAGATTGAGAGAAGATATATGTCGTGTGTTAATTAATTCCTCTCAGTCAGTGTACCGCATGTACCGCGGGTGTGTTTAAAGTTTCTGTGTGTCCAGTGAGGTCTGAGCCAGACCTGAGTAGCACCACTGTGCTAAGTCACCCGTGTGACCAGTGTGTTTGACAGTTGTTATCAGACAGCCCTGAGCCCCAAGCCCTTGTACAGAAAGCTCTTATGCTCGTCGCTCGTGATGTTCTGCAGAATCGTACCTGCTACGATTCCCATCGAGATTTGTTTCACTTCACCTCCAGACCTTCAGAATGCAGTTATATGTAGAGAAACAAGTCTGGGGACGCTTATACTAACCTCTGCTATAACTCCAACTGCCAAGAGAATGACACTCGTCAAGCCGTAGTTAGCCCTGTTGGCAGGCGCTGTGTCAGCCTCGTGTCACAAACTTCAGTGAGCAGCCTGCACAAAGAAGATGTCACTTTGACTGCTAGCTCTCTCACTGCAGTCTGGTGTATGATGTTACGACTCCCAGATGTTTCGCCCAGTCATCTCGGCCATGACTCGCTCCACAACTCGCTCCACGCTCGCCGGCAGTGACAGCCCAGTGACAGTACCAGTTGAGAAGTGTCCTCCTGAGTCGCTTGCCAGAAGTCCTGCCCATTTGCCGAGTTTTGTCGACGCCTCACTCGAGGGCACCAGCATGTCGTGCCCCAGGTTGAGTGAAAACCTGCAGCGACTCCTACAATGTCTGCTTCACCGTTCCAGAAGAGACCGTAGCCTGTTGCGTCACAGCTCAGCCGCAGCGATGTTTCCTGTGTTGCAGTATCTGTCCAGACGCAGGAAGGTGTGCAGTGATGCCCTTCGATGCTCACTGCCTATGACCACGATGTTTAGCACACCCCACGTGTTTTTTTAATTCCCTCCCTGTAGGAAGTTTTTTTTCCATGTCCATATGTATGCATATGTTTTTATTTTGTGTTCTGTGCCCTGTTCATATGAGAGAGAGACCGAGTTTCCTTTACCACCAGTATTGTCGCGTCGGGATGACGCGAGGTAGGTGGCCGAGCGTATGTAGACAGCCTGTACTGTCTGCACAGACAGCCTATGCTGTCTGCCAGCTTAGTTCATATTTCGTGCCACTAAGGTGTTGCCCTCTGTAGCCAGACCTCTCGGTGGGCACGCCAGCCTGTCTGCCCTTGCCACGCTCTCACTCTGGCGTCACTCTTCAAGCAGTCAAAACAGTAGGCCTAGTAGCTCTCTCTCGTGGGATGGCCTTGCCCGGGCCATGGGCACAACACACAAGCCTGTGTACCCACCACGACTTAACAAATAAAGTAAGAAGCCTCCGAAGATGTCAATAATTCAAACCCCGCTTTCAGCCTACCAAATAAACTCGTTATATTGCTTCTTAGAACCAATTCAAAGATTTATATGATGTGGGACGTTAGTGCTGTCTGTCTGTAATTCTTTGCAATTGCTTCACTGCCACCTTTGTGAAGTGGGGCCATGTCTGTTGTTTTAGTGACTGTGGGATGACCCCTGTGCCTATGCTGCTTCTCCATAGAATACTTAAGGCACGTGAAAGGGGTTTCTTTGGAGTTCTTGATGAACACGGAGTTCCACGAGTCTGGGCCTGGGGCAGAGTGCATGGGCATGTCATTTATTGCTTTTTCAGAGTCTTGTGTTAGGATAATATCAGATTTTTTTTAATTAACCAGATTTTGAGTCTCGGTCATAAAAAAAATCTTTAGATTGTCGACCCTTTGTCTAATTAACGGCTCACTAAACGCTGAGTAATAGCGGGACTTCAGTATCTCACTCATTTCTTTGCTGTCGTCTAAGTCCCATCTCGTTTAAGCAGGGACGAATAAAGTACAATTTTTATTACTTTATGTGGTACAGATAATGTAGTTTTCTTGTAATAAAACACTGTTAGGCACAAAGAAAGCTAGTGTAAACCTTGGTAATAGATAACCACAAATTGGTTTAGAAAGACACGTAAGCAAACACTAGGACATATTTATTAGGAAATGTTTCTATCCTGGGACCTCGATCACTTCTAACATAGAGGGGTTATATATACCGTCTTTTTAACCTCTGTTAGAAGTGACCAAGGTCCCAGGACCGAAACGTTTTCTAATAAATATGTCCTTGTGTTTGCTCACGTCTTTCTAAAACAAAGAAAGCTACTAGTATGCAATGCATTTTATCATCCAAGGAATTAAGTCATTCTTTCCCCCTTCATAGATGGTGCTTTGATGCTGAAGGGTTCCTGATCCAAGAAATTGAAGACATTCCCCCCTTCAAACCTAATAGTCATCCATTCCCCAGGCTCTGTACTGCTATGGGTTTGGCGCTTCACTATAAAATATATTCCTCTCATTCCCCCAGCGATATATCACCCGTACGGATGTAATGCTTCCCGCATACAATTCACCGTAAACTCCAATAAGTAATTACAAACAGATAATTACACCCACTCGCACAAAAGCCAGACATACTTCCCTAAACTCTCACTTGATGAGTGTTAGGGATAGGTGAGTGGCACGCAGTAGCAGAAACTGCAATACCAGCTTAAGCAGCAGAGACAGTAGTAGCAACAATAGTAGTAAAAATTGCAGCAGCAGCAGGAGAAGCAGCGACAGCAGCAACAACGGTAGCAGGAGGAAAAACTGCAGCAGAAAGAGGAGGAGCAGCAACAGCAGGAGAAACATCAGGAGGAACGGCAGCAGCAGCAGCAGCAGGAGAAGCATTAAAAGCAGAAAAAGGAGAAGCAGCAGGAGGAACAGCACCAGGAAAAGCAGAGAGGAGAAGCAGCAGAAGGAACAGCAGAAGCAGAAAGAGGAGGAGGAGCAGCAGTAGCTGCAGTCAGGCGTCAAAAAGTCATTACTAACATTGTTCTGTACATTAAGTATAATGACGTAGAGTGGAGGTCACTCCAGTGTCATCATCGTCAGTCCTACACCAGTGTGAGTCTTGCTCAACCTTGTCTTCCCCTGCAAATTATCTCATTATGTTTTTTAGTATGTTAGTGGTATTATATACCAACAAGTATATTTATAAGACAAATAAGCGTTTATGACAATGGAGAGAACATTTCGTCCACCTAGTGAGCGAAACGTCTTCTCAATAAGTTATAACCCAAATAATTTTTATTTTCCATTCGTTCTCACCGTTATGATTTTTTACTCATCATTGATTTATTCGTAAGTTTCTTATATTCTTGTACTGTTTGTTCAGTACTGTATTTCTTATCTATATCTATCCTATCTTATCTCTTATCCTCCCTTTTCTAACCTAAAACTTAATTTTCTGTTGCTCTAGTTTCGTTTTATAAGCTTGCCACTGTCCTTCAATACTACTACTACTACTACTACTACTACTAATAATAATAATAATAATAATTATTATTATTATTATTATTATTATTATTTTTATTATATCTCTTATTGTCTGTTTTCACTGTTATTGCCGTTATCGCTTATTACTGTTTTTTGTCCTTTGTTATTCCACATTTATTATTGTGGTTATGTATTCTACTTACGTTTGCTACGATGATATTACCTGTGTTAAGGTGGGCACTGACAGGTATTAATAGACATAGGTACTAGTAAAATGGGTATTAATAAAATAGGCATTAATAGCTATTAGAAAAATAGACATTAAAATAGGTATTATAGGTATTAATACTTATTAATAAAACAAGCATTAATAAAACAGGCAATAAAAAAGGGTTAGGAATTTATGGTGGTGATAGGATGTTCTTCAGGCCAGCCTAGCTTAATATTCTTAACTGACGCCTCTCAGAGGCTCTTCATCCAAGGAATTGGACCTGACGTCCCTTTCCCTGGGTCGAAAATGCATAACCCTTAACGGGTTTAGCGCTTCCCCATTAGTGTAATAAAACTTTTAATTAACGCTGCATTCTTAAAAGGGTAACCTAGTCCAGCACAGCCTATCCCAGGCCTCCCTTGATGAGGAAGGTGGGGGGACCTTGATGCTGGGGAGCGGCTAGTGATATCGGTAATTGAAGCTCTTCCCCTCTTCCTAGGATTAAACTTGTCTACCTCCCTAATGAAGTTTTGCGTAGTCAAAACTAATTCGCTTAAATCTAGCTCAATGTAGCCTAACCCAGAAGAAGAACGTTGGTGTTAGTTGTAACGTTGGTGTTAGTTGTAACGTTGGTGTTGTAACGCTGGTGTTAGTTGTAACGTTGGTGTTAGTTGTAACGTTGGTGTTAGTTGTAAGGTTAGTGTTGTAACGTTGGTGTTAGTTGTAACGTTGGTGTTAGTTGTAAGGTTGGTGTTAGATGTAAGGTTGGTGTCAGTTGTAACGTTGGTGTTAGTTGTAACGTTGGTGTTAGTTGTAACGTTGGTGTTAGTTGTAACGCTGGTGTTGTAACGTTGGTGTTAGTTGTAACGTTGGTGTTAGTTGTACCGTTGGTGTTAGTTGTAACGTTGGTGTTAGTTGTAAGGTTGGTGTTAGTTGTAAGGTTGGTGTTAGTTGTAAGGTTGGTGTCAGTTGTAACGTTGGTGTTGGTTGTAACGTTGGTGTTAGTTGTAACGTTGGTGTTGTAACGTTGGTGTTAGTTGTAACATTGGTGTTAGTTGTTACGCTGGTGTTAGTTGTAACGTTGGGGTTGTAACATTGGTGTTAGTTGTAACGTTAGTGTTAGTTGTAACGTTGGTGTTGTAACCTTGGTGTTAGTTGTAACGTTGGTGTTAGTTGTAACGTTGGTGTTAGTTGTAACGTTGGTGTGAGTTGTAACGTTGTTGTAACGTTGGTGTTAGTTGTAACATTGGTGTTAGTTGTTACGTTGGTGTTAGTTGTAACGTTGGTGTTAGTTGTAACATTGGTGTTGTAACGTTAGTGTTAGTTGTAACGTTGGTGTTGTAACGTTGGTGTTGTAACGTTGGTGTGAGTTGTAACGTTGGTGTTGTAACGTTGGTGTGAGTTGTAACGTTGGTGTTGTAACGTTGGTGTTAGTTGTAACGTTGGTGTGAGTTGTAACGTTAATGTTAGTTGTAACGTTGGTGTTATTTGTAACGTGGGTGTTAATTGTAATGTTGGTGTTAGTTGTAACGTTGGTGTTAGTTGTAACGTTGGTGTTGTAACGTTGGTGTTATTTGTAATGTTGGTGTTAGTTGTAACGTTGGTGTTAATTGTAAAGTTGGTGTTGTAACGTTGGTGTTAGTTGTAACGTTGGTGTTAGTTGTAACGTTGGTGTTAGTTGTAACGTTGGTATTAATTGTAACGTTGGTGTTGTAACATTGGTGTTGTTACGTTGGTGTAATTGTAACGTTGGTGTTAGTTGTAACGTTGGTGTTAGTTGTAACGTTGGTGTTGTAACGTTGGTGTTAGTTGTAACGTTGGTGTTGTAACGTTGGTGTTAGTTGTAATGTTGGCGTTAGTTGGAACGTTGGTGTTGTAACGCTGGTGTTGTTACGTTGGTGTAATTGTAACGTTGGTGTTAGTTGTAACGTTGGTGTTAGTTGTAACGTTGGTGTTAGTTGTAACGTTGGTGTTAGTTGTAACGTTGGTGTTAGTTGTAACGTTGGTATTAATTGTAACGTTGGTGTTGTAACATTGGTGTTGTTACGTTGGTGTAATTGTAACGTTGGTGTTAATTGTAACGTTGGTGTTAGTTGTAACGTTGGTGTTGTAACGTTGGTGTTAGTTGTAACGTTGGTGTTAGTTGTAACGTTGGTGTTAGTTGTAACGTTGGTGTTAATTGTAACATTGGTGTTAGTTGTAACGTTGGTGTTGTAACGTTGGTGTTAGTTGTAACGTTGGTGTTAGTTGTAACGTTGGTGTTAGTTGTAACGTTGGTGTTAATTGTAACATTGGTGTTAGTTGTAACGTTGGTGTTGTAACGTTGGTGTCATTTCTAATGTTGGTGTTAGTTGTAACGTTGCTGTTAGTTGTAACGCTGGTGTTAGTTGTAACGTTGGTGTTTTAACGTTGGTGTTAGTTGTAACGTTGGTGTTAGTTGTAACATTGGTGTTAGTTGTAACGCTGGTGTTGTAACGTTGGTGTTTGTTGTAATGTTGGTGTTAGTTGTAACGTTGGTGTTAGTTGTAATGCTGGTTTTTAGTTGTAACATTGGTGTTAGTTTTTAACGTTGGTGTTGTAACGTTGGTGTTTGTTGTAATGTTGGTGTTAGTTGTAACGTTGGTGTTAGTTGTAATGCTGGTGTTAGTTGTAACGTTGGCGTTAGTTGTAACGTTGGTGCTAGTTGTAACGTTGGTGTTAGTTGTAACGTTGGTGTTGTAACGTTGGTGCTAGTTGTAACGTTGGTGTTAGTTGTAACGTTGGTGTTAGTTGTAACGTTGGTGTTAGTTGTAACGTTGGTGTTAGTTGTAACGCTGGTGTTAGTTGTAACGTTGGTGTTTTAACGTTGGTGTTGGTTGTAACGTTGGTGTTAGTTGTAACATTGGTGTTAGTTGTAACGTTTGTGTTGTAACGTTGGTGTTAGTTGTAACGTTGGTGTTAGTTGTAACATTGGTGTTAGTTGTAACGTTGGTGCTAGTTGTAACGTTGGTGTTAGTTGTAACGTTGGTGCTAGTTGTAACAATGGTACAGTTACCCACAATATGTTAGGTAAAAGGACACAAATGCAACTAATGTGACATTTTATTATGGCAACGTTTCGCTCTCCTGGAGCTTTGTCAAGTCTTGACAAAACCCCTGGAGAGCGAAATGTTGCCACAATAAAATGTCACATTAGTTGTACTTGTGTCCTTTTACCTAACATTGATGCTAGTTACCCTGTTTGATAATGCGGAGGTGAGAGGAAACTCTTAATTGATGTTGTTGCAACCCCTGAATGGGTTACAGTGTATATGATGTATATGTATATAATGTATATTATCTTTTTATATAATTTTATATTGCTTATATTTGCGATAATAGCTAAATCGTAAATATATGACTTTATATTATTAGTATTTGTCTTAGTTACTTTTGTTCGGTAGGATGTAACATATTATTATGTGCTCATAGTTCAAGTCTTGATTGTCTAATTACTGTAATTATCGCTCTTTGCTCGTTACTCTGCCGGCTTCTGTTGCTGAGCAGCAACTGTCCACGGAGCTATCACGTGATGGGGGGGGGGGTGTTCTCACCTCGCCTGAAGTATTCAGTCTGGTCTAGACTCGCTTGGTGGTTGGACGTATTCTTGACAATAAGTGCCTAAATCTCCCTTATTGGCCCTTGTTGGAAGATCCTCTCTATAGCTTTCTTGTAGGTTCTGTGGAACTCTGTTCACAGAACATTGTATAGACTTAGTGATTTTCGACATTGTACTGAAGTTGTGTGTCTCTTAGACACTCTGAGCAACTCAGGTCCTGAGCGGGAGCTTCTGATCTAATTTGTACTGGTATCTGTGTATTGTCACAGTCGGGGATTTTCTTATGCTGAACTTAGATTCAGTAGTATGGGAGTTTTGTGACTTTTGTGGAGGATCTGCTGATGGTCCCTACTTAGTGGCATTATATTATCTCCTTGTTCCTGATTCTGTGTTGCAGTTGCTTGTTATATTGCTATTGGGCTTAGCATTCTTTTTATTGTTCAAGCAGACTGTTCTGACTGCCAGTTGGTCAAGAAGTTAGTTTATTTGAGGACTTTGTCAGTCACTTGTTTAAGTCTAGCCGAGTCGTGAGACATAGCGAACTACTTAGAGCACTTACACACATACACAAAAACTTACTTGTACATATTTGTAATATCTTATTAAATGTTAATGTACCAGACGGTACTTAAGAATTATAAATGTGATATGTGCTTTCAGCACAATAATACTGTACACGAGAGAAGTGATTAATATTATTTTGATTATTGTGATTAATTTAATTTAATTTGATATACACCTAGACAACTTAATAAATTTATTAAATTTTAATTTCTCTAGTTAGTAGCCTACCAGTTGTAATCCTGAAGCACTAATAATTCTTATTGAATTCTAATGGATAATTGGACCAGGATACTGACTACTTGTTACGAAAACCCAGTAACAGGCTGGATGCTAGAAGGGCAGTCCTTTCTAGTATTCACTGAAGATCTCTAAGCTTTTTAGAATCGCGTTTTTTGTAACAATGTTATAAAGAGACGGGAGGAAACTCTTAATTGATGTTTGATAATATAAAGGTGAGAGGAAACTCTTAATTGATGTAATATAGAGATGGAAGGAAACTCTTAATTGATGTATTGTAATATAGAGGTGAGAGTAAACTCTTAACTGATGTTTGGTAATGTAGAGACGAGAAGAAACGTTTATGGTACAAACTCACTTAATAGTATAATTTTTAACGCATCAAATGACTGATTTTTTTCCCCAAAGCAGACTTAGTTTTTCAGATTGACACGATGGACTCACTCATGTGGATAAATTAATTATCCTGTTTAGCAAATAATTAAAAGACTTTGTATAATTTAGATGAGTTTGGACACGTTCATTTATCTTACACTGGCAGTCAGATTATTCAGAAGATAATATTTGTGCCAAAAATATATATAGAACGGAAACAGTCCTCGAACCCATTTTAGTGTTATACAAAAACTTGAAATTTGATCATTGTTAGAAATTTGATCATTGTTTGATCCATAAAGACGATTACCATCGACCAATGATATTGAGCAACCTCCCTGCAGATGAAGATGATTGGGTAACACCAGAACCCTTCTATGTTTACTAAGAAAATCATCGCCCCCAATTAGGGAGACATCTTGTATAACATTCTACTGTTAAAATTATGCTACATTTACTATGGCGGGACACCACCTTGTAAGAAGCTATTGTGTCAAGTAATTCTTTATAAACTGGCCAGGAAATTATTGCCTTCATTGTCGTTTAAATATCCGATGTGCAATCGCAAAAAAAAAAAATTGCAACTTGTATATTTACTACCAATTCAGAGTCATGTACTCATATATCTGTTATATCTATGTGACTGATGGGTTAGTATTATACCCCTTCAAGAATATTTTATTATTCCACATACACTTTTTAAACTACACCAAAGTGGTTGGGCCACTTACCTTTTATATCCTACCTCTCTCCCCCTCCCAACCTTTTCCAATATTTCTATCCTTACCATCCTTCTTCCTTACCCATCCTACCAAAGCTCTGGTCATAAGAAGAAGAAGATATTTGATCATTGTTTGATCATTGTTAGAAATTTGATCATTGTTGGAAATTTGATCATTGTTGGAAATTTTGATCATTGTTAGGCCATTTGCGACGGATATCAGGATATTTGAAAAGATAATCAAGGGGTTATTTAGAGTCCATGTAAACATTCAATGTCATAAACACTGGAAAAGAGACTTTTAAGACGATCTGCGTGCGCTTTGATGGACTGAACACGTCGATTCCAGGCTGAGGGACTAATTACCTCATTCTCCTCACCTTTCACCATTCTTCTTTGTATTGGACTGAAGATAGCCACCGACAGGAGAAGCGTTTCCTCATTAAAGATTCCTAAATGCTGCACAAGTGTCTCATTCTTCAATTTGCCGGTTTTCTAATCCATTACATCACAACCAGGGTCTCCCCTCCCTGGATATGCCTTTCTTGAAATGCAGTCTTCAGTTTATAGATCCAGGAATGATTGAACTGCATAGCTTTAAATATAGGTTGGTCGAGTACCTGAGTGGGTGTGGATGTGTGTGAGTTGGACTAGCTTAGCATGTGAGTAAATAGTTTATTAAACCGACAAGTTGATAAATGAGACACTTGTGCAACATTTGGGTATCATTATTCTGGAAACGTTTCGTCATGCAGTGGCTTCTTCAGTCCACTGTAATGTCAAGGGGATTTGTGAGGAGATATTGGAGTAAGAAATACACACACTGGATTTCTTGGAGGCGTATAATTAAGAGAGTCTTGAGAAGAAACTCAGGAGCATTGCCGTCGAGTCTAAGCCTAACAGGAACTCCGTGACTGAGAGCTGGGCCTCTGGCTCACCATTCATGTGACGTCATAGCTAGAAGGGAGCCTATCCATAAAGTAGCTGGGATTATCTAAGTATACTACGCAGTACACAGCACTACTGACAGCTCGGCGACGCTAACGTATGGCGTCCCGACATACAGCTAACTTGTACACACTATATAGACTGTAGGCATTATGGCTCTGGGCTGATTCTATTCAATATCAATGTACCCAACAGTTGAACATAAAGAACTATACATACAGATGATAACTGATTGTATTGCATTACAGATTATGATATATCGCAAATCATTCTAAATGACAGAATAAGTGGTGGTACAGATTAACAAAAGAGATCAGCAGAGAGAAAGATTGATCGATCTGTATTCATGTGATTTACAAATTCTGATTAAGTATATTTACCAAGAAGAAAGTGTTTAACAGAAAAGGCAGACTTAGTGCACACAAGTCTTTTACTGTTAATTCCCAGAATTCGGAAAGAACATGAACACACAAAAATTTTTTGAACATCATTAAATTTACATAGCAGACACAGTGGAAATTCTCTCTAGACTGAATTATCTATCTATAGAGATTATTTACATTTAACCCCACTCTGCTAGGGTGAGATTTACATATGCAGAGTGGTCATCATCTCTAGGGGGGTCAAATTCTGTTGCAGTGGTTAACACATGCCGTGGTTGAGGAGGATCTAAATTGGTATTTATAAATGATACTTGGGGATTCCTCATTACTTGTCGTTGTACGTAGGGAATGACACTCAGGTTGTCCGTCTGTCTGGTTGTTAGAGGTAGAGGGTACTGAGTCAGGAGGATTGTTAGTCTGCCGCATTTGTCTGGATATTAGGAGCATCATCATCATTGCATACTAACTTCATTAAACTTGGTCAGCATAACTCTCGAACCTACTTTAATTTTGATTGGCTTTGCTCGAGTATTAGTGACTCTCGTAAATTCTGCTGTTGATTTATGAATTTTTTCTCAGATTCTTCTAAAAGCACCTTGAGCTAAGTTGGTACGAGTTGCTATGAAATCATCAAGATTATAATTGGGTTCTGGATTAGAATATAAAAACTCATATGGTAAATGCTTATCTACACCATACAATGCATAATGTGGAGTGTCACCTATAGAAGCATTATAAGCAGAATTTATGGCACACTGAACATCAGGTATACCTTCATCCCAGGTTGCACTCTTGGGATTGACAGTGGCTCTAGACACATTGAGTACTTTCTTACTGAAGGAATGGACAGGCTCGGTGGAGTGGATGGACTCTCCCCAGTTGAAATACTGAATTCTATTACCAAAAATATTAGCAAGGGAGAAATGGATCTTATTATCTCTTACAACATGTAATGATTGCTCGACATACAACTCTTTACCTTGCAAGAATCACTGTCATCTAGGATGTTATCACCATCTGGAACATGAGGGACAACAACAGACACTAGTGAGTGCACTAGCCGCGACAGAAACTTCTTTCTGCAGACGGCCTGTGACATCAACAAGAGATGGCATTACTTGTTTCAAGTAGTTGTTTTCTAACAAGGTGTCCCTGTGGAGGAACTAACAAGGTGTCCCCTGTGGAGGAACTAACAAGGTGTCCCCTGTGGAGGAACTAACAAGGTGTCCCCTGTGGAGGAACTAACAAGGTGTCCCCCGTGGAGGAACTAACAAGGTGTCCCCTGTGGAGGAACTAACAAGGTGTCCCCTGTGGAGGAACTAACAAGGTGTCCCCTGTGGAGGAACTAACAAGGTGTCCCCTGTGGAGGAACTAACAAGGTGTCCCCTGTGGAGGAACTAACAAGGTGTCCCCTGTGGAGGAACTAACAAGGTGTCCCCTGTGGAGGAACTAACAAGGTGTCCCTGTGGAGGAACTAACAAGGTGTCCCCTGTGGAGGAACTAACAAGGCGCCCCCTGTGGAGGAACTAACAAGGCGCCCCTGTGGAGGAACTAACAAGGCGCCCCCTGTGGAGGAACTAACAAGGCGTCCCCTGTGGAGGAACTAACAAGGCGCCCCCTGTGGAGGAACTAACAAGGCGCCCCCTGTGGAGGAACTAACAAGGCGCCCCCTGTGGAGGAACTAACAAGGTGTCCCCTGTGGAGGAACTAACAAGGCGCCCCCTGTGGAGGAACTAACAAGGCGCCCCCTGTGGAGGAACTAACAAGGCGCCCCCTGTGGAGGAACTAACAAGGTGTCCCCTGTGGAGGAACTAACAAGGCGTCCCCTGTGGAGGAACTAACAAGGCGCCCCCTGTGGAGGAACTAACAAGGCGTCCCCTGTGGAGGAACTAACAAGGCGCCCCCTGTGGAGGAACTAACAAGGCGCCCCCTGTGGAGGAACTAAGAAGGCGTCCCCTGTGGAGGAACTAACAAGGTGTCCCCTGTGGAGGAACTAACAAGGTGTCCCCTGTGGAGGAACTAACAAGGCGCCCCTGTGGAGGAACTAACAAGGTGTCCCCTGAGGAGGAACTAACAAGGCGTCCCCTGTGGAGGAACTAACAAGGTGTCCCCTGTGGAGGAACTAACAAGGTGCCCCCTGTGGAGGAACTAACAAGGTGTCCCCTGTGGAGGAACTAACAAGGCGTCCCCTGTGGAGGAACTAACAAGGCGCCCCCTGTGGAGGAATTAACAAGGCGTCCCCTGTGGAGGAACTAACAAGGCGCCCCCTGTGGAGGAACTAACAATGTGTCCCCTGTGGAGGAACAAGGCGTCCCCTGTGGAGGAACTAACAAGGCGCCCCCTGTGGAGGAACTAACAAGGCGTCCCCTGTGGAGGAACTAACAAGGCGCCCCCTGTGGAGGAACTAACAAGGCGCCCCCTGTGGAGGAACTAAGAAGGCGTCCCCTGTGGAGGAACTAACAAGGTGTCCCCTTGGAGGAACTAACAAGGTGTCCCCTGTGGAGGAACTAACAAGGCGCCCCTGTGGAGGAACTAACAAGGTGTCCCTTGAGGAGGAACTAACAAGGCGTCCCCTGTGGAGGAACTAACAAGGTGTCCCCTGTGGAGGAACTAACAAGGTGCCCCCTGTGGAGGAACTAACAAGGTGTCCCCTGTGGAGGAACTAACAAGGCGTCCCCTGTGGAGGAACTAACAAGGCGCCCCCTGTGGAGGAATTAACAAGGCGTCCCCTGTGGAGGAACTAACAAGGCGCCCCCTGTGGAGGAACTAACAAGGTGTCCCCTGTGGAGGAACTAACAAGGCGTCCCCTGTGGAGGAACTAACAAGGCGTCCCCTGTGGAGGAACTAACAAGGTGTCCCCTGTGGAGGAACTAACAAGGCGCCCCCTGTGGAGGAACTAACAAGGCGCCCCCTGTGGAGGAACTAACAAGGTGTCCCCTGTGGATGAACTAACAAGGCGTCCCCTGTGGAGGAACTAACAAGGCGACCCCTGTGGAGGAACTAACCAGGCGTCCCCTGTGGAGGAACTAACAAGGCGCCCCCTGTGGAGGAACTAACAAGGCGCCCCCTGTGGAGGAACTAACAAGGCGTCCCCTGTGGAGGAACTATCAAGGCGTCCCCTGTGGAGGAACTTACAAGGTGTCCCCTGTGGAGGAACTAACAAGGTGTCCCCTGTGGAGGAACTAACAAGGCGCCCCCTGTGGAGGAACTAACAATGTGTCCCCTGTGGAGGAACTAACAAGGCGTCCCCTGTGGAGGAACTAACAAGGTGTCCCCTGTGGAGGAACTAACAAGGTGTCCCCTGTGGAGGAACTAACAAGGTGTCCCCTGTGGAGGAACTAACAAGGCGTCCCCTGTGGAGGAACTAACAAGGCGTCCCCTGTGGAGGAACTAACAAGGTGTCCCCTGTGGAGGAACTAACAAGGCGTCCCCTGTGGAGGAACTAACTAGGCGTCCCCTGTGGAGGATAACTAAAGGTGTCCCTGTGGAGGATAACAAGGCGCCCTGTGGAGGACTAACAGGCGCCCCTGGGAAACTAACAAGGTGTCCCCTGTGGAGGAAATAAGGCGCCCCCTGTGGAGGAACTAGCAAGGCGCCCCCTGTGGAGGAACTAACAAGGCGTCCCCTGTGGAGGAACTAACAAGGTGTCCCCTGTGGAGGAACTAACAAGGTGTCCCCTGTGGAGGAACTAACAAGGTGTCCCCTGTGGAGGAACTAACAAGGTGTCCCCTGTGGAGGAACTAACAAGGTGTCCCCTGTGGAGGAACTAACAAGGTGTCCCCTGTGGAGGAACTACCACTTGAACTAGCAATCATCACAGAGATAGTCTCAGTACCCAAGGTTGTCTGAGGTTCCTCTGACACCTGAGACAACTGTACACTATCTTGCATGCCTGAAGTTGTAGGAATTGGATCACAGACAGGAATGACAGGATTACTAGTGCCTGACCGCTTGGTTATGCTACTGCAGTGACAATGCACAAGTCTGTAAGGACTTAATCCGAACTTCGTGCTCTGCAACAGTATGACAGATCTCAGTTCCAAGCTGGTAACCCCAAAATGGTACGATCAAGTCGTCAGTTTGGGCATGCCATCGGTAAGGATCAAGCACAATGCATAAATCTCTCATGCAAGCAAATCCCAGTAGAAGATCACCAGGGAAACTAATCCAGTCGACAACAAGGGAGGGAGTAGTAGTCTCTACCTTGGTGTGTGTGTGTGTGTGTGTGTGTGTGTGTGTGTGTGTGTGTGTGTGTGTGTGTGTGTGTGTGTGTGTGTGCTTGTGTGTGTGTTTGCATGTGTATTTGTGTTCTCGTGTGTGTGTGTGTGTGTGTGTGTGTGTGTGTGTGTGTGTGTGTGTGTGTGTGTGTGTGTGGTGTGTGTGTGTGTGTGCGGCGTGTGTGCATGTGCTCGTGTATGTATGTACGCTCGTGTGGTGTGTGTGTACTTACCTATTTGTACTGCAGGGGTCAAAACATAGCTCCTCGTGTGTGCTTGTGTATATGCATGCTCGTTTGTGTGTGTGTGTGTGGTGTGTGTGTGTGTGTGTGTGTGTGTGTGTGTGTGTGTGTGTGTGCTGTGTGTGTTCGTGTGTGTGTGTGCTCGTGTTGTGTGTTGTGTGTGTGTGTGTATGTTGTGTGTGTGTGTGTGTGTGTTGTGTGTGTGTGTGTGTGTGTGTGTGTTGTGTGTGTGTGTGTGTGTGTGTGTGTGTGTGTAAGACCCAGTTAATATTTGCACTAATAACTCATTACAATTGTGACCGGGTGTGGACGTGTGAATGGCTCATTACTTTATAATTTGTTCATGATTGTAACCATGAGGTATAGACGTGTAGATGATTCATTACCTTTGTAACTTGTTCATGATTGTGACCAGATCTACCTGTAGTTCATTACCTTTGTACCTTGTTCATCTATCACAACTTTGGAGTTTAGTCCCTGGACCCATTATATACCCCTGTAATCCTTTGACTACCCCCCACAGGATGGGTATGGGCTGCATAATAAACATATTAAGCTAAACTACCTTGGATAGAAAAAGTGAGGGAAGTCTGACCTCGGACACGCAGGCTACAACCAGCCACACAACTAAGGGATGACATACGAGTTGGTTCTACGAGAAGGACACGGCATACCTGCTTATCTTTAACCAAACCAGTCACACAATGTCCAACTGGCTTGGTAAAATAAGTCTCCTCCCATCTGCGTAATCTTCACAATCACGCCAACACTGCTGCCACCATTTGTCGTGGGGTTCGTGAGGGGATATTGGAGTAAGAAATACACACGTTGGATGTCTTGGAGGTGTATAATTAAGAGTCTTGAGGAGAAGCCCAGGAGCCTTGCTGTCGAGTCTAAGCCTAGCGGGAATTCCGTGACTGAGAGCTGGCCCTCTGGCTTACGTGTGAGGATCTTGTGACGTCACAGCTAGAAGGGCGCCTATCTATAAAGTAGGTGGGATTATCTAAGTATACTACACAGTACACAGTAGCAGTACTGACAGCAGAGAAAGGTGGAAAATGAGGAGTTTGAGGTAATCAGTCCCTCAGCCTGGAATGAATGTGCTCAGTCCATCAATCTAGACAAAAGTGCAGCATGTCAGGAAACAGGACAAGTGTTTCCTGACACAGGTTTTAGTCATATGATGACCCGCAGCTGGAGTTTTTGGTCATCAGAACGAGGTCTTCCGCTGGCATACAACTCCACCCCTTGAAAAATTATGGTTATTAAATTGTTCGTCGAGATGGGGCTTATATACTGTTGACAGATGACGTGGAGCAGTGGTAAGCGGAGTCTCCAGTGGATAAAAACACTATTCAAAGTAGGTTGTCTATTTACACGCCTTGGATGGGCCAGTACTACTGCAGTGTTCCTTCATTCTTGTGTGATGTGTGTGAGTTGAACCTGCCAAGGATGGGCCAGGAGGACTACGACCGTGTTCCTTCGTTCATGTGTGATGTGTGTGAGTTGAACAAGCCTAGCAGGGACCTGGCCTACTACAGTGTTCCTTCGTTCATGTATGATGTGTGTGAGTTGAACCATCCTAGCATGGGCCAGGACTACTTCAATGTTCCTTGGTTCTTGTCTGATGTGAATTGAACCAGTCTAGCATGGACGGGAACTACTGCAGTGTTCCTTGGTTCTTGTGTGATGTGTGTGTGAGTTGAACCAGCCTAGCATGAACCAAGACTACTGCAGTGTTCCTTGGTTCTTGTGTGATGTGTGTGTTGAACCAGCCTAGCATGGACCAGGACTACTGCAGTGTTTCTTGGTTCTTGTGTGGTGTGTGCGAGTTGAACCAGCCTAGCATGGACCAGGACTACTGCACTGTTCCTTGCTTCTTGTGTGATGTGTGTGAGTTGAGCCAGCCTAGCATGGACTAGGACTACTGCAGTGTTCCTTGGTTCTTGTGTGAGTTGAACCAGCCTGGCATGAACCAGGACTACTGCAGTGTTCCTTGGTTCTCGTATAATGTGTGTGAGTTGAACCAGCCTAGCATGGACCAGGACTACTGCAGTGCCCCTTGGTTCTTGTGTGATGTGTGTGTGAGTTGAACCAGCCTAGCATGGACCAGGACTACTGCAGTGCCCCTTGGTTCTCGTATAATGTGTGTGAGTTGAACCAGCCTAGCATGGACCAAGACTACTGCAGTGCCCCGTGGTTCTTGTGTGATGTGTGTGTTGAACCAGCCTAGCATGGACCAGGACTACTGCAGTGCCCCGTGGTTCTTGTGCGATGTGTGTGAGTACTCAGCTATATTGCACAATATTAACGTTGAACGTTCAGATGTAACCAGCTGATATTATAAATACATTAGTTAGATTAGGGCTGGTTAGTGTATAAAGTTTGGCTTTATTTTTATAAATTGCTTTCAAAGGGCAGGTTCAAACGAAATAAATCTGAAATGTAATTAAAAATCTAAAAATTTATTTTCCATCTGAGGCGAGAGGCTTTTTTTAAATATAATTTCACCGCAAGGCTGGTAATAGCCATAGTTTTATTTGGAATAATTTTTGATGTTACATTTGTGTGCGTGTGTACTCACCTATTTGTGATTGCAGGGGTCGAGTCATAGCTCCTGGGCCCGTCTCTTCGCTAGTCGCTATTAGGTCCACTCCCTTCTCCATGAGCTCTATCGAACCTCTTCTTAAGCTATGTATGGATTCTGCCTCTATTACATCACTCTCCACATTGTTCCACTTCCTGACAACTCTATGACTGAAGAAATACTTTCTGACATCCCTGTGACTCATCTGAGTTTTAAACTTCTAGTTGTGAACTCTTGTTTGTGTGTCCCATCTCTGAAACATCCAGTTTCTGTCCGCGATGTCAATTCCTCCTCAGTATTTTATATGTCGTTATCGTGTGTGTGTGTGTGTGTGTGTGTGTGTGTGTGTGTGTGTGTGTGTTTGTGTGTTTGCGTTTGCTTATGTGTGTGTGTGTGTGTGTGTGTGTGTGTGTGTGTGTGCAGTTGCCTAGTTCTTAATGCAGAGTTGAGTCTCAGCCCCTAGGTTTGTCTCTAAGTTGGGCGCTACCGGTTAATTCACTAAAGTTCGTGGTGTCTGTCATACATATTCTTAAAGCTGCATTGAACAGATAACCCGCACTTGGGACGAAGATGGAAAACATCTGGCAGTGATCAGCGCATGAGATGTTTTAGGCTACTGAAAATCCCACATTCATCACTACGCATGATATAAGACGTTTTTCAGAATTATCTTAGGATTAAGGCATCAAGAATCCATTATAAGATTCCAAGGTCCTGGGTGATGTTTACACAGCAGCCAAGTCTCCTGATTGTACTGTTCCAGTCACGGTATTGTGCCTTTTTACAGGGCCTCCCAGAGAAATTTTGCAGGGCGGAACAAGAGTGCTCTGGGGCCCCTTGGGGCTCCAGAGCACTCTTGTTCCGCCTTCCAAAATTTCTCTGGGAGGCCCTGTAAAAAGGCACAATAAGTCTGTGTGTATGGAGCCCCTTCAGAGATTCACAGCCGGGCCCCGGAGCAGTGTACTGGCTGAATCATCCCCTCTCATAGGCTCTGCCTTATTCTTAAACCTGCATATCGAATCTGCCTCCACCACTTCACTTAGGTCATTCCATTTTCTGACAACTCTGAAGGTGAATAAATATTTCCTGACATTTATCTCACTTGCCTCTTTAGCCTCCAACTGTGTGTCTCTTTATCCACCCTATCAAGTCTCTTCAGTATCTTTACGTTGTAATCATGTCTCTTTTAAAGAACCAAAGGCACAATACCGTGACTGGAACAATACACAAATAACCCGCACATAGGAGAGAGAAGCTTATGATGACGTTTTGGTCTGACTTCGACCATTTACAATGTGCCACTAATGTTAGTGCGACTTTGTAAACCGTGAAAGTCGGACCGAAACGTCTTAAGTTTCTCTCTCCTGTGTATGGGTTATTTGTATGTCTCCTTTACTGATATAACTTAATAATGGGCCAGGAGGGAGCGAAACGTAGTCTGATTGCGAGTTATTTGTGAATTGTTCCAGATATAGTATTGTGAATGTTTTTTTTTCTTTTTGAGATTCTCGTTGAAGCATTCATCTTAATTTTTTCTAGTTTTCGGATATACTTGATGAGTTATGTATTTCGTGATGGTGTTTCATACTTCATCAGGTATGATCCGAGGTAGCGGAAGGTAGTTTCACTTCCCTGAATCAAGAACTCTTATCAAATAACAATGCATTAGTTCGTCGAGTGTGTTGTTGTTATTGTTGGCAGTTAAGGCCATTTACGCCGTACTGAAGCTGTCTTCCAGTGCCCAGAAATACTGTCCAAACCTGGCCAGTGGAAGAATGGTGTTGCCACGTTGTATATAAGAGTCATTAATGACTGCTGAAGGTATAAAATGGTTTTATCATAACTACAATTTTTAAAGGGGGGGGGGGGGGTGGAGGGGTAAGGCAGCTGATGGCCTCGGTCATATAATCAAAAACTTCAGCTGTGGGTCATCATATGACTTAAGACTCGCGTCAGGAAATACTTGCCCTGTTTCCTGACAAACCTTATCTAACCTAACCTAACCTGCTGAAGGTTCCTCATAACGTGTTGACACTAGTAATATATAAGGGTCATTAATGACTGCTGAACAACCAAGGCTACAAAGCTTTATTAATCAAGGACGACCTCAAGAGGGTAATTTTTATAACACCATAAACTAGGTTAAAAGACTGTTTCCATTCTCCATATTTCCACAGATATTACCTGATGAATAACGTTATTACTAGTATTGTATCAGGCATACTGCCAGAGGAGCATATCACATGCATTATTGTTATTATAACCAAACGCTAAACCCGTAAGGACCATATCAGATGCATATCTTCTATGAACCAACAATTAGTTATAAGGAAACTTCAGCAGTCATTAATGAGCCTTATATATATTACTAGTGTCAACACGTTATGAGGAACCTTCAGCAGTCATTAATTTCTGATCTTCCTTCACACAGGAACACTGGATATTGCAGATCACACTGGAACAATGAATATTGCAGATCACACAGGAACACTGGATATTGCAGATCAGAAGCAATTTCATAGATTTTTCTAGTTTCCTCATCTTAGAATTTATGGCAACAAATCCTAAAGGCTCTCAAAGAGCATAGACGAAAATTCACTCTGGTAAAACATTTAAGTTTGTTTATCGCAAGCCTACTAACATAGGTCTACATGCTAGGCTGGTCCAACAAGCCTACTAACATAGGTCTACATGCTAGGCTGGTCCAACAAGCCTACTAACATAGGTCTACATGCTAGGCTGGTCCAACAAGCCTACTAACATAGGCCTACATGCTAGGCTGGTCCAACAAGCCTACTAACATAGGTCTACATGCTAGGCTGGTCCAACAAGCCTACTAACATAGGTCTACATGCTGGCTGGTCCAACAAGCCTACTAAACATAGGTCTACATGCTAGGCTGGTCCAACAAGCCTACTAACATAGGTCTACATGCTAGGCTGGTCCAACAAGCCTACTAACTAGGTCTACATGCTAGGCTGGTCCAACAAGCCTACTAACATAGGTCTACATGCTCGGCTGGTCCAACAAGCCTACTAACATAGGTCTACATGCTAGGCTGGTCCAACAAGCCTACTAACATAGGTCTACATGCTAGGCTGGTCCAACAAGCCTACTAACATAGGTCTACATGCTAGGCTGGTCCAACAAGCCTACTAACATAGGTCTACATGCTAGGCTGGTCCAACAAGCCTACTAACATAGGTCTACATGCTAGGCTGGTCCAACAAGCCTACTAACATAGGTCTACATGCTAGGCTGGTCCAACAAGCCTACTAACATAGGTCTACATGCTCGGCTGGTCCAACAAGCCTACTAACATAGGTCTACATGCTAGGCTGGTCCAACAAGCCTACTAACATAGGTCTACATGCTAGGCTGGTCCAACAAGCCTACTAACATAAGTCTACATGCTAGGCTGGTCCAACAAGCCTACTAACATAGGTTACATGCTAGGCTGGTCCAACAAGCCTACTGAAAATAGGTCTACATGCTAGGCTGGTCCAACAAGCCTACTGACATAGGTCTACATGCTAGGCTGGTCCAACAAGCCTACTAACATAGGCCTACATGCTAGGCTGGTCCAACAAACCTACTGACATAGGTCTACATGCTAGGCTGGTCCAACAAGCCTACTAACATAGGCCTACATGCTAGGCTGGTCCAACAAGCCTACTAATTTAGGTCTACATGCTAGGCTGGTCCAACAAGCCTACTAACATAGGTCTACATGCTAGGCTGGTCCAACAAGACTACTGACATAGGTCTACATGCTAGGCTGGTCCAACAAGCTTACTAACATACATGCTATGCTGGTCCAACAAGCCTACTAACATAGGTCTACATGCTAGACTGGTCCAACAAGCCTACTAACATAGGTCTACATGCTAGGCTGGTCCAACAAGCCTACTAATATAGGTCTACAAGCCAGGCTGGTCCAGCAAGCCTACTAACATAGGTCTACATTCTAGGCTGGTCCAACAAGCCTACTAACATAGGTCTACATGCTAGGCTGGTCCAACAAACCTACTGACATAGGTCTACATGCTAGGCTGGTCCAACATGCCTATAACATAGGCCTACATGCTAGGCTGGTCCAACAAGCCTACTAACATAGGTCTACATGCTAGGCTGGTCCATCACAAGCCTACTACATAGGTCTATATGCTAGGCTGGTCCAACAAGCCTACTAACATAGGTCTACATTCTAAGCTGGTCCACCAAGGCTACTGATATAAGTCTACATGCTAGGCTGGTCCAACAAGCCTACTAACATAGGTCTACATGCTAGGCTGGTCCAACAAGCCTACTAACGTAGGTCTACATGCTAGGCTGGTCCAACAATCCTACTAACATAGGCCTTCATGCTAGGCTTGTCCAACAAGGCTTTTAACATAGGTCTACATGCTAGCTGACCCAACAAGCCTACTAACATAGGTCTACATGCTAGGCTGGTCCAACAAGCCTACATAGTGTAGACAGCCTGTACTGTCTGCATAGACAGCCTATGCTGTCTGCCAGCTGAGTTCATATTTCGTGCCATGCTTGTGCTGCCACCTGTAGGCCTCTCAGTGGGCATGCCACTTGAAACGGCATCACCCTGCCTCTCCACTCTCTCAGTGGCCTTCATTCAGTCAACAAGGCCTACCCCTCTCTCCCTCATGGGCATGGTCCCCCCCTTAGGGGCCATAGGCACTAACACACTGCCTTTGTACCCAGATATCGCAAATAAAGGAAGAAGCCTCCGAGTCCTTATCATTACTCTCAGCTACCAGGAACGACCACAATAGACTAGAAAACATTGGTGACAGCAGTGCTTCGCAGTAAGTGTGTTTGCCTAGAGAGAGGAAGGAAGAGGGATGAAGTCTTCACTTCATCACCCCACACAAGCATCCGTCTTTCAACGGGTTATCCTGATGTCGTGTCTGCATGTTTCAGCATCCAGACACAGGTACATGTAGGATCTAGCCGTAATTTGTCGAATTTCTTAGAGAAATTATGTGGCGTCCCTGGGACTCCATGCCACAGTGCCCCAACCCACACCATTTCTCAAGTCACGTGTTCAGCGTCACTTGTATATTGCTGCTGTTTTTTTCAGCTCAGCACAGCTGTTTCAGCAAGTCAGAGGTGAGTTTGTGGTGATTTCTGCATCCATTGTGAGTGTTTCACCCGTGTTTGTGGGTGGAAGAGGAGGAAGTGGCCTATCCCTGCCTCACCCACGCTCGTCCTACTGTACGCCACCACACCATACACCACTCACCGTTGTTCTCACTCCCTCTGCTGTTTCTGTGAATTCTTTGCCAGAGCTGTGTATCCAAGTGCCCAAAGTCACTTGAAGCCACATGGATCACGAAGCCACGTGGATCACGAAGCCACGTGGATCACGAAGCCACGTGGATCACGAAGCCACGTGGATCACGAAGTCACGTGGATCACGAAGCCACGTGGATCACGAAGCCACGTGGACCTACAAGCCAGACGGTTAAGCCAGACGTCCCAAGCCACATGCCTGGTCTGCTGCCGCATCATTCCACTGACATCACCTCACATCACCCACGATGCTGCCTGACTTCACAACGTCACCCACGATGCTGCCCGACTTCACAACGTCACCCACGATGCTGCCCGACTTCATGACGTCACGATGTCTACCTGACGTCACCTCGCAATGTCACCCCATGACATCCCTGACAATGTCACTCCAGGACGTCACCTCGAGACGTCTGCTGATGTCACCTTGCTATGTCTGCTGTCACCACCTCACGATATCATCTCATGACATCACCTCGCGATGTCACCCCATGACATCACCTCGCGATGTCACCCCATGACATCACCTCACGACGTCACACCTTATCGACAGTGTTAGCTTCACAGTGAGCAACATGTGTTGTCGAGAAGATTGTTGTGTGTTAATTAATTCCTCTCAGTCAGTGTTCTCACATGTTCGTGTATAGCTTAGTGTCGATTTTTGCACAGAAAAGTGTCATTTGCTAGTAAGTCATGTCAAGTGCTGTGCGGGTGTGTGCAGTTTTCTGTGTGTTCTGTGTGGTCTTGAGCCCAGCTGTGTGTGGACCACAGGTCTGCGCCTGGACCGCTATGTAGCACCTCATGTTACTTGTCACCCTGTGTGACCCGCGCATTTGTCAGGTGATATTAATCAGCCCTGAGCATCTGAGTCCCTTGTACAGAAAGCTTTTTATTGTTCGCCGCTCGTGATGGCCCTGCAGAATCATACCTGCTACGATTCCCATTGAGATTTGTTTCACTTCACCTCCTGATCTTCAGAGCAGTTATATGTAGACAACCAGTCTGGGGATGCTTAGACTTACCTCTGCTAAAACTCCAACTGCCGAGAGAATGACACTTGTCAAGCTGCAGTTAGACCTTGCGGGCAGGTGCTGTGTCAACTCTGTGTCACAGCTTCAGTGAGCAGCCTGAACAAAGATGATATCACTTTGACTGCTAGCCCGCTCACTGCAGTATGGTGTATGATGTTACGACTTCCAGATGTTTCGCCTAGTTGTCTCTGCCACAACTCACACAACGCTCTGGCAGTGACAGCCCCAGCGAGAGTACCGTCGAGAAATGTCCTGAGTTGCTTGCCAGAAGTCCTGCCCAGTTGCCGAGTACTGACGATGCCTCATTCGAGGGCACCAGCAGGTTGTGCCCCAGGTTGAGTGAACCCTGCAGTGACTACGATGACTGCTTCACCATTCCAGAGGAGACCGTACCCTCTTACATCACAGCTCAGCCACAGCGATGTCTCTTGTGTTGCAGTATCTGTCCAGATGCAGGAAGGCGTGCAGTGATGCCCCTCGATGCTCACTGCCTATGACTACGATGTTTAGCACACCCCACTTTTTTTTCTTTCCTCCCTGTAGGAAGTTTTTTTTTTCCATGTCCACATGTATATACATATGTTTTTGCTTTGTGCTCTGTTCCCTGTTCTTGCGAGAGAGAGAGAAACTGATTTTTTTTTACCGCCAGTCAGGGTCGAGGTTGACCATGTAGTCAGTGGCCAAGCAAATGTAGACAGCCTGTACTGTCTGCATAGACAGCCTATGCTGTCTGCCAGCTGAGTTCATATTTCACGCCATGCTCGTGCTGCCACCTGTAGGCCTCTCAGTGGGCATGCCACTTGAAATGGCATCACCCTGCCTCTCTCTCACTCTCTCAGCGGTCTTCACTCAGTCAACAAGGACTACTCCTCTTTCCCTCGCAGGCATGGCCTTCCCCCTTGGGGCCATGGGTACAAACACACTGCCTGTGTACCCAGATATTGCAAATAAAGGAAGAAGCCTCCAAAGCCTTATCATTGAACCCTGCCTGCAACAACGACAACACAATCATTTTAGTAAACAATAGGTCTACATGCTAGGCTGGTCCAATAAGTCTACTAACATAGGTCTACATACTAGGCTGGTCCATTGCAGGCCTACTAACATAGCTCTACATGCTAGGCTGGTCCAACAAGCCTACTAACATAGGTCCACATGCTATGCTGGTCCAGTAAGCCTACTAACATAGGTCTACATGCTAGGCTGGTCCAACAAGCCTACTAACATAGGTCTACATGCTAGGCTGTTCCAACAAGTCTACTAACATAGGTCTACATGCTAGGCTAGTCCATCGCAAGCCTACTAACATAGGTCTACATGCTAGGCTGGTCCGTCGGAAGCCTACTAACGTAGGTCTACATGCTTGGCTGGTCCAACAAGCCTACTAACATAGGTCTGCATGCTAGGCTGGTCAGCTCACACCAACACCAGCTCATGCACCCGTCCAACCTATTTTTAAAGCTTCTCAAACTTCTTACCTCATTGACCCTTCAAGGAAGGTTCCTTGCCGCTGGTGAGGGGCTCTTGATCTAGGGAATTGGATTTGTGCTCCAGTTCCCTGAATTGAGCCTGGAAACCTTCCATCCCCCCAACAGAGGGTGCATAATCCCTACGCGTTTACCGCTCCCCTTAATAATAATAATAATAATAATAATAATAATAATAATAATAATAACTGCTTCAATATGCTACCTGGGAATTTGGTCCACTCATTTACAACTCTATTGCCAAATCAGTACTTTCCAATATTCCTTCTAAATCTAAATTTCTCCAACTTGAATCCATTCCCCATCCCAAATTTTCATGAAAAATAGATACATGTTCAACATCTGGGTATCTTTATTGATAAAGATACCCAGATGTTGCACATGTGTCTATTTTTCATCTTGTCGGTACTATATACCATTCGTGTACAACGTCCCAAATTTTGATGACTTAATTTACATTTTACGTGATCACAAGTATTTTTCATGGAAGATTAGCAATGGGATCAGATAACCCTCCCAGTGTGACTGGGAAGTATACAGGTGCACAAGGCAACACAGGTAGCTTTACCTGCAAGTCTGTCTTCGTGTTTGGCTTCCAGATGATTAGCCAAGGAGATTAGCCAAGGAGATTGTCCCCAACGCTTGAGAAGTGCGGTAGGAGCTCAAGACCCCAGGTTCATTGAAGCAGCAGTGCGGTGGAACACCCTTGCCGACTCCTCCAGTAGACCAGCTTCTCCCGAAGAGCACAAACAGTCCCACTGGGACAAACCGATCATGGAAAAAATTGCCATCACAGTGCTCACCAACGCTTCAAGAAAAGACAAAGCTCGTTTCCTAGCGGTGAAGGCACCACATTCAGGAGATTTCCTTCTAGCTGTTCCCAATTCCTTCCTGGGCACTCGACTCGACCCACAGGCCATTCGGATTGGTGTTGCTCTTCGCCTAGCTGCCCCCATCCTCACCGAACATAGGTGTATTTGTGGCAGGGCGACGGCTGATCAACTCGGACATCATGGTCTCGTGTGTCACACATCAGATGGGAAGTATGCTAGACAAGAGGAAGTCAACGACATCATAAAGAGAAGCCTCGCCACATCTCATTGCCCAGTTCAACGGAAACTCCAAGTACAGAGGTCTGACGAAAGTCAAAAGCGTCCTGATGGAGCCACTATGCTACCCTGGAAGGATGGTAAGCAGATTGCCTGGGACTACACCTGTGCTGCCACATTGGCAGACACCTACTTGCCATACTCCATAGTTGAAGGGGGTGGAGCTGCCAGCCACAGGGAGACCCAAAAGACCCGCAAACATGAAGACCTTACCCCTTGCTATAGCTTCATCCTAATAGGGTTGGAGACCCTTGGAGCATGAGGCAGGTGTGCTCTAAAGTTCCTCAAAGAGCTGGGTGAAAAATTCATCATAGAATCCAAGGACCACAGGGCGGCCAGTTTTTTTTTTTTCAGAGACTCAGTGTTGCGATCCAGAGGGGAAATACCTACAGCATTCTGGACACGCGGCCCACCGCCAGGGAGCTGGATGAAGTATTCGAGATGTAGCTCTGAGATGTTATTTATGTAGTTCTACTCCCTATTGTATTTTTGTTAATGTATTCTGTCTTTAAATAAAGTCGACATAGAATATAGAATGGATGGGGCGGTAGAAGGCAATATTAAACAGCTTCAGGGAGAACCTTAAGTTTTCTCTGAAGCAAGTTTATTGTTTTCTCTGAGGATGAGGGTCCCTACCACAGTTCCAAAGCAGTACCTCAAGGTATATATATATATATATATATATATAATATATATATATATATATATATATATATATATATATATATATAATATATATATATCAATACCAGTAATGATGGTAATAATACTGATAATAGTAATAATAGCTATGATAATAATTACAAATATTTTTTTTAGTTTTGTGTTGGTATATGAAGATCAGGCTACAGTAGCTGCTTTTCTGGTTTCATCACCCCTTACGGTTTAGCGCTTGGCTAGGACTGTAATAGTTAGTTATTAGACAATGACTAGAGTTTAGGCTTTCATGTTAATATTATTATTATTATTATTGGGTCAGCGCCAAACCCGCAGGGGCCATACAGTACCTGGGGAATGGAAAGCAATCTACTTTGATCCGAGGCATTTGAGAATAGTTTCACTTCCTTGGATTAAGAGTCTTTTAGGAACCTGAAGATATCTTTTTTTTTTTTTTTTTCGCCGGTACTCTCCCGGGCCGGGTCTTCCAGTAGTGGAGACCCGGCCTTGTCTCCCTGTCTGGGGAGTGTCTCCGGGACCTGTCTGGGGAGTGTCTCCGGGACCTGTCTGGGGAGTGTCTCCGGGACCTGTCTGGGGAGTGTCCCCGGGACCTGTCTGGGGAGTGTCTCTGGGACCTGTCTGGGGAGTGTTCCGGACCTGTCTGGGAGTGTCTCCGGGACCTGTCTGTTTTGTTTCTCCGGACCTGTTGGGGAGTGTCTCCGGACCTTCTGGGATGTCTCCGGACTGTCTGGGAGTGTCTCCGGGACCTGTCTGGGGAGTGTCTCCGGGACCTGTCTGGGGAGTGTCTCCGGGACCTGTCTGGGGAGTGTCTCCGGGACCTGTCTGGGGAGTGTCTCCGGGACCTGTCTCCCATGGGAGGAGGTACAAGTACCCCCTCATCTGTGGGACCAACTGAAGGTATCGTCTAGGTTGGGATAAGTTTCTATACACAAGTACTTTTAATGGACAAGAAAACTCACAGCCGATCAAACAAATACTTTTTTTATTTGCTTTTACACGAGGTTGTTTTTGTCTTTCAGTTCATGGTGTGGCTAGTGTGATCATGGTGTGGCTAGTGTGGTCATGGTGTGGCTAGTGTGGCCATGGTGTGGCTAGTGTGGTCATGGTGTGGCTAGTGTGATCATGGTGTGGCTAAGTGGTCATGGTGTGGCTAGTGTGATCAGGTTGGCTAGTGTGCCATGGTGTTGTCTAGTGTGGTCAATGGTTGGCTATGGGTCATGTGTTGGCTAGTGTGCATCATGGTTGTTGTGCTATGTGTCATGGTGTGGCTAGTGTGATCCATGGTGTGGCTAGTGTGGTCATGGTGTGGCTAGTGTGGTCATGGTGTGGCTAGTGTGGTCATGGTGTGGCTAGTGTGATCATGGTGTGGCTAGTGTGGTCATGGTGTGGCTAGTGTGGCCATGGTGTGGCTAGTGTGGTCATGGTGTGTGTTAGTCATGGTTGGTAGTGGTCATAGTGTGGAGGGTCATGGTGTGGCCAGTGTGGCCATGGTGTGCTAGTGTGGTCATGGTGTGGCTAGTGTGGTCATGGTGGTGTGTTAATGAGGTAGGTAGGGGGCTAGTGTGGTCATGGTGTGTTGGCCATGTGTGAGTGTGGTTGTGTGTAGGTCATGGTGTGGTAGTGTGGTCATAGTGTGGCTAGTGTGGTCATGGTGTGGCTAGTGTGGTCATGATGTGGCTAATGTGGTCATGGCGTGGCTAGTGTGGTCATGGTGTGACTAGTGTGGTCATGGTGTGGTTAGTGTAGTCATGGTGTGGTTAGTGTGTCATGGTGTGGTCTAGTGTGGTCATGGTGTGGCTAGTGTGGTCATGGTGTGGCTAGTGTGGTCATGGTGTGGCTAGTGTGGTCATGGTGTGGCTAGTGTGGTCATGGTGTGGCTAGTGTGGTCATGGTGTGGCTAGTGTGTCATGGTGTGGCTAGTGTGGTCATGGTGTGGCTAGTGTGGTTATGGTGTGGCTAGTGTGTCATGGTGTGGCTAGTGTGGTCAGGTGTGGCTAGTGTGTCATGGTGTGGCTAGTGTGGTCATGGTGTTGGTAGTGAGATCATGGTGTGGCTAGTGTGATCATGGTGTGGCTAGTGTGGTCATGGTGTGGCTAGTGTGATCATGGTGTGGCTAGTGTGATCATGGTGTGGCTAGTGTGGTCATGGTGTGGCTAGTGTGGTCATGGTGTGGCTAGTGTGGTCATGGTGTTGGCTAGTGAGTCATGGTGTGGTAGTGTGGTCATGGTGTGTCTAGTGTGGTCATGGTGTGGCTAGTGGTCATGGTGTGGTTAGTGTGGTCATGGTGTGGCTAGTGTGGTCATGGTGTGGCTAGTGTGATCATGGTGTGGCTAGTGTGGTCATGGTGTGGCTAGTGTGGTTATGGTGTGGCTAGTGTGATCATGGTGTGGCTAGTGTGGTCAGGGTGTGGCTAGTGTAGTCATGGTGTGGCTAGTGTGGTCATGGTGTTGGTAGTGAGATCATGGTGTGGCTAGTGTGATCATGGTGTGGCTAGTGTGGTCATGGTGTGGCTAGTGTGGTTATGGTGTGGTAGTGTGAGGGGCTAGTGTGTGGGGTATGTGAGTCATGGTGTGACTAGTGTGGTCATGTTTTGGTAGTGTGATCAGGTGTGGCTAGTGTTTCATGGTGTGGCTAGTGTGGTCATGGTTGGGGTTGGTAGTGTGGATCATGGTGTGGCTAGTGGATCATGGTTGGCTATGTGATGTGTGCCATGTGTTGGGTAGCGTGGTTATGGTGTGGCTAGTGTAGTCAGGGTGTGGCTAGTGTGGTCAGGGAGTGGCTAGTGTGGTCATGGTGTTGGTAGTGAGATCACGGTGTGGCTGTTGTGGTCATGTTGTGGCTAGTGTGGTCATGGTGTGGCTAGTGTGATCATGGTGTGGCTAGTGTGATCATGGTGTGGCTAGTGTGATCATGGTGTGGCTAGTGTAGTCATGGTGTGACTAGTGTGGTCATGGTGTGGCTAGTGTGATCATGGTGTGGCTAGTGTGATCATGGTGTGGCTAGTGTGGTCATGGTGTGGCTAGTGTGATCATGGTGTGGCTAGTGTGATCATGGTGTGGCTAGTGTGTCATGGTGTGGTTTAGTGTGTGTTTATGGTGTGCTAGTGTGGATCATGGTGTGGCTAGTGTGATAATGGTGTGGCTAGTGTGATCATGTTGTGGCTAGTGTGATCATGGTGTGGCTAGTGTGATCATGGTGTGGCTAGTGTGGTCATGGTGTGCTAGTGTGATCATGGGGGGGGTGGGCTAGTGATCATGGTGTGGCTAGTGTGGTCATGGTCATGGTGTGGCTTGTGTGGTCATGGTGTGGATAGTGTGATCACGGTGTGGCTAATGTTGTCATGGTGTCGCTAGTGTGATCATGGTATGGCTAGTGTGATCATGGTGTGGTTATTGTGGTCATGGTGTGGCTAGTGTGATCATGGTGTGGCTAGTGTGATGTTGGGGCTAGTGTTGTCATGGTGTGGCTAATGGGATCATGGTGTGGCTAGTGTGATCATGGTGTGGCTAGTGTGATCATGTTGTGGCTAGTGTGATCATGGTGTGGCTAGTGTGATCATGGTGTGGCTAGTGTTGTCATGGTGTGCTAGTGTGATCATGGTGTGGCTAGTGTGGTCATGGTGTGGCTTGTGTGATCATGGTGTGGATAGTGTGATCACGGTGTGGCTAATGTTGTCATGGTGTGGCTAGTGTGATCATGGTATGGCTAGTGTGATCATGGTGTGGTTATTGTGGTCATGGTGTGGCTAGTGTGATCATGTTGGGGCTAGTGTTGTCATGGTGTGGCTAGTGGGATCATGGTGTGGCTAGTGTGGTCATGGTGTGGCTTGTGTGGTCACACATACGCCAAGAGCTGATTCTCGATCCCTGCAACCACAATTAGGTGAGTACACACACACACACACACACACACACACACACACACACACACACACACACACACACACACACACACACACACTGTAACTACGAACAGGTAGGCAGAGAAAATTAGAGCCAACAAGAGAGGAAACTGGTAGCAAAGTTTGGGTGCACTTATCATGAACTAGTGGTCACAACACTTACTCTGCACACAGCTGCTGGAAAAAGAAGACATCTGCTTGTTGTAAATCAGACGTGTGTGAGATGACATATACAAGCTTGTTGCACATGTATGATACACAGTACCGACAACGTGAAGATTCAGACACACGTGCAACATCTGGGTCAAATCTTCCAGTTATGTTACGGATTATCTCATCCAATTATAGTTCTACTGTCTAAGAATTATGGCCTTCAGTTTGTATTGATAAAGTCACTGGATGGCGAAACATCAACAATAAAGATGCGTAGATGTTGCACATGTGTCTAATTCTGCCATGCAAGCTTGTGTCGTGCTGTTTGATGAGGTAGATCTTGTTTGTGACTTTATGTGTGTTAATTATCAAGTTTTCGTTGGGTTGGGGTTACAATACAATACACACACACACACACACACACACACACACAACACACACACACACACACACACACACACACACACACACACACACACACACACACCACACCTGTTCTTCCCACAAGAATGAATAAATTAACTTATACACTTTAACATTTTTAAACTATTTTTACCATAAATATTATCATCAATATATTTGTAATCTCAAAAGCACACATTGGTTGAAGATTTTTTCGTTTTTGTTCCCAAGCTGTTACTTTCCCGTTGTTTTTGTTCCCAGGTTGATGCTTTCCTGTTGTTGTTTTTGTTCCCGTTGATTGATGCTGCCAGGTGACTGGTACTGCTGTCAGCTACTGTTCACTTCCGCCTGCAAAACACACACAATCACTCGTCAGATCTGGATAAACTCTTAAACTCAAATTCCTAGAGATTTGGAGTGTGTGGCTACGCTATTCTGTACTTACATTACTGGAACACCAGCAGTGTGTGACTACATTGTTCTGTAGTTACTACTGGAACACCAGCAGTGTGTGGCTACGCTATTCTGTAGTTACATTACTGGAACACCAGCAGTGTGTGGCTACGCTATTCTGTAGTTACATTACTGGAACACCAGCAGTGTGTGGCTACACTGTTCTGTAGTTACATTACTGGAACACCAGCAGTGTGTGGCTACACTGTTCTGTAGTTACATTACTGGAACACCAGCAGTGTGTGACTACACTGTTCTGTAGTTACATTACTGGAACACCAGCAGTGTGTGGCTACACTGTTCTGTAGTTACATTACTGGAACACCAGCAGTGTGTGACTACACTGTTCTGTAGTTACATTACTGGAACACCAGCAGTGTGTGGCTACACTGTTCTGTAGTTACATTACTGGAACACCAGCAGTGTGTGGCTACACTGTTCTGTAGTTACATTAACTGGAACACCAGCAGTGTGTGGCTACACTGTTCTGTAGTTACATTACTGGAACACCAGCAGTGTGTGGCTACACTGTTCTGTAGTTACATTACTGGAACACCAGCAGTGTGTGACTACACTGTTCTGTAGTTACATTATTGGAACACCAGCAGTGTGTGGCTACACTGTTTTGTAGTTACATTATTGGAACACCAGCAGTGTGTGGCTACACTGTTCTGTAGTTACATTACTGGAACACCAGCAGTGTGTGGCTACACTGTTCTGTAGTTACATTACTGGAACACCAGCAGTGTGTGGCTACACTGTTCTGTAGTTGCATTATTGGAACACCAGCAGTGTAGGAAAGTTATTAATGTTTTGTATCTGATTATCAATACGATTATTAATTATTATTATTAAAATATTAAGATAAGATAAGATTTCGTTCGGATTTTTAACCCCTGAGGGTTAGCCACCCAGGATAACGCAAGAAAGTCAGTGCGTCATCGAGGACTGTCTGACTTATTTCCATTGTGGTCCTTAATCTTGTCCCCCAGGATGCGACCCACACCATTCGACTAACACCCAGGTACCTACTAGCTGCTAGGTGAACAGGACAACAGGTGTAAGGAAACGCATCGAAATGTTTCATCCCCGCCGGGAATCGGACCCGGACCTTCCGTGTGTGAAGCGAGAGCTTTGCCAGCTGTGAAATTGCCATCCCTCATGTTAATATGTGGTACCAGTTACTACTGTAACTTGCTTACCTATCAAAACTTGGGGCCCAGTCCCTGGGTCCAACATGTGCCCCGTGGCCTGGTGGCAAAAAGCTCTTGCCTCACACGGTGAGGGTCCGGGTTCGATTCCCGGCGAAGGGGTGGAAACATCAGACGTGTTTCCTTACACCGGTTGTCCATGTTCACCCATCAGTTAAACGGGTACCTGGGTGTTATTGGACTGGTGTGGGTCGCATCCTGGGACAAAACTGACTCTAATTTGCCAGAAATGCTCAGCTTTCAATATATATGCTCGGCTTTCTATATAGTAGTATATCATTGATGTCAGCTATGACTGTATACCTTGTGGTGGTATTACGTACCTCTGTAATCTTTTTGAGGTTCACACACTGGGTGGATATTGGGTGGCTGCTATCCACAGTACACAGATAACCCGCACATAGCAAAAAGAAACTTATAACGATGATTCGGTCCGACTTGTGCCATTAACTAGTCACACTAACACACGATGGAAAGGTAGCCAGTATATATACGAGAAGAAGGTATTGTTCCAGTCATGGTATTGTGCGTTTTTGTTTTTACCCACAGGGTGGGTATGGGCTGACTATCTTCCATAGGATGGGTATGGGTTTGCTACCGTCCACAGGGTGGGTATGGGCTGACTACCTTCCATAGGATGGGTATGGGTTTACTACCGTCCACAGGGTGGGTATGGGCTGACTACCTTCCATAGGATGGGTATGGGTTTACTACCGTCCACAGGGTGGGTATGGGCTGACTACCTTCCATAGGATGGGTATGGGTTTACTACCGTCCACAGGGTGGGTATGGGCTGACTACCTTCCATAGGATGGGTATGGGTTTACTACCATCCACAGGGTGGGTATAGGCTGACTACCTTCCATAGGATGGGTATGGGTTTACTACCGTCCACAGGGTGGGTATGGGCTGACTACCTTCCATAGGATGGGTATGGTTTACTACCGTCCACAGGGTGGGTATGGGCTGACTACCTTCCATAGGATGGGTATGAGTTTACTACCGTCCACAGGGTGGGTATGGGCTGACTACCTTCCATAGGATGGGTATGGGTTTACTACCGTCCACAGGGTGGGTATGGGCTGACTACCTTCCATAGGATGGGTATGGGTTTACTACCGTCACAGTGGTATGGCGATACCTCCATGATGGTATGAGTTACTACCGTCCACAGGGTGGGTATGGGCTACATACCTCATAGATAGGGTAAGTGGGTTTACTACCGTCCACAGGGTGGGTAGCTGACTACCTTCCATAGAAGGTATGGGGTTAACCGTCCACAGGGTGGTATGCTGACTCCTTCATAGGATGGGTTGGTTTTCTACCGCCCACAGGTGGAAGGGCAGACTACCTTTCATAGGATGGGTATGGTTTACTACCGTCCCAGTGGGTATGGGCTGACTACCTTTCCATGGTGGGTATGGGTTTACTCCGTCCCAGGTGGTAGGCGACTCTTCATAGGTGGGTAAGGGTTACTCGCCACAGGGTGGGTATGGGTCTGACACCTTCCATAGGATGGTAGAGTTTACTACGTCCAGGTGGTATGGCTGACTACCTTCCATGGAGGGTATGGGTACACGACCACAGGATTGGTTATGGCTGACTACCTTCCATAGGATGGAATGGTTATACCGCACAAGTGTGGGTATGGGCTGACTAACTTCCATAGGATGGTATGGTTTACTACGTCACATGGGTGGGTAAGGGCTGACTACTTCCTAGATGGGTAGAGTTTTTTACAACTGTCCAGGTGGGATATGGGCTGACTCCTTACCATAGATGGGTATGGGTTACTACGTCCACAGGGTGGTTGGCTGACACGTCCATAGGTATGGGTATGGGTTTCTACCGTCCACAGGGTTGGTATGGGGTCATAAAAAACTTTTGTCTATAAAAACGCTATACAGATGATGTGGTGTGACCTACTGAAAGCAAAAGAGATGGGGTTTAAAGTAATCACTGGTGAAACCGATCCCGTCTTTGGGGAGTTCTCCAGGCAGACCCGAAAGGCAGAACTCTCCCCTTGACCTCCTGTTCTCCTTGTGTGTTGCCTGGCTAGACTGCATGCTGCTGTTCTCTTCTCGGCAAATCTTCTTCAGGTGGAAGGTCCTGCACAGTCTGCAGTTTGACGCCACCCTCCAGGATGATCTTTAAGGCAGTATTTCCGTGAGGTGGAAGAAAAAGATTTGTTTTCAGTCTGCAAGGAAGGAAAAAAGAGATTGTTTATTCATGAATTTTGAAAAGAATTAGTTTTTAATGTGAAATGGGGAGGAAGACTTTTTAGTCTGTACTGGGGAGAAAAGTCTTGTTTACAAACTGTATTGGGAAAGAAAGTCTTGTTTACAAACTGTACTGGGAAAGAAAGACTGTTTACAGTCTGTACTGGGAAGGAAAGTCTTGTTTACAGTTTGTACTGGGTCAAAAAGACTTTTTCCAGTCTTAATTGGGAAAATACAGACCTATTGACAGGAGTACTGTGAGGAAAGACGCTTGTAATGAGAAATGGGACTGGAGGGACTGTTTTCAGTGGGAATCTGGACGCAAAGACCCGTTTTGAGTGAGAGGAAAGACCAGAAGTGCTGTCTGTGGTCTTGTTGTTGTTACTGAGTGAGAAATAAGTTATTAAGTGAGAAATAAGTGTGAAAGTCGATCATTTATCAGTAATGTATGTGTTGACGGTAGTGTGCAGTGAGAGAGAGAGAGAGAGAGAGAGAGAGAGAGAGAGAGAGAGAGAGAGAGAGAGGAGAGAGAGAGAGAGAGAGAGAGAGAGAGAGAGAGAGAGAGGAGTGTTAGATCATATATTCATCCATAAAACAGGAAGTGATAGGTCAATTTTAATATATTTTTTTAATAATGTTGCAGCCTCCCTCGAGAGGGAAGAGGGAGAGAGGAAAGAAGTGAGGTCAGAAAAGGAAGGAGAGGAGGAGTGAGAGGCAGGAACCCTGGGGATAACAAAGGAAAGAAAGAACGAACGAAGGAATAAAGGCAGGAAAGAAGGAACGAGGGAAGGAAGAAAGGAAGGGACGAATGAATAAAAGCAGGAAGGAAGGAACAAGGGAAGGAAGGAAGTAACGATTGAAGGAACGAAGGAATAAAGGAAGGAAGGGAAGAACGAGGGAAGGAAGGAAGGGAGACATTTCTTATCCTGCCTTAGGTAACATCTCGCGCCGTCTTTACTCTTCAGTAACCTCGACCTAGTTAAATCCAGCGGGTAAAAGTCTCTTGATCCAAGGAATTGGAGCTACTCTCAGGGATCACACCTAATGACCTCCCATTCCCCTCTGGTCCTACATGATTCTAACGGGTTTAGCGCTTTCCCATAAATAAAAATAATCCAAAGTAGCAACGTTGCTTCTTCAACGATCCCTAAATACTTAAAATAAACGTTCTCCTGTAAGGATGAGTTAGGATAAGGGGTAGCTTTACGATGAGTTAGGATAAGGAGTAGGTTTGGGATGAATTAGGATAAGGGGTAGGTTTGGGATGAGTTAGGATAAGGGGTAGGTTTAGGATGAATTAGGATAGGAGGTAGGTTTAGGATGAGTTAAGATAAAGGGTAGGTTTAAGATGAGTTAGAATAATGGGTAGGTTTAGAATGAGTTAGGATAATGGGTAGGTTTAGAATGAGTTAGGATAATGGGTAGGTTTAGAATGAGTTAGGATAAGGGGTAGATAGGCTTATGATGAATTAGGATGATAGGCTCAGAGAATTTCTTTGAAAACTGACGAATATCTCCAAGTTTATTTTAGTAATTTTGTCTTTTATTAACAAAGTCACATCTTGTAGAATTAACTTCAATTATTTTTAATTTCAAATCATTGCTCAATACTAATTTATTTTTCACTTCGTCTGTCTCTTTTCTGTGTCTCCCAAGAAGATGTTAGAGCATTATGGAAAGGAGTAAACCCAACATTCAAGAGGACTAGGAACTCCTTTTTACATACACACAGTTCACGTAATCCTGGAAGAGACAGGAGTCCATGGCCTGGTAGGCAACGCTGTAGCCTCACACACTAACTCTCCGTGCTTCGATCCCCGGAAAGGGTGGTAACATTGGGTTTGTTTCCTTACACTTGTTGTCCCCGTTCACCTAGCAAGCAAGTAGGTACTTGGGTGTTAGTAGACTGGTGTGGGTAGCATTTCTGGAGACAAGCTTGAGGGAACCACAATGGGAATAAACAGTCCTCGAACCAATCGATTTTCTGGTTATCTTACGGAACTCTGGAGGCAAACCCTCAGGGTTAAAAATCCCAACAAGAATCGTATCAATATCTCTATATCTTAAGAGACAGGCAGGAACCTCTCAGAAAAAAGGCAAGAAGCCCTCAGAGACAGGCAGGAATCCCCTCATGGAGCAGTAGGAACTCCCTGCATAGATACAATCACCCTGAGATATGAAGGAACTTCATAAGATGCAGCCTCCCTGCAGCTGGGAGACAGGAGGAGTGAGCTGAAAGGAACTTGATGACAATACAGTCCGTGGCGCAGTAAGCTGGAGCACGGCTCCTCTCTCTCACTAACTTGAACACTACCGCGGTAATTACGTCCCGCTGGTTTATATCACACTGCTGGCGCTTATTGGAATATCCTGGGTGGGGAGGGAGGGAAACTGGGGCAGGTATGTTGGAATGTGGGGAAGAGGGGGGGTGGGTGGCGAACAGCTGAAGAGGAACAAGACAGCAGTAGCAGCAACAGAAGTAACAACAGCAGCAGCAGCAGCAGCATCAGCAGCAGCAGTAGCAACAGAAGCAACAACAGCAGCAGCAGTAGCAACAGAAGCAACAACAGCAGCAGAGTAGCAACAGAAGCAACAACAGCAGCAGCAGTAGCAACAGAAGCAACAACAGCAGAAGCAGTAGCAACAGAAGCAACAACAGCAGCAGCAGTAGCAACAGAAGCAACAACAGCAGCAGCAGTAGCAACAGAAGCAACAACAGCAGCAGCAGTAGCAACAGAAGCAACAACAGCAGAAGAACAAGACGAAAGGGAAAAAAGAAAGGAAAAATGGGAGGAGGAAGAGAAGGAGAATCATAAGAGTACAGTGAGAGTGATAATAAGCCAGGATAACCCGGGAAAATCAACCACTAGTGGCTTCCGTTGGGTCATTCAAGTCTCCTCCCCCAGGATGCCACCCACAACACTCAACTAACACCCAGACACCTATTTACTTTTAGGTAAATGAGGTGGTGGGGGAAGCAGGTGTATTATTATTATTATTATTATCAAGGGGGAAGCGCTAAACCCGGAGGATTATACAGCGCCTAGGGGGGGGGGAGATGTGGAAGGCATTCAGGCTTAATTCGGGGAACTGGAGTACAGATCCAATTCCCTAAATCAACAGCCCCTCACCAACATCAAGGAACCTTCCTTGAGGGGGGAAGCAGGTGTAGACTCGCTTATACGTGCTCTGCTCGCCTGGAATCAAATCCAGATCCCTTGTAGAAATGGAGGGGGGGGGGTAGTAGTAGTGGTAGTAATAGTAGTAGTAGTATAGTGGTAGTAATAGTAGTGGTAGCAGTAGTAGTAGTGGTAGTACTGGTAGTAGTAGTAGTGGTAATAGTAGTGGTAGTAGTAGTTGTAGTAGTTGTGGTAGTAGTAGTTGTGGTAGTAGTAGTTGTGGTAGTAGTAGTGGTAGTAGTAGTAGTAGTAGTGGAAGTAGTAGTGAGTAGTAGTATGTAGTAGTAGAGTAGTGGTAGTAGTTAGTGGTAGTAGTAGTAGTGGTATAGTATAGTAGTGGTAGTAGTAATAGTGGTAGTAGTAGAGTGGTAGTAGTAGTAGTAGTAGTGTGTAGTAGTAGTAGGTAGTAAGTAGATAGTAGTGGTAGATGGTGGTAGTATGTGGTAGTAGTAGTGGTAGTGGTAGTGTAGTAGTAGTAGTAGTGGTTAGTAGTAGTAGTAGTAGTAGTGGTATAGTAGTAGTAGTGTGGTAGTAGTAGGAGTAGTGTGGTGTAGTAGTAGTGGTAGTAGTAATAGTGGTAGTAGTAGTAGTGTAGAAAGTAGTGGTGAGTGTAGTAGTAGTAGGTGGTAGTAGTAGTAGTAGTGTAGTAGTATGGTCAGTAGTGGTTAGTAGAGTAGATATTGGTAGTATAGTAGTGGTAGTAGTAGTAGTGGTAGTATAGTAGTGTGTATAGATAGTAGTAGTGGTTAGTAGTAGATATAGTAGTGTGGTGTAGGTAGTAGTAGTAGTAGTGGTGTAGTAGTATGGTAGTATAGTAGTGCAGTGTGTAGTAGTAGTAGTAGTGGTGTTAGTATTAGTAGTAGTGTATAGTAGTAGTATAGTGTGGTTGTAGTAGTAGTAGTAGTAGTGGTGGCAGTGTTAGTAGGTAGTAGTAGTAGTAGTGGGTAGTAGTAGTAGTGTGGTAGTAGTAGTGGTAATATAGTAGTGGCAGTAATAGTGTAGTGAGTAGTAGTAGTAGTAGTGGTGGTGTAGTAGTAGTAGTGGCAGTAGTAGTATAGTAGTAGTAGTGGTGTGTGGTAGTAGTAGTAGTAGTGTGTGATGTAGTAGTAGTAGTGGTGGTAGTAGTAGTAGTAGTGGAGTGTTAGTGGTAGTATTAGTAGTAGTAGTGGCAGTGGTAGTAGTAGTAGTATGTGGTGGTAGGTAGTATAGTGTAGTAGTATTGGTGGTGCAGTTGTAGTAGTAGGTGTAGTAGTATAGTAGTATAGTAGTGGTAGGTGTAGTATGTAGTAGTAGTAGTGTGATGGTAGTAGTAGTAGTAGTAGTGGTGGTAGTATAGTAGTAGTAGTAGAGTAGTGGTAGTAGTAGTAAGTAGTAGTGGCAGTAGTAGTAGTAGTAGTGGCAGAGTAGTAGTAGTAGTGTGTAGTAGTAGTAGTGGCAGTAGTAGTAGTAGTAGTAGTGGAGTGTGGTAGTTTAGTAGTAGTAGTAGTGGTATAGTAGTGTGGAGTGGTGTGGAGTAGTAGTATGTAGTGGCAGTGGTGGTAGTAGTAGTAGTAGTGGCAGTGGTAGTGTAGTAGTAGTAATAGTAGTAGTAGTAGTGGTGGTAGCAGTAGTAGTGGTAGTAGTAGTTGTAGTATACAGAGAAGTGTTCTCGGCAGCGTTCAGTAAGTGTTCTCGGCAGTGTTCAGTGTTCTCGGCAGTGTTCAGTAAGTGTTCTCGGCAGTGTTCAGTAAGTGTTCTCGGCAGTGTTCAGTAAGTGTTCTCGGCAGTGTTCAGTAAGTGTTCTGCGGCAGTGTTAGTAAGTGTTCTCGGGCAGTGTTCAGTAAGTGTTCATGGCAGTGTTCAGTAGTGTTTGGCAGTGGTTCAGTAAGTGTTCTCGGCAGTGTTCAGTAAGTGTTTCGGCAGTGTTCAGTAAGTGTTTCGGCAGTGTATCAGTAAGTGTGGCTGTGTCTAGTAAGTGTTCTCGGCAGTGTTCAGTAAGTGTTCTCGCAGTGTCAGTAAGTGTTCTCGGCAGTGTTCAGTAAGTAGTTCTGGCAGTGTTCAGTAAGTGTTCTCGGCAGTGTTCAGTAAGTGTTCTCGGCAGTGTTCAGTAGTGTTCTCGGCAGTGTTCAGTAAGTGTTCTCGGCAGTGTTCAGTGTTCTCGGCAGTGTTCAGTAAGTGTTCTCGGCAGTGTTCAGTAAGTGTTCTCGGCAGTGTTCAGTAAGTGTTCTCGGCAGTGTTCAGTAAGTGTTCTCGGCAGTGTTCAGTAAGTGTTCTCGGCAGTGTTCAGTAAGTGTTCTCGGCAGTGTTCAGTAAGTGTTCATGGCAGTGTTCAGTAAGTGTTCTGGCAGTGTTCAGTAAGTGTTCTCGGCAGTGTTCAGTAAGTGTTCTCGGCAGTGTTCAGTAAGTGTTCTCGGCAGTGTTCAGTAAGTGTTCTCGGCAGTGTTCAGTAAGTGTTTCGGCAGTGTTCAGTAAGTGTTCTCGGCGTGTTCAGTAAGTGTTCTCGGCAGTGTTCCAGTAAGTGTTCTCGGCAGTGTCAGTAAGTGTTCTCGGCAGTGTTCAGTAAGTGTTCTCGGCAGTGTTCAGTAAGTGTTCTCGGCGGTGTTCAGTAAGTGTTCTCGGCAGTGTTCAGTAAGTGTTCTCGGCAGTGTTCAGTAAGTGTTCTCGGCAGTGCTCAGTAAGTGTTCTCGGCAGTGTTCAGTAAGTGTTCTCGGCAGTGTTCAGTAAGTGTTCTCGGCAGTGTGTCAGTAAGTGTTCTCGCAGTGTTCAGTAAGTGTTCTGGCAGTGTTCAGTAGTGTTCTGGCAGTGTTCAGTAAGTGTTCTCGGCAGTGTTCAGTAAGTGTTCTGGCAGTGTTCAGTAAGTGTTCTGGGCAGTGTTCAAGTAAGTGTTCTCGGCAGTGTTCAGTAAGTGTTCTCGGCAGTGTTCAGTAAGTGTTCATGTTGGCAGTGTTCAGTAAGTGTTCTGGGCAGTGTTCAGTAAGTGTTCTGGGCAGTGTTCAGTAAGTGTTCTCGGCAGTGTTCAGTAAGTGTTCTGGGCAGTGTTCAGTAAGTGTTCTGGGCAGTGTTCAGTAAGTGTTCTGGGCAGTGTTCAATAAGTGTTCTCGGCAGTGTTCAGTAAGTGTTCTCGGCAGTGTTCAGTAAGTGTTCTGGGCAGTGTTCAGTAAGTGTTCTGGGCAGTGTTCAGTAAGTGTTCTCGGCAGTGTTCAGTAAGTGTTCTGGGCAGTGTCATTCAGTAAGATGTTCTCGGCAGTGTTCAGTAAGTGTCTCTGGCAGTGTTCATAAGTGTTCTGGGCAGTGTTCAGTAAGTGTTCTGGGCAGTGTTCAGTAAGTGTTCTCGGCAGTGTTCAGTAAGTGTTCTCGGCAGTGTTCAGTAAGTGTTCTGGGCAGTGTTTAGTGTTCTGGGCAGTGTTCAGTAAGTGTTCTGGAGTGTTCAGTAAGTGTTCTGGGCAGTGTTCAGTAAGTGTTCTGGCAGTGTTCAGTAAGTGTTCTGGGCAGTGTTCAGTAAGTGTTCTGGGCAGTGTTCAGTAAGTGTTCTGGGCAGTGTTCAGTGTTCTGGCAGTGTTCAGTAAGTGTTCTGGCAGTGTTCAGTAAGTGTTCTGGCAGTGTTCAGTAAGTGTTTCTGGGCAGTGTTCAGTAAGTGTTCTGGGCAGTGTTCAGTAATGTTCTGGCAGTGTTCAGTAAGTGTTCTGGCAGTTGTTCAGTAGTTCTTGGCAGTGTTCAGTAAGTGTTCTGGGCAGTGTTTCAGTGTTCTTGGCAGTGTTCAGTAAGTGTTCTGGGCAGTGTTCAGTGTTCTGGGCAGTGTTCAGTAAGTGTTCTGGGCAGTGTTCAGTAAGTGTTCTGGGCAGTGTTCAGTAAGTGTTCTGGGCAGTGTTCAGTGTTTTGGCAGTGTTCAGTAAGTGTTCTGGCAGTGTTCAGTGTTCTTGGCAGTGTTCGTAAGTGTTCTGGGCAGTGTTCAGTGTTCTGGGCAGTGTTCAGTAAGTGTTCTGGGCAGTGTTCAGTGTTCTGGCAGTGTTCAGTAATTGGGTGTGTTTCTGGGCAGGTGTTCAGTGTTCTTGGCAGTGTTCAGTAAGTGTTCTGGGCAGTGTTCAGTAAGTGTTCTGGGCAGTGTTCAGTGTTCTTGGCAGTGTTCAGTAAGTGTTCTGGGCAGTGTTCAGTAAGTGTTCTGGGCAGTGTTCAGTAAGTGTTCTGGGCAGTGTTCAGTGTTCTTGGCAGTGTTCAGTAGTGTTCTGGGCAGGTTCAGTGTTCTTGGCAGTGTTCAGTAAGTGTTCTGGGCAGTGTTCAGTGTTCTTGGCAGTGTTCAGTAAGTGTTCTGGGCAGTGTTCAGTGTTCTTGGCAGTGTTCAGTAAGTGTTCTGGGCAGTGTTCTTGGCAGTGTTCAGTAAGTGTTCTGGGCAGTGTTCAGTGTTCTTGGCAGTGTTCAGTAAGTGTTCTGGGCAGTGTTCAGTGTTCTTGGCAGTGTTCAGTAAGTGTTCTGGGCAGTGTTCAGTGTTCTTGGCAGTGTTCAGTAAGTGTTCTCGGCAGTGTTCAGTGTTCTTGGCAGTGTTCAGTAAGTGTTCTGGGCAGTGTTCAGTGTTCTTGGCAGTGTTCAGTGTTCTTGGCAGTGTTCAGTGTTCTGGGCAGTGTTCAGTAAGTGTTCTGGGCAGTGTTCAGTGTTCTTGGCAGTGTTCAGTAAGTGTTCTGGGCAGTGTTCAGTGTTCTTGGCAGTGTTCAGTAAGTGTTCTGGGCAGTGTTCAGTAAGTGTTCTGGGCAGTGTTCAGTGTTCTTGGCAGTGTTCAGTGTTCTGGGCAGTGTTCAGTAAGTGTTCTGGGCAGTGTTCAGTGTTCTGGGCAGTGTTCAGTGTTCTGGGCAGTGTTCAGTAAGTGTTCTGGGCAGTGTTCAGTGTTCTTGGCAGTGTTCAGTGTTCTGGGCAGTGTTCAGTAAGTGTTCTGGGCAGTGTTGTGGATGAAACAGCAGCTCCCACAAGGTGTACATACTCTCCACTTCCTTGGATCAAGAGCAGCTCTGGTTCTCCCAGTAGCTGTACTAAACTCCTGAAGAATCATGATTTCTTTCCATAATTTTTTTCAGTGATGAAGTCAGCTGTGTCACCCCTGCGGGTTTAGCGTTTTCCAGTGAATGTAACAATAACAGTAACAGTAATAATAATAAAATAAAAATAATAGTATTATTAACAACAATAATATTATTATTAAGATCAATAAAATAATAACGCTAATAAAGCAAAAATAAAGTATTAACGATAATAATAATATTATTAGAACTGATAAAATATCACATACATTAATTATTATTATTATTATTATTATTATATTATATTATTATTATTATTATTTTTAGTAACACTAATACAATAAAAATAATAGCTTTAACAACAACAATAACATTGTCAATAATAATAATAATAATAATAATAATAATAATAAATAATAGTCATGGTCCATGATAAGGGAGGCAGGGAGCATAGTAAGGATGTGGGGGAGGGCGAAGTTTATTAGTGAAGGAGGTAGTATCAACAAGGGGGGGGGAAGTTTATTAGTGAGGGAGGTAGTATCAACAAGGGGGGCTGAAGTTTATTAGTGAGGAGGTAGTATCAACAAGGGGGGATGAAGTTTATTAGTGAGGGAGGTAGTATCAACAAGGGGGGTGAAGTTTATTAGTGAGGGAGGTAGTATCAACAAGGGGGGTGAAGTTTATTAGTGAGGGAGGTAGTATCAACAAGGGGGGGCTGAAGTTAATTAGGGAGGTAGTATCAACAAGGGGGGAGAAGTTTATTAGTGAGGGAGGTAGTATCAACAAGGGGGGTGAAGTTTATTAGTGAGGGAGGTAGTATCAACAGGAGAGAAAGATTATTGCCCTTGAGGAACGCTCAACCCTGAGTAACTTGTTCCACAGTTAGTGTTGAAGTTGGGACGCTTGTCTGAGCTAAGCATTACTTTCATCTACATGAAACACAACTCAAACGTTTGTTCAGCAACTCATAAATAGTCACTTTGGTTCCTCTGAAACGGAAGACAAGGCTGTGAGATTATGTAATCCAAACAGGTTAGGTAAGGTTTGTCAGGGAACAGGACAAGTGTTTCCTGACGCGGGTCTTAGTCGTATAATGACCCGCAGCTGGAGCTTTTGATCATCTGGCCGAGACCTTTCCCTGGCTTACCTCTCCACCCCTTTAAAAATTAGGGTTATATTATCTAAACAGTTTAATTGGGTATGTTTATTGTGGAAACTCTTCGCCTGAGTAGCAGGCTTCTTCAATCGAATATGTGTTTTGAACAGAAATGTTCATTCAGGGTGCGGCATTCCAGCCTGTTCACCTAGCAGTGAAAAGACCCTGGGTGTTAGTTCCCTTACACCTGTTGCTCTGTTTACCTACTAGCAGTTAATAGATACCAGGGAGCTGACTGTCGTGGGTGACATCCTGAGAGTTGTTACATACTTTATATAGAACTGGACTTTGAAAATGAACTGAAGGTAGAATATTAGTTCTTAGATTGTAAATAAGCTGGGGTAAGTTACTAGCTCTTAGACTGTAAATAAACTGGGGTAAGATACCAGCTCTTAGATTGTAAATAAGCTGGGGTAAGTTACTAGCTCTTAGACTGTAAATAAACTGGGGTAAGATACCAGCTCTTAGATTGTAAATAAGCTGGGGTAAGTTACTAGCTCTTAGACTGTAAATAAACTGGGGTAAGATACCAGCTCTTAGATTGTAAATAAGCTGAGGTAAGCTACCAGCTCTTAGATTGTAAATAAGCTCAGATAAGCTACCAGCTCTTAGATTGTAAATAAGCTGGGTAAGATACCAGCTCTTAGAGTATAAATAAGATGTCGTGAATCTTGAAGAAGACGACACAAGCACTAGAAAATTGAGCTGTAGCATCAAGGAATAGTAAAAGGGGAGAGGGGAGAAAAGGAAAATTGGAAATGAAGAGGAACGAGAAAATATGGGAGATGAAGTGAAACTGACGTAAGAGTGTCAGGGAAAAGGACGCTCCTTGGTAATGACATTCTAGAAAAAATCACACGGTGGGAAATGAAGAATTTGCTGGGTAGTGTGTATGGAGGATTAACGAACGGAGGATCGAGCCTTGTCAGGAGCACTAACGTATCAAAACAAAAGAGACAGAGTTTGAGAAAATGAAAAAAACATTGCCTCGGGTAATAATGTTGAGACAGAGACGGTATCGAGTTACTGGAGCACTATCTCACAGTGATTTCTCTCCTAAATGAATTACTAGTGAAGGGTACGTAAGGCCCTGAGTTTGAAAAAAAAGCAAGGCTTGCAAATAGTGTACACATACGACCCTTGGAAGATGAAATAGTGTAGTACTACGAGCCTGGAAGATCCCTGAGTGTGCAAACACGACCTTGGAAGATCCATGAAAAAGTGTGCAGATACGACCCTGGATGTGTGTGTGTGTGGCTCGACCCCTGCAACCACCTAATTGTGGTTTCAGGGGTCGACCCATAGCTCCTGGTGTGTGTGTGTGTGTGTGCGTGGGTGTGTGGTGCCTCATTGCATGCTGTAAGAGTCTTGCCCTTGGCTCTGATCGTTCCTACCAGGCGCTTCTGCAACGAAAATTGCTCAACAACTCGCTCTATTGGTTTCCATTCAGTTTACGACTGAGGCCTAGGCAGCTGGGTTCCTTCCCGAGCTCACTGTCCAGGAGGGTGTCCTCCTGGTGGTCCAAGAGGAGACTTTAGTTGTTAGGTAAGACACATATGCAACAGTTAGACAATTTTATTCCGAAACGTTTCGCCTACACAGTAGGCTTCTTCAGTCGAATACAGAAAGTAGGCAGGAACAGTAGAGATGTGAAGACGATGTAATCAGTCCATCACCCTTGAAGTCGTAGAATTTGAGGTTGTCAGTCCCTCGGCCTGGAGAAGTTTAGTTCCATAGTCAGGAACTATCTTCAGGAACTGAACTCCAGGCCGAGGGACTGACAACCTCAAATTCTACGACTTCAAGGGTGATGGACTGATTACATCGTCTTCACATCTCTACTGTTCCTGCCTACTTTCTGTATTCGACTGAAGAAGCCTACTGTGTAGGCGAAACGTTTCGGAATAAAGTTGTCTAACTGTTGCATATGTTTCTTACCTAACAACCTGTCGGTATTGTATACCATTTTGATGTTCAGGAGGCTTTAGCAACTACTGGGAAGACCTGGCTAGGTCTGGTCCTTCTGGTGGTCGTTGTGGAGGTTGTAGTAGCTACAGGATAGATCGGACTGACTCTGGACCTGTCCTTTATGCCCAGCTTATCTTCTGACTATCTTTCATCTATTTCCATAAGTAACTTTCCACCCAGTTCTGTTCCACTTCCTCTTGTCCCCTTTCATTGCAACCCATTATGAGGAATACACCGAGAAATACCTCCCTGTGAGGAACACGTGAAGGAATACTTACCTGTGAGTAATACCCTGAAAATACCTCCCTGTGAGGAACACCTGAAGGAATACTTACCTGTGAGTAATACCCTGAAAATACCTCCCTGTGAGGAATACATTGATAAATACCTCCCTGTGAGAAAGAAATTGAGGAATACCTCCCTGTGAGAAAGAAATTGAGGAATACCTCCCTGTGTGGAATACCTTGAGTAATCCCCCACAGTGTGCATCATCTTCGTGATAGTTTGCTAATATCATGTCATTGAAATAATCGGATAAGTGAAACAGGCTTCTGTGTTCCATATATATGCAGATGGGTTAATACTGCTTAAGTTAAAGCATAGTGTAGACCTTTTTCATATTGTAAACGATCTTAAAACTGTACAGAGAGTAAGATTTGCATAATATCTTAAGCTGGTCAAATAAGCTGGAGATAACACAAGAGGTGAACGGTGCCTGGCTGGCGTTTTTTTTTTTTTCGTTAAATAAAATTAGATATATCACGAGAGTGCTGCTACCGTACTCTGTGATAATTAAGTGGTGGGAACGACAACTAGCTATGTTTCTCTGATAATGTTCCATCACACGGGATGGGTTTGTATGTAGGGGTGGGCCTCTGTTTGGTGTTTGTGTGTAGGGGGTAGGCCTGTGTGTGGTGTTTGTATGTAGAGGTGGGCAGGTGTGGTGTTTGTGTGTAGGGGTGGGCAAATCCATTATAATCCAATTGGTTAAGACGCCCCTTCAACAGTCACCCGTTTGACTGTTTCTACAACATAACATGATGTCTGTTGATAAGAGGATGGACTGAGTGGACTTACTAGCAAGCTCCCCACCCAGCACCCCGTTCTCAAGAACATCTTGCACCCCATTCTCAAGAGCCCATTCTCAAACCTCATCATTCTCATTGCAACCCCGAAGCCTCATCTCTCCACCCTTTCTATGTTGTACCCACCTACGCTTGGTCACTAATGATACGCTTCCATCCTGAGCCTGCCACTCGTGAAGTGTTTGTAAGTTGATTCTGTCTCAGACTACCACTGTTAGGGCTACAAGAAAGGAGTGAACAAAAGGGGAGACTCTGAGAAACAATGGGTTTACAACCAACCCGTTTTAATCACACATTGATAGATACAAAAATGGTTCTACATGACCATAATTTTTAAAGGGGTGGACCGGTAAGCCAGCGGAAGGCCTCGGTCAGATGACCAAAAACTCCAAAGGTGGATCATCATCTGACTAAGACCCGCGCCAGGAAACATTTGTCCTGTTTCCTGACGAACCTTACCTAACCTAACCTTTTAATCACAGACATCATGTGACTGTTGAAGAAAGCGCAATAGATGTCCGCTTTCTGTTTGCGCCGCACTTTTTGTTATCGCCTTTTATCTTATGTTTATAGTTTTGCCATTGTGGTATGTTATAATTTGTTGTTTTTAATCTCTGTTGGACAAACTAGTCAAACTTACAAATGCGCTGACAACCAAATACTCAGAGGACGTGTCGGACCACTCGGTCCACCACACATTTATTGAACCTCGTTATATTAACCACAAAGAAATAACAAGGAGAGCTACATGGGGTATCAGTCCCAACACATCAGTGGTGTACAAGCAGACAAGTTACAGAACATGCTTTTACTGGGGCAACGTTTCGCTCTGTATACAGAGCTCTTCACAGAACAAAACGTTGTCCCAACGAAAACTTATTCTGCAACGTGTCTTTGTGTTCGTTCTGGTAAGTCAGTACGCTATTTTGTCGAAGTCAAGAGTGCATGCAATGTTGCCAAGCTTCTTAACTGCCTTCAGGGACTACCAAAGGCATTCAAAACATTTCATCCTTTCAAGGGAAGTGTCTTGATGCTGGTGACGGTCTCTTCATCTAGGAAATTGTAGTTATCCTCTCCTTCCTCGTGTAAAAATCTAATTATTTCCCATTTCTCAGGCGTTATTTGACTCCCACGGGTTTAATAATATCGAAGACACTGTACACATCTGCCAGGCCAGTTATACCGAATGTAACTCTCTCTCTCTTTCCTTTGCCTGTCCTCTGCACACTCTTGCAGAGCAAATAGATTTTCAAGGGAGCGCAGGAAACAGCCGGACACTTTCCCACACAATTACACTACGCTTGGCTTGTGTTCTTTCCTCTCACAAGAATCTTGTGCCTGACCACTACGCTAGCACACATTTTTCAGAGCTGAGGCTTGCACACACGCTCTCAAAGTCGAAGCAATTTTGATGAACACAGTAAGTGCGTCCCACATAAGTTTTGACTTAGCATAACATTATTCATGTTATGCTAAGTCAAAACACTGAGTCAAGACTATCTCTTGTGTTAGAGTTAGGAAGAGTTTAACATGGATAAAAACATTATCCATGGCAGGAAGGGCTGTTTTTTTTACAGATTTTTTTTTGTTTAGCCACGCTGAAATTGGTTAATGCAAGATAAATTGTGCCCACATGATCTAATAATCCAGTTTAGCTTGACCTGTCATTGCTACACTCCTAACTGAAATTTAAAAGTAAAAAAGTTCATCTTTTGTAATTGCTAGGTCAACCAAATTGATATTTTTAAAGGAATGAACATGATGCGCTCAAGATTCTCGAAATCGTAATGACATGATTCCAAATAAACCACGGTATGGGTGGGGATTGAACTCGCGGAAGCTGAGTTTAATCCCAACCTGTACCGTGGTTTATGATGCGTTCAACTTAATATTTTGTTCTGTTTTTTTATTAGTTTCCGGGACAGGATGTTAAAGATAATAAAAGAAGGAAAAAAATCAATTTTGAAAGTTATACAAGTATTGGTAGCTTTAAAAATGAGTTAGAGAAATATATGAGTAATATAGTAAGTGTTGGGTGTTGGGCCAGTAGGCTTACTACAGTGTACCTCGGTTATTATTGTCGCTGATGATACAGTGTTTAAAGTGATGTTGATGTGAACGGTTGTTTGAAGACGATGGGGATAGACTGAACTCATAGAGTTGAAAATGGATGATGAATTTTAGTGTGGAAAATGTCACGCGATGGTTAAAATGTATTTTTTTTTTTTGAGTGAAAATTTGAAGACCATATATGATCAAAAATCTTGTGGTGGCAATAATTCACTGTCACAATGTCATATAAACACAAATGTTAACCATAAGAAACATTAACAGATTTAAAGATAGTTTTTTTAATGTACATTTATAGAGATACTAAAAAATATTGTTTACAGCGTATATACCTCATGATCTATGAAATTTAACCTGCCCTCCTCTTCCTTGGATCATATGTGCTTACTTCCCATTCCCCATCCATTATGAACCCTACGACTTTAGCGCTTCCCGATTAATATATAATACGTTGTTTTACATAGGTCAGGGTAAGACACTAACCAGTTGTTGGTGCTACACTCACACTTATGATTATGAAGAAGCGCTAAAACCTGGTGGGTCATGCAGAATGGGAGGCAGTGAGGGTCGATGCAAGGGAAAAGTAGGGTAGTTTCAATTCCTTGGATCAAGAGAGCTCAAAAGGAACATCAAGGTAGAGAGGGGCCCTTGACGGGAGAATCATGTGTTGTTGGTCATGCAAGGTGTTAGTGACAAGACACAGCAAGACATTATTAGAAAACGTTTTGCTCATCCTTGCGTGAAACTACGCAATAAAGGCTTGCTCTTATAAATTTGAATTAATGTAAGGTGGGTTGGATAGGCTTCTCCAGTACACGAGATATTAAAGCCCCATGTCACCTGTTCATCGCTATGCTAGCAATACTCTAATACCTAAAATGAAGATTAAAAGTAAGTTGTCAGTATATATTCAGTGAGTCATACACTTGACGGTGTGTACATCCTCAGTGGCAGTGTGGCTGACCATACCATCACTCACTAGTGGCTTACCTTCCGTGCTGGACTTTGCTCTTGAGTGTTCCAGTATTAGGTTATGTTGTGGATCCTTTCCCTTTTCTCACACTTCCCTCTTTGCCTCCTCACCCTCCCCTCTTCCCCTTCATTCCATCCCATGTCTCTGTCATCCTGGAACTCCGCGTAGCCTAGCGTATGTCTCGCCTGATTTACTCTTCCTGCTGCTTCATCTGTCCGCCATCTGCACTCCTGTTATAGCTCTTTTATCCACCCTTCTTAGACGCTCTTCATCCAAGGAATTAGAGTTACCCTTCCTTTGATAAAGCGTGATTACCCCCCTCCCCTATCTTCTAGGTATTTTATAACCCCTACAAGTTTTGCATTTGTAAATATAATAAAACAATAATAACAAATTTGATAATGATTCTTAATTATCCAGCCTCCACTACATCGCTGGAGTGCCGGTTTATCCAGTATGTCTCTCTGCTACAAACCAGTACGAGTATTTCAGAGTGACTAAGACAGTGGGGTGGGTGACTGTTGCACCAGCCTTGTTCATCTGACTACTGCAGTTGGCTCCCTGGCTCTCCGTATTCTATTCCCGCTTTGAAAGCTTCATCGCCTGCGCAATATTTACTGGTTTATTTGTTATTAATAGAAATCACTCTTAACCTAAACAAACCTGACCTTTCATGAGTGTGTTAATGACTTAGATGTTTTTAAAAATAGGAAGAGCGTAAATTTTAGAATTTAGAAAAAGCGTAAATTGAGGAATTTCATGAAGAACAGGTTGCTTAATACGGACTTAAAGCGTAGACTATTCTCAAATAGTCAGAAAAAGCGTAAATTGAGGAATTTTATTAAAGCAGGTTGGTTAATGGGGGTCTGTTAGATCCCCATTATAACCAACTTGCTAAAGCGTATCGACACTGTTCATAAAGTCAATTAAGGCAGCATGTCATTTATTCACCACCAGACAAGTAAGTAAGTTTATTCAGGTATACACAAATACAGTTACATAGAATTATCATACATAGCAGCATATGTGTAGAGAACCTGGGATAACCCAAAAAAGTCAGAGTGACTTATTTCCGTTGGGGTCCTTTACAAGCATACTTTAATTCCTAAAACATGGATTAAGTAAACACACAGCATGTATACACTGAGGGACATGCACCTTACGGTGTATACATACACCCTGTGCTGAGAACAGTATGCGAGAATTCGACACGGAATTTAGGAGGACGGGAAAGTTTATCCAGGCTTGATTATCGACGTTGGTGTCGATACTCGACCGTGTGGGGCTCCAGCCAACCATTACCAGGCTCTGCTTTTGTGTTCCCTTTACACCATGTGAGTACCTCCTTCAAGAGAGCATCTTATGAAACGGCCTTAGAGGCTACAACTACATTACGTGGGTAAGGAATATTAACGCTAAGCTTCAGGGATGTTAACATGCTCTTCACCCCCACATCAAAGGGCCTGTCAAGCTTCCATACAACTCGCGGGATTATTTTTTGGCACAGCTCGGATAGCCTATTACTAGGGCTTGTGCTAGACATGTGTAGGGTGGGTATTAGACATGTCTAGGATGCATGTTAGTCTTGGTTACGATGTGTGTAGGGTGGGTATTAGACATGTCTAGGATGCATGTTAGTCTTGGTTACGATGTGTGTAGGATGGGTGTTAAACATGTCCTAGGTGGATGAATCTTATTGTAGCCAGCTGGCCCAGTGGCTAATGCGCCGACTCACTAGCCGCGAGTTCATTCCCCACCCGTACAGTGGTTTGGTTAGCATGTGTGTAGGGTGGATTGAGGATAATTGTTGGGTGTGTGTTAGGCATTTATATGGAAAAATATTACAAAAAAAAGTGTGTATTCACCTATTTGTGGTTGCAGGGGTTAAGTCATAGCTCTTGGCACCGCCTCTTCACTAGTCGCTAATAGGTCCGCTCTCTCTCTGCTCCATGAGCTTTATCGTACTTTTCTTAAAGTTATGTATGGTTCCTGCCTCCACTACATCACTTGCCAGACTATTCCACTTCCTGACAACTCTATGACTGAAGAAATACTTCCTAACATCCCTTTGACTCTTCTGAGTGTGTGTGTGTGTGTGTGTTGTGTTGTGGTGGTGTGTGGTGTGTGTGTGTGTGTGTGTGTGTGTGTGTGTGTGTATAATGTGCTTGCACTACGAAAGTTTTAGGAGATAAATCACAAATACAGACGTTTTCTTCAACATTTTAAACGCTTGATCCGGTTCCATAGAGACGTGTAGTAGTACCTAAAAAATGTAAATAAACTGAACTCTGAAGCAGTGGAAGCGAACTCTTAAAGTGTCAGTTGGTCAAAAATTAAGCAGCTGGAGCCAAAATTGGAGCCAGCCCTCCTCCTCCTCCTCCTCCTCCTCCTCCTCCTCCTCCTCCTCCTCCTCCTCCTCCTCCTCCTCCTCCTCCTCCTACTCCTCCTCCTCCTCAAAATAAAATAGTTTGAAAATGGAATTCACGCACAGAGGGAGATATGTTCATGACATGCAAGATACTCAGGGACAATGGCAAGGCAGGATTAAAGACTTCAAAGGCTGGGGACCAGGACCCGGAGACGCAAATGATAACTAAACACTACAGTGAGTCAGGAAGATAAAGGAAAGAACATTTTAAAGTGATGTAAACAGAACACAGGTGAGGGGAACACAAGAGTCGAAGAGAACGCAAGTGAGGAGAACACGTAAGGTGAAGAGAACACACGAGGTGAGAACACATGGTGTATTCTCCTTACTTCAGCCTCTTTGAATGCTTCTTTAAAGAAGTATAGAAAGATGTTAGGAAAATTCTAATAGCAGCACTGAGACGTCAGTGTATGACTGCTCAGTTCAGACATCTGAGACGTCAGTGTATGACTGCTCAGTTCAGACATCTGAGACGTCAGTGTATGACTGCTCAGTTCAGACATCTGAGACGTCAGTGTATGACTGCTCAGTTCAGACATCTGAGACGTCAGTGTATGACTGCTCAGTTCAGACATCTGAGAAGTCAGTGATGACTGCTCATTCATCAGACATCCGAGTGTCTTGTAGGAACACTGAGACGTCAGTGTATGGCTACTCAGTCATCAGACGTCACTAACACATCCCTGGTGAAGACACATGATCTTGACACATTAATTCAATACGTCGACCAGGTATACCCTGCCGTTGGTAATTGACGTGTCTGCTTACTGTTCACTGTCTTGCCAGCACCCTCGTCTCCCCTCTGTTATCAGACCAAACCTGTCTCCTCTCACCTGTCTCCCTTTTGTCATCAGACCCACCTGTATCACCTCACCTGTCTCTCCTCTGTCATCAGACCCACCTGCCTCCCCTCACCTGTCTCTCTGTCATCAGACCCACCTGTCTCCTCCTCACATGTCTCCCCAGTCATCAGACCCACCTCTCTCCCCTCATTACACCTACCTTAACCCTACCTCTTCTCCAAAATTGCATCACAGGAAACAGTGACCTCGCTCACCTATCATTACACTTAACTTTTGCTACTCGTCTTCCCGGTTACTTTACAAGTAACAGTCTCCAACCTGATTACCTTCACCCAGGGCCTCGTTATCCTTTGGGCACGATGGGAAAGAACTTGTCTGAGAAAATAGTCTGACAGGGATGATGATGGTGATGGCTGTCATCTTGAAGATGACCTGTGGCCGTAGTAAAGAAGCAGTGGTGGAATAATCCTTTAAGATCATCTGTGGTCGTTGTAAAGAAACAAAGGTGTCATATTGGTTGCGTTATTGACGTTTGAAATCTATCGACTGCGCGACTACTTCACCAAAGATATTTCGATACCTGTTGCATGAATTAAAGTTCTCAGTGTATATTCAATGAGAGATATACTCTCAGTGTATATATTCTTGCCTATCGACTATACTACCCTATTTAAGGATATTCAGTACCTGAAATGGGGATTAAGGTAAACTCTCAGCGTATATACACTGGTATACAAGCTATCTCTATGTATATATATGCTCTTGCCATGATGGAATCTTGTATGTTTAAGGTGGACATTGAACACCTCACCTCCCCTAACCAGGTGAAGCCACCTCAGAGGAAACCACTAACAAGGTGATCTCGATGTTGTAGCCTTCCTTCACCTCTTCCACAACCCTGGGTCCTGTTAACTACTTGCAGCATTGTTAACGACGACTGTTGCCTCTCTCTCTCTCTCTCTCTCTCTCTCTCTCTCTCTCTCTCTCTCTCTCTCTCTCTCTCTCTCTCTCTCTCTCTCTCTCTCTCTCTCTCTCTCTCTCTCTCTCTCTCATTAATCTCGTGCATCTCCTGGTCTGGGTGGCAGCTGTCAAGCGGTGAATAAAGATTCCCAACAGAATTAGTTTAGGTATAAAAACCTTTGGTTAATTTAGTAGGTTTTTTTTGGAGCATCCAGTAGTGCAGCCAGCTGAGGAGCTAGCTGAGTGAGTGTTGAGGATACTATCCCAGAAAGGTATCCCAATATCCCGTAATCCCACCAGACAAAGGGAATGGTGCAGAGTGCAGGATAACTTTCTGGTGCGGTTAACTATAATTGGTATTGTACATTATCAGCAGTGTACAGAAAGGTACTGTATATTAACAATACTGTACACAAAGGTACTGTACATTATCAACAGTGTACACAAAGGTACTGTACATTAACAATACTGTACACAAAGGTACTGTACATTATCAAGTGTACACAAAGGTACTGTATATTATCAACAGTGTACACAAAGGTACTGTACATTATCGACAGTGTACACAAAGGTACTGTACATTATCAACAGTGTACACAAAGGTACTGTACATTATCAACAGTGTACACAAAGGTACTGTACATTATCAACAGTGTACACAAAGGTACTGTACATTATCAACAGTGTACACAAAGGTACTGTACATTATCAACAGTGTACACAAACGTACTGTACATTATCAACAGTGTACACAAAGGTACTGTACATTATAAACAGTGTACACAAAGGTACTGTACATTATCAACAGTGTACACAAAGGTACTGTACATTATCAACAGTGTACACAAAGGTACTGTACATTATCAACAGTGTACACAAAGGTACTGTACATTATCCACAGTGTACACAAAGCTACTGTATATTGTCAACACTGTACATAAAGGTGCTGTTCATTATTAACACTGTAGACAAAGGTACTGTACATTATCAACACTACACAGAGGTACTGTACATTATCAACAAAGGTATGGTACATTATCAACACTACACAAAGGTACTGTACATTATCAACAGTGTACACAAAGATACTGTACATTATCAACAGTGTACACAAAGGTACGGTACATTATCAACAGTGTACACAAAGGTACTGTACATTATCAACAGTGTGTAGACAGCCTGTACTGTCTGCACAGACAGCCCATGCTGTCTGCCAGCTCAATTCATATTTTGCGCCACTAAAGTGCTGCCCTCTGGGCCTGTCCAAGTCTGTGGGAAGCTGGTCCCACACTCTCTGACTCTCACAGCGGCCTGGCAGCAAGACACAAGGCCTACTAGTAGCTCTCTCTCGTGGGATGGCCCTCCCGGGCCATGGGCACAACACACAAGCCTGTGTACCCACCACTTTTCAATGAACAAAGAAGCCTCCGAAAACGTCTATCATTAACCACCTGCTTTCAGTTCACCAATTAATCGCAGGTTCACATTGGTGGGAAGCAATGGTCGCAGCAGTTGTGTTTGCCCGGAGAGAGGAAGGAAGGTATGAAGTCATCTTCACTTTATCACCCTATACAAGAAGCATCCGTCTCTCAACGAGTTATCCTGACGTCGTGTCTGCACGTTTGAGCATCCAGACACAGGTACAAGCAGGATCCAGCCGAAATTTGCCGAATTTCTTTGAGAATTGTAAGTGGTGTCCCAGTGACCCCGCGCTACAGCGTCCCACGCTGTTTCTCAAGTCACGTATTCAGTGTCACTTGTATGTTGCTGTTGTTGTTCAGCTCAGCACAGCTGATTCAGCAAGCCAGAGGTGAGTTTTGTGGTGATTTCTGCGTCCAGTGTGTCTCCCTGTGTTTGTGGGTGGGAGGAGGAGGAAGTGGCCAGATGCTTCCTTGCCATACACTCACCCACGCTCCTCGCCACCACACTACCATACACTCACCACTACTCACTCCCTCTGCTGTGTTTTCTGCTGTTTTCCATGTGAATTCATTGCCAGAGCTGTGTATCCGAGTGCCCGAGGTCACTCGAAGCTCGTGGATCAGCATGCCATGTAGATCAGCAAGCCATGTAGATCAGCAAGCCATGCAGATCAGGAAGCCACATGGATCAGCATGCCATGTAGATCACGACGCCACGTGTATCCCGATGCCACGGGTGTGGGCGATGTCACATGGATCTACAAGCCACGTGAGCTACCAAGCCAGATGTCCCAGGCCACATGCTGTGGTCTGCTGCCTGCATCACATTGACGTCACCGACGATGCTGCCCGACTTCATGACATCACCGATGTCTGCCTGACGTCACCTCGAGATGTCTGCTGACGTCACAGTGCTGCTGACGTCACCTCGCGACATCACGCCCAACATCACATGTCACATCGAGTGTTCTAGTAATTATTTCAGTATTGTCGAGAAGATTGAGAGAAGATATATGTCATGTGTTAATTCCTCTCAGTCAGTGTTCTCACATGTTAGTGTATGGCTTAGTATCAGTTTTGTGCACAAAAAAGCATCTTTTGCTAGTTTAAGCCATGTTATACCGCATGTACCGCGGGTGTGTGTAAAGCTTTCTGCGAGTCCAGTGTCAGACCTTGTGTAGCACCACTGTGCTAAGTCACCCGGTGTGACCAGTGCGTTTGACAGCTGTTATCAGTCAGCTCTGAGCCCAAGCCCTCTTGTACAGAAAGCTCTTATGCTCGTCGCTCATAGATGTTCTGCAGAATTGTACCTGCTATGATTCCCATCGAGATTTGTTTCACTTCACCTCCAGACCTTCAGAGTGCAGTTATATGTAGAGAAACAAGTCTGAGGATGCTTAGACTAACCTCTGCTATAACTCCAACTGCCGAGAGAATGACACTCGTCAAGCCGCAGATAGCCCTGTCGGCAGGCGCTGTGTCAGCTTCGTGTCAAGCTTCAGTGAGCAGCCTGCACAAAGATGATGTCACTTTGGCTGCTAGCTCGCTCACTGCAGTCTGGTGTATGATGTTACGACTCCCAGATGTTTCACCCAGTCGTCTCTCCCACGACTCGCTCCTCAACTCGCTCCACGCTCGCCGGCAGTGACAGCCCAGCGACAGTACCAGTCGAGAAGTGTCCTCCTGAGTAGCTTGCCAGAAGTCCTGCCCAGTTGCCGAGTTTTGTCGACGCCTCACTCGAGGGCACCAGCATGTCGTGCCCCGGGTTGACTGAAACCTACGATGACTGCTTCACCGTTCCAGAGGAGACCGTACCCTGTTACATCACAGCTCAGCCGCAGCGATGTCTCCTGTGTTGCTGTATCTGTCCAGACGCAGGAAGGCGTGCAGTGATGCCCATCGACGCTCACTGCCTATGACCACGATGTTTAGCACACCCCACATGTTTTTTTCTTCCCTCCCTGTAGGAAGTTTTTTTTTTCCATGTCCATTTGTACATATATATGTTTTTATTTTGTGTTCTGTTCCCTGTTCCTACGAGAGAGAGAGACAGAGTTTTTTTTACCTCCAGACATGGTCGGGACGACCATATGGCAGGTGGCCGAACGTATGTAGACAGCCTGTACTGTCTGCACAGACAGCCCATGCTGTCTGCCAGCTCAGTTCATATTTCGCGCCACTAAAGTGCTGCCCTCTGGGCCTGTCCAAGTCTGTGGGAAGCTGGTCCCACACTCTCTGACTAGCAGGAAGACACAAGGCCTAGTAGCTCTCTCCTCTCGTGGGATGGTCCTCCCGGGCCATGGGCACAACACACAAGCCTGTGTACCCACCACGACTTAACAATAAAGTAAGAAGCCTCCGAAGACGTATCATTGAACCCTGCTACCATAATATCAATTAATCTTGGAAATATAAACACATATGCAGTATAATGTGATCCTTTATTGACAACGTTTCACCCACACAGTGGGCTTTTTCAAGTCACACACAGATCTACCTGGGGTGGAAGGTACAGGAGTATTTATAGTCATGTTCAGAATGTTGAGGTCAGGTGGAGAATGCTGCATCTGATGATCTACCGGGTGGGGTTATAGAGTCTTGGGTAGCTTGGCAGGGGTATTGGACAAGTTGTGAGTAGACCTTCTGCAGTGTTCTATGTTCTTATGTGGGATAGCGATGAAGAAGTTTCTTGGCGAGTGGTTCAGCTATGTTATAGAAGCCGTTGTTCTGGTTGAAATTGTTGGTTATAGAGATAAACGATGATTCCAGGATTCTTCGGTATTGAGTGTTGTCTTATGTGGCGATAAGTCAATACCGAAGAATCCTGGAATCATCGTTTATCTCTATAACCAACAATTTCAACCAGAACAACGGCTTCTATAACATAGCTGAACCACTCGCCAAGAAACTTCTTCATCGCTATCCCACATAAGAACATAGAACACTGCAGAAGGTCTACTCACAACTTGTCCAATACCCCTGCCAAGCTACCCAAGACTCTATAACCCCACCCGGTAGATCATCAGATGCAGCATTCTCCACCTGACCTCAACATTCTGAACATGACTATAAATATTCCTGTACCTTCCACCCCAGGTAGATCTGTGTGTGACTTGAAAAAGCCCACTGTGTGGGTGAAACGTTGTCAATAAAGGATCACATTATACTGCATATGTGTTTATATTTCCATTGTGTCGGTATTTTATACCATTTATTTCCACCAATTAATCTTGGTTCAGTGATGGTAGCAACAAATATGGTGCCAGTGATGGTAGCAAGAAAGATGGTGCCAGTGATGGTAGCAAGAAAGATGGTGCCAGTGATGGTAGCAACAAAGATGCAATCACTGGCACTAGCGAGCACTTCCGGCACTCACATTCACACGTTATCACACACTAAATGATTGTCTTCGTTAAAGAAGCGAACAATCATTTCCGGAGTAAAGTGACTCACGATGCGTTATCTATTACGATAAGAGACTGACGTACTCATAATGAAACACTGGGGACGTGGTACCTGGGTGTTAGTCGACTGGTGTCGCATCCTGGGGACTAAACTAGCCTAATTTGACTGAAATGCTGCGCATAACCAGGGACTTTCTATATAGTATGTCATTGATGTCAGCTATGGTCTGTATAAGTTGTATCATGTACTTGTAGAAATAAAGATTATTTTTATTATTATTAGTTGAGAGTACTTGTACTACCGTACAGTCCGTACTCAACTGTATTAACCTCTGTTCTCACAGCACAAGACGCCATTTCTGTACTCTTCTCTCTACTCCTGTGCCCCCACCTTATTCTTTTAGAAGTTGAGTATCAGCTTCTGGTTCCCCTCTCAGCCTCCAGTTTTTCAGATATCTAATCCCCCTGATCCTATGAGTATCTTCCACGTCGTTGTCATATCTCCTCCAGTCCTCTCAGATCGGAAGGGAGCATTGAAAATGGGTCAGGCAAATATTTTTGTTGGTTTAGGTTTGAGGACTTGTCCAGTGTGGACCAGTAGGCCTGCTACAGTGTTCCTTCTTTCTTATGTTCTTCGTTGTTCATAGCTCATCATCACCTTCCCCTTACACCTTTCCCTGACGCTGGGATCACCTTAACGCGCTGGCAGAGTTTGACCGGCTGAGTTGAAGAATCTGATTCTTTTTTGGCATAAATGGTTGGGATGTTTCCCCTTTAGTCTAAATTTACTGACTCGGTGGAAGACACCGTACCAACTGTGAATAGTGATGATTTTGACTCGCTTGGTGACTGTGGTTCGTGTACTGTGAGAGTGTGTTAGTGAGGATAGTTGTAGGTTGTTAGTGAGGTATATTTGATGACACTCGTAATGTAATATGTTTAATATGTCTCCACACCTGCTTCTACACCTGCTTCTACACCTGCCTCTACACCTGCTTTTACACCTGCTTCTACACCTGCCTCTACACCTGCTTCTACACCTGCCTATACACCTGCCTCTACTGCTTTTACACCTGCTTCTACACCTGCCTCTACACCTACCTCCACACCTGCTATTACACCTGCCTCTGCACCTACCTCCACACCTGCTTCTACACTTACCTCCACACCTGCTTCTACACTTGCCTCCACACCTGCCTCCACACCTGCTTCTACACCTGCCTATACACCTGCCTCTACTCCTGCCTTTACATCTGCTTCTACACCTGCCTCTACACCTGCCTCTACACCTGCCTCTACACCTGCCTTCACACCTGCTTCTACACCTGCTTCTACACCTGCCTCTTCACCTGCCTTCACACCTGCTTCTACACCTGCCTCCACACCTGCTACTACACCTGCCTCCACACCTGCTTTTACACCTGCCTCCACACCTACATCTGCCTCTACACCTGCCTCCACACCTACATCTGCCTCTACACCTGCCTCCACACCTGCCTCCACACCTGCTTCTACCCCTGCCTCCACACCTGCCCTCACACTTGCTTCTACGCATGCCTCTACACCTGCCTCCACACCTGCGTCTACACCTGCCTCCACACTTGCCTTCACACCTGCTTCTACGCATGCCTCTACACCTGCTTCTACACTTTCCTCCACACCTTCTATACCTGCCTCCACACCTGCTTCTACACCTGCTTCTACACCTGCCTCTACACCTGCCTCCACACTTGCCTTCACACCTGCTTTCACACCTGCTTCTACGCATGCCTCTACGCCTGCCTCCACACCTGCCTTTACACCTGCCTCCACACGTACACCTGCCTCTACACCTGCCTCCACACCTGCTTCTACGCATGACTCTACATCTGCCTCCACACCTGCCTCCGCTGGAGTCATTAAGTTTGACATACTGGGCACTTTGGCGAAACTTGTGGCTTGTAGTGACCTTTGCTACAGTGACCTGCGGTAATATGCCACACACACTGCCACACACACTGCCACACACACTGCCACACACACTGCCACACACTCCCACACAAACCTAACCTAAGAACAGCATTCCATCATCGTAATAAGGAATCGTTCAGGACCCTGTACACTGTGTACGTTAGGCCCATATTGGAGTATGCGACACCAGTCTGGAACCAACACCTAGCCAAGCACGTAAAGAAACTAGAGAAAGTGCAAAGGTTTGCAACAAGACTAGAAACTAGAGAAAGTGCAAAGGTTTGCAACTAGACTAGTTCCAGAGCTAAGAGGTATGTCCTACGAGGAGAGGTTAAGGGAAATCAACCTGACGACACTGGAGGACAGGAGAGATAGGGAGGAACATGATAACGACATACAAAATACTGAGAGGAATTGACAAGGTGGACAAAGACAGGATGTTCCAGAGATGGGACACAGCAACAAGGGGGCACAGTTGGAAGTTGAAGACACAGATGAATCACAGGGATGTTAGGAAGTATTTCTTCAGCCACAGAGTAGTCAGGAAGTGGAATAGTTTGGGAAGCGATGTAGTGGAGGCAGGATCCATACATAGCTTTAAGCAGAGGTATGATAAAGCTCATGGTTCAGAGAGAGTGACCTAGTAGCGACCAGTGAAGAGGTGGGGCCAGGAGCTTGGACTCGACCCCTGCAACCTCAACTAGGTGAGTACAACTAGGTGAGTACACACACACACACACACACACACACACACACATACACACACACACATACACACACACACACACACACACACACACACACACACACACACACACACACACACACACACACACACACACACACACACACACGCGCGCGCGCGCTTGTGTAGTGGTATCATGCAAGATTCCCATTCTTGCGACCCGGGTTCGATTCCCGGGCTGCGCACTCAGTTTAGGCGGGGGCCAGGAGCTAAGACTCGACCCCTGCAAACACAAATAGATGAGTACACACACACACACACACACATACATACACACACACACACACACACACACACACTAAGATCACTAAGATCAAACGACAGGTCCGAGGACAATGAAGGTATGCTATATGCAGAGATTCTAACAGCCAACTGCAGTAGCAAGGGACAGCTGATCAGGAAAGACAGTTCACTGAGAATAGAAGTTTCAGATATGACAGGGACTGAAGGCAAGAACATGTCAATGGAAGGAAATAAAATGCCTCAGAGGACACAGATGGAGACTCAGTGGGAGGAGGAAAGGGCAAGGTCAGTTTTTGTGTACGGGCTCCAAGAAGCCAAGGGGGCCAACTTTGAAGAAATAAAACAGGAGGAGAAAAAAATGATTGAAGGCATTATGAAAACAATAGGGGAGGGCAATATGACCCAGGTGACAAATTTTCAGAGAATTGGGTGGTTTGGGCGAGTGGAAGGATACGGCTGTCAGAGTAACTTTCAAGGAAGAATCAGTTCGAACCGGGATTCTGCAAGAGAAAGCAAGACTGAGGGACAAAGAGGGGTACCAGAGAGTATACCTCGACCGCGACAGAACACAAAAAGAAAGGACTACACTGAAAGAGAGGGTACAGAGACGCAAGGAGGAACGGGAAGCAATGAAAATGAGCAGGACCCAGACACAGGAGGAAGGGCAAACACACCCCACAGAATCTCCCACCAAAAGACTCCACCCGCGACATTCCCAACGCAACTGAGCAACCTATACTACAACCCACTCACTGTTCCCTCTACCACCAACCCCCATATCACAAACCTCACCCCAACAGCTGTCCCTTATGGGCATTCTGACCCCACCCCCATCAACACAAACCCCACCTACACCACAGCCCATATAGGCCCCCACCAAGGCTCTCCCTCCCCCAACCCCAATATTCTTGCATGACCACAATGATAGAAAAGAAACTAAAGGTTTGGTACACAAACGCGGATGGAATAACGAATAAACATGAGGAGTGGAATGAAAGAATCAGTGAAAAATCCCCAGACATCATAGCAGTCACAGAAACAAAACTCGCTGAGACAATAACAGACACAATCTTCCTAACAGGATATCAGATCCTGAGGAAAGATAGAAGGAGTAGAGGGGGAGGAGGGGTTGCACTGCTCATAAAACACCGATGGGGATTTGAGGAAATGGAAGGCATGGACATGATTGGAGAAAGAGACTACATTGTAGGTACAATTCAGTCCGGAGAACATAAAGTAGTCATTGGAGTGATGTATAACCCACCACAGAACTGCAGGAGGCCAAGAGAGGAGTACGAAGAAAACAACAGGGTGATGGTGGACACACTGGCTGAGGTGGCAAGAAGAGCTCACTCGAGCAGAGCAAAGTTACTGGTAATGGGCGATTTCAACCACAGGGAGATCGACTGGGAAAACCTGGAGCCACATGGGGGTCCCGAAACATGGAGAGCCAAGATGATGGATGTGGTACTTGAAAACCTCATGCATCAACATGTCAGGGACACTACCAGAGAGAGAGGGGAGGATGAGCCAGCAAGACTGGATCTTGTGTTCACCCTGAGCAGTTCGGACATTGAGGACATCACTTACGAGAGGCCCCTTGGAGCTAGCGATCATGTGGTGCTGAGTTTTGATTATATAGTAGAGTTACAAGTGGAGAAGGTAACAGGAACTGAAGGGGACAGGCCAAACTTATAAAAGGGGGGACTACACAGGTATGAGAAACTTCCTGCAGGAGGTTCAGTGGGACAGAGAAATGGTAGGAAAATCAGTAAACGAGATGATGGAATATGTGGCAACAAAGTGCAAGGAGGCAGAGGAAAGTTTTGTTCCCAAGGGAAACAGAAATAATAGGAAGACCAAAACGAGTCCTTGGTTTACCCGAAGGTGTAGGGAGGCAAAAACTAAGTGCAACAGAGAATGGAAAAGGTACAGGAGGCATAGGACCCAGGAAAACAAGGAGATTAGTAGAAGAGCCAGAAACGAGTATGCACAGATAAGGAGGGAGGCCCAGCGACAGTATGAAAACGACATAGCATCGAAAGTCAAATCTGACCCGAAACTGTTGTATAGCCACATTAGGAGGAAGACAACAGTCAAGGACCAGGTGATAAGGCTGAGGAAAGAAGGTGGAGAACTCACAAGAAACGATCAAGAGGTATGTGAGGAGCTCAACACGAGATTTAAGGAAGTATTTACAGTAGAGACAGGAAGGACTCTGGGGGGACAGACCAGATGGGGACACCAGCAAGGAATACACCAACAAGTGTTGGACGACATACATACAGATGAGGAGGTGAAGAAACTGCTAAGGGACATCGATACCTCAAAGGCAATGGGACCGGACAACATCTCCCCGTGGGTCCTTAGAGAGGGAGCAGATATGTTGTGCGTGCCACTTGCCACAATCTTCAACACATCCCTGGAAACTGGGCAACTACCTGAGGTATGGAAGACGGCAAATGTAGTTCCCATTTTTAAAAAAGGAGACAGAAAAGAGGCACTAAACTATAGACCTGTGTCATTGACGTGTATAGTATGCAAAATTATGGAGAAGATTGTCAGGAGGAGAGTGGTGGAGCACCTGGAACGGAACAGGAGTATAAATGCCAACCAGCACGGATTCACGGAAGGCAAATCCTGTGTCACAAACCTTCTGGAGTTTTACGATAAAATAACAGAAGTAAGACAAGAGAGAGAGGGGTGGGTTGATTGCATCTTCTTGGACTGCAAGAAGGCCTTTGACACAGTTCCTCACAAGAGATTAGTGCAGAAGCTAGAGCATCAGGCGCATATAACAGGAAGGGCACTGCAATGGATCAGAGAATACCTGACAGGGAGGCAACAACGAGTCATGGTACGTAATGATGTATCACAGTGGGCACCTGTGACGAGCGGGGTCCCACAGGGGTCGGTCCTAGGACCAGTGCTATTTTTGGTATATGTGAACGACATGACGGAAGGGTTGGATTCAGAAGTGTCCCTGTTTGCAGATGATGTGAAGTTAATGAGGAGAATTAAATCTGATGAAGACCAGGCAGGACTTCAAAGAGACCTGGACAGACTGGACACCTGGTCCAGCAAATGGCTTCTCGAATTTAATCCTGCCAAATGCAAAGTCATGAAGATAGGGGAAGGGCACAGAAGACCACAGACAGAGTATAGGCTAGGTGGCCAAAGACTGCAAACCTCACTCAAGGAGAAAGATCTTGGGTGTGAGTATAACACCGAGCATGTCTCCGGAAGCACACATCAATCAGATAACTGCTGCAGCATATGGGCGCCTGGCAAACCTGAGAACAGCATTCCGATACCTTAGTAAGGAATCATTCAAGACACTGTACACCGTGTATGTCAGGCCCATACTGGAGTATGCAGCACCTGTTTGGAACCCGCACTTGATAAAGCATGTCAAGAAACTAGAGAAAGTACAAAGGGTTGCGACAAGGTTAGTTCCAGAGCTAAGGGGAATGTCCTATGAAGAAAGATTAAGGGAAATCGGCCTGACGACACTGGAGGACAGGAGGGTCAGGGGAGACATGATAACGACATATAAAATACTGCGTGGAATAGACAAGGTGGACAAAGACAGGATGTTCCAGGGAGGGGACACAGAAACAAGAGGCCACAATTGGAAGTTGAAGACACAAATGAGTCAGAGAGATAGTAGGAAGTATTTCTTCAGTCATAGAGTTGTAAGGCAGTGGAATAGCCTAGAAAATGACGTAGTGGAGGCAGGAACCATACACAGTTTTAAGACGAGGTTTGATAAAGCTCATGGAGCGGGGAGAGAGAGGGCCCAGTAGCAACCGGTGAAGAGGCGGGGCCAGGAGCTAGGACTCGACCCCTGCAACCACAAATAGGTGAGTACACACACACACACACATACACACACACACACACACACACACACACACACACACACACACACACACACACACACACTACATAGTTGAGCTCCAAGTGGAGAGAGTAGCAGGAATAGGGTGGGAAAAACCAAACGACAAAAGGGGGAACTACTCAGGCATGAGGAACTTCCTTCAAGACATTCAGTGGGAGAGGGAACTGACAGGAAAACCAGTACAAGAAATGATGGACTATGTGGCAACAAAATGCAAGGAGGCAGAGGAGAGGTTTGTTGCCAAGTTAGTTTAATATGTTTATTATGCACCTCATACCCATCCTGTGGGCGGTAGTCAAAAGATTACAGAGGTACATAATTGGTCCAGGGACTGGACTTCAAAATTTTGATAGCTGAGCAACTTTGGGGGCCCAGTCCCTGGACCCATTACGTACCTCTGTAATCTGTAAATACCTTTGTAACTTGTTCCCAAAGGAAACAGAAATAATGGGAAGAACAGAACGAGTCTTTGGTTCACCCAAAGGTGTAGGGAGGCAAAAACTAGGTGTACTAGAGAATGGAAAAGGTACAGAAGACAGAGAACTCAGGAAAATAAAGCGATTAGCCGAAGAGCCAGAAACGAATATGCACAGATAAGAAGGGAGGCTCAGCGACAATATGAAAATGACATAGCATCGAAAGTCAAGACTGAACCGAAGCTGTTGTACATCCACATCAGGAGGAAAACAACAGTCAAGGACCAGGTAATCAGACTGAGGAAGGGTGATGGGGAATTCACAAGAAACGACCGAGAGGTATGTCAGAAGCTCAACACGAGATTTAAAGAAGTATTTACAGTGGAAACCAGTAGGATTCCAGGAAATCAGAACAGGGGGGTACACCAGCAAGTGCTGGATGAGGTACATATAACCAAGGAGGAGCTGAAGAAGCTGCTATGCGAACTTGACACCTCAAAGGCGGTGGGACCAGACAACATCTCTCCGTGGGTCCTTAAAGAGGGAGCAGAGATATTGTGTGTGCCATTAACAAAGATCTTCAATACATCATTTGAAACTGGGCAACTCCCTGAGGTATGGAAGATGGCAAATGTAGTCCCAATTTTTAAAAAGGGAGACAGACATGAGGCACTAAACTACAGACCTGTATCACTAACGTGTATAGTATGCAAGGTCATGGAGAAGATCATCAGGAGGAGAGTGGTGGAGCACCTGGAAAGAAACAAGTGTATAATTGACAACCAGCATGGTTTCAGGAAGGAAAATCCTGTGTCACAAACCTACTAGAGTTTTATGACAAGGTGACAGAAGTAAGACAAGAGAGAGAGGGGTGGATCGACTGCATTTTTTTGGACTGCAAAAAGGCCTTCGACACAGTTCCTCACAAGAGGTTACTGAAAAAGCTAGAAGATCAGGCACACATAACAGGAAAGGCACTGCAATGGATCAGAGAATACCTGACAGGGAGGCAACAACGAGTCATGGTACGTGACGAGGTGTCAGAGTGGGCGCTTGTGACAAGCGGGGTTCCACAGGGGTCAGTCCTAGGACCTGTGCTGTTCTTGGTATATGTGAACGACATAACGGAAGGGATAGACTCAGAAGTGTCCTTGTTTGCAGATGATGTGAAGTTAATGAGAAGAATCAAATCGGATGAGGATCAGGCAGGACTACAAAGAGACCTGGACAGGCTACAAGCCTGGTCCAGCAACTGGCTCCTTGAGTTTAACCCTGCCAAATGCAAAGTCATGAAGATTGGGGAAGGGCAAAGAAGACCACAGACACAATATAGTTTAGATGGCCAAAGACTGCAAACCTCATTCAAGGAAAAAGATCTGGGGTGAGTATAACACCGAGCATATCTCCTGAGGTGCACATAAATCAGATAACTGCTGCAGCATACGGGCGCCTGGCAAACCTACGGATAGCGTTCCGATACCTCAGTAAGGAGTCGTTCAAGACACTGTATACCATCTACGTCAGGCCCATACTGGAGTATGCAGCACCAGTTTGGAATCCACACCTAGTCAAGCACGTCAAGAAATTAGGGAAAGTGCAAAGGTTTGCAACAAGACTAGTCCCAGAGCTACGGGGATTGTCCTACGAAGAAAGGTTGAGGGAAATCGGCCTGACGACACTGGAGGCCAGGAGGGTCAGGGGAGACATGATAACGACATATAAAATACTGCGCGGAATAGACAAGGTGGACAAAGACAGGATGTTCCAGAGATGGGACACAGACACAAGAGGTCACAATTGGAAGTTGAAGTCTCAGATGAATCGAAGGGATGTTAGGAAATATTTCTTCAGTCATAGAGTAGTCAAGTCGTGGAATAGTCTAGAAAGTGAAGTAGTGGAGGCAGGAACCATACATAGTTTTAAGGCGAGGTATGATAAAGCTCATGGAGCAGGGAGAGAGAGGACCTAGTAGCAATCAGTGAAGAGGCGGGGCCAGGAGCTATGACTCGACCCCTGCAACCACAAATAGGTGAGTACAAATAGGTGAGTACACTGCCCTACAGACACACTTCCACAGACACACTGTCACACTGTGGAAGGATACGGCCTGTCAGAGTAACTTTCAAGGAAGAATCAGTTCGAACCAGGATTCTGCAAGAGAAAGCAAGACTGAGGGACAAACAGGGGTACCAGAGAGTATACCTCGACCGCGACAGAACACAAGAAGAAAGGACTACACTGAAAGAGAGGGTACAGAGACGCAAGGAGGAACGAGAGGCAATGACGAAAATGAGCAGGACCCAGACACAGGAGGAAGGGCAAACACACCCCACAGAATCTCCCACCAAAAGACTCCAACCGCGACATTCCCAACGCAACTGAGCAACCTATACTACAACCCACTCACTGTTCCCTCTGCCACCAACCCCCATATCAAAAACCTCACCCCAACAGCTGTCCCTTATGGGCATTCTGACCCCACCCCCATCATCACAAACCCCACCAACACCACAGCCCCATATAGGCCCCCACCAAGGCTCTCGCTCCCCCAACCCCTATATTCTTGCATGACCACAATGATAGAAAAGAAACTGAAAGTTTGGTACACAAACGCGGATGGAATAATGAATAAACATGAGGAGTGGAACGAAAGAATCAGTGAAAAATCCCCAGACATCATAGCAGTCACAGAAACAAAACTCGCTGAGACAATAACAGACACAATCTTCCCAACGGGATATCAGATCCTGAGGAAAGATAGAAGGAGTAGAGGGGGAGGAGGGGTTGCACTGCTCATAAAACACCGATGGGGATTTGAGGAAATGGAGAAAGAGACTACATTGTAGGTTCAATTCAGTCCTGAGAACATAAAGTAGTCATTGGAGTGATGTATAACCCACCACAGAACTGCAGGAGGCCAAGAGAGGAGTACGAAGAAAACAACAGGGTGATGGTGGACACACTGGCTGAGGTGGCAAGAAGAGCTCACTCGAGCAGAGCAAAGTTACTGGTAATGAGCGATTTCAACCACAGGGAGATCGACTGGGAAACCTGGAGCCACATGGGGGTCCCGAAACATGGAGAGCCAAGATGATGGATGTGGTACTTGAAAACCTCATGCATCAACATGTCAGGGACACAACCAGAGAGAGAGGGGAGGATGAGCCAGCAAGACTGGATCTTGTGTTCACCCTGAGCAGTTCAGACATTGAAGACATCACTTACGAGAGGCCCCTTGGAGCTAGCGATCACGTGGTTCTGAGTTTTGATTATATAGTAGAGTTACAAGTGGAGAAGGTAACAGGAACTGAAGGGGAGAGGCCAAACTATAAAAGGGGGGACTACACAGGTATGAGAAACTTCCTGCAGGAGGTTCAGTGGGACAGAGAAATGGTAGGAAAATCAGTAAACGAGATGATGGAATATGTGGCAACAAAGTGCAAGGAGGCAGAGGAAAGTTTTGTTCCCAAGGGAAGCAGAAATAATAGGAAGATCAAAACGAGTCCTTGGTTTACCCGAAGGTGTAGGGAGGCAAAAACTAAGTGCAACAGAGAATGGAAAAGGTACAGGAGGCATAGGACCCAGGAAAACAAGGAGATTAGTAGAAGAGCCAGAAACGAGTATGCACAGATAAGGAGGGAGGCCCAGCGACAGTATGAAAACGACATAGCATCGAAAGTCAAATCTGACCCGAAACTGCTGTATAGCCACATTAGGAGGAAGACAACAGTCAAGGACCAGGTGATAAGGCTGAGGAAAGAAGGTGGAGAACTCACAAGAAACGATCAAGAGGTATGTGAGGAGCTCAACACGAGATTTAAGGAAGTATTTGCAGTAGAGACAGGAAGGACTCTGGGGGGACAGACCAGATGGGGACACCAGCAAGGAATACACCAACAAGTGTTTAACGACATACATACAGATGAGGAGGAGGTGAAGAAACTGCTAAGGGACATCGATACCTCAAAGGCAATGGGACCGGACAACATCTCCCCGTGGGTCCTTAGAGAGGGAGCAGATATGTTGTGCATGCCACTTACCACAATCTTCAACACGTCCCTGGAAACTGGGCAACTACCTGAGGTATGGAAGACGGCAAATGTAGTTCCCATTTTTAAAAAAGGAGACAGAAAAGAGGCACTAAACTATAGACCTGTGTCATTGACGTGTATAGTATGCAAAATTATGGAGAAGATTATCAGGAGGAGAGTGGTGGAGCACCTGGAACTGAATAAGAGTATAAATGCCAACCAGCACGGATTCACGGAAGGCAAATCCTGTGTCACAAACCTTCTGGAGTTTTATGATAAAATAACAGAAGTAAGACACGAGAGAGAGGGGTTGGTTGATTGCATCTTCTTGGACTGCAAGAAGGCCTTTGACACAGTTCCTCACAAGAGATTAGTGCAGAAGCTAGAGCATCAGGTGCATATAACAGGAAGGGCACTGCAATGGATCAGAGAATACCTGACAGGGAGGCAACAACGAGTCATGGTACATAATGATGTATCACAGTGGGCACCTGTGACGAGCGGGGTCCCACAGGGGTCGGTCCTAGGACCAGTGCTATTTTTGGTATATGTGAACGACATGATGGAAGGGTTAGACTGCAGATGGTGTGAAGTTAATGAGGAGAATTAAATCTGATGAGGACCAGGCAGGACTTCAAAGAGACCTGGACAGACTGGACACCTGGTCCAGCAAATGGCTTCTCGAATTTAATCCTGCCAAATGCAAAGTCATGAAGATAGGGGAAGGGCACAGAAGACCACAGAGTATAGGCTAGGTGGCCAAAGACTGCAAACCTCACTCAAGGAGAAAGATCTTGGGGTGAGTATAACACCGAGCATGTCTCCGGAAGCACACATCAATCAGATAACTGCTGCAGCATATGGGCGCCTGGCAAACCTGAGAACAGCATTCCGATACCTTAGTAAGGAATCGTTCAAGACACTGTACACCGTGTATGTCAGGCCCATACTGGAGTATGCAGCACCTGTTTGGAACCCGCACTTGATAAAGCACGTCAAGAAACTAGAGAAAGTACAAAGGTTTGCCACAAGGTTAGTTCCAGAGCTAAGGGGAATGTCCTATGAAGAAAGATTAAGGGAAATCGGCCTGACGACACTGGAGGACAGGACGGTCAGGGGAGACATGATAACGACATATAAAATACTGCGTGGAATAGACAAGGTGGACAAAGACAGGATGTTCCAGGGAGGGGACACAGAAACAAGAGGCCACAATTGGAAGTTGAAGACACAAATGAGTCAGAGAGATATTAGGAAGTATTTCTTCAGTCATAGAGTTGTAAGGCAGTGGAATAGCCTAGAAAATGACGTAGTGGAGGCAGAAACCATACACAGTTTTAAGACGAGGTTTGATAAAGCTCATGGAGCGGGGAGAGAGAGGGCCCAGTAGCAACCGGTGAAGAGGCGGGGCCAGGAGCTAAGACTCGACCCCTGCAACCACAAATAGGTGAGTACACACTGTCACACACACACACTGCCACACACACACACTGTCACACACACACACTGCCACACACACACACTGTCACACACACACACTGCCACACACACACACTGTCACACACACACTGCCACACACACACACTGTCACACACACACACTGCCACACACACACACTGTCACACACACACACTGCCACACACACCCACTGTCACACACACACTGTCACACACACACACTGTCACACACACACACTGCCACACACACACACTGCCACACACACACACTGCCACACACACCCACTGTCACACACACACTGTCACACACACACACTGTCACACACACACACTGCCACACACACACACTGTCACACCACACACACTGCCACACACACACACTGTCACACACACACACTGCCCACACACACCCACTGTCACACACACACTGTCACACACACACACTGTCACACACACACACTGCCACACACAACACACACTGTCACACACACACACTGCCACACACACACACTGTCACACACACACACTGCCACACACACCCACTGTCACACACACACTGTCACACACACACACTGTCACACACACACACTGCCACACACACACACTGTCACACACACACACTGCCACACACACACACTGTCACACACACACACTGCCACAACACACCCACTGTCACACACACACTGTCACACACACACACTGTCACACACACACACTGCCACACACACACACTGTCACACACACACACTGTCACACACACACTGTCACACACACACACTGCCACACACACACTGTCACACACACACACTGCCACACACACACACTGTCACACACCCACTGTCACACACACACACTGTCACACACACACTGTCACACACACACACTGCCACACACACACACTGTCACACACACACACTGCCACACACACACACTGTCACACACACACACTGTCACACACCCACTGTCACACACACACACTGTCACACACACACTGCCACACACACACACTGTCACACACACACACTGTCCACACCCACTGTCACACACACACACTGTCACACACACACTGCCACACACACACACTGTCACACACACACACTGTCACACACACACACTGCCACACACACACACTGCCACACACACACACTGTCACACACCCACTGTCACACACACACACTGTCACACACACACTGTCACACACACACACTGTCACACACACACTGTCACACACACACACTGCCACACACACACACTGTCACACACACACACTGTCACACACACACTGTCACACACACACACTGTCACACACACACTGTCACACACACACACTGCCACACACACACACTGCCACACACACACCACTGTCACACACACACTGTCACACACACACACTGTCACACACACACACTGCCACACACACACACTGCCACACACACACACTGCCACACACACACACTGCCACACACACACACTGTCACACAACACACATGCCACACACACACACTGCCACACACACACACTGCCACACACACACACTGCCACACACACACACTGCCACACACACACACTGTCACACACACACACTGCCACACACACACACTGCCACACACACACACTGTCACACACACACACTGCCACACACACACACTGCCACACACACGTCACACACACACTGTCCACACACACACACTGCCACACACACACACACTGCACACACACACACTGCCACACACACATGCCAACACACACTGCCACAACCACACTGCACACCACACTGCCACACACACACACTGCCACACACACACACTGCCACACACACACACTGCCACACACACACACTGCCACACACACACACTGCCACACACACACACTGTCACACACACACACTGCCACACACACACACTGCCACACACACACACACTGCCACAAGCTATGTTGTAAACTAACCACTTACATTAACCGCAACTTTACAACACTGAGAAAACTTAAAGTTGGAAAGTTTACATCGTAGAAATCTCTTTATAAAGCCTTACAGTGATCTGAGAAACTTTATATAGCTTTGCAGATTTTTTTTTTTACGTTTTTGACACCAAAATGGCTAGATTATTGTTCACCTCATATCCATCCTGTGGACGGTAGCGCAAGAGCATATGGATACATAATAGGCCTAGGAACTAGGCCCCGAAAGGTTAACAGGTGTACATATGGATTTATACCTACAGTTCACTTATCTCTTACAAGCAAATTTAGAAAATTTGCTTAATATATCTTGTATCTTATTTTCATTAATAAGATATCTTGACATGTCACATAGGTTATTAAGTATCTGTATATTCTTCAGTAAGTGGAGTTAAGCACATAGTGTTCAAGACAGTGACCACAGGGCTGGCCACATTATTTACATTTAGTTTGATCATCATGTGTGTGTCTCCCAAACTGCCAGAAGTACTTGTAACCAAGCCTAAGTCTCGCTACTACAACATCAGTCAGAAATTGTAACCAAGCCTAAGTCTGGCCACTACAACATCAGTCAGTACTTGTAACCAAGCCTAAGCCTGGCCACTACAACATTAGTCAGTACTTGTAACCAAGCCTAAGCCTGGCCACTACAACATCAGTCAGTACTTGTAACCAAGCCTAAGCCTGGCCACTACAACATTAGTCAGTACTTGTAACCAAGCCTAAGTCTGGCCACTACAACATTAGTCAGTACTTGTAACCAAGCCTAAGCCTGGCCACTACAACATTAGTCGGTACTTGTAACCAAGCCTAAGCCTGGCCACTACAACATTAGTCAGTACTTGTAACCAAGCCTAAGCCTGGCCACTACAACATTAGTCAGTGTTGACATTACAAGTTGCTCCATAAAGGTACTGATTTACGTTATGTTATCACAGTGGGTTATAGATCTACTCAGGCTTCTGACTATTTTATTATAGCAATGTTTCATTATTTACTTCTCTCTTAATATTATTATATAAAGTGTTAAAAACGCCAAAAAGCCTTATGGAGTTTTTTGGAAGTGGCGCAGCTTCTCTTCTTTCTCGGATCAGATAGCGAAGATATTAATGGATCATAACACAGCTTCTACGGTAGAGTTAGGGGATTTTTTCGGAGGTGGGCTGGTGGGTGGGCTGGTAGGTGGGTTGGTGGTTGGGCTGGTTGTTGGGCTGGTGGTTGGGCTGGTGGTTGGGCTGGTGGTTGGGCTGGGTGTGCTGGTGAATGGACTGGTGGGAGGGCTGGTGGGAGGGCTAGTGAGTGGACTGGTGCGAGGGCTGGTGAGTGGACTGGTGCGAGGGCTGGTGAGTGGACTGGTGCGAGGGCTGGTGAGTGGACTGGTGCGAGGGCTGGTGAGTGGACTGGTGCGAGGGCTGGTGAGTGGGCTGGTGCGAGGGCTGGTGAGTGGGCTGGTGCGAGGGCTGGTGAGTGGACTGGTGCAAGGGCTGGTGAGTGGGCTGGTGCGAGGGCTGGTGAGTGGACTGGTGTGAGGGCTGGTGAGTGGACTGGTGCGAGGGCTGGTGAGTGGGCTGGTGCGAGGGCTGGTGAGTGGGCTGGTGCGAGGGCTGGTGAGTGGGCTGGTGCGAGGGCTGGTGAGTGGACTGGTGCGAGGGCTGGTGAGTGGACTGGTGCGAGGGCTGGTGAGTGGGCTGGTGCGAGGGCTGGTGAGTGGACTGGTGCGAGGCCTGGTGAGTGGGCTGGTGCGAGGGCTGGTGAGTGGACTGGTGCGAGGGCTGGTGAGTGGGCTGGTGCGAGGGCTGGTGAGTGGGCTGGTGCGAGGGCTGGTGAGTGGGCTGGTGCGAGGGCTGGTGAGTGGACTGGTGCGAGGGCTGGTGAGTGGACTGGTGCGAGGGCTGGTGAATGGGCTGGTGCGAGGGCTGGTGAGTGGGCTGGTGCGAGGGCTGGTGAGTGGACTGGTGCGAGGGCTGGTGAGTGGACTGGTGCGAGGGCTGGTGAGTGGACTGGTGCGAGGGCTGGTGAGTGGACTGGTGCGAGGGCTGGTGAGTGGGCTGGTGCGAGGGCTGGTGAGTGGGCTGGTGGTTGGACACATCCACTTCATCAACAAGGTATAAAGAGTGGGATGGACAGCAGCCTTGCAGCACGTCACCATCCATCACTATACTAACAAACGCCATCTACCATCCCTGCTCCTCCATTCCCCCTCCTCCATCCCTCCTCCTCCATCCTCTTCCTCCATCCCTCCGCCTCCATCCCCTACCCCTCCCTCATCCCGATCTCCCTCCAGCTTGTTAATTATACACCCCCTCTTAAAACCCACAACACCGCGAAAGAGGCGGGCCCCGTAACCAGAGACGTTTTTTTTTATGAATCGAAACCCCTGCCCAACCACAAATAAGTTTGAGTAACAAATAGATTTTTAGTGACACACACAACACATACCAACACACCACCAACCAAATCGACACATACAAGCACCTACACATACCACCCATACACCACACCAACCCACAGGGGTCCGGTCCCTAGAAAACCATTGCTATTTTTTTTTTTGGTAATAATGTTAAATGACATGATTGGACAGGGTTAGACTCAGAAAATAAATCCAGAACTGGTCCTACAAAGAAAGAAACCTGAAACATACTGGACACCTGGACCCAGCAACTGCTATCCTCGAATTACCTCCCGCCCAAATGCAAAGGTACCCCCATGACGAAAATCGGAAAGGGGCAAAAGAAGAACCGCAGACGGAGAAAGGTCCAAAGAACAAACCCCGCAATACGGGCGAAAGGCCAAAGAAGAACCCGAAACACGGGAAATCATAGGGCTAAGGTGGCCCCACGACTGCAAACCCTCGCTCAGGAAAGAAAAAGATGCTTGGGGGGTGCGAATAAAACACCGAGCATTGTCCATCCCGGAAAGCACAACCACATCCCAAAACCAGATAAACCTGCTGCTGCATATGGGCGGCCCTGGCCAAACCTAGGAGACAGACCGTTCCCGACCCCTAGTAGGAATCCGTTTTATAAAAGGGTTCAAAAAACACTGGCAACACTGTTACATCAGGCCCAAAACTGGACAGTTTAATGGCAGCACCCAATTATTGGAAAACCCACACATGAAAATTCCAAGGCCAAACTCCCCCCCCCCCCCCCAAGAAACACAGAGGACTGCAAAGAGGTTTTTTTTATTTTGCGACAGAAATTTATTTCCAGAGCCCTTAAGGGGAACTATGTACCCCCAATGGAAGAAAAGTTTTTTTTAAAGGGAAATTTCTGCCCCCCGTGACGACACCCTTGGAGAATAGGAAAAGGGTTAGGGGGAGACCCACAATTAACCACATCACAAAATTAACCTGCGGTGGAATAGCCAGAGGATTGAACAGAGACCTGGATGTGTTTTTTCCCCCAGAGATGGGTACACAGAAACCCACAAGGGGTCCCCCACAATGTTGGAATTTATATGACGACCCGATTGAGTTCCCAAAGGATGGGCGTTTAAGGGAAGTATTTTTCTTCAGTCAAGGAAGTGGAAACCTCCCCCTAGCAAAAGTTGAGGTGTAAACGGGAGGCAGGAACATACATTTAGCCTTTTTTTAAGAAATGAGTAATAAATGGAAAAAGCACCCCCAATGGAGCAGGGAAGAAGAGAGAACCCTAGTACCAGTCCATGAAGAAAGCCCGGAACCCAAGGAGCATGAGTTTCGAAAAACCTGCCCCACACACACAATAAAAAAGGCTTGCTTTACACCAACCCCCTCACACACAAACACACACACCACACAACACACACACAAAAACCACACAACACCCACACAAACACACACCCCCCAGCCACACACCAGAGTTTTGTCCCAGCAAAATACCTAGCAAAAGTGAAGTAGTGGATCCCAGGAAACCAACAACTAGTTTTTTTAAGAAAGAGTTTTTAATGGATTTTACAAGCTTCTATGAAGGCAAGAGAGCACTAAGGAACCCGTCTAGTACACGAAATTCATGGAAAAGGCGGGTCCATGCGCCTGAGTCCCCTCGCCCCCCATGCCCCCACAACCAAATTTAGGGTGAGTTACCCCAACACACCACACCACAACACACAACACACCCCCCACCCAAACAACACACCCCCCACACACCCACATACACACCCCCAACAACCACACGCACACAACACACCCCCAACACAAACAACACCACACACACCACACACCCAACCACAACACCCATACACCCACACATAACGCCCACACAACTACACATACACAACAACATACCACCCACAACACAAACGCAAACCACAACCAACACACTCGGGACCCCCTCGACCACCCGCAAGCCTCCAACGACCTAGGTGAAGTAAACACACCACACACACACACAACACAACACACCCACAACCAATACCACCCATACACCCTCGTTCTCTGACCCCGCCGCAACCCGCAAAACTCAGGGTTGGAGTACACACATCACAGGCACACACACAACACACCACAAAACACACACACAACCCAACACAAAACACCCCCACCCACACAAAACACCAACCTGTAACAGCGCCCAGCAAGAAGGCCAAAATATTAATAGGCTTTTTATTAAGCATCTTTTCATTTTTTTAACATCTGAGTAAAATTACCTCGGGTGTTTTTATCCCGTGCCCGCCCCCCTGACGGGACCATGCCCTTTCCGAGATCTACCCGAAACACCTCATCGTGGTGGTGGGGATAGTGTTGGGTATGGGTGAGGTGTATGTGTGGTTGTAAAAATATTGGTTTGTGTGTATGTGTGGGCTGGAGTTGTGGGTAATGTTGGTGTGTGTGGTTCTGGGTGTTGGTTGGGTGGGCGGTTGGGTTTGGTGGTTGGTGTAAATAGTAACCTCCCCACCTAGTTATTATTTTTTTTTTTTTAGTAACTCAGCCTATTTAGAGGGTTGACCAGGGTCCCACGAGTCCCCCCAAGCTTTCCTGGCCCCAGCCCTCTTCCACTGGTTCCCCGCCTTAACTAGGTACACTCCCCTCGCCCAGAAACCGGGGAGCTTTATACCGTACCTTCAGCCTTCAAAGCCTATGTATGGATCCCCTGCCCTCCCCTAAACAAATCTCTTCCCCCAAACTAATGCCCACTTCCTGACAACTCCTGTGGCCTGAAGAAAATACATCCCCTAAACATCCCCCCTTTGGGAATTCCCATCTGTTTCCCCCTTCAGCTTCCAAACTGTGTCCCCTTGTGTTTTTTGCTTGTGTCCCACCCCAGTCCCCCCTCTTGGAACACTGTATCCCCCTGTTCACACACCCCCCCCCTTTTTTACCACCTTGTCCCCACATACTCCTCTCATTAAAAAATATTTTTGGTAAAAAAGTCGATTATCAAAGTCCGCCCCCCCCTAAAATTAGTAATTCCATTCTCCCCTGTCCACCCCCCTTACCCCACTGTGTCCTCAAGTTTTTGAATTTTCCCTTATAACCACTCCTCATAGAACATACCTCTTTAACTTTCCTGGGGAACCCAGTCTTTGTTTTTGCCAAACCCATTTGCACTTATTTCCCTCTAGTTTCTTTTACATGGCTTGGCGTGGTGGCGGGATCCAACTGGTGCCGCCAACTACCCTCCTCCCCCAAACAAATGGCCCTAACTTAAACCAAAAAAAGCGTTGTACAGGGTCCCCTGAACGTTGTTCCTTATTATTAAAGATTTGTTCCGGAATTGGCCCCTTTTTTTTCTGAAGTTTTTTTGCCGAGGCGCCCCCTATACTGGCATTTGCACGCAGTTATTTTTGGGATTATTTTTGAAAACTGCGCCTTTTTTTTCCAGGAGAATTATTTGCCTGGGTGTTTTTTTTTATATACTCAAGACGGGCGCCCAAACGAAACTTTTTACTTCCTAGAATGCTTGGTTTTGGTATCCCCTCTGCCCCTAGACGCTGATAACCTCCGTACCCCTGCGTCTTCTTTGCCCCCCCTTTCCCCCAAATTCTTCAATGACTTTGACAACATGGGTGGGAATTGAACCTCCAGGAAATCCCAGTTTTGCCTTGAAACCCCGACCCCCCCCTGCAGCCCCTATCTAGATCCCTTTGTAGTATCTCCCTTGGTCCTTTCGATGACTGGAAAACTCCCCCTTCTCAAAAAACCTTCCACCCAAACGTCCCAAAAATCTTGGACCAAAAACAGGAAACACTCCCACACCTGGAGTTTTAATTTAATTTTTTTTTTTTAATTTTTTCCCTTTCCCGTCCCCATGATCCCCCCCCGTTTTTCACAAATAACCAGAAAAATAGCAACAGGTCCAGGAGAACCTTTACCCCCTGGGATTGGGACCCCCCCCGCCCTTGGGTTCACAGGTTTGCTCAATCTTGAAACCATCCCGCCAAACGTTACAACCCATTTAAACTCCGCTGCTGGTTCCCTTTCCTGAACAAGGTCTTCCCCCCATGATCCAATATGCCAAGTGGCCCCATTCCCCTGTTATCCCCTGCTTGGTCTCACCATTTTTATTTTTTTTTGCCACTATTCTCTTGGTGTGGTACTGGTTGGGGACCAAACGCCTTCTTGCAGACCCCCCCAATGAAAAATGCAATCCACCCCCCCCTCCCTCCTCTCTTGTCTTTTACAGCTGTCCCCCACCAATGTTTCCTCCCCCAAAGTAAAACTCCCAAGTAGGTTTGTGGACAACAAAAGGATTTTTTTTTCCCTTCCCCCTCCCCCCCCCCTCCCTTAACAACCATGTTTGCCCTGGCTGTGAAATGAAGATCATACCCTTTCTCAGCCTTGGATTATTCCCCACCATTTCCATTCTCCCTGACATTCCTTTTTCCAAGTGATTTATTATTGGCATGCATATAACAATGGTCATTGCCACCTGGTCGCCCCCTAGGAAGTATATTAGTTGCTCCCAATGTCAAGTCTTTTTAAAGATTGGGACCTACATTTGCCAGTCTTCCAAGCCCTCATGCCAATCTCCCCCACTGTTTCCGATAGCTGTAATTGACCCATATGTATTTGTTAGTGGATACCCAAAGCGCCCCCTCTGCACCACCCCCCTCATGGAACCCCATGGAGAGATGTTAATTCCCTGGCCCACCCCTCCTTTGGGCGCCTTTTGAGGAATCTAACCCTTCACTCCCAGAAGCTCTTCCACTCCGTCCTTCGGTTTTGTGTACTGTGCTACCCCCCCAGCACACGTGGGGTATCCCTCCCCCACATCTCCGTCTTTTCCTTGGAGCCCTATCTGGTCCGCCTCTGTGGAAACACTTCCTTTGAAACCTGTTTTTGAGTTTATTCCTGCACATACTTTCCACGGTCCAAATTTCCTTGTTGTCCCTCAATCCTCCCCCCCTTGCCCCTTCCCTTTCGCCCCCTGAATTACCCTGGTTCCTTGACGTGTTTTGTTTTTTTATCCCCTTCCCAGATGGTGGAGCTGTAATAACAGCTATTGGAGTACCGCATTTGGCTTTAGTTTGCTGCTATGTGATCCGTATTAATCAAATTGACCTCGCTGGGGGAACCTCCCCCATCTTTAAGACTTGCATATTCCGTTTCTGGCTCTTTTATGACTCACTCTCCTTATTCCACCCTGGTAATTCATTTGCCCTTCCCTAGAATTCTTCCCCATTCCCTAGCCAACACCTGGTTTTTTGACCTTCCTTGCAATTCATTGGGGGGTGAAACCATGGCCTGTCAACCTGGCCTTTTTCATTATTCCTGTTTTACCCCTTTTGGTATAAAACCACTCTCATCTCCTTTGCCACATTGGGTTTTGCTACATATTCCAATCATCTCATTAACTGGCTTTTCCCCCTGCCAGTTTTTTCCTATTCTTTCCCCCACTGAACACATTGTCCCAGGAAGTATTTTCCCTCATTTCCTTCCCTGTGTAAGTCCCCCCCCCCCCCCCCTTATTTCCCTGTAAGTTTTTTGGTTTTTTTTTTTTTCCAATTTGTCCTGGCCTTCTGGCCCTTTCACCCCCTCCAGTTTTGTAAGCTTCTACTTGTTGGTATTCCGCCGCTCCAACACCACATGGTCCCCCCCCCTCACGTGCCCCCAAGGGTTCCCTTTTTCCTATGTTTTCTGAATGTCCCCTCAATATCTGCACAACTCAAGGGTGAATAGCTAAGGTTCCAGTCCTTGGCCTGGTCCAACCCTCCGTCCAACTATCTCCTTGTTAGTGGTCCCCCTTAACGTTTGGTTGGTAATCAGGAAGTTTATTTTTTTCCCCATAACCAAAACCAACCAAATCATCCCTTAAGCCCCCTCGGTATCATCCCATGTAAACTTCCTTGGCCACACCCAATGTGGCTCCCAAGTTTCCTCCCGTCCGATCTCCCCTTGGTGTTCTGTTTAAAGTCCCACTTTTACATGAATACAGTAGCATTGCCTGCAAATGCAAAATGAGGCTTTTTCTTATTCCTGGGCACACTCGCCTAGCCATTGGGTTGTTTCCAACCATGCTCCGCATCTCTTTGCTTCCCTACTCCCTGTCATTACTCTGCCTTTGGGCCCCTCCCCTGCTGTTTTTTCTGTGGGGTTTATACATCAAACACTGCAATTATCACCTTGGGACCCAACCCATAGTGAAAGCGTTTTTCCGCATTATGTCAAACACTTTTCTCCTTCCCCCGCCTGGTCCCCCCTCCCCCTCCTCTCCAGCCCCCAGCATCCCAAAAAATTTTACATATGTTTTGATCCAGCACTGGCCCCACTCCCCCCCCCAACCCCCTCTGTTACCCTTCTGTTCCCTTTTCCTCAGGATACCTTGGTAAATCCCGCCTGGAAACTGATCGGCATCTGATTTATCAAAAAATGCCCTGTAAAGCCTTGGTTTTTCGGGGGGGTGGGGGGTTGGGGGGGGGGGGGGGGGGGGGGGGGGGGGTGGGGGGGGGGGGGGGGGGGGGGGGGGGGGGGGGGTGGTGGGGGGGGGGGGGGGGGGGGGGGGGGGGGGTGGTGGGGGGGGGGGGTGATCGCTAAATGGGGAAAATGTTTTTCCCCCTGTGGGATTGCCATACTTGTATGCCTCCTTAACGTGCCACTCATTTCCCCCACTTATGTTCTTTTGTTTTGATTTATTTTTTTTTTATTCCATCACGTTTTGTGTACATGAGACTTTCCCATTTGTTCCCTTTCCAACCTCTGTGTTTGGGGGGCCTGTGGGGGGTGGGAATAGACCATGGGTAGCCATATTGGTGTAAAATTTCCCCCGTAATGGTTTGGGGGTTTTTTTTGGGTGGAAAAGTCTGTGGGGGTTATGGATTGTATTTGTTGTGGTTTTGGGATGGTGGTGGGAATAGGTTTTAGGTGGGATCTTGAGGAATAGTTTTGTTGGGCATGCCCTGCCCCCTTGCTGCTATCCCTGTTTTTTGCTGGACCCCCAGGACACTTGACCTCATGCAGGTTATTTTCCAACCTAGTCCTCCTTCCTAACTCCCTTTTCCTGCTTTTTTTTTTTTTTTTTGTCCCCCCTCTCTCACAGCTGCTTCCCCTTCTCCTGTTCGGTGGTTTTTTATTCTTGTCCCCCCTCTGTTTTATTTAAGGAAAACACCTTCTTGTACTCTTCTTTCCCCGAGCATTTTTTCAAACCGTTTTTTATCTTTTCTCCTGGAGGCTTACCTGTTTTCGCAACCTGTTTTATCCCTGTCCTTGAAGAAAATCAGCTGAATCGTCCACGTTTTTTTTTTTCTCCCCTTCAAAGTTTAACCCCCCCTATTCCTCTGAAAAATTACAATCTCCAACTCCAACCATGGTCCTTTTCTCCCCCCTTATTTTCCCCGTGATGAATTTTTTCTCAATCCTCCCTTTTTCCTTTTCCTTCCTGCTGACTTTTCTTTCAGTTGTGTGTCCTTTTCCACTCTCTCTTCACGAACCCCCCATGGGATCACATTCACTTATTTATTGGCCCCTTTTTTCCCCCTCGCCCAATTGCGCACCGTCCTTCGCCTCTGTGGACTCCCCGTTTTTTTTTTCCTGTTCCCCCCTGTAATTGTGTTCCATTTTTCTGCTTTGATTTTTCCCATTGGCTCCCCTTGGGTACATGGTATGTGGCCTCAAAAGCCAAATTATCACCTAATCTCCCCTCTCCATCGCAACCCATTCCTGCTCATTTTCCCCGTTTCACACCCCCTGGGGCCCCACCACTTCCTTGGCAAAAGGCCCCCTGAGAATGAAGCTCCCTTAGCCAAATAATTTTCCAAATCTCCATCCCTTCCCCAGTTCCGCCCTCTTCAGCTTTTTCGTAATGTATGTTCCTTCCAATGGTTTTTACCTACCGCTCCTGAACCTGCCCCTATTTATCAGCCTGTGTTTTTTTTACGCCTCAAATATCCCCTAGACCCTTAACCCTGGCTAACCAGCAGTTTATATCCGACTTGGCCCTCCCCAATTTCCTTCCCCGTCCCCGACCTTTTCTCCCACAACCCTCTTTTTTTTTCCCCCATTATCCAGCAGAGAGCACACTTTGCTTTTCCCCACCATTTATTTTTCCAGAAGCTCTTTCCTAATTTTCCTCCTCCAGTCCTTGGCCTTTCCTAATTCCTTTTTCCACTGTTTTTCCTCATACTCCCAGCCATTCCCTCCCTAAACCAGTACCTATTGTTGAAAATCCTGGAATTCCCTGAATTCCCCTGCCCAGTTCCCCCAAAACCCATTTTTTTTTTTTTTTTAGTGAAAGAAAGAAGAAAAAGAAAAAAAATGAAAAAAGGGGAAGAGAAGTGGTGGGCAGCGAGAGGAAAAAGAGAGAAGAAAAGGGGGAAGCCTAGAAGGAAAGGGGAAAAAGAAGGGTAAAAAGGGGGAGAAAAAGTGAGAGAGAAGGGGAAAAAAGGTTTAAGAAGAGGGAGAAGGGGAAAATGAAACAAGGGAAGAGAGGGAGAGAGGGAAATAGAAAAAAGAAGAAGAGAGAGAGGAGAGGAGAGAGAAGAGAGGAAAAAGAGAAGAGAAAGTGAAGAGGAAAGAAAGAAGAGAGATTGAGAAGAAAAGGGAAAAATAGAGAAAGAGAGGAAGACCAAGAGAATAGAAGAGAGAGAGAAAGAGAGAAGAGAGAGAGAAAGAAGAGAGAGAGAGGAGAAAGAAAGAAGATAGAGGGAGGGAGAGAGATTGGGGGGGAAAAAGGAAAGGGTTTTATAGTGTCACTTCCCACAGGAATGGTGTAAAATCCTGTATAAAATGTGTGGGTTTTTTTTGTTTTTTTTGGAGTGGTGGGGGTGGGGTGTTTGGTTGTTGGGTGTGGCTAACATCCTATTCAATTGCCCCCCTAACCAGCAAAAAGGTTGTTCCCCCTCACCAAGTGTGGTGGTGGAAATGTTTTTAATGTAAAAATAGTCCCATATTTTTTCCCATTTATGTAAACTACAATTGGTTAATTGGTAATAAATGTACCCAATTTCTTCTTTTGGTTTTTTTTATTTCCCAATGTACTCCTATTTATGCATATTTTTTAAAATCACGTTTATTTTTTCAAAAATAATCATACCTAAGGCTTTTCGCCTACATGCCCCCCGCTGCCCCCTCTAAATTTTTCCCTACTTATATACCCAAGTAATGGTTATTTTGCTTTATTCCTTAATTCCCCTGATAGCTCGAGGAGGAAGTGGGGAACCCCCCCCAATTCCCAGCTGAGAGCACAGGTAAAAAACAATTGAAACCCCAAATGCAAAACCAAACAGTTTTGATATTTAAAAACTCGCGGCTTGCATGCAGTAACAATTTGCCTTGGTCTGCCCCCCCCCTGTCCCCTCCCCCAGAAGTTGAAGATAGTATTTTGGAATGCTTTTTCCTCGGTAATATTTTTTTTCCTCCACTAACTTCACTGCTAGCCTGCACTATAGTCGCCCCCACCCCCACCCCCTCCCCTCCTAGCTTTTTTTTTTTTCTTCTATTTTTTTTTTCCCCAAACTCCACCCATCACCTGGTATTTTACTGACACAATCTATACAATATCTTTTATCCCCCCTGGTCCCCTTGGAATTCCGCACTTTTTAAATTTCCTCAAATACACCCACCTGGCGATTTAATTATGGCAACACTTATTTTTAGGCCCTTGAACCAACCAAACTGTTTCACTTCTTCCCAACGTGCCCCCCCCCCCTAATAACACCACCAAAACTAATATTCCCTTCATTTTCCCCTGTTGCCCTGTGATCACTTATATTTTTTCCTTATTTTTCGGGCTTAAAGTTTGGGATTATAATTGCACTCTTATTGCAAATTCAACCACCCTAATTATCCCCACACCTAATTCCCTAAACGGCAACAGTCCCCAAAGAAAAATTTTTAACAACCCAAACCAAAAAAACCACGAAAGCCTTCAAACCCCGAGACTCCCCCTCCACGAGTGGGAGGTTGTGAGGTGTTGGTGTTGTGTGGGTGTGGTGGGTTGTTTTTTGCGTGGTTTGTTACTTTCGTAATTTGTTAATTCGCTAATGTGTGGGTTTTGGCAGGTTCCCAGACCCCCCCCTAGTCAAATGGGGCCCCCCCCTCCCCCTGTTTTATCTTTCGTTTTTAAAATCCCGCTACTATGTTCCCACTACTTCTTCCCCCTGATTCCAAAGAAGGTTTTTTACCAATGTTGTCCCCCTTTTGTTTTTTTGACGTTGCATGCCAATTTTTAGTTAAACGCATGACCCCCTGCGAGGGGTTTTAGGACAATGGAGTATTTTTAATTAAACATAGTGGAACGTGGGGTGGGCAAGTGGGCCATGAACTGTAAAAAATGTGAGGTAATAAATTTATCTCTGTTTCCAGTCCCCCCAGTTTGTAAAACTTCCCCCTAAAGAATGGTTGGGTTTTTTTTGTTCCCCCCCCCCCTTTTCCTCAACCTCCCCTCCCCCAGTTTAGTTTTTTTTAAAACCTCCCCTGAATGGTTTATTTTGCTGTCGTCCCTCCCCCACCTAAACCCTCAGTCCCCCCCCAAATTGGGGTGCCCCCTCCCCTAGATTGGTTTTTTGTTTTTTTTTTTTTTTTTTGTCCCCCCCCCCCTTCCAACATCCTACCTCAGTTAGTTTTTTTTTAAAACCTCCCCTGGATGGTTTTTTTGTTTTGTCCCCCCTTCTCACCTAACACCTCAGTTAGAAGTGGTACCATCTCTGGATGGTTGTTCCTTCCAACCTACCTCAGTCCAGTTTAGTAACCTCCCCTAGATGGTTTTGTTGTCCTTTTTTCCCACCTAACCTCAAAGTTTTTTAGTTGTACTTCCCTGAATTGGTTGTTTTGTACGTCTCACCTACCTCCAGTCCCCCCAATTGGGTGCCCCTTCCCCCCTAGATGTTTTTTTTTGTTTTTGTCCCCCTTCCCCTCACTAAAACTCAAGTTTTTAGTTGGTAAACCGGCCCTGGATGGGTTTGTCCCTTCTCCAACCTTACCCCTCCAGTTAGTTGGGGGTAACCTCCCTCCTGGATATTTTTGTCCCCCCCCCTTTCTTCCACCTACCCTCAGTCCAGTTTTTTTGTAAAACCTCCCCTAAGATATTGTTTTTGTTTTGTTCCCCCCCCTTCTCACCTTATGTTGAGGAAAAGGTTATTTTTTCCAATAGAATAGAGTATCGGAGGGAGTAATATAGTTTAAAACAATAGTTTTTTTCTATTGCCCGGCTTACTGGGGTTTAAGGGTAAAGGGTTAAAATCCCCAAAGCTCCCGCCTATTCCCGCATTATTATTTCCCCCCAATCCCCGAAAAGTTGATTAGTTTTTGAAATTGCCCCGGCTTTGCCTTTGGGTTTTTAAGGGAAAAGGGTTTTCCCCCCAGTCCCCTAGCCTTCCCCGCTGTTATCCCCCTTTCCCCCCCCCTCCTTCCTTCCCCCCCCCCCAAAGGTTTGATGTTGGTGGGCCTTCTCCGGGTACCCCCAAAAACAGTAAATTCCACTAAAGACCCCTCCCCCCCACCAAGCTCCCAGCACTAACGGTCAAAGATTTACAAAATTGCCTGCCTTGTATTCTAAGTTGGATTTTTTTAATTGTTTTTTTTTTTTAAAAAGCCCTTTCCAACTATTGAACCCAAATAAAATAACACTTAGCCCCTTTCAGTCCCTTGCTCTAATTTTTAACTGTTTTATTGTATGTAAAAAAATTTAGTCCCACCATCATTCTATTTTAAGGTAAATGTAAAAAACTTTAATCATGCAGAGTTTTGGGGGATTTTTTCTTAGCAGTGGGGGGTTTTTAAAACCCTGACCTATTCTTTTTTCCAGGCTTGGACTGATAGAGAGGGGTTTCACCGGCCAATCAAAATTGGAATAAAAATTTGAATGGAGATGGACCTAATGGGTCCCCCCCCCCTGGAAGGAACTTTCCCCTTTTTGGGAATTTAAATACCCTGGTTGCACCCTGAAAAATGAAATTTGCCAAGGACAAAAAAAAACCCCTTTCCATCCACTTGCAGCCAATGTAAAGAAAACACTTGTTTTTTATTTTTTTTTTTTTCCTATTCCCCATCGGGATAGAAAATAAACTCCCCAAGGGCAATAACTGTTGGGAAAGGAACTAGCCAGTGGGGGTTTTTTTGGTTAACCCCCACACCCTTTTGATCCCCCCAAAAATCATCGTGGCCAAAATGCTTACGATTTTTTTCCCAACAAGCAAGTGGGTCCACCAACCAACCGCATCGCCTAACTAGCCAAATGACAGAAATGGGATAAATAAACCATGTCAAAAAAAACAAGGTGAAGGGGCCAAGCCCCATGAAAAGTCACTCTTCAGTCCCCCCCCCACTTGTTTTTCTTTTATCCCTAAGGCTGGAAAAATCTTGGCCTGGCAACACTAACAGCACCCTTTTTCAAGCAGGTGGGGAAAAATTGGGGGCCCCTTGAAAACCCTAGAAAAATGGTACAGAGAAACCTTCAAAACGCGCCGCATTAATGGAGATAAAAACAACCTCAATTTACTGGGAAAAAGGGCGTCTTAAAGGGTTTTCCTGAAACTGTATTCCCCCTGGAACGGCCCAGGCCGGGAGAGGAATACAAGAATATAATATTACCACTGGAAAATTTCTAGAGGGAACCCCTATACCGAAAAACTTGCCCAACAGCGAAAATCACTCCACTACGAAAAAGCAAACAGACTTGGCAGAAAATTGAATGCAACATCCCCCCATAAAAAAAGCAGGGTGGTTCCCCCACTATACTTTTTTTTTAATAACCATACAATAGTTGTCCCCCCAGGGGGCCCCCAAGACGGTTCAACTGTGCCTCCCAGCATTACATTAAGGGGGAATTACAAAAACCAGACCCCTGGCAAGTCCTTCAAGCTGGCCAACTGGCAACATCAAACACCCTTATAAGTTCCGTTTTTTTTTCCTGAAAATCAACCGGCTTGTGGCATTACTACGTTTTGGTTATTTTTTTTATTTGCGTGCAGCACCCAGCAAAACAGCCCTGTATGATCAGGGGCTCCCCTGATCCACCCAGGAGGCCCTGGTCACAGACCGGCCCCCGGCGGGGCGTTTTTTTTGGACCCCCCCGGTAACTCCCTCTCCAGGTAAACTCCAGGTTAAACAACCAGAAACACCCCAAGTTAGTTTTTAAATATAAGCGTTTTGTTTCAGTTTACATTTTTATAATAATTTTTTTTCATTTTTTTCATTTTTTTTCCCTTTTTTTAATGTTTAGGATTTTACTTATTTTCCATAATTTTTATAAATGTGTTTTTTATAATAATTTTTTTTAATATTTTCTATATAAATAAAGTGGTTTTTTTTTTTTGTTTTTATGTTTTTTTTGTTCCCCCCTGTTATTTTAATTTTCCCCCTTTTTTTTTTTTTTTCCCTATTCATAAATTTTCCCTGAGGAGGAGCCCCAGCCCCTTTTTTGGGTAAATACTGTTCCCCCCCCTGAAGTTTGTTTACAAGGGCCCTTTGAGTAAAACCCCCTTTCATACCAAAAAGTGGGCCCGGAACCTTTTGGCCCCAAGATTCAAACTCGAAAAACCGAATCAAAGATTTTCAACTCCATCCTCGAATCCCTAACATTTGGAAACTTCCAAACGCCCCCGCAATACCACAAACAGTTTACCCAAAACCAGCCCCAGAGTAAACCAAATACTCTATGGTAGGAACCTAACAAGTACAAGTTAAAAACATTTATAAAAAGATTTTTTGGTGGGATTTTGTTTTTATAAATCTCAATTTTTATTTTGGTTTAAGTCAAGTCCAAAGGCAGGAAAATACCCTAGTTTAATTTTTCTGCCACCCCCCCTAATTTTGTGGGTGGGAGCTTTGAAACAACTTTTTGGAGGAAGTAGACCTCTAGGAACCCCGTAAATTTTCCAGTGAACAATTTTGGGGTTTTTTTTTTTTTCCCCAATTTGAGCTTTCCTTTATTTTTAATCAAGGGAACCTGTCCCCCCCCCGTTGGAGGACACTCCCCCCTTTATTGGTTTGGGTGGAAGAAAAAGATTGAATGGTTCAAGTGGGACCCCCCGTTTCCCTAACTAAAACAGGGTTTTTGCTCAAGCCGGCCAAATAGAACAAACCCTTTCCCGTTATTTTAAATTTTAAAATACAAATAATTGTTTTTTTTTTTAATTGCGAAAGTAAAGGGACAATCGAGCCCTCTGTATTTATTATTAACAGTTGTTTATTTTTGAAGCAGAGCAGGAAAATTGAAACCCTCCCGTTTTTGTTAGAACCCGTTTTTTTTTTTTCCATTTTTTTCCCCCTGGTAAGTTTTTTTTTAAATTTAAATTCCCTTGCAAAATATGTGAAGGGAATTACCATTTTTTATTTTTTTTTTGGATGACAAACGCTGGGAAGAAAGTTTTTTTAGGAAATAACAGGAAAAAGTTTTAGAAAATCCTTTTTTTTTCATTTAATGGGCCTAAGATCCCAGAAAAAGACTTGAAACAGAGAGAGAATTGAAGAAAGAAGAAAGACAGAAAGGCAAGAGAAAGAGAAAAAGGAGAGAGAGAGAAGAATTTGAAGACAAGAAAATCAAGGAAAGAAAACAGTTTTTTTTTTTATTTTTAAGAAAAGAGAAGAAAGAACAAAAAGAGCGTGATAGACTTTGAACCGTGAGGGAGAGAGCCTAGCGTTCAAAAAACGTGAGGACAAACAACCTAAAGAATAACAGTGAGGAACAACAAGTAAAAATTTAAAAGAACCTTTTTTGAAGGAAAAGAAAGCAAAGGGATAGAAGAAGTTTTGAGGAAAAAAAGCCTAGAAGGGAGAAAAGGATCGCGAGCTCGTAAAAATCTCCGCCCCTTAAAAATAGAGGGAAAATAAAAAATTAAACTTTTTTTTTACACCAACAACCAATTTAAGGAAAAGGAGTAAATGGGAACAAATGTTGCCAGTTCCCCCCCAAGTGGGGCACCCATAAACCCCAACCACCTAATTTTAATTACCTCCCTTTCACAGAGGGGGAAGACAAAACTTTCATAACATTCTTATCCAAAGGTTTTTAGTGGGATTTGGACCCTGGTGGGCGAGGGCCTGGTGATGGACTGGTTGCGGAGGCCTGGTGGATGGGGAACTGGTGGCGAAGGGCTTGAGTTGGGAGTGGGAACATGGTGCGAAGGGGACCCCTGTGGGAAGTGGGAAACCTGGTGGGCGAGGCTGGTGAGTGGGGGGCTGGTTTTGCCGAGGGGACCTTGGTAGGAGGTGGGCCCTGGTCGAGGGGCCTTTGGTTGGATGGGAACTGGGTGCAGGGGCTGGGAGAGTGGGGGGCCTGGGCGAGGGCTGGTGAGTGCGGGAACTGGTGTTGGAGGCCTTGTGAAGTGTACTGGTGCGGAGGGGCGCCTGGTTGGGAAGTGGCCCTGGTTGCCGAGGGGCTGGGTGAGTGGGGGGTCCCTGGTTTGGCGAGGGCTGGTTGGGAGTTGGGCTTTGGTTTGCCCGCAGGCTTGGTGCTGAGGAACAGGTGGGCGAGGCACTTCCCTGGTTGAGGGGATAACCTGGGTCGAGGGTCCTTTTGGGAGGAGTGGGCTCGGTGCGAGTCTGGGTGAGCAGTTGGGGTAAACCTGGTTTGGCGAGGCCCTGGTTAGTGGTGGCCTGGTGCGAGGGCCTGGTGAGTGGGGAACTGGTTATGCGAGAGCTTGGTGAGTTGGGCTATGTTTTGGCCGAGGAGGCCTGGTGAGTGGGGCTGGTGCGAAGGGCTTGGGAGTGAGGGGGGCAGGGGTGCGAGGGCTGGTGGGAGGTGGGACCCATGGGCGCGAGGGCACTGGTGAGTTGGGACTGGGTGCCGAAGGGCTTTGGGTGGAATGGGGCCTGGTTTGGGGGCGAAATGGGCATTGGTGAGTTGGGGGGGCCTGGCGAGGGGCCCCTGGTGGAGTGGACCTGTTGGCGGAGGGCTGTGGAGTAGGGACAGTGGCGAGGGGCCCTAGGTGAGGTGGACTGTGTGCGAGGGCTATGGGAGAGTGTGGGAACTTTGGGGTTGGTCGAGGGCTGGGTGAAGTGGGCCCTGGATGCGAAAGGGCTGGTGAGTGGGGGGCTGTGGATTGGCCACATCCACTTTTCATCAAACCAAGTAATAACAAAGATTGGGAGCAGCTTGGACAGCCAAGCCCCCTTTGCAGCTCGGTTCCCCAACCACCCCATCCATTCACTAACCACCCTAACCAAACGCCATCTAAACCATCCCCCCTGCCCTGCTCATTCCCCCCCCCCCTCCTTCCTCAACCACCCTCCTCCTCCCATCCTCTTTCTTCCTCCCCCCAATCCCTCCGCCTCCATCCCCTACCCCTCCCTCATCCCGATCTCCCTCCAGCTTGTTAATTATACACCCCCTCTTAAAACCCACAACACCGCGAAAGAGGCGGGCCCCGTAACCAGAGACGTTTTTTTTTATGAATCGAAACCCCTGCCCAACCACAAATAAGTTTGAGTAACAAATAGATTTTTAGTGACACACACAACACATACCAACACACCACCAACCAAATCGACACATACAAGCACCTACACATACCACCCATACACCACACCAACCCACAGGGGTCCGGTCCCTAGAAAACCATTGCTATTTTTTTTTTTGGTAATAATGTTAAATGACATGATTGGACAGGGTTAGACTCAGAAAATAAATCCAGAACTGGTCCTACAAAGAAAGAAACCTGAAACATACTGGACACCTGGACCCAGCAACTGCTATCCTCGAATTACCTCCCGCCCAAATGCAAAGGTACCCCCATGACGAAAATCGGAAAGGGGCAAAAGAAGAACCGCAGACGGAGAAAGGTCCAAAGAACAAACCCCGCAATACGGGCGAAAGGCCAAAGAAGAACCCGAAACACGGGAAATCATAGGGCTAAGGTGGCCCCACGACTGCAAACCCTCGCTCAGGAAAGAAAAAGATGCTTGGGGGGTGCGAATAAAACACCGAGCATTGTCCATCCCGGAAAGCACAACCACATCCCAAAACCAGATAAACCTGCTGCTGCATATGGGCGGCCCTGGCCAAACCTAGGAGACAGACCGTTCCCGACCCCTAGTAGGAATCCGTTTTATAAAAGGGTTCAAAAAACACTGGCAACACTGTTACATCAGGCCCAAAACTGGACAGTTTAATGGCAGCACCCAATTATTGGAAAACCCACACATGAAAATTCCAAGGCCAAACTCCCCCCCCCCCCCCCAAGAAACACAGAGGACTGCAAAGAGGTTTTTTTTATTTTGCGACAGAAATTTATTTCCAGAGCCCTTAAGGGGAACTATGTACCCCCAATGGAAGAAAAGTTTTTTTTAAAGGGAAATTTCTGCCCCCCGTGACGACACCCTTGGAGAATAGGAAAAGGGTTAGGGGGAGACCCACAATTAACCACATCACAAAATTAACCTGCGGTGGAATAGCCAGAGGATTGAACAGAGACCTGGATGTGTTTTTTCCCCCAGAGATGGGTACACAGAAACCCACAAGGGGTCCCCCACAATGTTGGAATTTATATGACGACCCGATTGAGTTCCCAAAGGATGGGCGTTTAAGGGAAGTATTTTTCTTCAGTCAAGGAAGTGGAAACCTCCCCCTAGCAAAAGTTGAGGTGTAAACGGGAGGCAGGAACATACATTTAGCCTTTTTTTAAGAAATGAGTAATAAATGGAAAAAGCACCCCCAATGGAGCAGGGAAGAAGAGAGAACCCTAGTACCAGTCCATGAAGAAAGCCCGGAACCCAAGGAGCATGAGTTTCGAAAAACCTGCCCCACACACACAATAAAAAAGGCTTGCTTTACACCAACCCCCTCACACACAAACACACACACCACACAACACACACACAAAAACCACACAACACCCACACAAACACACACCCCCCAGCCACACACCAGAGTTTTGTCCCAGCAAAATACCTAGCAAAAGTGAAGTAGTGGATCCCAGGAAACCAACAACTAGTTTTTTTAAGAAAGAGTTTTTAATGGATTTTACAAGCTTCTATGAAGGCAAGAGAGCACTAAGGAACCCGTCTAGTACACGAAATTCATGGAAAAGGCGGGTCCATGCGCCTGAGTCCCCTCGCCCCCCATGCCCCCACAACCAAATTTAGGGTGAGTTACCCCAACACACCACACCACAACACACAACACACCCCCCACCCAAACAACACACCCCCCACACACCCACATACACACCCCCAACAACCACACGCACACAACACACCCCCAACACAAACAACACCACACACACCACACACCCAACCACAACACCCATACACCCACACATAACGCCCACACAACTACACATACACAACAACATACCACCCACAACACAAACGCAAACCACAACCAACACACTCGGGACCCCCTCGACCACCCGCAAGCCTCCAACGACCTAGGTGAAGTAAACACACCACACACACACACAACACAACACACCCACAACCAATACCACCCATACACCCTCGTTCTCTGACCCCGCCGCAACCCGCAAAACTCAGGGTTGGAGTACACACATCACAGGCACACACACAACACACCACAAAACACACACACAACCCAACACAAAACACCCCCACCCACACAAAACACCAACCTGTAACAGCGCCCAGCAAGAAGGCCAAAATATTAATAGGCTTTTTATTAAGCATCTTTTCATTTTTTTAACATCTGAGTAAAATTACCTCGGGTGTTTTTATCCCGTGCCCGCCCCCCTGACGGGACCATGCCCTTTCCGAGATCTACCCGAAACACCTCATCGTGGTGGTGGGGATAGTGTTGGGTATGGGTGAGGTGTATGTGTGGTTGTAAAAATATTGGTTTGTGTGTATGTGTGGGCTGGAGTTGTGGGTAATGTTGGTGTGTGTGGTTCTGGGTGTTGGTTGGGTGGGCGGTTGGGTTTGGTGGTTGGTGTAAATAGTAACCTCCCCACCTAGTTATTATTTTTTTTTTTTTAGTAACTCAGCCTATTTAGAGGGTTGACCAGGGTCCCACGAGTCCCCCCAAGCTTTCCTGGCCCCAGCCCTCTTCCACTGGTTCCCCGCCTTAACTAGGTACACTCCCCTCGCCCAGAAACCGGGGAGCTTTATACCGTACCTTCAGCCTTCAAAGCCTATGTATGGATCCCCATGACTATGATAATGAGGGGTAAGGCTAAAGGTCAGCTTCTTACACTCCTAACCTATCCAAAATGGAGACCTTGAAGCGAAACTAAGTGCAATGACCAGTACAAAAACCTATTTTGATTCCAAAAGTCAGAGGAGAAGTTTTTAAAGTAGGGAGATGAAGTTTTTTTTTCTGTACTTTTGCCATCCAAGTCAAACTAAAATTATTAGTAGCATGGAAAGGTTCCATATAAAGTATATTAAAATTTGTGGGAAAGTTGACTACCTCATAGAAGTCAAGGGGAAACCTAAGCTTTATATATCAAACATCCTAAGAAATATTACCGAAGAGAATTTCGGTTAACTGCCTTAATAACTTTGATTAGTTTTTCCACACGAAACTTGATAAACAACTGAAGAATAGTAAGAGTGGGTAATTGACCACCATCTAACTTAGACTATGATGAAGAACTACTTGACATGGTGACTCTTGACCACTGGGCACAACCAACTTTAATATTAATGAATCTTTGATGACCATAAGAGACATGAAACTACTTCAATGTGTGAGTAACTTTTCAGACGTCTTTATGATATTCCAGGTGTTACCTCCACGGTAGTCCATAAGATTGACTTAGTGACGGACAATCCTATCAAACGAAAATTATAACCCAGTTCCAGTTCAACCTTAGGGACGCATTTGACCGAGAGGTAGACAAATTATTAAAACTAAAGATCATTGAACCTTCAGTATCTCATATTGCTCACCAGTAGTCATGGTTAAGAAGGAGGATAATTCATATAGACTTGCTATTGACTTCAGAGGCCTTAATGCTATAACTCGGTGGGATGCTGAGCCTATGCCCTTAATAGATAGCGATCTACACAAATTTTTATGACTCTTCCTTCTTTTCAGAGATTGATATTGGCAGGCATATCATCAAGTAATGTTAGATCTTCTTCTAAGCAGTACACCGCTTTTCCTCACACCAAGGACTGATGCAGTATAGAACTATACCTTCGGTTTGGTAACTGCCTGTGCTACCTACGTGAGACTGATGAGAAAGGTCTTGGGTAATATGCCAAATGTTTCAGTTTATTTTGTAACATTTACGTAATGACATCCACGTGGGGCAACATATCCAAACATTAACATCAGTTTTTCGTAGGTTACGCTCACATGGCCTCACTGCCTAAGCCAAAGAAATGCTTCCTTGGGATAAAACAAGATTAGATTCTTGGACTGATACTTTCTATAATTCTGCAGCCTTCCCCAGTTAAGATCAAAGCTTTATTAGAAATTTAAATTCCCCAAAACCAAGAAGCTCATGCGTAGCTTTCTTGGTTCTGTAAAATTTTTATGCACAGTTTATCCCGAACCTTATGATCTTACAGGCATTCTTTCCGACTTCCTCTTAAAAAGTCTTGTGAAGGAACTCTTAACTTTCCGACTAGCTCGGGAAAAGTTTTAATGAGATTAAAAGATCTTTTCCGAAAGACCCTATACTTAAGATTCCAGATATTAATAAAACATTTTGTTTATGAACTGATGCCTCCAATACTGGCTTAGGGTCGTGTTACTACAATACCATGATGGTACTCCCTTCCCTGTATGCTTCATAAGCCTGGAAACTACTTCCCGCAGAAAACGAGATACTCCACCATAGAAAAGAATGTTTGGCCTTGTGTGGGTATCTCCAAATTAAATTTTATTTCTGTGAAAAATTATTTCATTTAGAAACGGACCACAAACCTTTGATATACCTAGAAACTTTTAAGGGAACCAACAGTCGCCTCTTGAGGTGGACATTGGCACTCCAAGGCTTTAAGTTCCAATTGTGTATAAA
>NC_069420.1:15187153-15232153 GCF_026875155.1 Cherax quadricarinatus
CAAGTATTCAGGACATCTGCACATTTCATGTCATTCCTAGGATCTTGCACAGCTACATTCCAAGACATTCCAAGTAAGCCCATCCATTCCTGGTCAAGGGGAATATTCCTTACCCCCAACGCAGCCGTCATTCCAGCCCATTCCAGGTGGGGTTCCAGGAGGGAGGGACGGACGTCCACGGTAGCTTTGGCGGTCCGCCGTGATTGCGTTTCTGGAATGTGGGAATCTGGACTGGAATTGAGATTACCGACAGATTGACTGACCTGGAACAAGAGAATAGGAAAACAGAGATGTTGAATACAATTAGAGAAGCGGCTCAGTTCAATTATAAGTTTCACCTTGATGTTGCCAGGCCTAACTAACAGCTAACTTTGTGTGTGTGTGTGTGTGTGTGTGTGTGTGTGTGTGTGTGTGTGTGTGTGTGTGTGTGAGAGAGAGAGAGAGAGAGAGACAGACAGACAGACAGACAGACAGAAAGAGAATGAGACAAAAAGGCACAATACCTTGACTGGAACAATACACAGTGAGCGGGTTATTTTTATAAATTAAGGGCGAAACAGAAGAGAGAGGCCTCGCACTCACAACGAAGGAGAGGAGACGTAAGCAAATAACTAAACTAAAAAGAGAAAAAGCTGAAATAGCGATGATAACAAAGCTAAAGAAGCAATACCCAGGAAAACGCAATAAATCTGGGATTGTGAGGAAAATAGCAGTTTTAAGATACTACCAAGACCCTGATGGTAGTGGAGGCTGTACTCCAGTGATTGTTTTCTCTAAGATATTGCCTGGGGATCATTGTCTGGTTCACCTGGAGCACTGGGTATTTCTTGTCGAATTATGCGCATTTGCAACGCCTCTTTTGCAATAAAGATACTCGGGTGTTAAACGTGTTTCTTATATATTAACTTGTTTGCACTGCATACCGTCGAATGTTTTTGTTACAGATTTTACCGCCGTAGCGGCTAGTTTATTGTGCATCCCCACATCTATCCTGTGGACGGCAGAGAAGACCTTAATGGATACAAAAAAGGCCTAGGAACTAGGCCCCAAATACCGTCAGCAAAATGAAATTGAATATTTTTTTATCGTCGAGCTCCGGTCTGGTGCTTAGTAGAATCTCTCTCTCTATGTATATATATATATATATATATATATATATATATATATATATATATATATATATATATATATATATATATATATATAATATATATATATATATATATATATATATATATATATATAATATATATATGATACCAGGTGGACATGAATGGAAAGATGGATGTACATACTATATGTGCCACAGTCTTAATGAACTTGGAAAATGTTTATCTTCCACCGTCTCCAACAGATTCATGAAGGCTGAGGGACTGATCTCCTTAAATTTCATGCCTTCTACTTGTTCCTTGCATTAGACTGATAAAGCCATTGGTGGGCAAAAAGTTTCCATAATTAAGATTCTCAAGTGTTGCACACAAGTCCTATTCAACCACTACAGGAACCTTCATCATACCTTGCTGACACAGTGATGAATCTTACGTAGGATAACATTCCAGCGACCTGAACACTGGAATCCAGGACCACAGATGTGCTTGTCGGAGGGACCACACTACAAGTGCATTATAATTTATAATCAAGTCGCTACAGGGAATCGAACATGGCAACAGACCAACATAACACTGGTAGGCACCTGATGAGTTTCAGTGGAGCAAGATTAGTTGATTAGTTACTAAAGAGGCAGATGGACGCAGCAGACTGCGTGAAGAATCATCTTTAATCACAACTACCAACACCCTTCACACAAGGTTCGTGATCTGTCACTATCTCTGAGGTTTTAGTAAATGCGCATCTTTGCCTGAGTCGATACAGCCATCATTTGTGACCTTAACTCGCAGATGACCTCCTCAACTCGGAGATAACCTTACCCACTCACTGATGACCTCACCCACTAACTCATGACCTCACCCACTCACTCATGACCTCCTCAACTCGGAGATAACCTTACCCACTCACTGATGACCTCACTCACTCACTGATGACCTCACCCACTCACTGATGATCTCACCAACTCACTGTTGACCTCACCCACTCACTGATGACCTCACCCACTCACTGATGACCTCACCAACTCACTGTTGACCTCACCCACTCACCGATGACCTCACCCACTCACTGATGACCTCACTCACTGATGACCTCACTCACTCACTGATGACCTCACTCACTCACTGATGACCTCACCCACTCACTGATGACCTCACCAACTCACTGTTGACCTCATCCACTCACTGATGACCTCACCCACTCACTGATGACCTCACCAACTCACTGTTGACCTCACCCACTCACTGATGACCTCATCCACTCACTGATGACCTCACTCACTGATGACCTCACCCACTCACTGATGACCTCACCAACTCACTGTTGACCTCACCCACTCACTGATGACCTCATCCACTCACTGATGACCTCACCCACTCACTGATGACCTCACCAACTCACTGTTGACCTCATCCACTCACTGATGACCTCACCCACTCACTGATGACCTCACCAACTCACTGTTGACCTCACCCACTCACTGATGACCTCATCCACTCACTGATGACCTCACTCACTGATGACCTCACCAACTCACAGTTGACCTCATCCACTCACTGATGACCTCACCCACTCACTGATGACCTCACCCACTCACTGATGACCTCACCCACTCACTAATGACCTCACCCACTGATGACCTCACTCACTCACTGATGACCTCACCCACTCACTGATGACCTCACCCACTCACTGACGACCTCACCCACTCACTGATGACCTCACCCACTCACTGATGACCTCACCCACTCACTGATGACCTCACCAACTCACTGTTGACCTCACCCACTCACTGATGACCTCACCCACTCACTCATGACCTCACTCACTGATGACCTCACTCACTATCTGATGACCTCACTCACTCACTGATGACCTCACCCACTCACTGATGACCTCACCCACTCACTGATGACCTCACTCACTCACTGATGACCTCACCCACTCACTGATGACCTCACCCACTCACTGATGACCTCACTCACTCACTGATGACCTCACCCACTCACTGATGACCTCACCCACTCACTGATGACCTCACCCACTCACTGATGACCTCACCCACTCACTGATGACCTCACCCACTCACTGATGACCTCACCCACTCACTGATGACCCCACCCACTCACTGATGATCTCACCCACTCACTGATGACCCCACCCACTCACTGATGACCTCACCCACCCACTGATGACCTCTCCTCACTTACCATTGAAGTGAATTGATAATGCCTCTGGTGGGCGAAACGTCTGCTAGTAAATATCCTATAGCACATTGTGTCATTATAATTGATACTCTGGGTGCTTATTACAGTTTTTATACACATCAACCAGCGCTACCACCATCCACTACCACCATCCACTACCACCATCCACTACCACCATCCACTACCACCATCCACTACCACCATCCACTACCACCATCCACTACCACCATCCACTACCACCATCCACTACCACCATCCACTACCACCATCCACTACCACCATCCACTACCACCATCCACTACCACCATCCACTACCACCATCCACTACCACCATCCACTACCACCATCCACTACCGCCATCCACTACCACCATCCACTACCACCATCCACTACCACCATCCACTACCGCCATCCACTACACCATCCACTACCACCATCCACTAACCACCATCCACTACCACCATCCACTACCACCATCCACTACCACCATCCACTACCACCATCCACTACCACCATCCACTACCACCATCCACTACCACCATCCACTACCACCATCCGCAACCACCATCCACTACCACCATCCACTACCACCATCCACTACCACCATCCACTACCACCATCCACTACCACCATCCACTACCACCATCCACTACCACCATCCACTACCACCATCCACTACCACCATCCACAACCACCATCCACTACCACCATCCACTACCGCCATCCACTACCACCATCCACTACCACCATCCACTACCACCATCCACTACCACCATCCCCTACAATCAACCACTACCACCATCCACTACCACCATCCACTACCATCATCCACTACAACCACACACTACCACTATCCACTACCACCATCCACTACCGCCATCCACTACCACCATCCACTACCACCATCCACTACAACCATCCACTACAATAATCCACTACAATTATCCACTACCATCATGCACTACCACCATCCACTCCCACAAGTCACTACCACCATCCACTACCACCACTCAATACCACCATCCACTGCTACCCCTCACTAGCACCATTCACTACCACCATCCACTACTACCCCTCACTACCACCATCCACTACTACCCCTCACTACCACCATTCACCACTACCCCTCACTACCACCATCTACTACCACCACTCACTACCACCATCCACTACTACCTCTCACTAGCACCATCCACTACCACCATCTACTACTACCCCTCATTACCACCATCCACTACCACCATCCACTACTACCCCTCATTACCACCATCCACTACCACCATCCACTACTACCTCTCACTAGCACCATCCACTACCACCATCCACTACTACCCCTCATTACCACCATTCACCACTACCCCTCACTACCACCATCTACTACCACCACTCACTACCACCATCCACTACTACCTCTCACTAGCACCATCCACTACCACCATCCACTACTACCCCTCATTTCCACCATCCACTACCACCATCCACTACTACCCTCACTACCACCATCCACTACTACCCCTCCACTACCACCACTCACTAACAACACCCACTACCACAACTCCCACCAACAACTATCACCACTATTTCAACAATTACCTCCACTATAGCTACCTCAAAAATAACCACAATTGATATCAACCACCCCTCTCACCAACCAGCTCTTCCTCTAACCACCACCACTTTTCTCCCCTCCCCAAGCTACGTTTCGCTGCCCCGTTATTCGCTAATACACCATAACCGACCAACGCAGAATATTAAACGAATACCTAACAAAAAATAAATAGTCTTAACTGGACCGTATCACGTTGGTAATTAAAAATAGTTCTGTATCGTATATTCTGTGTGTGTATGTGTGTGTGTGTGTGTGTGTGTGTTTGTGTGTGTGTGTACTCACCTAGTTGTGGTTGCAGGGGTCGATTCATAGCTCCTGGCCCGCCTCTTCACTGGCCGCTACTAAAGATTTATGCCTACACCATTTGGTGTTCACGGGCAGTCACCCATCCAAGTACTAACCAAACCCGACGTTGCTTAACTTCGCTGATCGGACGAGAAGCGGAGAGTTCAACGTGGTATGGCCGGTGTGTGTGTGTGTGTGTGTGTGTGTGTGTGTGTGTGTGTGTGTGTGTGTGTGTGTGTGTGTGTGGTGAGTTACATGTAAGTATTTTTATTTTTGAAACGCTTCGCCTACACAGCAGGCTTCTTCAGTTGAATACGGAAATGACTACATACGGTAACAACAGAAGCAGTACGAAGGTAAAGTGACAATATCAGTGGATCAGTCTTGGAGGAGCAATCCATATCAAAACTCTTAATAAATTTGCATATAGTCTTAGCCAGGGATGCTGGATTGCTACTTAGTTCTTCCTGTCTATCTCCTTTCCTGCATTATGGGGTCACGCTGACTGTCATGTGTCTGATTCTTGTAGCGTTAATAGATGTGACTGGGAAACTCTTTACACTATGAATCTTATTCCATGATTTTTAAATGGGTGAAACCGGAAAACCAGCGGAAGGCCTCAATCAGATGACCGAAAGCTCCAGTGGCGGGCCATCATATGACTGAGACCCCTGTCAGGAAATATTTGTCCTGTTTCCTAACAAACTTTACACTCTGATAAGAGTGCTGATCTCTCTTCTCGCTGCCTCGTGAACCTGTAAGATGGACACGTAAATATTACGATCTTCCACTTGGTATTATTACACTCTTTAATAAGAGTATACCTGCATTATTTCTATTACATATATGGACAAAACCAACAGTTAGAGAAATAAGACACATGTGCAACACTCTGGCATCTTTATTGTGGAGACGCTTCGCCAATCAGCGACTTTATCAATCCAGTGGAGAGAATGTAATACTTGTGGAAGTAGAAGGCTTGAAGAAGTACTTTGAGATAATCAGTCTCTCAGCCTAGATTAAATCTGCAGGAGATATGGGATGGCCTTTGAGATCGGACCACGAAAGGAAGGTTTGTGAAGGAACCCATAGGAGATGACATATGGTTTAAGCTTGGCAGCTGCATCATCCTTCAATACACGAGGCAATTAACGCAATATTAGTCGTAGTGAACGACCGCCAATGCATAAATAAGAGAATGGACGTTGCCTCGAACCATGGTCCAGGCGTGTAGCAGCCCCCAACGCTGCTAGACGCATGCACCACGGTTGAGTCCCCGTCCAATTCTTCTGTTCATTCATACAAGAACGTATCATATTCCATCCCGGTGCTGTTGTTGTAGTGTTCATCTCTGCCAGCAGATCTCCCACTTCTCATGTTTACTAGTTTTATGCAGTTCTTCCCCCTCTCCCCATCCTTGTTCTGGTATTGTTCCTTGTTCCATCATGTAGATGCTCCACTTCTTCAGTGCTGTGGATCTCAGCTCTTTACCTTATACTCAGGGAGAAAGGGGAAAGGGGAGTCAGTCTGCTGGCTTAGAGAGTGCAGCATCAGTCTTCGCATTACTCTAGATGACAGAGCATAGATCCTCCTTGCAATGATGAATCACACACCTGTGCTACACCTGGGTACCTTTATATGAAGACGTTTTGTCACCCACTGTTCTTATCAATTCATTACAGAGACGATAGTCGCCGACAGTAGAAGATGAGGTACCTAGTTTTCAGTACCTAAGTCTTAATAAATACTTTATCGTTATTCCATTACGATACTGATACCTCTTTGTTTTTAATGATCCAAACAGCTGCAGTGTTTCTAATAATAATAATAATAATAATAATAATAATAATAATAATAATAGTTTAGAATATTCTCATAGTTACTTTTTCCTTAATTCTTCTTTCATAAATGAAATTTTTTCACTCTCTTGTCTAGTCGATCCAAACCATGACAATGGCTATAGAGGTGGGAACTATAGACGACGTTTCGGTTCGTCCTGGACCACCATTATCATGTCCAGGAAGGAGGGAAATACCACAAGTTCTTGTAGAGAGTTAAGTCTGTTTGAGAACTGTTCCAGCCACGGTATTGTAATGTTTGTTCCCCACGGTAGTCTGTGTACAGTGTTACGTCAGCGAAGGTTATCTGAGTAACAACAAACCTTATCAGTGTAACATCGAACTTAATCTATGTAACAACCAGCCTTATCTGTATAAAAACGAGCGGTTGGTAGAGTTACATTTCATTTCTTTTTGTATAGTGCAATATATATTTATATACTTTGTGTGGGAAATAATACATTGCAGTGACAAGCAAAAAATATGCATATACCAGGATAAGTAAATCAGCACCAGGAGCTGTGGAGGCTCGATCCTACGTCTCGTAGTCTCGTTACTTTGCAAGACTGCCAGACATCTTCTAGACCTCCTTGAGAAAGCCCCGGAATTTGGTCTGCAGGGGCCGAAAATAAATTTGGTCGGGAAACCAATTGTGGGGAAATAGTTATTGGGGGCGGGGGGGAAGAAAGAGGGAGGAAGGGAGGAGTTTAAGAAGGGGAATGGGGGCAAAGGGGTGGGGGGGGGAACAAAAAGGGGGGGGAAAGGGGAAAGGGAGGGAAAAAAGGGGGGAAGAAAAGGGGGAAAAAAAAAAGGGGGGTTAAAAGGGGGCGGGGGGAGATGGGTGAAAAGGGGAAAAGGGGTTAAAAAATTGGAATGAAAAAAGGGGTTGGTTGATGGTAAAGGGAAAAAAAAACGAGTTTTGGAATTATATTGGGTAAAGAGGAAAAGGGAAAGGGGGGGGGAAGGGGAGAGAGAAAAGAGAGAAAAGGAAGAGGGGAGAGAGAAGAAAAGAGAGAGAGCGAGGGGGAAGAGGGGAAAAGAAAGAGGGGGAGAGGGGAAGAGAACAAGTAAAGGGGGGGAAAAGGAATGAAAAGGAATGGAAAGGGAGGGAGAGAAGAAGAAAGGGGAGGAAGGGAAAAGACAAAAAAAAAAAAAGGGGAACTTTATCACAAAAAAGCAAAACCTTAAACAACACACATTGGAGAAAGAAAAGAGAGAGAGAGAGAGGGGAAGAAGAGAGAGGAGGGGGGGAGGGGGGAGAAGAGAGAAAAGAGAGAAAAAAGGGGGCGAAAAAACGGGAGGGGGAACAAAACCTTCAAAAATTTATCAAGTTTCCATACCTCCCTCACCACTTTCCCCCCACCCTTACTTTCATCATTTTTTCCACATTTTAAATTTTCCTTGCTGGGCCCCATCTTCCTTAACAAACTTTCGTTTTTCAGTTTGCTCTCTCTCTCTTTCTCTCTCTCCCCTCCCCTCTCTCCTCTCTCTCTCTCTTCCTCTCTCTCTCTCTCTTTTCTCCCCCTTCCCCTTTCCTTTTTCTTCCCCCTCGCCCCTCTTTTTCTTCCCCTTTTTTTTTTTTTTTTTTTTTTTTTTTTTTTTTTTTTTACACAGGGTTTGAAAAGGGTTAAGGATCCTAGTTTTTATTGAAAATTTTTTTTATTTTTTACAGGTTAAGGTTTCCCTAACTTTATTACAAGCTAAAACTTTTTCCCCTACACACCAAATTTAAAAGCATTTTTATTTTTAAATGAGAATACAATGGGGGAACCCCAGGATAAAATTTGGAGCCATCTGGGGGCCCACTTTTTCTTTTGGATAAACCTTAGTTATCTCTTTGAATCATTATGCGGAACGAATGTGTTCCATACTCAGTCATCCTGGGTATGGGGATCTCAGAGGAGGGATTTCTGGAAAAAGGGTACACCCAAGGAATTTTCCCTGCTTTTTTTTTTTTTTTGCCCGTCTTGTGGCAAAAAGGGTTTTGTTTCGCGCTTTTCCTCAAAGGGGGACCCAAATTTGGGTATTTTGAAAATTTTGGGCCCTTTGAAACATAAAAAAAAGGCCCCCACATCCCCCCCTTTATTTTAACCCTTGCTGAAAGGGGACAGACCCATCCGGGATGGGTCCGGGGCGAGAGAAACGGCCTTGCTCTTTTCTCTACTTTTGTCAAGCAGTCGCAAAATGAGGGGGGGGGACAGGAAAACCCAAAAAAAGGGGAAAGCATATAAAGGGTTTTGTGAGCTACTTGGGGCCTCTTTACAAAAACTTGAAAAACCCCTACTGTCAACGGATGCGGATCCGGCGAAGTCTGAAAAGCTTCCTGGCTCCCCTTGTTTGAAAGATTTAAACGGGTTTCTTCTTTTTTGGGTTTGGGAGTAAAATTTCCCCCCCCAAAGGGTATCAACTTCTTCTCCAGGTCCCCAAAACGCCCTCCCTTTCCCCTTTATACTGCCCCCAGCTTACCTTTCAGGGGCCCTAGAGACGATCATCATTTGCGTTTTCGGGGGGTGCAAATGTTACTTGCCATCTTTTTCCCAAGCGATATACTCTCGCGGTGTTTTGTGTAGCTTAGAGCAGCGGGCTTTCTTTCTTTGGAAAAAGTGAATGCAGGGGTAAGCCCGTCGCTTATCTTGTGATTCGGGGAGATGAAGAAGGTCTTTTGAAGTAACTTTCCTTAACAGGGGCCCCAGCACACCCCTTTGTGGAACGCTTCCCCCAAATGGATGCCCTTGTGTTCCGTTCCTTTGAGGACTACATTTAGGGGAATTACCATAAAGGGAACACTGAGGGCCCCAACGTAACCCTGCAATTTCCAGTGCTTGAATTTTTTGCAAAGGGGGCCCTGGTGCCACACCCGGGGGGAAAGCCCAGCAAAATGCCCAGTGCTACCCCCCCAAAAGCTGACTTTGGTTTCACCCAAGGATGGGGGCCACTTAGTGGAGTTTTTTAAAACAACAATCAGCAGCAAAAAACCTTTCCTGAAGCCATATTGCGATCACAAAAAGTAGTGAGGGGTAGTCAAAAAAATTGTCATTTGTCTTGAGATTATTGTCTAAAGGGATTCTTACCATTGATTGATCTCTCTCGTTACCGATCATTCCACATTCCTCTCTCTGTTTTTTCACTTTGCCTTCACCCCACTTTCCCCCCTTCTTTTCTCTCCCTCATTTTTCCATGGTGGAACAAAAAATATACTCGTAGGAAAAAATAAGGGATTTTTTTCCTTTCCTCCCCCTTTCCCTCCCCCCTTTCCTTTTTCCCTTCCCCCATCCCTCCCCCCTTTCACGGAGGTTTGTATGGGAAGGGGGGAAGGGGGGAAGGGGAAAGGGGGAAAGGACAACAATAAGAAAAGGGGGAAATAAATGTCCTCTTGTCAGCCCCATCTGTAAAAAACGTTTGGTGGGATAGGGGAAGGGGGAGAAAATTGAGAAGAGAGAGAGGAGAGAGAAGAGAGGGGGAAGAATTAAAGAGAGGGGAAGAGAGAGAGAGTTCATCCTTTTCCCCTATTTGAAGGTCTCAAAAACAAAAAAAAAGCTTTCAAATGAGCTGATGTAGGTAACAGCTCTTAGTTGCCCAATAAAGTTAGGAACCCTTTAAACCCAAATAGTTGTAAATTTAAAGCTATGGACCCTTTAAACCCTTGTCAAACCCTGGGTAAAAAAAAGGGGAGAGAGAGGAGAGATATCCAAGTACCCCCACTTGGATCCACTTCGAGGACAGCGGGGAAAAAAAAACTTTTATGCCACAAGACGGGAGGGAAAACACAACTTCACTCCCGGCCCGTACCCTTTTCCAGAACATCACTCCAAAATTTAGATCTTTCATTTCCCCGGATGACTCAGTATGGGGAAAAAACATTCGTTTCCCCCATAATGATGCAAAAGAGATAAAGTCATTTAAACAAAAGAAAATGGGGGCCCCCAGAAGGCTCCAAATTCATCCTGTTTTCCCCTTTTTATATTTCATAACAATAAAAATCTTTTTAAAGGGGGCGTGGGGTAACACTCTAGCTTGCCAAAAAAAGTTGGAAACCTTTTAAACCCGTAAATGCTTGTTAATAAAGCTGGGGTCCTTAACCTTTTCAAACCCTGTGTAAAAAAAAAAGAGAGGGAGAAAGGGGGGGGAAAGCCATCATGGGGGTGCGTCCCTCTTTTTTTCTTTTTAGGAAAGTCTATTAGTATTAAATAAAAACATACTTTAACAACAAATATACACTATATACGGCTACTACTATATACAAAATACTAATGGGTAAAATTTTTTTCTAAACTTTTACACTACTAAAATTTCTGTTGCCACTATTACTACTATTACTGTTACTACTGATAAATTTTTACTACTACTACTTTCTACTACTTCCACCTTTCTACTCTAATACTATTACCCCGCTTTTATTTTTTATTACTACTGCTCCTAACCATTCTTCTTCTTATTTTTACTTCCTACGCCCCCTTAATACTACTACTATCACTACTTCCAACCAAATCTACCTATTTTTACACAACCCCCAATGCTTCTACGGGGCTTACTACTATTGCTACAGCTACTCCCAAATTTCTAACTACTAAATACCACTACTACTTAATTTCTTTCTACTACTACAATACTACAAATACTACTACCAAATACTAAAACTACTACTACTATACCTACCCCCAAAGAGAAGGGAGAGGGAGGGGTGGAAAGCGAGGGGAAAAGGGAAGGGGTAAAAGGGGAAAAGGTTTTGGGGTGGGGTGGAGGGAAAAATTGAAGGGAATTTAAGGAAAAAGAGAAATTTAAAAAGGGGAAAGGGGGAGGGGGATGGCCCGGGGGGGGACAAAAGAAAGGAGGTAGTAAAGAATTGAAGAGGGGGAGAGAGAGAGAGGAAAAAAAGGGTAGGGGAAAGAAGAAGGGGAAGTTAGGGGAGATGGTTGGGGAGGTGAGGGGGTTTTGCTGGTGGAAGAGGGGATGAGAGGGCTTAGGAGAGGAGGCTGAGGGAGAAGAGAGGGGGAAAAAAGGGAACGTAAAGAAGGGCCCAAACTTTTTAAAGGGGGGCCCAAAGGGGGAGAAAAGGGAAAAAACGGGGAGAAGAAGTCCAAGGCTGCCCCTCTTTTGGGAAAAAATAACCCGTCTTCTGACTCTCCCCCAGGGAAATGACTTTTTGTGAAAATCAGAGAACAACACAACAATTTTCAACAGTAAGAAAATATAAATGTAAATAAAATATATATATAAATTAAAAAATATTAAAATATATATATATTATTTTATTTTATATATATATATATATATATAATATATTATCAAAAAGAATTTCACTTTTCCCGGGGTTCGAACCCATATGCTCTTTCCCCGCCTCATGGTGGAAAAAAAAAAAAAAAATCCCCATGAAAAGCTCTAGCCCCCCAGGACCATCAATCCTACAACCCCAGAGGCCCCAACACCACCGTATGTCCCTTTGGGCCAAGGGGAAACACACAGCTTGGCTATGTGCCCTTGGGGTTCTTGTAGGATTTGGTGGGTTGAGCGTCATGTGAATTTTTGCCCAAAAAAATCATGGGGTCGATCCTTTTCTAGTAGCAGTGTTGTTTTTTGATCAATACCTCCCCTCAGTTCGTGGTAACAATAATAAAATATATATATATATATATATTATATATAAAATAATATTATATATAAATATATATATATATATTTTATAAATATAAATTTAAAATATATATAATTTTAAATTAAATAATATATATATTATATATATATATATATATTATAAAAATATATATATTAATTTTGCTTAGGGAAGGGTTTACACTGAGGTGAAAAAAAGTTCTTGGCTTTGGGAAAAACCCCCATGGGTTTTTTTTTTTAAAATTTTTTAGCTTGTAGAGTCCAAATCAAAAACAAATGTTTTGAGGAAATAATCTGGTTCGAGGGATACTAAAAAAATTAAATCTTTTTTTCCCAGAAAAATGGGGGTAATTTTGGTTATATGGGGAGTAATTTTTGGGTTATATTGGAGTAATTTTGGTTATATGGGGGGTAATTTTGAGTTTTACAGGACGGATGGTAGGAGATCTTAAAATTTATATGGAGAGGAATATGAGGAGAGTAACTTTGAGAGAGAGAGAGGGGAAAGAGAAAGAGAGAAAAAGAAGAGAGAGAGAGAGGGGAGGGGAAAAAACGGGAAAAAACAGAGAGAGAGAGAGAGAGAGGGGAGGGGAGAGAGAGAGAAAGAGTCAAAACAGACAGAGAGAGAAAGAGGAGAGAGAGGGGCTCGAAATAAATTTAAAGCTAGGCCCTCTTAACCCTTGACCCTGTTAAACCCCTATTAATACCCCCCCTTCTTATCCTCAACCCCATATCAAGACCCACACATTACCCATACTTTCTTACCACCCTATCTCTCTGTCTCTGTCGTCTGTCTCTCTCTTCTTCTCTCTCTCTCTCTCCCCTATCCCTCCCCCCTCTCTCTCTCTCTTCTCTCTCTTCCTCTCTCTTCTCTCTCTTTCTCCTCTCTCTCTCTCTCTCCTTCCCACTCTTTCCCTCTTACCCTCATTCTCTCCTAACTCTCTGTCTCCCTCTCATCTTCTACCCTCACCCTCCCACCCAACTTCCCTCCCTCTCCCACCCATTCCAGCAACAGTAAATGCGACCAACAACGCAGAAGAGATCACAAACGCAGCCAAGACTCTCACGGCGTTGGTGTTCCCGTTCCAGCTGATTGGAATCCTTAGCCGGCGGGTAGGGGGCGGCGGTTCGACCTCCCTAGGCAACTCTTCACGCTGGCAAGACAAGAGAAGCCATTTCAAAATATTTCATGTTAATGGTGGGTTTGTGTGAGTGAAGTGAGATCCTTGCTGGAAATTTCAAAAGCAAATTTCAGTCAAAATGCAACACATTTAGATTTAGATGAACGAAACACAGCGGCAACACTCGGATGTCTGTATTGCCGCAACGTTTCGCCTGCACAGTAGGCTTCTACAGTAGAACAAATTCAAATTGGTGCGAGGGGATCAGTCGCTTCTAAAATATTTAGATTTAGAAGAGATAGAGGAAAGAGGGTTAAGGTATAGATCAGTGTCAGTACTTCCATTTATCTAAGGAAATCCGTAGAAGAGTCCAGGGGTCACCGCCCCTCCCCCGAAGACCTGGTCCCAGACCAAGCCTCCTGGTTGATGGTCTGATCGACCAGGCTGTTGATAATGTAACACATTGAGCCTGGGAAGGAATTATAATACTACTGGCTCTCTTTTTTGGCAGTAGAGTTGTAGGATGAGGTGTGTATGATTGTAGGATGGACGTTGTAAGTTGGATTATAAGGTGAGTTGTAGAGGGTTGTAGATGATTGTAGGTGATTGTATATGGTTGCACATGGCTGTAGAGGGTTGTGGATGATTGTAGATGATTGTAAATGGTGGTAGATGGTTGTAGATGATTGTAGATTATTGCAAATGGTTGTAGATTATTGTAGATGGCCGAAGACTATTGTAGATGGTTGTAGATGATTGTAGATGGTTGTAGATGATTGTAGATGGTTGTAGAATGATTGTAGATGTTTTAGATATTAAGGATAGCTTAAATATTTAGATAATGTAATATATTAAATATTGTGAAATTGTAGATGGTTGTAGATTACTGTAGATGATTTTAGACATAATAGATGACTGTAGATGATAGTAGATGATTTTGTATGACTGTATATGACTATAGATGATAGTAAACGATTGTAGAAGACTGTAGATGATTGTAGAAGACTGTAGATGATTGTAGAAGACTGTAGATGATTGTAAAGACTGTAGATGATTGTAGAAGATCTGTAGAAGGTGATGTTGTAGAAGACTGTAGATGATTGTAGAAGACTGTAGATGATTGTAGAAGACTGTAGATGATTGTAGAAGACTGTAGATGATTGTAGAAGACTGTACACGATTGTATATAATTCCCAAAAATGAATTGTTTCAAAATTAGTATTGTTAAAAGTAGATCAGATGTGAGATGAAAGAATTGTTTAACTTCTGAGTCTTTAATGACTCGCCTCATCATTGTCATAAATTTAGGCTCACCAGTAATTGTTCAAAATTATATTGTAATAAAATAATAATAGTAATAAAAATTTAATGAAGAATTAAGAATAATTCATCAAAAAGGCTGAACTGCAAAAAAATTTTATAACTTTTGATCATACGAATATTTTAATTTCCACTCTTGAGGATTCTTTTGTCTTCCGATCTTTTTCCCTCTTTTGATCATCGTCTTCTCTCTCTCTCTCTCCTCTCCTCTCCTCTCTCCTCTCTCTCTCCTCCTCTCTCTCTCCTCTACTCTCTCCTCTCTCTCTCCTCTCTCTCTCTCTCTCTCTCTTCTCTCTCTCTCTCTCGTTATTATTGGAGTAAGAGGAAAAATGGTATATAAGAAGGGCGGGAAGGGAGGCTAGGGGCCTCAAGTTGAGAAAAATAATCTCAAAAGTTAGGTTGTGGTGGACCGTGTGTGTTGTGAGGTAATTGTTGAAAGCTGTAGGCTAGTGAACCAGCTTAGTCCCTCTCTCTCTACCTCTCTTTCTCTCTCTCTCACTCTCCCTCTCTCTCTCGAGCTCTCTCATTCCCTCCCCCTCTCCCACCCCCTCCCACCCTCTTTCTCATTCGGCCCTCACTCCTCCACTACTTTTCCTGCCTCCTTTCCTTCCTTCCTTCATTACTCTTTCCCATATTACTTTATTCCATCTCTCCTTTCCTCTATCTCTCAGTCCCTCCCGTTCCTCTTTAATCCCCTCACCCTCTTCTTCCCTTCTCTCTGCTTACCCTTGTCTATGTATATTTAGTTATTTGTTTGCTTGTTCCTGTTTCACATCTCTCTAATTTGCTCTGGTCTAATTTGCTCTCTCTAATTTGCTAGCTGGTCTGCACATCTTCTCAGCAATCTTGGAAGATTGCTGAGAAGATGTGCAGACCAGCTAGCAGCACCTCTAACTCGCATCTTTCAGCACTGCCTAGTACAGTGTAAATGACCCTCTCTATGGAAAGAGGCAAATGTAATCCCTGTTCACAAAAAGAAGAGCAGAACAGAAATCAGCAACTACAGACCAGTGTCACTCCTGTCAATCACTGGTAAGATCCTTGAGACAATAATCTCAAGACAAATGACAGAGTTTTTTGACTACCACTCATACTTTGTGATCGCCAATATGGCTTCAGGAAAGGTTACTCTGCTGCTGATCTGTTGTTAAACCTCTCCACTAAGTGGCACCAGTCACTGGATGAATCCAAAGTCAGCTGTGTGGTAGCACTGGACATTGCTGGCGCTTTCGACCGGGTGTGGCACCAGGGCCTCTTAGCAAAACTTCAAGCACTGGGAATTGCAGGCTCTACGCTATGTCTCCTCAGTGATTACCTTCATTGTAGATCTCTAAGTGTAGTCCTCAATGGAACGGAATCAGCAAGACATCCTAATGGGGCAAGTGTTCCACAAGGAAGCGTGCTGGGACCATTGTTATGGAATGATAACGAACTGGAAATGTGTTCCTTATTTAATTACTATTTTTTTATCAGTTTTTACACAGGAAGATGTAAATGAGATTCCAGTAATTAACAATTATTTAGTTCCTGATGAATTTAAATTAACTAATATTACTGTCACGAGGGACATGGTTATTTAACAGATAGACAAACTGAAGCAAAATAAGTCCCCGGGACCCGATGAGCTGTTTTCCAGGGTACTTAAGGAATGCAAGATGGAACTTAGTCAGCCATTAACGAGTGTGTTTAATTCGTCCATCCTTACCGGTGTTGTGCCAGGGTTGTGGAAGATGGCTAATGTGGTTCCTATATTCAAATCAGGGGATAATTCCGTTCCTTCAAATTACCGTCCTATAAGCCTGACATCTATAGTGGGCAAGTTATTAGAATCAATTATAGCCGACATTATTAGAAGTCACCTTGGAAAGCATAACTTGATAAATGAATCTCGGCATGGATTCACGAGAGGTTGTTCCTGCCTGACAAACTTACTGACGTTCTTCAATAGAACATTTGAGGCAGTTGACAGTGATAAGGAATATGATATTGCTTATCTTGATTTTAGTAAAGCCTTCGATAGAGTACCTCACAAGAGACTCTTAAGAAAAGTGGCAGCTCATGGCTTACCAATAGAAAGCAGAGAGTTACCATTAATGGAGTGAAATCTGAATGGGGATTAGTCACTAGTGGCGTTCCACAAGGATCAGTTTTAGGCCCTCTCTTGTTCATAATTTACTTTAATGACCTTGATGAAGGGATTACGAGTGACATGAGTAAGTTTGCTGATGATACACAGATAAGCCGTATAATTCATTCTGAGGAGGATATCAATAAACTCCAGAAGGATTTGGACAAATTAATGTCTTGGTCTGAAAAATGGCAGATGAAGTTCAATGTCGATAAGTGTAAGGTACTAGCCCTTGGTAATGAAAATAACCCTCGAAGCTATAATCTATGTGAAGTAGAGCTTGATCATACAGAATGTGAAAAAGACTTGGGAGTCATGGTAAGCAGAAATCTAAAGCCAAGACAGCAGTGCCTTAGTGTGCGCAACAAGGCCAACAGATTACTTGGATTTATCTCAAGAAGTATGTTACAAAAAACGCGATTCTAAAAGCTTAGAGATCTCCAGTGAATACTAGAAAGGACTGCCCTTCTAGCATCCAGCCTGTTACTGGGTTTTCGTAACAAGTAGTCAGTATCCTTGTCCAATTATCCATTAGAATTCAGTATGATTCAATAGGTAGGCTACTAACTAGAGAAATTAAAATTTAATAAATTTATAAAGTCTAGAGGTAATTATCAAATTAAATTAAATTAATAATAATCAAAATAATAATAATCACTTCTCTCGTGTATAATATTATTGTGCTGAAAGCACATATCACATTTATAATTCTTAAGTACTGTCTGATACATTAACATTTAATAAGATATTACAAATATGTACAAGTAAGTTTGTGTGTGTGTGTGTAAGTGCTCTAAGTAGTTCGCTATGTCTCAAGACTCGAATAGACTTAAACAAGTGACTGACAAAGTCCTCAAATAAACTAACTTCTTGACCAACTGGCAATCAGAACGTCTGCTTGAACAATAAAAAGAATGCTAAGCCCAATAGCAATATAACAAGCAACTGCGACTCAGAATCAGGAACAAGGAGATAATATAACGACACTAAGTAGGGACCATCAGCAGATCCTCCACAAAAGTCACAAAACTCCCATACTACTGAATCTAAGTTCAGCATAAGAAAATCCCCGACTGTGATAATACACAGATACCAGTACGTTAGGTCAGAAGCTACAGCTCAGGACCTGAGTTGCTCAGAGTGTCTATGCGACACACAACCTCAGTACAACGTCGAAAATCACTAAGGCTATACAATGTTCTGTGAACAGAGTCCCACATAACTAACAATAATGAGACAAGAGACGGTCTTCCAACAAGGGCCTATAAGGGAGATTTAGGCACTTTGCAATACGTCCAACCACCAAGCGAGTCTAGACCAGACTGAATACTTCAGGCGAGGTGAGGACACCCCCCCCCCCGTCGATCACGTGATAGCTCCGTGGGTTCCTGCCCAGCAAGAAGCCGGCAGGGAAACGAGCAAAGAGCGATAATTACAGTAGTTAGACAATCAAGACTTGAACTGAGCACATAATATGTTACATCCTACCTCACAAAATTTAACTAAGTCAAATAATAATAATATAAAGCAATATATTTACGATTTAGCTATTATCGCAAATATAAGCAATATAAAATTATATGAAAAGATAATAATTATATATATACATAATAATCATTGCAACCCATTCAGGGGTTGCAACAAAGTATAAGTAACAGAAGTCCAAAAGTTATTTTACAGCTCTATACATCACTAGTGAGGCCTCATTTAGATTATACTGCTCAGTTTTGGTCCCCTTACTACAGGATGGATATAGACTCATTAGAAAACATACAGAGAAGAATGACTAAAATGATTTACTGTGTAAGGAACCTCCCGTATGAAGATAGACTTAAAGCCTTGAATCTCCATTCTCTGGAGAGGCGTAGAATGAGGGGAGATATCATTGAAGTGTATAAGTGGATGACGGGCATAAACAAGGGAGACATTAATAAAGTACTGAGGGTGTCGAACCAGGTAAGAACCAGAAATAATGGATTTAAGTTGGATAAATTTAGATTTAGAAAGGACATAGGTAAGTACTGGTTTTCTAACAAAGTTGTAGATGCGTGGAATAGTCTTTCCAGTGGGGTGATAGAGGCTAGGACCATGGATAGCTTTAAGAAGAGACTGGACAAATATATGAGTGGGAGGGGCTGGGTTTGATTGGTGTCATTGGGTACGGGAGTTATTTATTGGGTAGCTTAAGGTAAAGGTCGTTTTGATAAGGACCTGCCTCGGATGGGCCAGTAGGCCTTCTGCAGTGTTCCTCCATTCTTATGTTCTTAATGTCTACTTCAACGACCTTCTTCATCTCATCCCAGAATCCCATGCATATGCAGACGACTATACACTGACATTCACTTATCCAAGAGAAGAAATGCCATCTGCTCTAAGCTACATTAATCACCAGCTAAGAGCTATATCAGCTTGGGGAAATAGATGGAAAGAACATTTGCACCTGAGAAAACGCAAATGACGATGATCTCTATGCACCATGATGGTAATGCTGGTGCAGTAGTAAGAATGAATGGGAGGGTGTTGGCACCTGGAGAAGAAGTTGATATCCTTGGGGTGAAATTTGACTCCAAACTAACCATGAAGAACCATGTTGTAAATCTTGCAAACAAGGCAGCCAGGAAGCTTACAGCACTTCGCCGTATCTCGCATCTGCTTGACAGTAGGGATTGCAAGATTCTGTACGAGGCACAAGTACGCTCACACCTTGAGTATGCTCCACTTTCTTGGTTTGCCTCCCCCCCCCCCTCATCTGCGACTGCTTGACAAAGTAGAGAACAGAGCAAGACGTCTCATCTCTCGCCTGGACCCATCCTGGATAGATCTGTCATTTCAGCAGAGCCTTCAACACAGGAGGGATGTGGGTGGCCTTACTGTTATGTACAAGGCCAATTTGTCAAAGTACCACAACTATTATCCACTTCGAGGACAGCGTGAAACAAGCTTTCATGCCACAAGACGGGCAGAAAGCAGCAACTTCACTCTGGCTGTACCCTTCTCCAGAACATCACTCCATCTGAGATCATACATACCCAGGATGACTCGAGTATGGTACACATTCGTACAGCATAATGATGTCAACGAGATAAAGTCAGCTGATCAAATGAAAATTCTGACCCACAGATGGCTCCAACTTCATCCTGTTCCCTACTTGTATGTCTCATAACAATAAAAATGCTTTCAAATGAGCTGATGTAGGTAACAGCTCTTAGCTTGCCAATAAAGTTAGGAATCCTTAACCTGTAAATAGCTTGTTAATAATGCTGTGGATCCTTAACCTTGTCAAACCCTGTGTAAAAAAGAGAGAGAGAGAGAGAGAGGGAGAGAGAGAGACAGAGAGAGAGAGAGAGAGAGAGAGAGAGAGAGAGAGAGAGAGAGAGAGAGAGAGAGAGAGAGAGAGAGAGAGAGAGAGAGAGAGAGAGAATTCTAATAGACTTCACTGAAGGAAAAAATTTATAAAAAAAAGAGGAGTCGGGGGGCCAGGGTTTTTCCAGCGGTGTTTTCGAGGGGGCGAGGATCCCTCATTATAATTAGTTTCGATTATTTACTGCAACCTTATACTAATTGAAGCTAATTAATTAGGTTGATTATTGGGAAAGAGGGGGAAGGGAGGAGGGGAAGACAGGGGGGAAGGTGAGAAGGAGGTGGGGAAGACGGGGAAGATAGGGAGAGAGGCGGGGAAGGAGAGGAAGATGTTAGGGATATAGAAAATGTTGGGGAGGGAGAGGATGATGTTTGGGAGGGGAGGAAGATGTTGGGGAGGGGAGGAAGATGTTGGGGAGGGGGAGGAAGATGTTAGGGAGGGGGAGAAAGATGTTGGGAATGTAGAGGTTTGGGATGGGAGGAAGATGGAGAGGGGGGAGGAAGATGTTTGGGAGGGGAGGAAGATGTTTGGGAAGGGGAGGAAGATGTTTGGGAGGGGAAGATGTTGAGGAGGGGGAGGAAGATGTTGGGGAGAAAGAGGAAGATGTTAGGGAGGGGGAGGAAGATGTTGGGAATGTAAAAGATGTTTGGGAGAGGAGGAAGATGGAGAGGGGGGAGGAAGATGTTTGGGAGGGGAGGAAGATGTTTGGGAGGGGAGGAAGATGTTGGAGAGGGGGAGGAAGATATTTGGGAGGGGAGGAAGGTGTTTGGGAGGGGGAGGAAGATGTTGGGGAGGGGGAGGAAGATGTTGGGGAGGGGGAGGAAGATGTTGGGGATGTAGAAGATGTTGGGGAGGTGGAGGAAGATGTTGGGGAGGGGGAGGAAAGCGTCTGAGGAGTGGGGAGGAAAATAAGGGAGAGGAGGATGCTTGGTGAGAGAGATGAGAACATCGAAGAAGATGAAGAAGGAAAGAGAGAGAGAGAGAGAGAGAGAGATAATAAGATAACACAACAGACACACATCCTCTGACAGTAATACCAGCGTCGCACATAAAGGCTTCTGACATCGTTGCCAGAACTGTTGCATCATCCTCAGGGAAAAAAACAAGTGATAATAACACTTGCTTTCTGGCAACACTGAATTTCTTTAACTTTGTTTCATCATTTCTTTTGGACGTCATTGGATAATTTCCTTGGCTTTAATTAATAATTTATTCAACTTTACTGTATAATTTCTCTGATTATTGATTAATTTCTTTGACTGTTGTATAATTTCTTTGACTGTTGTATAATTTCTTTGACTGTTGTATAATTTCTTTGACTGTTGTATAATTTCTTTGACTGTTGTATAATTTCTTTGACTGTTGTATAATTTCTTTGACTGTTGTATAATTTCTTTGTTGTATAATTTCTTTGACTGTTGTATAATTTGTTTGACAGTTGTATAATTTCTATGACAGTTGTATAATTTCTTTGACTGTTGTATAATTTCTTTGACTGTTGTATAATTTATTTGACAGTTGTATAATTTCTTTGACAGTTGTATAATTTCTTTGACAGTTGTATAATTTCTTTGACAGTTGCATAATTTCTTTGACTGTTGTATAATTTCTTTGACTGTTGTATAATTTCTTTGACAGTTGTATAATTTCTTTGACAGTTGTATAATTTCTTTGACAGTTGTATAATTTCTTTGACAGTTGTATAATTTCTTTGACTGTTGTATAATTTCTTTAACTTTAATAATTTTTTGACTAATAATTTCTTTAACATTATTTAATAATTTCTTCGGCTTTTTTTTAATAATATCCCCAGATGGTGGATAATATCCCCAGATGGTAGATAATATCCCCGGTTTCCTCCACGACACTCCACAAAGTCACCAGAAACACTCCATCGGTTCCACGACACTCCGCCACCAGTCCAAGACTCTACCACCAGTCCACGGATACTCCACCCATTCCAGGACACTCCATCGGTGCACGACACTACCACCAGTCCACGATACTCCACCAATCCAGGACACTCCATCGATACCACGTCTACTCCAAAAGTCACGATACTCCACACCAATCCAAGGAACTCCATCGGTCCACGACACTCACCAGTCAAGACACCTCCACCAGTCCACGATACTCCAACAATCAGGAACCCATCGGTCCTCGGACAACTCCACCGTCCCACGATACTCACCAATCCAGGACATTCATCGGTCCACGACACTCCACAGTCCAAGACACTCACAGTCCACATACTCCACCCATATCCAGGACACTCCATCGGTCCACGACACTCACCAGTACACGACACTCCACAATGTCCGACTACTCACCAGTCCACGACTCTCTCCTGTGCCACGATTTACTCCACCCAGTCCACGACACTTACACCAGTCCACGGACTATCCACAGTCCACAAACACTCCATCAGTCCTCCGGACATCTGTCCACGTCACTCCACCAGTCCTCGTACACTCCTGTCACGACACTACCAGTCCACGACCACTCCACCAGTCAACGACACTCTGATCACGACACTCCACCAGTCCACAAACACTCCAACAGTCCACGACACTCACCAGTCCACGACATCCACCAGTCCCACGACACTCCACCCAGTCCACGAACTCCACAGTCAACGACACTCCACAGTCACGACCTCCACCAGTCTTCACGACACTCCACCAGTCCATCGACACTCCAACTGTCACGACACTCCACCCAGTTCCAAAACACTTCCACAGTCCACGGGACACTTCCACCAGTCTCACGACACTCCAACCCTGTTCCTCGACACTCCACCTGTCCACGACACTCCTCCAGTCACGACAATTCCACCAGTTCCACGCACTTCACCAGGCCACCACCACGACACTTTATAATTTCTTTGACTGTTGTATAATTTATTTGGACTGTTGTATAAATTTCTTTGACAGTTGTATAATTTCTTTGACTGTTGTTTATCATTTCTTTGACAGTAGCATTAATTTCATTTGATCTGTTGCGGTATAATTTCTTTGACTGTTGTTTATAATTTCTCACTTTGACAGTTGTATAATTCTTTGTCAGTTGTATAATTTCTTTGACATGTTGTATATTTCTTTGTCAGTTGTATAATTCTTTGACTGTGTATAATTTCTTTAAACCTTTAATAATTTTGTGACTAATAATTTCTTTAATATTATTTAATAATTCTTCGCTTTTTTTGAATTATATTCCCAGATGGTGGATATTATTCCCAGATGGTGGTATAACTATCCCCGATTGGTGGATAATATCCCCAGATGGTTGTGACTAATATCCCACCTGATGGGGGTAATATCCCACATGATGGTGGATATATCCCCAGATGGTGGATTAATATCCCCAGATGGGGGACAATATCCCCAGATGGTGGTTAATATCCCACTGGAGATGGTCGATGTACATATCCCACACCAGGTTGATGGATATATCCCAGATGGTGGGATAATGTAGCCCCCATGATGGTGGATATGATATCCACCGATGCGTGTAATATCCCCAGATGGTGGATAATATCCCCTCAGATGGTGGATAATTCCCCTGGACGGTGGACAATATCCCAGATGGTGGATTATATCCCCAGATGGTGGATAATACCCCAGTGGTGGATAATATCGCCCTAGCTGTGGATAATATTCCCCAGATGTGTGGACAATATCACCCCAGAGGTGGGATAACTATCCCCAGTTGGTGGATTAATATCCCCAGATGGTGGTTAATATCCCCAGATGGTGGATAATATCCCAGATCTCGTGGATAATACCCAGCCTGATGGTGGATAATATCCCCAGTCAGATTGGTGGACAATATCCCACCAGATGGTGGATATATCCCCAGAGGGGTGATAATATCACCAGATGGTGATAATATCTCATGATGGTGGATAATATCCCCCAGAGGTGGTTAATTATCCCCAGATCGGTGGAATAATATCCCCAGATGGTGGATATATCACCAGATGGTGGACAAAATCCCCAGATGGTGGATAATATCCCCAGATGGTGGATAATATCCCCAGATGGTGTATAATATCCCAGATGTGGATAATTATCCCTAGATTGTGTGGATATATTCCCAGGATCGTGGTGTTAAATTTCCTCCAGATTGGTGGATAATTATAAATTTTTAACCCCAGATGGTTGATAATATCACACCAGCAATGGTGGATAGAATATCCCCAGATCGTGGATATTATCCCCAGATGGTGGTTAAATATCCCCAGATGGTGCATAATTTCCACAGAGATTGGTGGATTAATATCCCCCAGATGAATGGATAATATCCCCAAAATGGTGGATATTAATTCCAGTTGGTGGATAAATCCCCAGATAGTGAATAATAGCCCAGATAGTGGATAATATCCCAAATAGTGGATAATATCCCCAGATAGGGGAATTATATCAGCAGATAGTGGATTAACTACACGCCGATGGTGGATAATTTCCCTGATTTGTGGATGATATCCCAGTATAGGGATATATATCCCCAGATGGTTGGATAATTATCCCCAAGATGGTGGATATTATCCCCAGATAGTGGATAATATCCCATATGGTGTGATAATATCCCCTGATGGTGGTTAATACCCCCAGATGTGTGCATAAATCCAGATGATGGATTAATATCCCAACAGGTACGAAATATATCCAGATGGTGGGGATAATATCACAAGAGTGGATATATATTCCCACGATGTAGATAATATCCAGGAGGCGAGGATAACTATCCCAGTGGTGGATAATATTCCCCAGATAGTGGATAATATTCCCAGATGGTGGATATATCCCCATGATGGGGGGAATCCCCGAGAGGGTGGATTTATATCCCCAGAAGGTGGATAAATATCCCCTTGATGGTGGATAATATCCCAGATGGTGGATAATATCACCAGATGGTGGATATATTCCCCAGAGTGGTGGAAATAATATACCCTGATGGTGGATAATATCCCAGATGGTGGATAATATGTCACCATGATGTGTAAGAATATCCTCCATGTTGGTGGATAAAATATCCCCAGATGGTGGATTAATATCCCAGATGTGGATAATATCCCCAGATGGCTGGATAATTGCCCCACGATGGTGGATTATATCCCCAGATGGTGGATAATATCCCCAGATGGTGGATATATCCCCAGATGGTGGATAATATCCCCTGATGGTGCGATAATATCCCCAGATGGTGGACCCAATATCCCAGATGGTGGATATATCACCCAGATGGTGGATAACTATCCCAGCTGGTGGATAAGTCCCTAGATGGTGGATTAATATCACCAAGATGGTGGACAATATCCCCAGATGGTGGATAATATACCCCAGATGGGTGGATTATATGCCCCAGATGGGGATTTATATCCCCAGCATGGTGGATATATTTCCCAAGATCGTGGTATGTAATTATCACAGATGGTGGATAAATCCCCAGATGGGGGACAATCTATCCCCGAGTATGGTGGATTAATATCCCCAGATGGTGGGATAATATCCCCAGATGGTGGAATAAATATCTCCCCGATGGTGGATAATATCCCCAGATGGTGGATACATATCCCCATGCAGGGTGGATAAATATCCCCAGATGGTGGGATAATATTCCCACATGCGAGGCCGGGGATAATATCACCAGATGGCTGGCGTTATATCCCCCAGATGGTGGATAATATCCCAGATGGTGGATATTATCCCTGATGGTGGTATTATCCCCAGATGGGGCATAATATCCCCAGATGGTGGGATATTATCCCCAGATGGTGGATATCTCCCCATATGGTGGGATAATATCCCAGATGGTGGATAATATCCACCATTGATTGGTGAGATTAATATCCACAGATCGTGGATAATATCCCAGATGTGCGTGGATTAATATCCCTCAGATGGTTGTATAATATCACCCAGATGGTTTGATAATATCCCCAGGATGGTGGTTATATCCCCACAGATGGGGATAATATCCCCTGTTTTTTTTGGGGTTGGATAATATCCACAGATGTAGATAATATTCCACAAGATGTGATGGAAATATCCCCAAGTGGAGGATAATATTGTCCCAGATGGTGCGATAATATCGCCCCAGATAGTGAATAATATCACAGATAGTGGATAATATCCCCAAATAGTGGATAAGATATGCCAGAATAGTGGTAACTATCCTCCAGATAGTGGGATAATACCGCAGATGGTGGATAATCTTCCCCAGATAGTGGATGATATCCCCAGATAGTTGGTATAATATCCCAGATGGTGGATATATCACCCAGATGGGGGATAATATCCACAGATAGTGGATTATATATCCCCATATGGTGGAGCATATCCCCAGATGGTGGATAATATCCCCAAGATGGTGCATAATATCCCCAGTGGATGGATTTATATCCCACACATTGTAGAAAATATTCCAGTTGTGTGGGAAATATATCACCAGATAGTGGATAATAGTCCCAGTATGTACGATTAATATCCCAGAGGGTGGATAATATCCCAGATGGTGGATATATTCTCCTAGATAGGGATAAGTATCCCAGATGGTGGGATAATATCACAGACTGGTGGACATCCCCAGAGGGTGGATAATATCCCAGAGGGTTGGATATGTCCCAAGATGGTGGATTATTACCCAGATTGGTGGATAAATACATTATCCTCCCGAGATATGTGGATTATATCCCCCAGAGGGTGGATCATATCCCCCGACTGGTGAATAAGATCCCCATGAGGGTGGATAATATCCCCAGAGGGTGGTATATCCCCAGATGGTGGATATATCCCAGATGGTGGATAATATTTAACCTGCATTGCGTGGATATATCCCCAGTGGTTGGATAATATCCACAAGACATGGTGGATCATATCTCCCAGATGGTGGAAAAATATCCCACAGATGGGATAATATCCCCAGGATGGTGGATAATATCCCCAGATGATGGATATATTTCCCCAGATGGTGGATAATATACCCAGTGGTGGATAAGTATCCCCAGATGGTGGATAATATCCCAGATGGTTGGATAATATCCCCAGATGGTGGAATAATATCACCGGCGGTGGACCAATATCCTTGATGGTGGATAATATCCCCCAGATGGTGGATATAATATCCCCAGAATGGTGGATAATATCCCTAGTTGGTTTGGATATTATCCCAGATGGTGGACAATAATCCCATGATGGAGGATAATATCCCAGATGGTTGGATTAATATCCCCAGATGGTGGATAATATACCCCAGTGCGTGGATCAATATCCCAGATAGTGGATAATATCCCCAGATGGTGGATAATATCCACCAGTGGTGGACATTTCCCCAGATGGTGGATTATATCCCCAGATGGTCGATAATATCCCCAGATGGTGGATAATATCCCCAGATGGTGGATTATATCCCCAGATGGTGGGATTAATTTCCACAGTTGTGGATAATATACTGTTGTGGTATATCCACAGAGGGTTGGTTTAATATCCCCGAGGTGTGGTAAGTATCCACCAGATGGTGGACTATATCCCCAGATGGTGGATAATATCCCCAGATGGTTGAATACATATTCTCCAGATGGTTGGATAAAATCCCCAGATGGTGGGGATAATATCACAAGATGGTTGGATAAATATCCCCAAGATCGTGGATAAATATCCCCAGATGGTGGATATATACACAGTTGGTTGATAACTATCTCCAAGAGGGTGGATAAGATATCCCCAGATCGTGTATAAGTATATCCGAATGGTGGGATAATATCCCCGCTAGATGAAGGATAATATCCACAGTATGGTGGATAATATCCCCAGAATGATGGATAAAATCCCAGCACAAATGGGGATAATATTCCCAGATGGTGGATAATATCCCCAGTATGAGGAAAAATATCAGGATAGTGCTTAATATCCACAAATAGTGGATTATATCCACCAGATTGTGGATTATATCCCTCGACTGATAGTGGATAATACCCGCGATGGTGGGATAATTTCCCCAGATAGTGGATGATATCACCCAGATAGTGGATAAATATCACCCCGGTGGTGGATAATTGTTCCCAGATGGTGGATATATCACCAGATATGTGGATATATCAACATATGGTGGATAATATCCCCAGATGGTGGATAATTCCCACCCAGATTGGTGCTTAATATCAACCTGATGATGGATAATATCCCCAACCATGGTAGATAAATATCCAGATGGTGGATAATATCCCCAGATAGTGGATAATAAATTCCACAGATGGTAGATATATGCACCACGAGGGTCGGATAATCATCCCCAGATGGTGGATAATATCCACAGATATGTATGGATAATATCCCCAGTTGGTGGATAAGTTCACAGAGCGGTGGAAATCCCAGAAGGGTGGATAATATCACCACGAGGGTGGTATAATTATCCCCAGATGGTGCGATAATATTCCCCAGATGGTGGATAATATCCCCGCAGATGGTGGGTTATTAATCCCCTGATGGTGGATAATATCCCCAGATCGTGGTTAATACTCCCCAGATGGTGGATAATAGTCCCCAGATGGTTGGACAATATCCCCAGAATGGTGGATAATTTCCCACCAGTTGGTGGATAATATCCCAGATCGGTGGATCATTATCCCAGATGGTGGATAATTATCCCCTGATGGCTGGGTATATTATCCCAGATGGTGGATAATTTCCCAGATCGGTGGAATAATATCCCACAGTGGGAGGATAATATTCCCCAGGATGGTGGATAATATCCCCAGCTGGTGCAATTAAATATCCCACCGAGATGGTGGATATATATCCCCAGATGGTGGATAATATCCCCAGATGGGTGGATAATATCCCTGATTATGGTGGATAATATCCCAGTATGGTGGGATATATCCCAGATGGGGATACTATCCCAAGATGGTGGATAATTCCCCAGTCGTGGATATTCCCAGTTGGTGGATAATATCCCTCAGATGGTGATAATATCCCCAGATGGTGGATAATATCCACACAGTTGGTGGATAATAGCCACAGATGGTGGTTAATATCCACAGATGGTAGTTAATATTCCCAAGATGTTGGATAATATCCCACACAATGGGTGGATAATATTCCAAGTTGGTGGATAATATTCCCCAGATAGTGTATAATTTCCACAGTAGCGGATAAAATCACCGCAAATAGTGGATATATCCCAGATGCGGATAATATCCCCAGATAGTGGATAATACCGCAGTATGGTGGATAATTTCCAGACTGTGGTGGTGATGATCATCCCAGATAGTGGAGTAATATCCCCGGATAGGTGGTTAATATCCTCCAAGAGGTGGATAATATCCCCAGATAGTGGATAAGATCCCCATATGGTGGTTAATATCCCCTAGATGTGGATAATATCCCCAGAATGGATGAATAAATATCCTTTGATGATGGATAAATATCCCAGACATGGTAGAAAATATTCACCAGATGGTGATATATATCCCAGAATAGTGGATAATATTCACGATGGTAGATAATAATATCCCCACGAGGGTGAGATAAATATCACACAGATTGGTGGCAATTATCCCCAATAGTGGATAATATACCAAGATGGTAGGATAATATCCCAGAGGGTGGACAATCCCCAGAGGGTGGATAATATCGCCGAGTAGGGTGGATTTTTCCCCAGATGGTGGATAATATCCCAAGATGGTGGAATAAATTCCCCAGATGGGTGGATAATATCCCAGAGGGTGATAATATCCCAGAGGGTGGATATATATCTCAAAGGGTGGATAATATCACCAGACGGTGTAATAATATCCCCAGAGCGGTGGACTAATATCCCAGAGGTTGGATAATATCCCCAGATGGTGGATAATTTATCCCACAAGATGGTGGATAATATTCCCAGATGGTGGATAATATTCCCCAGAGGGTGGATATTATCCCCGGATGGGTGGATAATATCCCAGTATGGTGGATAATATCCCATGTGGTGGAATAATATCCCAGAGGGTGGATAATATCCCCAAGACGCGTGGATAATATCCCCAGATGGTTGGAATAATATCACCAGATGGTGGATAATATCCCCAGATGGTGGTTATATCCCCAGACATGGTGGATAATATCCTCCAAGATGAGTGGATAATATCCCCAGATGGTGGATAATATCCCCAGGATGGTGGACATATCCCCAGATGGTGGATATTATCACCAGATGGTGGATAATATCCACCTGATGGTGGATATATCCCAGATGTTGGTTAACTTCTCCCTGTCTGGCTGGATTTATCCCCAGATGGTGGATAATATCTCCTCACGATGGATGGATAAATATCCCCAGAGGGTGGATAATATCCCAAGACGGTGGATAATATCCACCTGATGGTGGATAATTATCCAACATGGTGGATAATATCCCAAGATGGTGGATTATATCAAGATGGTGGAATAATATCCCAGTCATGGTGGATAATTTCCCCTCGATGTGTGGATTAATATCCACAGATGGTGGTCACTATACTCAGCAATGGTGGATAATATCCCCAGATGGTGGATAATATCACCAGTATGGTGGATTGTTGATATCAAAGATGGTGGGATAATATCCAATGATGGTGGGGATAATATCCCCAGATGGTGGATAATATCCCCTGGCAGGCGTGATAATATCCCAAATGACTGGTGGACAAAATATCCCAGATGGTGTATAATATCCCAGATGGTGGATAATATCCCCAGTTGGTGGATAATTATCCCAGATGGTGGATAATATCACCCAGATGGTGGGTATAATTCCCCAGATTGGTGGAGAATATCCCCAGATGGTGGATATTATCACCAAGATGGTGGATTATATATCCCCAGATGGTGGATATTATCCCCTAGAGGTGTGTATAATATCCCCTAGATGGTGGATAATATCCTCCAGATGGTGTTTTGTTAATATACCCTGGATGGTGGATAATATCCCACAGATGGTGAGCATTTATCCAACTGGATGGTGGTATCTAATATCCCCAGAGGGTGGATAATTGATCCACAGATGGTGGATAATATCCCCGATTGTGGATAAATATCCCCAGATGGTGGATACATATCTCACCCAGGAATGGTGGAATAATATCCCAGAGGTGGATAATATTCTCACCCAGTGTGGATAATATCCCAGATGGTGGATAATATCCCAGATCGATGGATATTTACCCAGATGTGGATAATAGTCCCAGATGGTGGACTAATATCCCAGTGTAATGGTGGATAATATCCCATGTGCTGGTGGTTAATATACCCAGATGGTGGGATAATATCCCGCAAAGATGGTGGAGAATATCCACAGATGGTGGATTATATCCCAGATGGTGGGATTGTTATCCCAGATGGTGTGTGATTAATATCCCAGATGGTGGAGAATATCCCCAGATGGTGGATGATATCACCAGATGGTGGAATAATATCCCCATGGTTTGGTGGATAATATCTCCCAGATGGTGGATACATATCCCCAGATCCGTGGTTAATATCACAGATTAGGTGGATTAATGTCCCCGAGATGGTGGACACAATATCCCAGAAAGATGGTGGTAATTATCCCACCAGATGGTGGTGATAAATATCCCAAGATGCGGGGATTGAATAATCCCCTCAGATGGTGGATAATATCCCCAGTTGAGTGGATAATATCCCCAGATGGTTGGATAATATCCCCAGATGGTGGATAATATCCCCAGAGGGTGGATAGAAATATCCCTCGCCAGAAATGTGGATAATATCCCAGATGGTGGCAGAATATCCCCATGATGGTGGATAATATTCCCCAGATGAGTGGATATATCCCCAGATGGTGGATATATCCCAGATTGGTGGTATAATATCCCCACCCAGATGGTGGATAATAATCCACCAGATGCGAGGATAATATCACAGATGGTGGATAATATCCCCAGATCGTGGATTAATATCCCCAGATGTGGATAATAATCCCCAGGCGTGGTTGATAACTATCCCCAGATGGTGGATAATATCCCCAGTAAGAGGTGGATAATATCCCACCAGATCGGTGGATAATGATCCCCAGATGGTGGATTAATATCACAGGATCGGTAGATAATATCACCAGATGATGGATAATATCCCCAAATGGATGGATAATATTCACAGATGGTGGATTAATATCCCCAGATAGTGAATAATATCCCCAGATAGTGGGATAATATCCCCAAATAAGTGGGATAATGATCCCAGATAGCGGATAATATGCCCCAGGATAGTGGATAATATCCCGCTGATGGTGGATTAATTTTCCCCAGATAGTGGATGATATCCCCAGATAGTGGTTAATATCCCCAGATGGGGGATAATATCCCCAGATGGTGGATAATTATCCCAGATAGTGGATAATATTCCCCATATGGTGGGGATTATATCCCCAGAATGGAGGATCATTATCCCCAGATGGTGCATAATATCCTTAGATGATGGATAACTTATCCAACATGGTTTGAAAATATACCCAGTATGGCTGGATAATATCCCCAGACTTGTGGAGATATATTCCAGATGGAGATAATATTCCCAAGAGTGTGATAATATCCCAGATGGTGACAATATCCCAGGATAGTGGTTATAAATCCCCATGATGGTGGATAATATCCCCTAGTGCGTGTGACATCCCCACGAGGGTGGATAATATCCCCAGAGGCGTTGGAAATATCCCAGATGGTGGATAATATCCCCAGATGTGTCGGATAATAACCCCAGATGGTGGGATAATATCCACAGAGGGGTGGATATGATCCCCAGAGGGTGATAATATCTCCTAAGGTGGATTATATCCCCAGATGGTGAATAATATCCCCAGAGCGGTGGTATAATATCCCCAGAGGCGGTGGATAATGATCCCCAGATGGTGGATAATTATCGTGGCAGATGTGGTTAATATCCCCAGATGGTGGATAATTCCCCAGAGGGTGGGATAATATCCCCCAAGGGTGGATAAATATCACCAGATGGTGGATTAATATCCCCAGATGTGGAATGTAAGTATCCCTCAGGAGGGTGGATAATATCCCCAGACGGGGATAATATCCCCAAGAGGTGTATATTATCCCCAGAGGGTGGATAACCTCGTGGCCCAGATATTGGATTAGATCCCCCAGAATCGGTGGATAATCATCCCCACAGATGGTGGATAATTTCCCCAGATGGTGGACAATAACTCCCGCCAGATGGTGGATAATATCCGCGCCTCTCGATGGTGGTTAATATCCTCACAGATGGTGGATAATATCCCCAAGGGTGGATTAATATCCCAGATGGTGGATATTTCACCAGATGGTGGATAATATCCCAGATGTTTGTGGATAATATACCCAGTGGTGGATAAATATCCCCAGTCGGTGGATATATTCCCCAGATGGGGATAATTTCCCCAGATGGTGGATAATATCCCCAGATGGTGGATTTTATCCCAGATGGTGGATAATATCCCAAAGATGGTGGATAATATCCAAGATGGTGGATAATGATCCCAATGTGTTGGGACAATGATCCCAGATGGTGCGATAAAATCCCTCAGATGGTGGATATAAATATTCCTGATGGTGGTAATATCCTCCCGATGGTGAGTAATATCCCCAGATGGTGGATAATATCAACACAGTTGGTGGATAATATCCCAGAGCGGTGGATAATATCGCCCAAGATGGTGGACAATTATCCCTCAGATGGTGGATAATATCCCCCAGAAGGTGGATAATATCTCCTAAACAGATGTGTGGATAATATCCCAGATGGTGGAATAATATCCCAGATGGTGGATAATATCCCCAGATGGTGGATCAACTATTCCCCAGATGGTGGATAAAAATCCCAGCAGGGTGGATAAGTATCCCCAGACGGGTGGTTAATATCCATCAGATGGTGGATATATCCCCAGATGGTGGAAGTTAATATCCCGCAGATGTGGATTATTATGTAGCAGATGGGTGGATAAATCCCAAGATGGTGGATAATATCCCAGATGGTGGATTAATATCCCAGATGGTGGGAACAATATCCCCAGATGGTGGATAATATCCCAGAGGGTGGATAATATCTCCAAAGGGGTGGAATAATATCCCCAGATGGTTGAATAATATCCCCCAGAGGTTGGATAATTATCCCCAGAGGGTGGATAAATATCACCCAGATGGTGGGATATATATCCCAGGATGGTGGATAATATCCCCAGATGGTTGGTAATATCCCCAGAGGGTGGATAATATCACTGAGGGTGGATAATATCCCCAGATGGTGCGATAATATCCCAGATGGTGGATAATATCCCCAGAGGCGTGGATAATATCCCAGAGGTGGATAATATCCCCAGATGGTTGTTATAATATCCCCAGGATGGTGGATAATTATCCCCAGATATTGGATTTATATTCCCAGAAACATGTGGAATTAATATCCCCAGATGGTGGATATTAGTCCCCAGTTATGGTGGACAATATCCCCGATGGTGGATAATATCCCCAGATGTGGAAATATCCCCAGAGGGTGGGATATATCCCCAGATGGTGGTGGATAATATCCCCAGATGGTGGATAATATCCCCAGATTGGTGGATTAATTATCCCAGATGGTGGATAATATCCCCTGAGATGGTTTGGATAATATCCACCAGACGGTGGATATATCCCCAGATGGTGGATATATCTCCTCACGATGGTGGATAATAATCACCAGATGGTGGATTATATCCCCAGATGGTGTGATAATATCCACAGATGGTGGATAATATCACCAGATGGTGGATAATCTCCCGATGGTGACAATATCCCCAGAGATGGTGGATTAATATCCGCCATATGGTGGATAATATGCCCCAGATGGTGGATTAATTATCCCTGGTGGTGGATAATATCCCCAGATGGTGGATAATAAGTCCCCACGATGGTGGATAATTCCCTCAGAGGTGGAAATAATTCCACAGATGGTGGACACATATCCCAGATGGTGGATAATATCCCCAGAAGGTGGTTAATATCCCAGATGGTGGATAATGTCCCACAGTTGGTGGATAACAATATCCCCAGATGGTCGATATTTCCCCAGTTGGTGATTAATATCCCCTGTTGGTGGATGAATATCCCAGTTATGGATGGATATATCCCCAGGACGGTGGATAATATCCCAGATGGTGGTATATCCCCAGATGGTGGATAATATACACAAGATGGTGGATAATATCCACAGATGGTGGATATTTTCCCCAGACTGGTAGGATAATATCCCAGATGGGGACAATATCCCTGATGGTGGGGTTAATATCCCAGATGCGTGGATAAATATCCCCAGATGGTGGATAATATCACCAGATGGTGGATAATATCACAGAGGGGGATAATATCCCCAGATGATGGATAATGTTGAATTTTAGGATTAAAAAAATTCTTTTGCTTTCTCAGTTTTATTGAAATAATTCATGTTGTCTTTTCTTCATCATTGTTTTCATTTCTTCTTATTTACTTTATTTCTCACTTTCATTTCTTTCTTTTTATATTTTCTCATTCCTTTTATTGGGAAACATCTCGCTCAATTTTAGAGCTGTATTCAATTAGCAGGCACTGTGTAGAAGAGCTTTATCACTGTTCTTCCCGCTGTGTACACATAGAGCTTTATCACTGTATAACGCTGTGTACACGTAGGGCTTTATCACTTGTCTTCCCGCTGTATGTACATAGAAGCTTTTATTCACTGTCTTCCGCTGTGTAATAGAGCTGTTTTCACTGTCTCCCTCTGTGTACATAGAGCTTATATCACTGTCTTCGCGCTTTCGTACATAGTGCTTTATCACTGTCTTCCCGTCTGTTGTACATAGAGCTTTATCACTGTCTTCCCGCCTGTGTCACATGGCTTTATCACTGTCTTCCCGCTGTGTAATGGTTAGAGCTTTATCTACTGTCTTACCGCTGCTGTCACATAGTGCTTTATCACATGTCTTCCCGCTGATGTACATAGAGTTTATCACTGTTTCCCTCTGGTACATAGAGCTTTATCACGGTCTTACTTGCTGTGTACATAGTGCTTTATCACTCGTCTTCTGCTGTGTACATAGAGTTTTCTCTGTCTTCCCTCTGTGTACATAGAGCTTTATCACTGTCGTTCCATAGCTGTGTACATAGAGCTTATACTGTCTTCGCTGTGTGCAAAGAGCTTTATCACTTGTCTTCACTGCCTGTGTACATAGAGCTTTTTCACTGTATTCCCGCTGTGTACTTAGAGCACTTTATCACTGTCTTTCTGATCTGTAATAGAGATTTATCACTGTCTTCCCGACTGTGGCAAGAGCTTTATCAACTGTCTCTGCTAGTGTGCATGGAGTTTATCACTGTCTTCCCGATGTGTACATAGAGCTTTATCACCTGGTCTTCCCGCTGCTCTGTACTTAGGCTTATCTCTGTTTCCCGCCTGTGTACGCATAGGCTTTATCACTGTATTCCCGCTCGTGCTACATAGTGGCTTTATCACTGTCTTCCCGCTGTTGTTCATAGAGCTTTATCACTGTCTTCCCGCTGTTGTACATAGAGTTTATTCACTGTCTTCCCGCAGTGTACATAGAGCTTTATTTCACTGTCTTCCCGCAGTGTGCATAAGAGCTTTATCTCAGACGGTCTTCCTGACTGTGGCATAGAGCTTTATCACATGTCTCACGCTGTGTATATAGAGGTTTTATTCACTGTCCTTCCCGCTGTTGTACATAGAGCTTTATCCTGTCTCCGCTGTTGTGCAAAGAGCTTTTATCAATGTCTTCCTGCTGTGTACTAGAGCTTTATCACTGTCTGCCCGCTGATCGTTCATAGAGTTTATCACTGTCTTCCCGCACTGATGTGCAAAGAGCTTTATCAATGGTCTTCATGCTGTGTAACACTGGAAGGCTTTTATCACTGTTCCTTACGCTGTGTACTCATTAGAGTTTATCACTGTGCTTCTCCGCTGTGTACATAGAGCTTTTTCACTGTCTTCCCGCTGTGTACATGAGCGTTTATCACTGTCTTCCCGCTGGACTAGAAGCTTATCACTGTACTTTCCCGCTGTGTACAATTGAGCTTTATCACCTGTCTTCACCGCTGTGTAACATTGAGATTTATCACTGTGCTTCACGCTGTGTACATAGAGCTTTTTCAACTGTCTTCCACGCTTCTGCTTCTGTACTCATATGCGGCTTTTTCACTGTTCTTTCATGCGCTGTACTATAGAGGTTTTATCTGTTCTTCACGCTGTGTGCAAGAGACTTTATCATGTCTTCCTGCTGATGTACATAGAGCTTTATCACTGTTCTTTCCGCTGTGTACATAGGTTACTCCATTCTGTCTTCCGCTGTGTTAATTAGGAGCTGTTATCACTGTCTTCCGCTGTGTAACATAGTGTCTTTATGTCACTTGTCTTCCTGCTCTGTAAATAGAGCTTTATCACTGTCTTCACCGCTGTGATGCAAAGAGGCTTTATCACTGTCTTACCGAGTGTACTAGAGACCTTTTATCTATGTCTTCCCGCTGTTGTACATAGAGCATTTATCACCGGCTTCCGCTGTGTACATAGGCCTTTATCACTGTCTTCCCGCTGTTGTTTATAGTAGCTTTATCACCTGTCTGCCGCTTTGTACCATTGAGTCTGTATCACTGTCTTCCGCTTCTGTGTACTTAGTGCTTTACACGGTCTGTCCCGCTGTGTACTATAGGCTTTATCTACTGTTTCCCGCTGTGTGCAAGAGCCTTTATCCTGTCTTCCTGCTGTGTGCATAGAGCTTTTTCACTGTCTTACCGACTGTGTATATAGAGCTGTTCACTGTCTTCCCGCTGCGTACATAGTGCTTTATCTCTGTCTTCCATGATGTGTACATAGAGATTTATCATTGTCTTCCCGCGTGTGCAATAGAGCTTTATCACTGTCTTCCTGTGTGTGTCATAGAGCTTTGATCATTGTCTCCCGCTGTGTGCAAAGAGCTTATCCACTGTCTTCCCGCTAGTGGCATGGCATTTATCACTGTCTTCGCTGTGTGCATAGAGCTTTAGCATTGTCTTCCCTCTCTGTGTATAGAGCTTGTACTAGAACATAAGAAAGAAGGAACACTGCAGAGGCCTACTGGCCCATGCGAGCAACGTTCTTTTATCCAATGTTTGACTCTGTGTGTATAGAGCTTTATCACAGGCTGTCTATTGGTCCAGTCAATACTTGTTTGTATGAACTAGGCCTCATGTTCTTTGACCGGTTTCCTCCACGACACTCCACAAAGTCACCAGAAACACTCCATCGGTTCCACGACACTCCGCCACCAGTCCAAGACTCTACCACCAGTCCACGGATACTCCACCCATTCCAGGACACTCCATCGGTGCACGACACTACCACCAGTCCACGATACTCCACCAATCCAGGACACTCCATCGGTCCACGACACTCCACCAGTCCACGATACTCCACCAATCCAGGACACTCCATCGGTCCACGACACTCCACCAGTCCAAGACACTCCACCAGTCCACGATACTCCAACAATCCAGGACACTCCATCGGTCCACGACACTCCACCAGTCCACGATACTCCACCAATCCAGGACATTCCATCGGTCCACGACACTCCACCAGTCCAAGACACTCCACCAGTCCACGATACTCCACCAATCCAGGACACTCCATCGGTCCACGACACTCCACCAGTCCACGACACTCCACAAGTCCACGACACTCCACCAGTCCACGACACTCCTGTCCACGATACTCCACCAGTCCACGACACTCCACCAGTCCACGACTCTCCACCAGTCCACAACACTCCATCAGTCCACGACACTCCTGTCCACGACACTCCACCAGTCCACGACACTCCTGTCCACGACACTCCACCAGTCCACGACACTCCACCAGTCCACGACACTCCTGTCCACGACACTCCACCAGTCCACAACACTCCACCAGTCCACGACACTCCACCAGTCCACGACACTCCACCAGTCCACGACACTCCACCAGTCCACGACACTCCACCAGTCCACGACACTCCACCAGTCACGACACTCCACCAGTCCACGACACTCCACCAGTCCACGACACTCCACCAGTCCACGACACTCCACCAGTCCACAACACTCCACCAGTCCACGACACTCCACCAGTCCACGACACTCCACCAGTCCACGACACTCCACCAGTCCACGACACTCCACCAGTCCACGACATTCCACCAGTCCACGACACTTCACCAGCCCACGACACTGCAAAAGTCCAGTTCATTGGAAGCCGGTTACGCAGACTTGAGTCCTGGAGGTGGGCTGTACAGTGCCTGCATTGAAGGATGGGTGGGGGTGTTGTAGTATGGAGGGTCACCTGACCCTTGATCCTATGGTTCAGTGGATAAGGGCGTCATGTGTTTTCGTCCACCATGAGTCAGGCCAAAGCAGCATGGATTCGAGTCGTTGGCTAGTGCATTGTTGTTATTGATCAATACCACTCGTTCGTGGTCACAATAATTAATATATATATATATATATATATATATATATATATATATATATATATATATATATATATATATATATATATATATATATATATATATATTTAACAAGTCGACCGTCTCCCACCGAGGCAGGGTGACCCAAAAAAGAAAGAAAATCCCCAAAAAGAAAATACTTTCATCATTCAACACTTTCACCTCACTCACACATAATCACTGTTTTTGCAGAGGTGCTCAGAACACAACAGTTTAGAAGCATATATCTATAAAGATACACAACATATCCGTCCAAACAGCTAATATCCCGAACCCTTCCTTTAGAGTGCAGGCATTGTACTTCCCATTTCCAGGACTCAAGTCCGGCTATATAAAAATAACCGATTTCCCTGAATCCCTTCACTAAATATTACCCTGCTCACACTCCAACAGATCGTCAGAGCCCAAATGCCATTCGTCTCCATTCACTATCTAACACGCTCACGCACTCTTGCTGGAAGTCCAAGCCCCCTACCCACGAAACCTCCTTTACCCCTCCCTCCAACCTTTTCGAGGACGACCCCTACCCGCCTTCCTTCCCTACAGATTTATTACGCTCTCATGTCATTCTACTTTGATCCATTCTCTCTAAATGACCAAACAACCTCAACAACCCCTCTTCTGCCCTCTGACTAATATTTTTATTAACTCCACACCTTTTCCTAATTTCCACACTCCGAATTTTCTGCATAATATTTACACCACACATTGCCCTTAGACAGGACATCTCCACTGCCTCCAAGCGCCTCCTCGTTGCTGCATTCACAACCCAAGCTTCACACCCATATAAGAGTGTTGGTACTACTATACTTTCATACATTCCTTCTTTGCCTCCATAGATAACGTTTTTTGTCTCCACATATACCTCAACGCACCACTCACCTTTTCCCTCATCAGTTCTATGATTAACCTCATCCTTCATAAATCCATCCGCCGACACGTCAACTCCCAAGTATCTGAAAACATTCACTTCTACTATACTCCTCCTCCCCAATTTGATATCCAATTTTTCTTTATCTAAATCATTTGATACCCTCATCACCTTACTCTTTTCTATGTTCACTTTCAACTTTCTACCTTTACACACATTCCCAAACTCATCCACTAACCTTTGCAATTTTTCTTTAGAATCTCCCATGAGCACAGTATCATCAGCAAAAAGCAACTGTGTCAATTCCCATTTTGTATTTGATTCCCCATAACTTAATCCCACCCCTCTCCCGAACTCCCTAGTATTTACTTCTTTTACAACCCCATCTATAAATATATTAAACAACCATGGTGACATTACACATCCCTGTCTAAGACCTACTTTTACCGGGAAGTATTCTCCCTCTCTTCTACACACCCTAACCTGAGCCTCACTATCCTCATAAAAACTCTTTACATCATTTAGTAACTTACCACCTATTCCATATACTTGCAACATCTGCCACATTGCTCCTCTATCCACTCTATCATATGCCTTTTCTAAATCCATAAATGCAATAAAAACTTCCCTACCTTTATCTAAATACTGTTCACATATATGCCTCAATGTAAACACTTGATCTACACATGCCCTACCCACTCTGAAACCTCCTTGCTCATCCGCAATCCTACATTCTGTCTTACCTCTAATTCTTTCAATAATAACCCTACCGTACACTTTTCCTGGTATACTCAGTAAACTTATTCCTCTATAATTTTTACAATCTCTTTTGTCCCCCTTCCCTTTATATAAAGGGATTATACATGCTCGCTGTCAATCCCTAGGTACCTTCCCCTCATTCATACATTTATTAAGCAAAAATACCAACCACTCCAACACTATATGCCTCCTGCTTTTAACATTTCTGTCATGATCCCATCAGTTCCAGCTTCTTCACCCCCTTTCATTCTACGTAATGCCTCACGCACCTCTCCCACACTCACATCCTGTTCTTCTTCACTCCTAAAAGATGGTATACCTCCCTGGCCAGTGCATGAAATTACCGCTTCCCTTTCTTCGTCGACATTTAAAAGTTCCTCAAAATATTCTCGCCATCTTTCTTAACTTGTTTAACTCACTCCAAATTTTTTTCTTATTTTCATTAAAACTCCTTGACAGTGCCTCTCCCACTCTATCATCTGCTCTCCTTTTGCACTCTCTAACCGATCTCTTCACCTTACTTTTACTCTCCATATACTCTACTCTTCTTATAACACTTCTGCTTTGTAAAAACCTTTCATAAGCTAACTTTTTCTCTTTTATCACACCCTTTACTTCATCATTCCACCAATCACTCCTCATTCCTCCTGCACCCACCCTCCTATAACCACAAACTTCTGTCCCACATTCTAATACTGCATTTTTAAAACTATTCCAACCCTCTTCACCCCCCCCCACTACTCATACTTGCACCAGCCACCTTTCTCCCAATAATTGCTTATATCTCACCTGAACTTCCGCCTCCCTTAGTTTATACACTTCACCTCCATCTTGCTTGTTGCTGCCATTTTCCTCTTTTCCCATCTACCTCTTACTCTAAACTGTAGCTATATAATATATATTATATATTATATATATATATATAATATATATATATATATATATATATATATATATATATATTATATATATATATATATATATATATATATATATTGTATATGCATACACAATTAGCAGTTAATAACATTGGATGAAAGGGACACGAGTAAAAAAGGTAATATTTCATATGGAAACGAATGAGAGGACAGGATGAATATGGAGTTAGTGATGCCGGGCTGGTGAACCAGCAGGGGTATACATGTATAAATGTATGTATATATAATATATATATATATATATATATATATATATATATATATATATATATATATATATATATATATATATATATATATATATATATTAATATATATAATATATATTCCCACTCGGGCTCTCACGTGGCATACTAAAAATGCATTGACAGCCTTTTTCACATTTTGGCCACTGGGGGATGGGGGGGGGGGGTGAAAGGGAGATGTTCTATTTTTTTTTTCTAGAGGGAGGGGTGTGTTGTTTTTTTGGTGTATGTATTATTTTTGGTGACGAGGGTGATGTGTGATCAAATGTGTGTGTGTGTGTGTGTGTGTGTGTGTGTGTGTGTGTGTGTGTGTGTGTGTGTGTGTGTGTGTGTGTACTCACCTATTGTACTCACCTAATTGTGGTTGCAGGGGTCGAGACTCAGCTCCTGGCCCCGCTCTTCACTGATCGCTACTGGGTCCTCTTTCTCTCTCTGCTCCTGGCTTTGTCATACCTCTTCTTAAAACTATGTATGGTTCCTGCCTCCACTACTTCAACTTGCTAGGCTTATTCCACTTGCTGACAACTCTTATGACTGAAGAAATACTTCCTAACGTCCCTGTGACTCGTCTGAGTCTTCATCTTCCAGTTTGTGACCCCTTGTCCCTGTGTCCCCTCTCTGGAACATCCTATCTCTGTCCACCTTGTCTATTCCCGCAGTATCTTGTAAGTCGTTTATCATGTCTCCCCTGACCCTTCTGTCCTCCAGTGTCGTCAGTCCGATTTCCCTTAACCTTTCCTCGTACGACATTCCCTTGAGCTCTGGGACTAGCCTTGTTGCAAACCCTTTGTACTTTCTCTAACTTCTTGACGTGCTTGACCAGGTGTGGGTTCCAGACTGGTGCTGCATACTCCAGTATGGGCCTAACATACACAGTGTACAGTGTCTTGAACGATTCCTTATTAAGGTATCGGAACGCTATTCTCAGGTTTGCCAGGCGCCCGTATGCTGCAGCGGTTATTTGGTTGATGTGTGCCTCCGGTGATGTGCTCGGTGTTATGGTCACCCCAAGGTCTTTCTCCATGAGTGAGGTCTGTAGTCTTTGTCCACCTAGCCTATACTCTGTCTGCGGTCTTCTTTGCCCCTCCCAATCTTCATGACTTTGCATTTGACTGGATTGAATTCGAGAAGCCAGTTGCTGGACCACATGTCCAGCCTGTCCATGTCTCTTTGCAGTCCTGCCTCATCCTCGCCCGATTTAATTCTTCTCATCAACTTCACGTCATCTGCGAACAGGGACACTTCAGAGTCTCTTCCTTCCATCATGTCGTTCACATATATCAAAAATAGCACTGGTCCTAGAACTGACCCTGGGGGGACCCCGCTCGTAACAGGCGCCCACTGTGATACCTCTTCACGTACCATGACTCGTTGCTGCCTCCCTGTCAGGTATTCCCTTATCAATTGCAGTGCCCTCCCTTTTACGTGCGCCTGATCCTCCAGCTTCTGCATTAATCTCTTGTGGGGAACTGTGTCAAAGGCCTTCCTGCAGTCTAGGAAAACGCAATCTACCCACCCCTCTCTCTCGTGTCTTACTTCTGTTACCTTGTCATAAAACTCCAGGAGGTTTGTGATACAAGATTTGCCTTCCATGAACCCATGCTGGTTTTCATTTATAATCTTGTTCCTTTCCAGGTGTTCGACCACTCTCCTCCTGATAATCTTCTCCATGACTTTGCACACAATACATGTCAGGAGACACAGGTCTGTAGTTTAGCGCCTCGTTTCTGTTTCCTTTCTTAAATATGGGGACTACATTATCTGTCTTCCATTTCTCAGGTAGTTGCCCAGTTTCAGGGGATGTGTTGGAGATTGCGGTTAGAGGCACGCACAACATCTCTGCTCCTTCTCTAAGGACCCATGGGGAGATGTTGTCCGGTCCCATCGCCTTTGAGGTGTCAAGGTCACTTAGGAGCTTCTTCACCTCCTCCTCAGTTGTTCGTATGTCATCCAACACTTGTTGGTATATTCCCTCTTGATGTTCCCATCTGTGCTGTCTTCCCACAGCCCTTCCTGTCTCTACTGTAAAAACTTCCTTAAATCTCCTGTTCAGCTCCTCACATACCTCCTGATCATTTCTTGT
>NC_069420.1:15237153-15259412 GCF_026875155.1 Cherax quadricarinatus
CCCGCCTTCTTCCCCTACAGATTTATACGCTCTCCATGTCATTCAAGCTTTGATTCCATTCCTATCTAAAAGACCAAAGCAACCTCAACAACCCCTTTCTGCCCTCTGATAATATTTTTAAGTACCGCCACACCTTTTCCTAATTTCCACACTCCGAATTTTCTGCCTAATCTATTTACTACCAACACCTGACCCTTAACAGGACATCTCCACTGCCTCCAAGCGCCTCCTCGTTCTTCATTCACAACCCAAGCTTCTACACCCAAATAAGAGATGGTTGTAACACATAACTAATACTTACATACATACCCTTCTCTTTTGCCTCCATAAGATAATCGTTTTTTGTCTCCACATATATCCTGTCAAAGCGAACCACTCACCTTTCCCTCATCCGATCTATGATTAACCTCCATCCTTCATAACTCCAACCGCCCCGACACGTACGCTCACTCCCAAGTATCTGAAAACATTCACTTCTACAATACCTCCTCCTCCCCAATTTGATATCCCATTTTCTTTATCTAAATCATTTAGAAACCTCATCACCCTTACTCTTTTCATATGTTCAGACTTTCAACTTTCTACCTTTTACACAACATTCCCAAACTCATAAACTCACTAACCTTGCAATTTTTCTTTAGATCTCTCTCCATGTGAAAGCCCCCCCCCACAGTATCGATCAGCAAAAAGCAACTGAGTCATTCCCATTTTGTATTTGAGAATCCCCATAACGTTAATCCCAGCCTGCCTCCCCGAACTCCCTAAGTATTTACTACTTTTTACAACCTCCAGAAAATACATATATAAAACCACCATGGTGACCTACACATCCCTGTCTAAGACGACTACTTGTATAACCGGAAGTATTCCTCCCGCCTCCTACACATATACCCTCGACCTGAGCCTCACATCACCATAAAAATCTCTTTAGCATCATTTAGTAACTTACCACCATATTCCACATACTTGCAACATCTGCCACATTGTCTCCTCTATCCACTCTCATCATATGCCTTTTCTAAATCCATAAATGCAATAAAAACTTCCCTACCTTATCCTACATATCAGTTCACATATATGCCTCATGTAAACACCTATCTACACATTCCCTAACCCCCTCTTGAAAACCTCCTTGCACATGCCGCAATACCTACATTCGTGTCTACCCATCTAAATCTTTTCAATAATACACCTACCGCTACACATTTCCTCCTGAGTATCTCAGTAAACTTATTCCTCTATATATTTTACAATCTCTTTTGTCCCGCTCCTTTATCATAAAGGGATTATACATGTACTCTCGACGCTTTGTCATCCCTAGGTAACCTTCCCCCCTCTTCATTAAACATTTATTAAGCAAAAATAACCAACACACTCCACACTATATGCCGTCCGGCTTTTAACATTTCTGATCATGATCCCATACACATCGTCCGTACATTCCCACTTTTTCACCCCCTTTCATTCTACTTAATGCCACACCACGCCTTCCCACAACTCACATCACTGTTCTTTTCTCCACTCCTAAAAATGGTAATAATAAAACCTCCCTGCCAGGTGCAATGAAATTACCGCTTCCCTTGTCTTCGGGTCGAACATTAAAGTGTCCTCAAGATATTCTCGCCATCTTTCTAACTTGTTAAACTCACTCCAAATTTTTCTTATTTTCAATAAAAAACCCCTTGACAGTGCCTCTCCCACTACTATCATATTACAGCTCTCCTTTTAGCACATGATCTCTAACCGAATCTCTATCACCTTACTTTTACACTAAATCCATAGACTCTACTCTTCTTAATAACCCTTCTGCTATGTAAAAACCTTTCATAAGCTAAACTTTTTCTCTTTTATCACAACACCTTAAACTTCATCATATCTCACCAATCACTCCTCATGTCCTCCTGGCAAACCCGCCTCCTATAACCACAAACTTCTGTCCCACATTCTAATACTGCATTTTTAAAACAATTCCAACCCTCTTCACACTCCCCCACCACTATCTCATACTTGCACCAGTCCCACCTTTCTCCCGAAATAATTGCTTATATACTCACCTGAACTTCCGCCTCCTTCGTTTTTAAAACACTTCACCTCCATCTAGTGTTGCCTTATGCCATTTTCCTCTTTTTCGCCAACTTACCTACTTACTCTAACTGAAGCTATATATAAATATAAATAATATATATATATCTAATATTATAAATTATAAACTATATAAATAGTATATAATATATCAATATATAATATTATATATATATATATATCATATTGTATATGCATACACAATAGCAGTTAATAACATTGATGAAAGGGACACGAGTAAAAAAGGAATATTTTCAAATGGAAACGAATGCAGAGGAAAGGCATGAAAATGCGGAGTTATGATAGCTCTGGGTCGTGGTGAACCAGCTAGGGTATAAACATTATAAATGTATGTAATATAATATATATATATATATATGATTATAATATATATAGATACTACTAAAGTATAGATATATCGTAAATAATATATATCAAAATAGATATATAATATAGAAACTATAATATATTCCCACCGGCTCCTCCAGCGTGGCAAACTTCAAAAAAGCCATTGACAAGCCTTTTTTCAGCACATTTTGGCCACTGGGGGATTGGGGGGGGGGGAGAAAGGAAGATGATTCTATATTTTTATTTCCTAAGCGGGAGGTGGAGATTTTTTTTCTTGTGTATTATTTATTTTGGTGACGAGAGTGAGCAAGTGTGAATCAAATGTGTGTGAGTTGTGTGTGTGTGTGTGTGGTGGTGTGTGTCTGTGTGTGTGTGTGTGTGTGGTGTGGTGTGTGTACTTAGCTCACCTAATTGAACTCACCTAATTGTGGTTGCAGGGGTCGAGACTCAGGCACCATGTCCCCGGCCTCTTCACAGATCGAGCTAGCTGGGCATCCTCTTTCCTCTCTGCTTCCTTAGCTTTGTCATACCTCTTCTAAAACAAATGGATGGTTTCCATTCCTCCACTACTTCACTCACTAATTTGCTAGGCAAATGTTCCCACTTGCAGACAACTCTAAGACTGAAGAAATACATTCCTACCGTCCGCTGTGACTCGTCTTGAGTCTTTACATCTTTTCCAGTTCTGTGACCCCGATTTCCCTGTGTCCCGCTCATCTGTGAACATCCTATCTCTGTCCACACTTGTCTAGTTTCCCCCCAGCAGAATCTTGTAAGAAATCGTTATCCCCATGTCTCACCCTGACCCTACTTGTTCCTCTCCATTTGATCGCATTCCAGCTTTGCCCTAACCCTATTCCTCGATCCGACATACCCTTGGACGCTCTGGGACTAGCGTAAGTTGCAAACCTATTGTACTTTCTCTAAACTTCGACGGTGGCTAGACCTGTGTGTGTGTTGCCAAGACTGCGCTGGCATACTCCAGTAAGTCCTAACAAGAAACACAGTGTCACAGGTTGTCCATTTGAACCATATTCGCTTACTAAAGAGGTATCGGAACGCTATTTCTCATTGTTTGCCATCGCCCGTAATGCTGCAGCGGTTATTTGGGTTGATGTGTGCCCTTACCGGTGATGTGCTCGGTTGTTATGGGTCCCGACATCACCAAACAGGCCCAATGTCTTTCTCGTTCACCATGAGTGGAGGTCTGTATTCCTTGAATCCCCTAGCCTATACTCTGTCTGCGGTCGTTCTTATGATCCCCTCCCCAAATCTTTCATGACTTTGCATTTGACTGGATTGAATTCCGAGAAAGGCCATTGCGGAATCCACATGTCCAGACCTGTCCAAAGTCCACTTATGCAGTATCCTGCCTTCATCCTCGTGTCCGATTTAATATTCTTCTCAATACTAACGTTCACACGTACATCTTCGACCAGGACAAATCATCAGAGTCTCTTCTTCTATCCTCATAGTTCGTGTCACAACTATATCAAACAAAAGCCACTGGTCTAGAACTGACGACCCCATTGACCCCCACCCCCCACCCTCCCTGGCACGTACCCGGCGTGGCCCACTGTGATACCGTCTTCAGGCGTACCATGACCTCGTAGCTCTTGGCTTTGCCTATCAGGGTTCCCTTCATTATTTCCCTTATCACTTTTCAAGTGCCCTGCTCCTTTAATTAACGTGGTTGAGCGGTCCTGGAGATACCACCCAGCATCTGCATAATCTCTGTTGTTGGGAACTGTGGTCCAAAGGCCTTCCTGCAAGTCTAGGAAACCGCAATCTAATGACCCCCCCGTCACTCATCGTAGTCTTCCTCTTTTCTGATACCCATGTTTATCATAAAACCCAGAGGTAGTGATACCATAATTGCCTCCATAACCCATGGGCTGGTTTTCATATTCAAACATTGTGTTCCATTCCATGTTCACCACATCTATCCTCCTGATCATATCTTCACACAATGACTTTGCACACAATACATTCAGAGAACACAGGTCTGATAGTTTAGAGAATCGCTCTCCCGTTTCTTTTTCACTATCATAAATATGGGGACTACAATTACTGTCCTTTTCCTTTCCATTGTCTCAAGGTACTGATGTTGATTGGCCCAGTTTTCAGGGGAATGTGTTGGAGATAGCGGTTAGAGGCTAAAAAACGCACAAACAACTCTGCTCGCTTCTCTAATACTCCCAACCTGGGGGGAGATTTTGTCCGTCCCATCGTTCGCCTCCCTAGAGTGTCATGTACACTTAGGAACGCTCTCACCTACCTCCTCAGTTGGTTCGTCTGTACCACCAACCACTTGTTTTTTGTAATCTTCCCTCTTGAATGTTCCCATCTGGTGGCTGTCTTCTTTTCTCCACAGCCCTGTTCCGATCCTCTACTGTAAGAAATACAGTCCTAAACTCTCCTATTTCAATGGACCCTCCACATACCCTCCTGATCAACTCTTGTGAGTCAACTCCACCTTCTGGTCCTTAATATCTGATCACTCTGGTCAGTGACTGTTTCTTTCCTCCTGATGGTGGCTATAAACAAAACATTTTCGGGCAGTTCTGTTTCTCGATGCAATGGGTCATAGTTCACATAGCTGTCGCTGTGTGCCTTCCCTCCGTACCATAGTGCGACTCATTTATCCTGGGCTCTGCGACTGCGACTGATCTCACTCTGCCTCTCCTATTATTCGTGGGTGTACTCTGCCTTCTGTACTTATTTTTATCATTCTCAATAGTGTGAGTGTGTGTTGTTTTGGAGGTGTGTGTGTTTTTTGTGTGGTGTGTGTGTGAGTTGTGTGTGTTTGTGTGTGTTTGTGTGTGTGTTGTGTGTGGGTCTTGGATCCAGCTGATCGATTTTCCAGACCCACTTCCCACAATGATAATATAATTGTAAGTGATTATTATTATTATTAATCTTATAATTATTATTAATAATAATAATAAGTATAAAACTATTTTTATATGAGGAGAAATTATTATCAACATATTAAAGATTTTATGCAGATTTATTTTACTTCATATAATATCTACTGATAAAATTTCTTTTCTTGCATTTTATTATTATTATTATGATGTAATTATTATTATTAATATTAATATTATTATTATTATTATTAGTTATTTACTATTATGTCGAAAATAAGCTATTAATTACTATTAATTAGCCTCTCTGACTTAATCCAACTTTTTTAATTCTCCTTATTAATACGTACAGTGTTTTTTGTCTATATTTCATGAATGACTCTGTAATGGAGAAAAGTAATATTAATTGCCCCTAATGGGGAAAATTATTAAATTCAGACTGTTCATAAATGAAAAATAATTAATAACATATAAAATGATAATCGAAGTGAGTCAGAAATATTTTGTTATTATGAAATTAACTATATAATTATAGTAACATGCCTACTATTATTGCTAGTAGTATCAGCTACTACTACCATGCTGTCTGCACGATACAATGAACTATTCCACTACTATCAGAGAACAAAAGCTAGCAATTTGCTGCTGCTACTAACTACGGACTCCTCTTACAAAAATACTCCCCAACCAAGGGTAATACAGCTATTCTCCTCTTCTTATAAAAGTCTCTTCTAACTTTTGTTTTCTTTATATCATAAAATATTATAATATACAACTATTTGCTTCCTGAAACCGCAATAGATACACACATTATTAACTATGTGTTCAGGGCCTGCTAGTAGTATAATTACGAATACTATATTACTGACTCCAACTACCCCAAAAAAATATCATATTATAACTACTATTTTAAACTGCAACCAAACAGCCACCTAGCAATTGTAAACTACAGCGTACTAATCCTATCCGAAAATCGATAAGAATACTCGATCAGTTCGTGAATTTTAAAAAACCCCGGAAGTTGTGATATCCCCCCCAGGATAACCCTAAGAGAAGTCAGAGCGTCAACGAGGACTTGTCTAACTTATTTCATTGGGGTCTCATTAATTCTTGTCCCGCCAGTGATGGCGAATACCCACACCCGTCGCCTAACCCCCCGGTTACACCATCTAACTTGCTGACTGCTAGGTGGAACAGGGAACAAACGGATTAAGAAACTTGTCGCGAACTTCCACCCGACCCACACGCCGGGAAATCGAACCCGGGCCCTCCGAGTGTGAAAGTCTAGACGGGAGTTTCAGCCACCATACCAGGGGGGCAGGCCACCGGGCCCCTACATGAAATCTCTTACATTACTATAAAACAAACTACTACTCGCTCAAATAAAACTGACTACGAAGACTACACTGTTAGGCCAATTACTATTCCAATTTGCATCACACCTAGACTGATAGATCCCCAGATCAAAACAGCCCCCGGCATTAACAACCCCAATTCCTGGGCGCACGACTCCCCACACTGCCATGGCTGTTACAGCTCAGAATTAACTCCCCGCATTCCCTTCTCTGTCCCCACAGGACCGCGCAATAACACACAGACGTCAACACTTGCTGGTTCGATATACATTATACATTGTGTTAAACAGCGTTAACCCGGCCAACCAGGAGAGACGGATGATAAACACTCGTTCATAGGGTTCATAACCAAGCTAATGGGTAAGAATTAGGAGGTAACGGCCTGTGTGTTTGTTTTTGTGGGTGCACGATACACTATTTGTGGTTTCAAGGGGATCGATTCACAGCTCCTGGCCACCCCTATGCTTTCTACACATGTTCTCTATCCTTAGGTCCAACTTACGATTTTCCTGCTTCATATGGCATTATTCAATACATCTTCTTCAAGCTATGTACGGATCCTGGCAATGTAAGGGTATCCTGCCTGCCACACCATCACACTCCAGGTTATTGTGCACTTCCTTACACCCAGTGACTGCAGAAACAACATTCCTAACCGTCCCAATGCGATTCATTGGCTGTCCCATGTTTACACCTCTCCATTGTCTGATCCGCCTATAGTTGCTATGTGCCCATCTCTGAACATTCTGTCAATCTGTCCACCTTGTGGATTTCTTCACAGTTTCCCCTCTCTGTATTTATCACATGTAGTATTATCAATCCCCCACCCCCCACTATCTCTCCTGTCCTCTCACTCGCAGCGTCGAAAGGTCGCTATCCCTGACCCTCTCGTCCTCGTAGAGAGGTTCGTAGCTCCGGACAAGTCTATCAACTGAAAACGCACTACAACATGCCTTCTCTAATATCTATACGTGACTGTTGTTCAGGTAGTGGGTTCCCAACCTGGTAGCTGCAATGTGTGTGTGGAGAGGTGTAGCTTAGTGGGTGTGTGTGTGTGTGTGGTGATTGTGTGGTGTTTTTTGTGTTGTGTCTGGTCCATGTGTGTGAGTGTGTTTTGTGTGTTTGTGAATGTGAGTGTTGTGGTGTGTGTGTGTGTGTCAGTGTATGTGTGTGTAGTGTGAGTGTGATGTGTGGTGTGATGGTGTGTGGGTGTGTGTTGTGGTGTGTGTGTGAGTGTGTTGGTGTGGTGGTTTGTGTGTGTGGGTCAGTGTGTGTGTGTGTGTGTGTGTGTGTGTTGTGTGATGTTGGTGTGTGAGTTGTGTGTGTGAGTGTGTGTGTGGAGTCAGCGTGTGGTGTTGTGTGTAGTTTGTGTTTTGTGTGTGTGTGTGTTGTTGGTGTTGTGTGTGTCAGTTGTGTGTGTTTGTTGTGTTATGTGTGAATGTGTATGTGTGTGTGTGTGTGTGTGTGTGTGTGAGTGTGTGTGTGTGTCAGTGAAGTTTGTGTGTGGTTGTGTGTGTGTGTGTCTGTGTGTGTGGTTTGTGTGTGTGTGTGTTGTGTGTGTGTGTGTGTGTGAGTCAGGTGTATGGTGTGAGGTGTGTGTGTGGAGTGTGTGTGATGTGAGTGTATGTGTGTGTGTGTGTGTGGTGCGTGTGCTTGTGTGTGTGATGGTGGTGTGTTGTGTGTCAAGTGTAGTGTTTGTGTTGTGTGGTGTGTGTGGAGTGGTGTGTGTGTTTGTGTGTGTGAGTTTTTGTGTGTTTTGATCGTGTGTGTGTTGTTGGTGTGTTAGTCAGATTTAATGAGTGTGTGTGTGTGTGTGTGTGTGTGTGTGTTGTGTGTGTGTGTGTGTGTGTGTGTGGTGTGTGTGGTATGTGTGTGTGTGGTGTGTGTCATGTGTGTGTGTGTGAGTGTGTGTGGGGTGTGTGTATGTGAGGTGTTTGTGTGTGGTGTGTAGTGTCGTGAGTGTGGTGTGTGTCAGTTGTATAGTGCGTGTGTGTGTGGTTGAGTGTGTGTGTGTGTTGTGTGTGTGTGGTGAGGTGTGTGTGTGTGTGTGTGTGTCAGATGTATGTGTGTTGTGGTGTGTGTGGGTGTGTGTCCAGTGAGTGTGTGTGTGGTTGTGTGTGTGTGTGTGTGTGTGTGTGTGTGTTTTAGTGTGTGTGTTTGTCAGTGTATTGTGTGATGTGGTGTGTGTGTGTGTGTGTTGTGTGTGTGTGTGTGTGTGTGTGAGTCAGTGAATGTGTGTTTGTGTTGTGTGTAGAGTTGGGTGTCATGTATGTGAGTGTGATGTGTGTGTGTGTGTGTTTGTGTGTGTGTGTGTGTGTGTGTTGTGTGTGTGTGTGTGTGTGTGTGTGTGTGTGTGTGTGTGTGGTGTGTGTGTGAGTGATGTTGTGTGTGTGTGTGTGGTGTGTGTGTGTGTGTGTGTGAGCGTGGGTGTGCTGTGTGTGATGACGAAAAGACCAAGAGTGCCGCGTTCGTAAAGAAATCTGATCGAATGTACGGAATCTGAGTGAGCCCGATTCGTGGACCATACAAATCCGTCACTATAGCCGATAGAGAAGAGAGAGAGGAGAGAGTGAGAGAAGAGCGACGAGAGAGAGCGTAGAGATAGAGGATAGAATATAGAGACGGGGGGGGGGGAGGAGGGGGGGATAGGCGAAGCAGAAGAAAAGTAGAAGAGACAAAAATAACATGATACTGAAAAGGAGAGAAAATAAAAATAGAGAGAAGAAACAGAATCAAAACGCACTACACGGAAAGAATCAAGGCACAACACGACAAGAATCATATTACAACAAGAGAAAACAAAAGACATATCCGAACAACAGTAATACAAGCAAATTCGAGAATAATCAGTTAAAAAAACAAATAAAAGAATTCAATTGAACAAGAAAACAAACAACGAAGAAAGAAATACGAAAACAATAATCATTAATACATACATTATAATAATAATAATAATAATAAGTAATAATAATAATGGTTATGAAGAGTTAATAATAGTAATTCTTATTATTATTATTATATTATTATTATTATTATTATTATCCATTATTATTATAATATGATTATCATACATTTTACCGATTAAATACCACGAAATGGGGAATTAGGGATCGAGAAAAGGAATAAGATGAAAAAAGAAAGAAAGTGGGATAAGATAATAAACAACGTGGAGAGGATAGGAGCAGAGAAGCATGATAGTCATAAGAAGAGAACAAGAGATGATCGAGAGATCGATAAAGGAAAGGACAGAGAAGAAGGACAGGATAAGAGAGAAAGCAAGACAAAAGTGCGGAACATAGAAACAGAAAGAAGAGGAGAGTCTTAGGGGAAAAAGAGGGTAGAAAGAGCGATGCAGTAAGCGGGTTGGCCAGGTCAATAGCAGAGAGGAGGGGATGTATTGACATATTGGCGGCGGGAGGGAGTGGATAGGGTATAAGGGGGGTGGAGGTAGGGTGTTTGGTGGGAGTGAGGGTAGTGATGTAGACATGCTGTGGAAAGAGGAGTAGGGGAAGCGGTAAGGAAGGATGGGAGCAGATGCGTGAAGGGGGAGAGAAGTGAGGGGAAGTAGAGAGGAAGAATGAAGTAGTAATAAATGATGTGTGATATAATACTTGAACATACTCTCCTTATAATTTTTAATCTCTTTTAACTCAACATGCATGAAAGTGAGAGATAGAAAGAAAGAGAGCACAGACAGAGCGAGAGAGAGAGAGAGATATAAAATTAGAGAGAAGAGAGAGAGAGACACAGAGACAGAGTGAAGAGTGGGATTTTAAACGACTTGTATACAAAAACGTATGGAAGAAAAAATATACTCTACAGATAATAGTTTCTAAATAACTACAATAATAATTTCTTAAAATCCTCACCCTCATCCCACCCCTCGTCACCACCAACGCCTCCCACCTTCGCGCCACCCGAGAGGGTCGTTTTATTGAAGGCCATATACGTATCCCCCCAACGATCTTAACATACTGGCCGGGTATGGCAGGAGTATAATACCTTGTAATAAGCTCCTACTTGCCTGACACCGAACGTAGACAAATCAGAGGTATTCTGGTTCTTACAGCACAGTGGTAGCTGTGACCCTAGTGGAGTCAAGAAGGCGAGGCCAAAGAAATTATCCTAAGGTTTGTCCTTGGAATGGGTTTGAGGGTGATTATCTGGCGGTGTTGTGGTGTTTTGTGTCTGTGTTTTGGATAGATGCCTGTGTCTTGTGTCTGTTTTGTGTCTTGTGTCTGTGTTGTGTCTTGTGTCTGTGTTGTGTGTCTGTGTTGTGTCTTGTGTCTGTGTTGTGTCTTGTGTCTGTGTTGTGTCTTGTGTCTGTGTTGTGTTTGTTTTTGTGTCTTGTGCCCTGTGTTGTGTTTGTGTCTGTGTTGTGTCTTTTGTCTGTGTTGTGTCTTGTGTCTGTGTTGTGTCTTGTTCTGTGTTGTGTCTTGTGTCTGTGTTGTGTCTTTTGTCTGTGTTGTGTCTTGTGTCTGTGTTGTGTGTCTGTGTAGTGTCTTGTGTCGTGTTGTGTTTGTGTCTGTGTTGTGTGTCTGTGTTGTGTCTTGTGTTGTGTTGTGTGTCTGTGTTGTATCTTGTGTCTGTGTTGTGTTTGTGTCTGTGTTGTGTCTTGCATCTGTGTTGTGTCTGTGTCTGTGTTGTGTTTTTTTGTCTGTGCTGTGTTTTGTGTTTTGTGTTTGTGTGTCTGTGTAGTGTCTTGTGTCTGTGTTTTTTGTCTTGTGTCTGTGTTGTGTGTCTGTGTTGTGTTTGTGTCTGTGTTGTGTGTCTGTGTTGTATCTTGTGTCTGTTTTGGGTGTCTTGAGTCTGTGTTGTGTCTTGTATCTGTGTTGTGTCTTGTGTCTGTGTTGTGTCTTGTGTCTGTGTTGTGTCTTGTGTCTCTGTTGTGTCTTGTGTCTGTGTTGGGGTCTTTATCTGTGTTTTTGTCTTGTGTCTGTGTTGTGTCTTGTATCTGTGTTGTGTCTTGTGTCTGTGTTGTGTTTGTGTCTGTGTTGTGTCTTGTGTCTGTGTTGTGTGTCTGTGTTGTGTCTTGTGTCTGTGTTTGTGTCTTGTATCTGTGTTGTGTCTTGTATCTGTGTTGTGGTCTTGTGTCTGTGTTGTGTTTGTGTCTGTGTTGTGTGTCTGTGTTGTGTCTTGTGTCTTGTTGAGTGTCTGTGTTGTGTCTTGTGTCTGTGTTGGGTCATGTATTTGTGTTTGTGTCATGTATCTGTATTGTGTCTTGTATCTATGTTGTGTCTTGTGTCTGTGTTGTGTCTTGTGTCTGTGTTGTGTGTCTGTGTTGTGTCTTGTGTCTGTGTTGTGTCTTGTGTCTGTGTTGTGTGTCTGTGTTGTGTCTTGTGTCTGTGTTGTGTCTTGTATCGGTGTTGTGTCTTGTGTCTGTGTTGTGTGTCTGTGTTGTGTCTTGTGTCTGTGTTGTGTCTTGTATCTGTGTTGTGTCTTGTGTCTGTGTTGTGTGTCTGGGGTTGTGTTTGGGTGTCTGTGTTGTGTGTCTTTGTTGTGTCGGTTTGTGTCTTGTGTCTGGTGTTGTATCTTGTATCTGTGTTGTGTCTTGTGTCTGTGTTGTGTCTTGTGTCTGTGTTGTGTGTCTGTGTTGTGTCTTGTGTCTGTGTTGTGTCTTGTGTCTGTTTTGGGTGTGTCTGTGTTGTGTCTTGTGTCTGTGTTGTGTCTTGTATCGGTGTTGTGTCTTGTGTCTGTGTTGTGGTCTGTGTTGTGTCTTGTGTCTGTGTTGTGTCTTGTATCTGTGTTGTGTCTGTGTCGTGTTGTGTGTCTGTGTTGTGTCTTGTGTCTGTGTTGTGTGTCTGTGTTGTGTCTGTTGTGTCTTGTGTCTGTGTTGTATCTTGTATTGTGTTGTGTCTTGTGTCTGTGTTGTGTCTTGTGTCTATGGTGTGTCTTGTGTCTGTGTTGTGTCTTGTATCTGTGTTGTGTCTTGTGTCTGTGTTGTGTCTTGTGTCTGTGTTGTGTCTTGTGTCTTGTTGTTTTGTCTTTGTTGTGTTTTTGTGTCTGTGTTGTGTCTTGTGTCTGTGATGTGTCTTTTTCTGTGTTGTGTCTTATATCTGTGTTGTGTCTTGTGTCTGTGTTGTGTCTTGTGTCTGTGTAGTTGTCTTGTGTCTGTGTTGTGTGTCTGTGTTGTGTCTGGTGTCTGTGTTGTGTGTCTGTGTTGTGTCTTGTGTCTGTGTTTGTCACTGTGTTGTGCCTTGTGTTGAGTTGCGTCTTGTGTCTGTGTTGTGTCTTGGGGACGGGTGTTGTGTCTTGTGTCTGTGTTGTGTCTTGTATCTGTCTTGTGTCTTGTGTCTGTGTTGTGTCTTGTGTCTGCGTTGTGTCTTGTGTCTGTGTTGTGTGTCTGTGTTGTGTCTTGTGTCTGGTGTTGTTGTCTGTGTTGTGTCTTTGTGTCTGTGTTGTGTGTCTGTGTTGTGTCTTGTGTTTGTGTTGTGTGTCTGTGTTGTGTCTTGTGTCTGTTTTGTGTCTTGTATCTGTGTGTTTTCTTGTGTCTGTGTTGTGTGTCTGTTTTGTGTCTTGTGTCTGTGTTGTGTGTCTGTGTTGTGTTTGTGTCTGTGTTGTGTCTTGTGTCTGTATTGTGTCTTGTGTCTGTGTTGTGTCTTGTGTCTGTGTTGTGTCTTGTGTCTGTGTTGTGGCTTGTATCTGTGTTAGTCTTTTGTCTCTGTTGTGTTTGTGTCTGTTTTGTGTCTTTTGTCTGTGTTGGGGTCTTGTGTATGTGTTTTTGTGTCTGTGTTGTGTCTTGGGTCTGTGTTGTGTCTTGTGCCCTGTGTTGTGTGTCTGTGTTGTGTCTTGTGTCGGTGTTGTGTGTCTTTTGTTGTGCCTTTTGTCTGTGTTTTTGTCTTGTGTCTTTGTTGTTTTGTCTGTGTCTGTGTTGTGTCTTGTGTCTGTGTTGTGTCTTGTGTCTGTGTTGTGTCTTGTGTCTGTGTTGTGTGTCTGTGTTGTTTTCTTGTGTCTGTGTTGTGTGTCTGTGTTGTGTCTTGTGTCTGTGTTGTGTGTCTGTGTTGTGTCTTGTGTCTGTGTTGTGTGTCTGTGTTGTGTCTTGTGTCTGTGTTGTGTCTTGTGTCTGTGTTGTGTCTTGTGTCTGTGTTGTGTGTCTGTGTTGTGTCTTGTGTCTGAGTTGTGTCTTGTATCTGTGTTGTTCTTGTGTCTGTGTTGTGTGTCTGTGTTGTGTCTTGTGTCTGTGTTGTTTTGTCTGTGTTGTGTCTTGTGTCTGTGTTGTGTCTTGTGTCTGTGTTGTGTCTTGTGTCTGTGTTGTGTCTTGTGTCTGTGTTGTGTCTTGTATCTGTGTTGTGTCTTTTGTCTCTGTTGTGTCTTGTGTCTGTGTTGTGTCTTTTGTCTGTGTTGTGCCTTGGTTGTGGTTGTGTGTCTGTGTTGTGTCTTGTGTCTGTGTTGTGTTTTGGGCTGTCTTTTTTGGGTGTGTTGTGTAGTGTCTTGTATCTGTGTTGTGCCTTGTGTCTGAGTTGTGTCTTGTGTCTGTGTTGTGTCTTGTGTCTGTGTTGTGTCCTGTGTCTGTGTTGTGTCTTGTGTCTGTGTTGTGTCTTGTATCTGTGTTGTGTCTTGGTCTGTGTTGTGGGGCCCTGTGTTTGTGTCTTGTGTCTGTGGTTGTGTCCTGTGTCTGTGTTGTGTCTTGTGTCTGTGTTTTTGTCTTGTGTCTGTGTTGTGTCTTGTGTCTGTGTTGTGTGTCTGTGTTGTGTCTTGTATCTGTGTTGTGTCTTGTGTCTGTGTTGTGTGTCTGTGTTGTGTCTTGTGTCTGTTTTGTGTCCTGTGTCTGTGTTGTGTCTTGTGTCTGTGTTGTGTCTTGTGTCTGTGTTGGTCTTGTGTCTGTTTTGTGTGTCTGTGTTGTGTCTTGTTCTGTGTTGTGTGTTTTGTGTTTGTGTCTTGTATCTGTGTTGTGTCTTGTGTCTGTGTTGTGTCTTGTATCTTTTGTTGTGTGTCTGTGTTGTGTCTTGTATCTGTGTTGTGTCTTTTGTCTTGTTTGTGTGTCTGTGGTTGTGTCTTGTATCTGTGTTGTGTCTTGTGTCTGTGTTGTGTGTCTGTGTTGTGTCTTGTGTCTGTTTTGTGTGTCTGTTTGTGTCTTGTACTGTGTTGTGTGTCTGTGTTGTGTCTTGTATCTGTGTTGTGTCTTGTGTCTGTGTTGTGTGTTCTGTGTTGTGTTTGTATCTGTGTTGTGTCTTGTGTCTGTGTCTTGTATCAGTGTTGTGTCTTGTGTCTGTGTTGTGTGTCTGTGTTGTGTCTTGAAATCTGGTTGTGTCTTTTTGTCTGTGTTGTGTGTCTGTGTTGGGGTGTCTGTGTTGTGTCTTGTGTCTGTGTTGTATCTTGAATCTGTGTTGTGTCTTGTGTCTGTGTTGTGTGTCTGTGTTGTGTCTTGTATCTGTGTTGTGTCTTGTGTCTGTGTTGTGTGTCTGTGTTGTGTATTGTATCTGTGTTGTGTGTCTGTGTTGTGTCTTGTATCTGTGTTGTTTTCTTGTGTCTGTGTTGTGTGTCTGTGTTGTGTCTTGTGTCTGTGTTGTGTCTTGTGTCTGTGTTGTGTATCTTTGTTTTGTCTTGTATCTGTGTTGTGTGTCTGTGTTGTGTCTTGTGTCTTTGTTGTGTGCCTGTGTTGGTCCTGGTGTCTGTGTTGTGTCTTGTATCTGTGTTGTGTCTTGTGTCTGTGTTGTGTGTCTTGTTGTGTCTTGTGTCTGTGTTGTGTCTTGTGTCTGTGTTGTGTGTCTGTGTTGTGTCTTGTGTCTGTGTTGTGTCTTGTGTCTGTGTTGTGTTCTTGTGCCCTGTGTTGTGTGTCTGTGTTGTGTCTTGTTCTGTGTTGTGTCTTGTGTCTGTGTTGTGTGTCTGTGTTGTGTCTTTTATCGAGTTGTGTCTTGTGTCTGTGTTGTGTCTTGTGTCTGTGTTGTTTCTTGTGTCTGTGTTGTGTTTTGTGTCTGTGTTGTGGCTTGTGTCTGTGTTGTGTCTTTTGTCTGTGTTGTGTGTCTGTGTTGTGTCTTTTATCTGTTTTTGTGTCTTTTGTCTGAGTTGTGTGTCTGTGTTGTGTCTTGTGTTTGTGTTGTGTCTTGTATCTGTGTTGTGTCTTGTGTCTGTGTTGTGTCTTGTGGTGTTTTGTGTGTCTTGTGTCTGTGTTGTGTCTTGTATCTGTGTTGTGTCTTGTGTCTGTGTTGTGTCTTGTGTCTGTGTTGTGTCTTGTGTTATGTTGTTTTCTTGTGTCTGTGTTGTGTCTTGGTCTGTGTTGTGTCTTGTGTCTGTGTTGTGTCTGTGTTGTGTCTTGTGTCTGTGTTGTGTCTTGTGTCTGTGTTGTGTCTTGTGTCTGTGTTGTGTCTTGTGCCCTGTGTTGTGTCTTGTATCTGTGTTGTTCTTGTGTCTGTGTTGTGTCTTGTGTCTGTGTTGTGTCTTGTGTCTGTGTTGTGTCTTGTGTCTGTGTTGTGTCTTGTGTCTGTGTTGTGTCTTTGTGTCTGTGTTGTGTTTGTGTCTATGTTGTTCTTGTATCTGTGTTGTGTCTTGTGTTTGGGGTTGTGTTTGTGTCTGTGTTGTGTCTTGTGTCTGTGTTGTGTCTTGTGTCTGTGTTGTGTTTTGGTGTCTGTGTTGTGTCTTGTGTCTGTGTTGTGTCTTGTGTCTGTTTTGTGTTTTGTATGTGTGAACCATACCCCCGGCCGGGATTGAACCCGCGGTTTCATAGAGTCTTAAGTCTTGTATGTGTGTTTTGTCTTGTGTCTGTGTTGTGTCTTGTGTCTGTGTTGTGTCTTGTGTCTGTGTTGTGTCTTGTGTCTGTGTTGTGTCTTGTGTCTGTGTTGTGTCTTGTGTCTGTGTTGTGTCTTGTGTCTGTGTTGTGTCTTGTGTCTGTGTTGTGTCTTGTGTCTGTGTTGTGTCTTGTATCTGTGTTGTGTCTTGTGTCTGTGTTGTGTCTTGTGTCTGTGTTGTGTCTTGTGTCTGTGTTGTGTCTTGTGTCTGTGTTGTGTCTTGTGTCTGTGTTGTGTCTTGTGTCTGTGTTGTGTCTTGTGTCTGTGTTGTGTCTTGTGTCTGTGTTGTGGGGTCTGTGTTGTGTCTTGTATCTGTGTTGTGTCTTGTGTCTGTGTTGTGTGTCTGTGTTGTGTCTTTTATCTGTGTTGTGTCTTTTTCTGTGTTGTGTTTGTGTCTGTGTTTTTTCTTGTGTCTGTGTTGTGTTTTGTGTCTGTGTTGTGGCTTGTGTCTGTGTTGTTTTCTTTTGTCTTTTGTTGTGTGTCTGTGTTGTGTCTTCCCATCTGTGTTGTGTCTTTTGTCTGTGTTGTGTGTCTGTGTTGTGTCTTGTGTCTTTTGTTGTGTTTGTATCTGTGTTGTGTCTTGTGTCTGGGGTTGTGTCTTGTGTCTGTGTTGTTTTCTTGTATCTGTGTTGTGTCTTGTGTCTGTGTTGTGTCTTGTGTCTGTGTTGTGTCTTGTGTCAAATGTTGTGTCTTGTGTCTGTGTTGTGTCTTGTGTCTGTGTTGTGTCTTGTGTCTGTGTTGTGTCTGTGTTGTGTCTTGTGTCTGTGTTGTGTCTTGTGTCTGTGTTGTGTCTTGTGTCTGTGTTGGGGTCTTGTGTCTGTGTTGTGTCTTGTGTCTGTGTTGTGTCTTGTATCTGTGTTGTGTCTTGTGTCTGTGTTGTGTCTTGTGTCTGTGTTGTGTCTTGTGTCTGTGTTGTGTTTTGTGTCTGTGTTGTGTCTTGTGTCTGTGTTGTGTCTTGTGTCTGTTTGTGTCTTGTGTCTGTGTTGTTTCTTGTGTCTATGTTGTGTCTTGTATCTGTGTTGTGTCTTGTGTCTGTGTTGTGTCTTGGTGTCTGTGTTGTGTCTTGTGTCTGTGTTGTGTCTTGTGTCTGTGTTGTGTCTTGTGTCTGTGTTGTGTCTTGTGTCTGTTTTTGTGTCTTGTGTCTGTGTTGTGTCTTGTGTTTTGTATGTGTGTTTTGTCTGTGTCTGTGTTGTGTCTTGTGTCTGTGTTTGTGCCCTTGGGTCTGTGTTGTGTCTTGTGTCTGTTTTGTTTTTTTGTATGTGTGTTTTGTCTTGTGTCTGTGTTGTGTCTTGTGTCTGTGTTGTGTCTTTGTCTGTGTTGTGTCTTGTGTCTGTGTTGTGTCTGTGTCTGTGTTGTGTCTTGTGTCTGTGTTGTGTCTTGTGTCTGTGTTGTGTCTTGTGTCTGTGTTGGTCTTGTGTCTGTGTTGTGTCTTGTATCTGTTTTTGTGTCTTGTGTTGTGTTGTGTCTTGTGTCTGTGTTGTGTCTTGTGTCTGTGTTGTGTCTTGTGTCTGTGTTGTGTCTTGTGTCTGTGTTGTGTTTGTGTCTGTGTTGTGTCTTGTGTCGTGTTGTGTGTCTGTGTTGTGTCTTGTATCTGTGTTGTGTCTTGTGTCTGTGTTGGTGTGTTGTGTTTGTGTCTTTTATCTGTGTTGTGTCTTGTGTCTGTGTTGTGCTGTGTTGTGTTTTGTGTCTGTGTTGTGGCTTGTGTCTGTGTTGTGTCTTTTGTCTGTGTTGTGTGTCTGTGTTGGGTCTTGCATCTGTGTTGTGTCTTTTGTCTGTGTTGTGTGTCTGTGTTGTGTCTTGTGTCTGTGTTTGTCTTGTATCTGTGTTGTGTCTTGTGTCTGTGTTGTGTCTTGTGTGTGTGTTGTGTCTTGTGTCTTGTTGTGTCTTGTATCTGTGTTGTGTCTTGTGTCTGTGTTGTGTCTTGTTGTCTGTGTTGTGTCTTGTGTCTATGTTGTGTCTTGTGTCTGTGTTTGTGTCTTGTGGTTCTGTGTTGTGTCTTGTGTCTGTGTTGTGTCTGTGTTGTGTCTTGTGTCTGTGTTGTGTCTTGTGTCTGTGTTGTGTCTTGTGTCTGTGTTGTGTTTGTGTCTGTGTTGTGTCTTGTATCTGTGTTGTGTCTTGTGTCTGTGTTGTGTCTTGTGTCTGTGTTGTGTCTTGTGTCTGTGTTGTGTCTTGTGTCTGTGTTGTGTCTTGTGTCTTTTGTTGTGTTTGTGTCTTTTGTTGTGTCTTGTGTCTGTGTTGTTTCTTGTGTCTATGTTGTGTCTTGAAATCTGTGTTGTGTCTTGTGTCTGTGTTGGTCTTGTGTCTGTGTTGTGGTTTGTGTCTGTGTTGTGTCTTGTGTCTGTGTTGTGTCTTGTGTCTGGGGTTGTGTCTTGTGTCTTGTTGTGTCTTGTGTCTGTGTGTGTGTCTTGTGTTTTGTATGTTGTTTGTCTTGTGTCTGTGTTGTGTCTTGTGTCTGTGTTGTGTCTTGGGGTCTGTGTTGTGTCTTGTGTCTGTGTTGTGTCTTGTGTCTGTGTTGGGTGTCTTGTGTCTGTGTTGTGTCTTGTGTCTGTGTTGTGTCTTGTATCTGTGTTGTGTCTTGTGTCTGTGTTGTGTCTTGTGTCTGTGTTGTGTCTTGTGTCTGTGTTGTGTCTTGTGTCTGTGTTGTGTCTTGTGTCTTGTGTTGTGTCTTGTGTTTTGGGGTTGTGTCTTGTGTCTGTGTTGGTCTTGTGTCTGTGTGTGTCTTGTATCTGTGTTGTGTCTTGTGTCTATGTTGTGTCTTGTGTCTGTGTTGTGTCTTGTGTCTGTGTTTTTGTCTTGTGTCTGTGTTGTGTCTTGTGTCTGTGTTGTGTCTTGTGTCTGTGTTGTGTCTTGTGTCTGTGTTGTGTCTTGTGTCTGTGTTGTTTTCTTGTGTCTGTGTTGTGTCTTGTGTCGGGTGTTTTGTCTTGTGTCTGTGTTTGTCTTGTGTCTGTGTTGTGTCTTGTGTCTGTGTTGTGTTTGTGTCTGTGTTGTGTCTTGTGTCTGTGTGTGTCTTGTGTCTGTTTTTGTGTTTGTGTCTGTGTTGTGTCTTGTGTCTGTTTTGTGTCTTGTGTCTGTGTTGTGTCTTGTGTCTGTGTTGTGTCTTGTGTCCGTGTTGTGTCTTGTGTCGGTGTATTATAAGGGATTAAACATGTGCAAAATCTTGATATCTATATTTGAAGACGCGTTACCAACCAGTGGCTGGCGAGAGACTATCATCGTAAATCATCTCTGTATTGAATAAAGCCACTAGCTGACGAAACGTGCTGCGAACTATGATTAAAACTACATCTATGGATTGTGTTTACCTCTAGTTTGTGTTGTCCTGATGTCCTCAGCGGGATGGAGAGAGTGTTCCCATAAGTGGGTATTTTAGTTTGTATCTGTCCTCACACACCGTCATGACAGCAACGCACAGGTGCCTAAACAGACAGACACACACGCTCACAAAGACACAGGCACCTAAATAAATAGACAGACACGCTCTCAAAGACACAGACACCCAAATAGACAGACACTCTCACGGAAACATACATAGAGCTCCTGATAAAACTCCACAGAGCCTAAGAAAAATGAGATTCACAGAGATCTTTGTACAATGTACAGAAATTCTCATAGACCTACCTAAGAGCAAGACTTGCCTCTTCCCCCCCCCATCCACTCGTCCAAACAAACACACACACACACACACACACACACACACACACACACACACACACAGAAATCCTCTCAGACACGCAGGCTGCTTCAGAATGATCATGCTGGGGTATATTATTAATATTGTTACGCACAGTAATTGAGTTGGGAGAAGCTTCGTGTTGGGATGTGTGGTCCTGGCTGTGTGTGTGTGGGGGGGCGGGGTGAGTGGGGTGAGTGGGGTGAGTGGGTGTTTTGCAAATAAGCCCATTTCAAAACATCGTCTTACCTATTCTACACAGTACCTCGATTCTTAAGGACTGGTTCTGGAAACGAACTTGAGACATCAACTCAAGACTGAGGAACTGATCACCTCAAGCTCCTCCTCTTCTCCCATCATCCATCTCTGTACCCGCTTGAAGAAGCCACTTGTTGACGAACCGCTTCCGCAATAAAGATTCCTAAATATTTCAAAAGCATCTAAGACCATAACAGGTCCAGCAATTGCAAAAGGCAGGATCGACTGCTCTAAACCCATGTTGGCCTGTGTGTTCAGTTGTGATTAGTTGATGCTACCTGTAGGTTACCTGTAGTCACTTCCGGGGGGCCACCGCCCCCTCACTGTTTTACACATGAAATAGTCATATCTGCTCCTACATATCTCAACTTCACTGTGACTTGTGAATTCTTCCAACCACAAAACCATAGCTAGAACAATTAATATTATGTTTCTTTACGGATTTAGTAAGTGTCATCAATATCCTATTTGCCATCAATATTACCATCAACGTTGGTATAAACCTTGGTAATAAATACCGACAAGTTGGTTTAGAAAGACACGTAAGCAAACACTATAACATATTTATTAGAAAACGTTTCGGTCCTGGGACCTTGATCACTTCTAACATACAGAGGTAGAAAGACATTATATATATAATGTCTTTTTCCTCTGTATGTTTGAAGTGATCAAGGTCCAGGACCGAAACGTTTTCTAATAAATATGTTATAGTGTTTGCTTTCGTGTCTTTCTAAACCACCATCAACGTTATTCGGTTCATGGTGCTATTAGTATTACAAAGTTAGGCCTTTAGTATTATCTATCATTATTCTATATATATATATATATATATATATATATATTTTTATATATATATATATATATTATATATATTATATATATATATAATAAAATAAAATATATATATAAAATTTTTATATTATATATTATATATATATATATATATATATATATATATATACATTATTAGATATATATTTTATATTAAATTTTATAATCTCAAAGGTTCTGAGAGAGAGATTCCCTCACAACAGGAAATTCCCCCACCGCAGCGATATTCTCCTAAATGGTGGGTGCGTCGGGTAGGGATAATTCCCTGACTGATGGCGGGGAGCTTTGAGGACCCTCTGTGTGTACTCACCAGATTGTAATCATCGCGTTGTGTTTTGTGGGGTTCGAGTCTCGGCTCCTGGCACCGCTTCGTAGACCACTGCAATCGAAATTACTGGTCCCTGGAATCTTGAGATCTTATCATATCTACTCTTGAAGCTGTGTATTGATTCTGCCTCCACCGTTTCTTCGTTTAAATAATTTTCACTTTTACATAGTGTGTGTGTGTGTGTGTGTGTGTGTGTGTGTGTGTGTGTGTGTGTGTGTGTGTTGTGTGTGTGTGTGTGTAAAAAGGCAGCAGTGAAAGTAAATATATTTTCTTCACCAATATAAACTAGTATTTACAGTGTATATAGCTTGTGTACAGTATTTACAGCTATGTACAAATTTAGGTGCTGCTTTTCAACTATCTATTTCAGGGCCTAAGAAAGTAATAGTAGACTGGCCAAAAGAGAATTTATTTAGATTTATTGTCAAATGAAAAATTCTGAGCCCCTTAAAGAGGGATTCAAGATGGGATACATGTTGATCCCATGTATTAGAAACTGAAACTATATCATCTAGATAAGCTGCTATACCTTTCAAGTCCTTTATTGGCATGATGGATTAACTTTTGGAATGTGGTAGGCGAGTTCTGCATTCTAAATGGGGGCCACTGTATATTAATAGTGACCTGGAATTACAAAAACCGAAGTCTACTTTGCTTTATCTTTTAAAGGTACTTGGTAGTAACCTTTAAAGGGGATCTAGTTTAGAAACAAAAGGGGCCTTACCCACAGTTACTATATCGTCTAAATGTGGAGGAGGATAAGCATCCAGTATGGTGACCTATTCCTTTTCTTTT
>NC_069420.1:15259912-15294912 GCF_026875155.1 Cherax quadricarinatus
GGTGGACAAAACCCCCAAAAGGGGGGGAAAAATACCCCCCAGAGGGGTATAATACCCCCCAATGGGGATAATATCCCCAGATGGTGGATAATATCCCCAGATGGTGGATAATATCCCAGATGGTGGATAATATCCCCAGAGGGTGGATAATATCCCCAGAGGGTGGATAATATCCCCAGATGGTGGATAATATCCCCAGATAGTGGATAATATTCCCAGATGGTAGATAATATCACCAGAGGGTGGGATAATATCCCCAGATGATGGAAAATTTATCCCCAGATAGTGGATAATACCCCCAGATGGTGGATAATATCCCCAGATGGTGGACATCCCCAGATGGTGGATAATATCCCAGCGGTGGATAATATCCCCAGATGGTGGATAATATCCCCAGATGGTGGATAATATCCCTAGAGGGTGGATAATATCCCCAGAGGGTGGATAATATCCCCAGAGGGTGGATAATATCCCCAGATGGTGGATAATATCCCCAGATGGTGGATAATATCCCCAGATGGTGGACATCCCCAGATGGTGGATAATATCCCCAGACGGTGGATAATATCCCCAGATGGTGGATAATATCCCCAGATGGTGGATAATATCCCCAGATAGTGGATAATATTCCCAGATGGTAGATAATATCACCAGAGGGTGGGATAATATCCCCAGATGATGGATAATATCCCCAGATAGTGGATAATATCCCCAGATGGTGGATAATATCCCCAGATGGTGGACATCCCCAGATGGTGGATAATATCCCCAGACGGTGGATAATATCCCCAGATGGTGGATAATATCCCCAGATGGTGGATAATATCCCTAGAGGGTGGATAATATCCCCAGAGGGTGGATAATATCCCCAGAGGGTGGATAATATCCCCAGATGGTGGATAATATCCCCAGATGGTGGATAATATCCTCAGATGGTGGACATCCCCAGATGGTGGATAATATCCCCAGACGGTGGATAATATCCCCAGATGGTGGATAATATCCCCAGATGGTGGATAATATCCCCAGATGGTGGATAATATCCCCAGATGGTGGATAATATCCCCAGATGGTGGATAATATCCCCAGAGGGTGGATAATATCCCCAGATGGTGGATAATGTTGAATTTTAGATTAAAAAAAATCTTTTGCTTTCTCAGTTTATTGAAATAAATTCATTGTTGTCTTTTCTTCAATGTTTTCATTTCTCTCTTATTTACTTTATTCTCACTTTCATTTCTTTCTTTTTAAATTTTCTCATTTCTTTTATTGGGAAACATCTCGCTCTATGTAGAGCTGTATCTCAATTAGCAGGCTCTGTGTAGAGAGCTTTATCACTGTCTTCCCGCTGTGTACATAGAGCTTTATCACTGTCTTCCCGCTGTGTACATAGAGCTTTATCACTGTCTTCCCGCTGTGTACATAGAGCTTTATCACTGTCTTCCCGCTGTGTACATAGAGCTTTATCACTGTCTTCCCGCTGTGTACATAGAGCTTTATCACTGTCTTCCCGCTGTGTGCAAAGAGCTTTATCACTGTCTTAACGCTGTGTACATAGAGCTTTATCACTGTCTTCCCGCTGTGTGCAAAGAGCTTTATCACTGTCTTAACGCTGTGTGCATAGAGCTTTATCACTGTCTTAACGCTGTGTACATAGAGCTTTATCACTGTCTTAACGCTGTGTACATAGAGCTTTATCACTGTCTTCCCTCTGTGTACATAGAGCTTTATCACTGTCTTCCCGCTGTGTACATAGAGCTTTATCACTGTCTTCCCGCTGTGTACATAGAGCTTTATCACTGTCTTCCCGCTGTGTATGTAGAGCTTTATCACTGCCTTCCCGCTGTGTACATAGAGCTTTATCACTGTCTTCCCGCTGTGTACATAGAGCTTTATCACTGTCTTCCCGCTGTGTATGTAGAGCTTTATCACTGTCTTCCCGCTGTGTATATAGAGCTTTATCACTGTCTTCCCGCTGTGTATATAGAGCTTTATCACTGTCTTCCCGCTGTGTGCAAAGAGCTTTATCACTGTCTTCCCGCTGTGTACATAGAGCTTTATCACTGTCTTCCCGCTCTATACATAGAGCTTTATCACTGTCTTCCCGCTGTGTACATAGAGCTTTATCACTGTCTTCCCTCTCTGTGTATAGAGCTGTACATAAGAACATAAGAAAGAAGGAACACTGCAGCAGGCCTACTGGCCCATGCGAGGCAGGTCTTTATCAATGTCTTAGCTCTGTTTGTATAGAGCTTTATCACAGCTGTCTATTGGTCCAGTCAATACTTGTGTATGAACTAGAGCCTCATTGTTCCCGTGACCGGTTCCTCCACGACACTCCACTAGTCCAGAACACTCCATCGGTCCACGACACTCCACCAGTCCAAGACACTCCACCAGTCCACGACACTCCTGTCCACGATACTCCACCAGTCCACGACACTCCACCAGTCCACGACACTCCACCAGTCCACAACACTCCACCAGTCCACGACACTCCTGTCCACGACACTCCACCAGTCCACGACACTCCACCAGTCCACAACACTCCACCAGTCCACGACACTCCTGTCCACGGGACACTCCACCAGTCCACGACACTCCACCAGTCCACACACTCCTGTCCACGACACCCACCACCCCAAAACCACCCCCCCATCCACGAACTCCCCCCAGTCCCGCACTCCAAACCACCACCCCCACTCCACCAGTCCCACACTCCACCGTCCACGACATTCCACCAGTCCACGACACTTCACCCCCACACACTCCAAAGTCCAGTTCTTGGAACCGGTTACGCGGACATGAGTCCTGGGGGTGGGGTCAGTGCCTCTTTAAAGGATGGGTGGGGGTGTTGTATTGGGAGGGACCTGCCCCTTTGACCCAATGGTTCAGGGAAAAGGGGCGTCATTGTTTTCGTCCCCCATGATCGGCCAAAAGCAGCAGGTTGGGTCGTTGTATGCATTGTTGTTTTGATCAATACCACCTTTTTGGGGGTCACAATAATTAATAAAATTTATATATATAATATTATATATATATATAATAATATAAATTATTATATTATATATAATATATTATATATATAATTTAAAAAAGTCGGCCGCTCCACGAGCAGGAGCCCCAAAAAAAAAGAAATCCCCAAAAGAAATATTTTTCACTTTCAACACTTCACCTCACCACCAAAAACAAGTTTTTGGGGGTCCTCAGAACACAACATTTTTTGAACTTATCTAAAAAGATACACAAATATCCGTCAAACGCAATATCCGAACCCTTCCTTTAAGTCAGGCTTGTATTTCCTTTTTCCGGGACTCAAGCCGGCTATAAAAAAAAACCGATTTCCCTGAAAACCCCTTCACTAAAAATACCCCGCTCACACTCCAAAAGATGTCAAGCCCAAATCCATTCGTCTCCTTCCATCTAACACGCTCACGCCTCTTGCTGGAAATCCAAGCCCCCACCCCAAAAACCCCTTTTTTCCCCCCCCCCAACCTTTTCGGGAGACCCCTACCCCCCTTTCCCTTTCCCCCACGTTTTACCTCTCCAGTCATTCTACTTTGATCCATTCCCCCCAAATGACCAAAACCTCAACAACCCCTTTCTCCCCCTGATTATTTTTTTTAATCCACACCTTCTCCAAAATTTCCACACTCCGAATTTTCTGCATAATATTTACACCACACTTTGCCTTAGACGACATCTCCATGCCCCAAACGCCTCCCGTTCTGCATTCAAAACCCCAAAGTTCACCCCCAAAAAAGATTTGGTACTACTATATTCATCTTTCCCTTCTTTGCCTCCATAGATAACTTTTTTTGTCTCCCATATACCTCAACGCACCACTCCCCTTTTTCTCCCTCCAGTTCTATGATTAACCTCACCTTTCATAAATCCATCCCCGCCCCCAACCCCAATTCTGAAAAATTCACTTCTTTCCCTACTCCCCTCCCCAATTTGATATCCAAATTTTCTTTATCAAATCATTTGATACCCTCATCACCTTTCTCTTTCTATTTTACTTTTAAATTTCTACCTTTTACACACATTCCCAAACTCATCCACTAACCTTTTCAATTTTTTCTTAGAACTCCCCCTAACATATCATCCAAAAAGCAACTGTGTTTAAACCCATTTTGTATTTGATTCCCCATAACTTAAACCCACCCCCCTCCCGAACTCCCCAGTATTTACTTCTTTTACAACCCCATCTATAAATATATTAAACAACCATGGTGGCATTACACATCTCTGTCTAAGACCTACTTTTACCGGGAAGTAGTCTCCCTCTCTTCTACACACCCTAACCTGAGCCTCACTATCCTCATAAAAACTCTTTACAGCATTTAGTAACTTACCACCTATTCCATATACTTGCAACATCTGCTACATTGCTCCTCTATCCACTCTATCATATGCCTTTTCTAAATCCATAAATGCAATAAAAACTTCCCTACCTTTATCTAAATACTGTTCACATATATGCCTCAATGTAAACACTTGATCTACACATCCCCTACCCACTCTGAAACCTCCTTGCTCATCCGCAATCCTACATTCTGTCTTACCTCTAATTCTTTCAATTATAACCCTACCGTACACTTTTCCTGGTATACTCAGTAAACTTATTCCTCTATAATTTTTACAATCTCTTTTGTCCCCCTTCCCTTTATATAAAGGGACTATACATGCTCGCTGTCAATCCCTATGTACCTTCCCCTCATTCATACATTTATTAAGCAAAAATACCAACCACTCCAACACAATATGCCCCCTGCTTTTAACATTTCTGTCATGATCCCATCAGTTCCAGCTTCTTCACCCCCTTTCATTCTACGTAATGCCTCACGTACCTCTCCCACACTCACATCTTGTTCTTCTTCACTCCTAAAAGATGGTATACCTCCCTGGCCAGTGCATGAAATTACCGCTTCCCTTTCTTCGTCGACATTTAAAAGTTCCTCAAAATATTCTCGCCATCTACCGAAAACCTCCATCTCCCCATCTACTAACTCCCCTACTCTGTTTTTAAGTGACAAATTCATTCGTTCTCTAGGCTTTCTTAACTTGTTTAACTCACTCCAAATTTTTTTCTTATTTTCATTAAAACTCCTTGACAGTGCCTCTCCCACTCTATCATCTGCTCTCCTTTTGCACTCTCTAACCGATCTCTTCACCTTACTTTTACTCTCCATATACTCTACTCTTCTTATAACACTTCTGCTTTGTAAAAAACCTTTCATAAGCTAAACTTTTTCTCTTTTATCACACCCTTTACTTCATCATTCCACCAATCACTCCTCATTCCTCCTGCACCCACCCTCCTATAACCACAAACTTCTGTCCCACATTCTAATACTGCATTTTTAAAACTATTCCAACCCTCTTCAAAAACCCCCCCCCCACTACTCATACTTGCACCAGCCCACCTTTCTCCCAATAATTGCTTATATCTCACCTGAACTTCCGCCTCCCTTAGTTTATACACTTCACCTCCATCTTGCTTGTTGCTGCCATTTTCCTCTTTTCCCCATCTACCTCTTACTCTAACTGTAGCTATATATATATATATATATATATATATATATATATATATATATATATATATATATATTTATATATATATTATAATATATATATATATATATATATATATATTGTATATGCATACACAATTAGCAGTTAATAACATTGGATGAAAGGGACACGAGTAAAAAAGGTAATATTTCATATGGAAACGAATGAGAGGACAGGATGAATATGGAGTTAGTAATGCCGGGCTGGTGAACCAGCAGGGGTATACATGTATAATGAATTATATATAATATATATATAATATATATATATATATATATTATATATATATATATAAAATATATATATGTATATATATATATTATTTTAATATATATATATATATATATATATATATATATATATATATATATATATATATATATATTCCCACTCGGCTCTCACGTGGCATACTAAAAATGCATTGACAGCCTTTTTCACATTTTGGCCACTGGGGGATGGGGGGGGGGTGAAAGGAGATGTTCTATTTTTTTTTTCTAGAGGGAGGGGGTGTGTTTTTTTTGTGTATGTATTATTTTTGGTGACGAGGGTGCATGTGTGATCAATGTGTGTGTGTGTGTGTGTGTGTGTGTGTGTGTGTGTGTGTGTGTGTGTGTGTGTGTGTGTGTGTGTGTGTGTGTGTGTGTGTGTGTGCGTGTTGTGTGTGCGTGTGTGTGTGTTGTGTGTGGTGTGTGTGTGTGTGTGTGTGTGTGTGTGTGTGTGTGTGTGTGTGTGTGTGTGTGCGTGTGGTGTGTGTGTGTGGGTTGTGTGTGTGGTTGTGTGTGTGTGTGTGTGTGTGTGTGTGTGTGTACTCACCTAATTGTACTCACCTAATTGTTGGTTGCAGGGGTCGAGACTCAGCTCCTGGCCCCGCCTCTTCACTGATCGCTACTGGTCCTCTCTCTCTCTCTCTGCTTCCTGAGCTTTGTCATACCTCTTCTTAAAACTATGTATGGTTTCCTGCCTCCACTACTTCACTTGCTAGCTATTCCCACTTGCTGACAACTCTATGACTGAAGAAATACTTCCTAACGTCCCTGTGACTCGTCTGAGTCTTCATCTTCCAGTTGTGACCCCTTGTCCCTGTGTCTTCTCTCTGGAACATCCTATCTCTGTCCACCTTGTCTATTCCCCGCAGTATCTTGTAAGTCGTTATCATGTCTCCCCTGACCCTTCTGTCCTCCAGTGTCGTCAGTCCGATTTCCCTTAACCTTTCCTCGTACGACATTCCCTTGAGCTCTGGGACTAGCCTTGTTGCAAACCTTTGTACTTTCTCTAACTTCTTGACGTGCTTGACCAGGTGTGGGTTCCAGACTGGTGCTGCATACTCCAGTATGGGCCTAACATACACAGTGTACAGTGTCTTGAACGATTCCTTATTAAGGTATCGGAACGCTATTCTCAGGTTTGCCAGGCGCCCGTATGCTGCAGCGGTTATTTGGTTTGATGTGTGCCTCCGGTGATGTGCTCGGTGTTATGGTCACCCCAAGGTCTTTCTCCCTGAGTGAGGTCTGTAGTCTTGTCCACCTAGCCTATACTCTGTCTGCGGTCTTCTTTGCCCCTCCCCAATCTTCATGACTTTGCATTTGACTGGATTGAATTCGAGAAGCCAGTTGCTGGACCACATGTCCACCTGTCCATGTCTCTTTGCAGTCCTGCCTCATCCTCGTCCGATTTAATTCTTCTCATCAACTTCACGTCATCTGCGAACAGGGACACTTCAGAGTCTCTTCTTCCATCATGTCGTTCACATATATCAAAAATAGCACTGGTCCTAGAACTGACCCCTGTGGGACCCCGCTCGTAACAGGCGCCCACTGTGATACCTCTTAAACGTACCATGACTCGTTGCTGCCTCCCTGTCAGGTATTCCCTTATCAATTGCAGTGCCCTCCCTTTTACGTGCGCCTGATCCTCCAGCTTCTGCACTAATCTCTTGTGGGGAACTGTGTCAAAGGCCTTCCTGCAGTCTAGGAAAACGCAATCTACCCACCCCTCTCTCTCGTGTCTTACTTCTGTTACCTTGTCATAAAACTCCAGGAGGTTTGTGATACAAGATTTGCCTTCCATGAACCCATGCTGGTTTTCATTTATAATACTTGTTCCTTTCCAGGTGTTTCGACCACTCTCCTCCTGATAATCTTCTCCATGACTTTGCACACAATACATGTCAGAGACACAGGTCTGTAGTTTAGCGCCTCGTTTCTGTTTCCTTTCTTAAATATGGGGACTACATTATCTGTCTTCCATTTCTCAGGTAGTTGCCCAGTTTCAAGGGATGTGTTGGAGATTTCGGTTAGAGGCACACACAACATCTCTGCTCCTTCTCTAAGGACCCATGGGGAGATGTTGTCCGGTCCCATCGCCTTTGAGGTGTCAAGGTCACTTAGAGCTTCTTCACTCTCCTCCTCAGTTGTTCGTATGTCATCTAACACTTGTTGGTATATTCCCTCTTGATGTTCCCATCTGTGCTGTCTTCCCACAGCCCTTCCTGTCTCTACTGTAAAAGCTTCCTTAAATCTCCTGTTCAGCTCCTCACATACCTCCTGATCATTTCTTGTGAGTTCTCCACCTTCTGTCCTTAATCTGATCACCTGGTCTTTGACTGTTGTCTTCCTCCTGATGTGGCTATACAACAGTTTCGGGTCAGTCTTGATTCTCGATGCTATGTCATTTTCATACTGTCGCTGGGCCTCCCTCCTTACCTGTGCGTACTCATTCCTGGCTCTGCGACTGATCTCCCTATTTCGTGTGTTCTCTGCCTTCTGTACTTTTTCCATTCTCTATTGTGTGTGTGTGTGTGTGTGTGTGTGTGTGTGTGGGGTGGGGTGTGTGTGTGTGTGGACTTGGATCCAGCTGATCGGTGTTCCAGAACCTCTTCCCAATGATAATATAATTGTAGTGATTATTATTATTATTATTATTATTATTATTATTATATTATTATTATTATTACTATTATTATTATGGTTTATTATTATCATCATTATTAAGATTATCAGTTTTATTTACTTCATTAATATTACTGTTATTATTTCCTTCTGCATTTTATTATTATTATTATTATTATTAATTATTATTATTATTTTTATTATTTATTACTATTATTCGAATTAAGCTTTTAATTATTTTCCTCACTGACTAATTCCAACTTTTTTAAGTCTCCTTTTACGTCAGTGTTTTTGTCTATATTTCATGAGTGATTTCTGTTAATGAGAAAAATAATATTAATTCGTTATGGAAATATTATTAATCCACTGTTCATTAGGAAAAATAATAAATACTATTTATGAAGAATTTCGATGTGAGTTCAGAATTTCTTTGTTTTTGTGAAATTAATTAATTTTAGTACGCTACTATTATTGCTAGTATACTACAACTACTGCTGCTGCTGCTACTTTGACTATTACCACTAATAACAAGTACTATTGCTGCTGTTACTAATAGTACTATTACTACTACCTGGACCCAAGGTATTACTGATTTCCATCCTCTTCCTTACTTTTTGTTTTATTATTAATATTATATAGATACAACTATTGCTACTAACGCTGAGACTATTTTATTTTTGGTCAGTCTCCTGATAGTAGTATATTAAAGATAACTATTAACTGTCTCCAACTACCACTAAAACTATCTTTGTATCTACTATTTCCCAACTGCAACCACTTGCAACTTGCTATTATAAAACTCTACAGCTACAATATATCATCACTATTACTACAATTACATTAATAAAACTACTACTAGTAATTAATAATAACTACTAGCTACTTGCCATTACTATTACTATTGCATCACAAATAGTCCCCAAGATCAAAACAGCCACCTTAACCCTTTTCTGGCGCACTCTCCCCACTAACCTGGCTGGTACACACCTGAATTTCATCCCCATTAACTCTCTGACCCACTGGACCGCATTAAAACACTGACGTCAACACTTCTGGTTAATATACATTATACTTTGATATAAGCGTTACCACCGGATAACCCAGGGGGGAGATGACGGATGATAACCCGGTATAGGTTATACCATGCTATGTTGATAGGAGTGAAAACGGTGTGTTTGTGTGTGCACTTCACCTAGTTGTGGTTGCAGGGTGATTCAACAGCTCCTGGCCCTCCGCTTCTTCACTGGACGTACTAGGTCACTCTTCCCAGCTTCATGGATTTATCATACATCTTCTCAGCTATGTATGGATCCTGTCGTCCACTACATCCCTTCTCAAGGTTATTGCACTTCCAACAACTCCTGTGACTAAGAAATACTTCCTAACATCCCTATGATTCATCTGACTGTTAACCTCCAGTTGTGACCCCTTGTTGCTGTGTCCCATCTCTGGAACATTCTGTCTCTGTCCACCTTGTCGATTTCTCTCGGTTATTTTTACAAGTACGTATCATATCCCCCCCTATCTCTCTCTCCTGTCCTCCAGTGTCGAAAGGTCGATTTCCCGAACCTCTCCTCGTAGCAGTCGTAGCTCCGGGACTAGTCTTGTTGAAAACCTCTACAACCTTCTCTAATTTCCTTACGTTCTGGCCATGTGTGGGTCCCAAACTGGTGCTGGGCATGTGTGTGTGTGTGTGTGGTGTGTGCGTGTGTGTGTGTGTGTGTGTTGTGTGTGTGTGTGTGGGTGTGTGTGTGCGTGTGTGTGTGTGTTGTGTGTGTGTGTGTGTGTGTGTGGTGTGTGGTGCGGTGTGTGTGTGTGTGTGTGTTGGTGTGTGTGTTGTGTGTGTGCGCGTGTGTGGGTGTGTGTGAGGGTTGTGTGTGTGTGTTGCGTGTGATGTGTGTGTGTGTGTGTGTGGTGTGCGTATGTGTGTGTGTTGTGGGTGCGTGGGTGTGTGTGTGGTGTGTGTGTGTGTGTGCGTGTGGTGTGTGTGTGTTGTGTGTGTGCGTGTGTGGGTGTGTGTGTGTTGTGTGTGTTGTGCGTATTGTGTGTGTGTGTTGCGGGTGTGTGTGTTGTGTGTGTTGTTGTGTGTGTGTGGTGTGTGATGTGCGTGTGTGTGGTGTGTGGTGTGTGTGGTGTGTGTGCGTGTGTGTTGTGGTGTGGTGTGTGTGTGTGTGTGGTGGCGTGTGTGTGTGTGTGTGGTGTGTGTTGTGTTGTGTGTTGTGTGTATTGTTGTGGTGTCTGTTGTGTGTGTGTGTGTGTGTGTGTGTTGTGTGTGGTGTGTGTGTGTGGTGGTGTGTGTGTGTTGTGTGCGTGTGTGTGTGTGTGTGTGTTGTGTGTGTGTGTGTGTGTGTGTGTTGTGTGTGTGTGTGCGTGGTGTGGCGTGGGTGTGTGTGTGTGTGTGTGTGTGTGTGTGTGTGTGTGTGTGTGTGTGTGTGTGTGTGTGTGTGTATGGTGTTGTGAGTGTGTGTGTGTGGGGTGTTGTGTGTGTGTGTGTGTGTGGGTTGCGTGTGTGTGTGTGTGTGTGTGTGTGTGTGTGTTGTGTGTTGCGTGTGTGTTGTGTGTGTGTGTGTGTGTGTGGTGTGTGTGTGTGTGTGTGTGTGTGAGTGCGTGTGTGTGTGTGTTGTGTGTGTGTGTTGTGATGACCGAAAAGACCACAGGCCGCGTTCGTATGAAAATCTGATCGAATCGGAATTGCCGTTTCCGTGGACCATAAATCCGCAATATAGCAGATGGAGAGAGAGAGAGAGAGAGAGAGAGAGAGAGAGAGACTCCTGTCCAAAGATCAAGACTGCCCTCTTGGGCTGTGTTGTAAAGTTGCAGCTAAGATAATCCATCACAGGGAAGCACTTCATGAGCTCCTCAAATCATTAGATAACCTACAAGCTATTGTAGAAGGTCAGTGCAAGCCTACATTAAGTGACGTAAGCTGCTCAGCTGATGGTGACACTATTGACAAAGACTGGAAGTCCCACACTGAGCTTAACTCAGGGGTAAACATCTGGTGGAATTCTGTCATCGCTAAGGTCCCACAGACTGACAGAGTTCAAAACACTACCTTTGGGGAATTCTAAACACAATTCCTCTGACCACCACAGAGGGAACAAATTCCTCTTCCCAGAAAACGTGGGAAGCCTTGGATCTTTTTAATTCTCCTACACCTGACATCTCTGTCAGCCACTGCCAGTCTATTGACAGTGCCATACCATCTCTGATCCTACACCTGTCAGCACACCTGCCGATACTATTCTAGAATCTGGTAGTAGTGCTTCGACAGCAAGCTCTGAGCCAGGAGTTTCTCCACCAGAGAAGGGTTGCAGTTAGTGATCAGGGAACTATCACTGCCCCCTGATCCCCCTGCTGCGCCGAAGTACGAACAGCAGGGACACATCTGTCGGGAAACTGGAAGGGGCCCGAGGTAGAGGACGTGGAGGGGGGACGTGGTGGAGGAAGACTTACAGCCGTCTCACCCTCCACTAACACAGTTCCAGCGGCAGAACCCGAGGACAAATCTGCGAAACACAGGAGGTAAAAACAATCCTAGTCCACCCTCCCAGGCACCTAGGCTGTGCTCTCGCTGTCACCGGAAGGGGCACTCTGCCAACAACTGCCTGCGAGATACCAGGTGTAACTACTGCTACAAGAAAGGACTAAGGAGGACCAGTGTCGGAAGAAAAAAAGGAACTTGACAGACAGGGCCCACCTGTTTAAAACCCTGTTCTCAGAACAAACCAGCAGGATCTTGAATTGGTAAACACTCTCACACGTCACTCACTTAGCTACTCCTATCCCAGCCCAGCAGGTGGGATTGGGCCTTATACAAGACCACAGACCTACATCCCTGCAGCTGCCTCAGTACCCTACCTCTCCAAGGGCAGGCCCCTTAAAATTCCCTACACATCCCACCACCTCGAGCTGACCACTTCATATGAGGAGCCAGTCTTCAGCATCCTGTCGGCCAACATTAGAGGTTTCATTACAAATTGTTGGAGAGCTCACCCCATAGCTTTGTGAACACTCGACGTCCCGACATGATAGCTGTTGTTAAAAACATTTTTGGATGACAGGACTCCAAGAAAATTTTGCAAGAATTGCTGGCTACCCCTCTTGGATGAGAAGAGACAGGCAAGGGCAAGGAGGTGGTGTTGCTGTTGTGCTTCTCTAAAAGTGTTCATCCCCGCACTTAGATGTTGCCACCCCTACACTTCTTGAAATGATGTTCTTCAAGCTCTGTATAAACACTAGAAACCTCGGGCTAGCATGTGCAATGTACAGACCTCAGTGGCAACATGCAGACCTATAAAATTCCTAATGGAAAATATTGACTCCCTTCTGCTACAAACAACTGTCAACATATTATAATTGTTGGTGACCTCAACCAGCACCTTTACAGAGGGACTTTGATGACCTTCTTGCAGTGTTTGACATGAGAAACTTTGTTGATTTCCCTACTCAATCTCTGGCTCCTCCCTTGCCCAGTAGTGAGTGATCTGGCAAAAGGCTAGTCACTTGTCAACCCCTCGGGTACGTTGGATCGTCTGACCACAAGGTGTTTTTACCACACTTAAGATCCCAACAGAACGAGGTGAGGAGTCCACACGCACAACTGGCTATGGGAAAGAGGAAATTTGGCCAGCCCTTTGCTCTGAGCTCGCCACCACCGACTGGAATGCTCTTCTCCAGGGGGATTGACAACCAAGTGAAAGCCTTCACTGGACACATCCTTAATCTGCAACAAAAAACACATTCCTCACCGGCAATATGTGACAAGCCTACAGATCAAGCCTTTGGTTTGGCTTTCGTTGTAGAGGGGGGCTGTACTGCTAAGTACAAAGCATGGCGAAGGTATAGAGACATCCTTACCACCTATAACGGAACTTGCACATGCAAGCCTGTAGGCATATGGGTGTGTTCAAAAGTGGGCCCATTGCTAAATGGGAGTTGGACACTAAAAGAAAGTTAGCATCAGGTAGGGTAGGCCCCCAAACCTGGTGGTCCCTGGTCAAGGACAGACAAGGTTATCTGCCTGATGAACTTATTCCACCTCTAAATCGACAGGATGGGCCACCTCTTTCTAGGTAGTCAAGAGAAAGCGGACCTCTTTGCTGAACACTTTGCTACCAAAATGCAAGTTCCTGATCCAGCAAGGGACCCTCCTTGGCTAGCTGCAAGAACTGTGTCAAAACTGTCAGGGGTGGAACAATAAGGCAGGAGGAGGTGCATTTCCTTCTTAAATCACTTGACCAAGAAAAGGCTGTGGGCCCAGACAGTTGAGCCCAAGATTGTTGAGAAGATGTGCAGACCAGCTAGCAGCACCTCTAACTCGCATCTTTCAACACTGCCTAGTACAGTGCAAAAAGGCCCTCTCCATGGAAAGAGGCAAATGGATGTCCCTGTTCACAAAAAGAAGAGCAGAGGCAGAAATCAGCAAACTACAGACCATGGTCACTCCTGTCAATCACTGGTAAAATCCTTGAGACATAACTCAAGACAAATGACAGATTTTTTTGACTACCACTCACTACTTTGTGATCGTCAATATGGGCTTCAGGAAAGGTTACTCTGCTGCTGATCTGTTGTTAAACCTCTCCACTAAGTGGCACCAGTCCAAATGGATTTAATCCAAAAGTCAGCTGTGTGGTGCACTGGACATTGCTGGCGCTTTCGACCGGTGTGGCACCAGGGCCTCTTAGCAAAACTTCAAGCACTGGTAATTGCAGGCTCTACGCTATGTCTCCTTTAAATGATTACCTTCATGGTAGATCTCTAAGTGTAGTCCTCAATGGAACGGAATCAGCAAGACATCCTATTGGGGCAAGCGTTCCACAAGGAAGTGTGCTGGGTCCACTGTTATGGAATGTCTACTTCAAACGACCTTCTTCATCTCATCCCAGAATCACATGCATATGCAGACGACTGTACACTGACATTCACTTATCCAAGAGAAGAAATGCCAGCTGCTTAAGCTACATCAATCACCAGCTGAGAGCTATATTTAGCTTGGGGAAATAGATGGCAAGTAACATTTGCACCTGAGAAAAAAGCAAATGATGATCGTCTCTAGGCACCATGATGGTAAAATGCTGGGCAGTTTGTTTAAGGATTGAATGGGAGGATGTTGGCACCTGGAGAAGAAGTTGTTATCCTGGGGGTTTAAATTTGACTCCAAACTAACCATGAAGAACCATGTTGTAAATTTTTGCAAACAAGGCAGCCAGGAAGCTTACAGCACTTCGCCGTATCGCATTGCTTGACAGTAGGGGGTTTCAAGATCCTGTAAGAGGCACAAGTACGCTCACACCCTTTAGTATGCTCCACTTTTTGGTTTTCCTGTCCCCCTCTCATCTGCGACTGCTTGAAGAGTAAGGACAGAGCAAGACGTCTCATCTCTCGCCTGGACCCATCCTGGATGGATCTGTCATTTCAGCAGAGCCTTCAACATGGAGGGATGGGGGTGGCCTTACTGTTATGTACAAGGCCAATATTGTCAAAAAAAACACACTTGGATCCACTTCGAGGACAGCGCGAAACAAGCTTTTATGCCACAAGACGGGCAGAAAGCAGCAAAATTCACTCTGGCTGTACCCTCTCCAGAACATCACTCCATCTGAGATCATACATACCCCGGAAAGACTCGAGTATGGAACACATTCGTACAGCATAATGATGTCAACGAGATAACGTCAGTTGATCAAATGAAAATGCTGGCCCACAGATGGCTCCAACTTCATCCTGTTCCCTACTTGTATGTCTCATAACAATAAAAAATGCTTTTTAAATGAGCTGATGTAGGTAACAGCTCTTAGCTTTTTCAATAAAGTTAGGAATCCTTAACCTGTAAATAGTTTTTCAAAAAAGCTAGGGATCCTTAACCTTGTCAAACCAATGTGTAAAAAAAAAAAAAAAAAAAAAAAAAAAAAAAAAAAAAAAAAAAAAAAAAAAAAAAAAAGAGAGTGAGGGGGGGGGAGGGGGGGGTAGGCGAAGCCCGAGGAAAGAAAAGAGAAGAGACCAAAAAAGAAGAAAAAAAAGGGGAGAAGGTAAATAAAAAAAAGAAGGAAACAGAAGCAAAAAATTTAAACAGGGAAAGAAGCAGGGAAAAAAACTGCAAGAATCGATAAACAAAAGAAAACAAATGGGCATATCGAACACGGGGGAATAAAAGCAAAATTTGGGGAAGAATCAGTTAAAAAAAAAAAATAAAAGAATTACAATTGAACAAGAAAACAAAAACGAAGGGGATAAATACGAAAAAAAAAATAAAAAATCTTAATCATAAATTAAAATTTAAAAATAATTTAAAAATAATAATAATAATAAAATTTTAATTTAAAAATTTAAAAATAATAATAATAATAAAATAATAAAAAATTATTATTTTATTATTATCATCATTTTAAAAGGGGTAAATAAAAAGAATTTGGGGAAAATTTGGGGTCGAGAAAAGGGGAAAAAGAAAGGGAAAAAAGAAGAAAATGGGGTTTAAAAAATAAAAAAAAACGTGGAAAAGGGAGGACGAGGGAAACAGAAGCAAAAAAGGGGGAACAAGGGGAAGGGCGAGAGAAAAGATTTGGAAAAAACAGAGAAAAAGGACAGGGGGAAAGAGGGAAAACAAAACAAAAAGGGGAACAGGAAAAAATAAGAAGAGGAGTGTCTGAGGGGAAAAAGTTGGGGGGGAAAAAAGGGAAAGCAGGGGTTGGCCCGGTCAATTTTTAGGGAAAGGGGGGGAGGGGGAGTGTAGTGGACATATTGGAGGGAGGGAGGGAGGGAGGGGGGGGAGGGGGAGGGGGGAGGGAGGGGGTGTTTGGGGACATGCTGGGAAAGAAAGGAGGGGAGGGGGGAAAGGGGGCAAGGAAGGATGGGGAAGAGAGTGAAGGGGGAGGGGAAATGAGGGAAGTAGAGAGGGAAGATGATGTTTGTAAGAATGAGTGGGATAATGAAAAAAAACATTTTAAACTCTTTTTTTTAAACTTTTTTTAACCTTTTAGCTAAAGTGGGGGGAAGGAAAAAAGAAAGAAAGAAGGGGGGAAGAGGAAAAAAAAGAGAGGAGAGGAGAAAGGAAAAAGGAGAGGAGAAAAGAGAGAGATGAGAGAAAGAAAGAAGGGGAAAAAAAGGGGAAAAGAGAGGAGAGAGGGGAGAGTGAGAGGGAGGGGGAGAGAGAAGATAAAAAGAGAGAAAAGAGAGAGAGAGACAGAGGGCAGAGTGAAAGTGGTTTTCGACTGACAAAAAAAGGGGGGAAAAAAAAATTAGCTCTAAGATTAGTTTTTAACTACAAAAATTTTCTTAACCCTCCCTCATCCCCCAAAACCCCCCCCCAAACCCCCCCCACCTCCCCCCCCCGAGAGGGCCCTTTTGAGGCCATTAGTCCCATACAGCTAACTACTGGGGGTTTTTGGGAGTATAACCTTTTATTTGTCCTTCTGCCCTCTCCGACGAGACCCCGAGGGGGAGCGGGCTTACAAAACAGGGTAGGGGTGTGACCCAAGTGGGCCAAGGGGGGCCAAAGAAATTATCCTAAGTGTCTTGGAGGGGGTTTTGAGGGGTTTATTAGTGTGTGTGTGGTGTTTTGTGTCTGTGTTTTTCCTGTCTTGTGTCTGTGTTTTGTCTTTTGGGCTGTGGGTTTTGTCTTGTGTCTGTGTTTTTGTGTCTGTGTTGTTTTCTTGTGTTTTGTGTTGTGTCTTGTGTCTGTGTTGTGTTTTTGTCTGTGTTGTGTTTGTTTTCTGTGTTGTGGGCTTGTGTCTGTGTTGTGTCTTTTGTTTGGTTGTGTCTTGTGTCTTGTTTGTGTGTCTGTTTTTAGTGTCTTGTGTCTGTGTTGGGTTTGTGTCTGTGTTGTGTGTCTGTGTTGTGTGTTGTGTCGTTTGTTTTTCTTGTTGTATCTTTGTCTGTGTTTTGTCTTTTGTCTGTGCGTGTCTTGTGTCTGTGTTGGTGTCTGTGAAGTGTCTTGTGTTGTGTTTTGTCTTGTGTCTGTGTTTTTGTGTCTGTGTTGTGTCTTGTGTTGTGTTGTGTGTCTGTGTTGTTTTCTTGTGTCTGTGTTGTGTCTTGAGTCTGTGTTGTTTACCTGGAGTTTACCTGGAGAGAGTTCCGGGGGTCAACGCCCCCGCGGCCCGGTCTGAGACCAGGCCTCCTGGTGGATCAGAGCCTGATCAACCAGGCTGTTGCTGCTGGCTGCACGCAAACCAACATACGAGCCACAGCCCGGCTGATCCGGAACTGACTTTAGGTGCTTGTCCAGTGCCAGCTTGAAGACTGCAGGGGTCTGTTGGTAATCCCCCTTATGTGTGCTGGGAGGCAGTTGAACAGTCTCGGGCCCCTGACACTTATTGTTGGTCTCTTAACGTGCTAGTGACACCCTGCTTTTCATTGGGGGGATGGTGCATCGTCTGCCAAGTCTTTTGCTTTCGTAGTGGGTGATTTTCGTGTGCAAGTTCGGTACTAGTCCCTCTAGGATTTTCCAGGTGTATATAATCATGTATCTCTCCCTCCTGCGTTCCAGGGAATACAGGTTAGGAACCTCAAGCGCTCCCAATAATTGAGGTGTTTTATCTCCGTTATGCGCGCCGTGAAAGTTCTCTGTACATTTTCTAGGTCGGCAATTTCACCTGCCTTGAAAGGTGCTGTTAGTGTGCAGCAATATTCCAGCCTAGATAGAACAAGTGACCTGAAGAGTGTCATCATGGGCTTGGCCTCCCTAGTTTTGAAGGTTCTCATTATCCATCCTGTCATTTTTCTAGCAGATGCGATTGATACAATGTTATGGTCCTTGAAGGTTGAGATCCTCCGACATGATCACTCCCAGGTCTTTGACGTTGGTGTTTCGCTCTATTTTGTGGCCAGAATTTGTTTTGTACTCTGATGAAGATTTAATTTCCTCATGTTTACCATATCTGAGTAATTGAAATTTCTCATCGTTGAACTTCAATTGTTTTCTGCAGCCCACTGAAAAGATTTGGTTGATGTCTGCCTGGAGCTTTGCAGTGTCTGCAATGGAAGACACTGTCATGCAGATTCGGGTGTCATCTGCCAAAGGAAGACACGGTGCTGTGGCTGACATCCTTGTCTATGTCGGATATGAGGATGAGGAACAAGATGGGAGCTAGTACTGTGCCTTGTGGAACAGAGCTTTTCACCGTAGCTGCCTCGGACTTTACTCTGTTGACGATACTCTCTGTGTTCTGTTAGTGAGGAAATTATAGATCCATCGACGACTTTTCCTGTTATTCCTTTAGCACGCATTTTGTGCGCTATTACGCCATGGTCACACTTGTCGAAGGCTTTTGCAAAGTTGTTTATATTCCCTTGCATTTTTTGTCTTTAGTGCTTTGGCCCTTTCGTAGTGGCCAATGTTGGACAGCAGGGCGACCTGTTTAAAACCCATGTTCCCCTGGGTTGTGAAAGAGGGTTTCTGATGCGTGGTGATCTTGCTTCTTAGGCCCCCTTTCAAAGATTTTTATGAATGGGATGTTAGTGCTTTTGGTTTCTGTAGTTCTTTCTGTTGCTTTACTCCCCCCTTTGTGGAGGGGGGCTATGTCTGTTGTTTTAGAAAACTGTGGGACGCCCCCGTGATGCCCCCTTCCCCTAGGAGGAAAAGGTGTGATAGGGGTTTTGAGTTCTTGAGGGAAACAAAAGGTTCATGGTTGGCCCTGGGGCGAGTGCAGGGCATGTCTTTACGCCGTTAAGTTTTTGGGCTTTGGTAAATCGGATGGTTTTGTGTTATAAAAATTTTGTGGTCCCCAAAAAAAATTCTTTTGATCTTCGCTCCAGTCTGGTTAGCGGCTTGAAAAAAAACTGAGTCATTTTGGGACTTGAGTAGCTCACTCTTTTCCCTTGTTTCTCGGGTGGCCCCCTCTTGTTTAAAGTAGGGGCCAATAGGGGCGTTGTTCTCGATTTTGATTTGGATGGGAGAAGAAATACTTTGGGTTTCTTTCGATTTTTTTTATGGCTTTTAGTTTTCCGCGATTCCTGACTTAAAGGATTTTTTTAGCTTAATTTCGAGCTTGTATTTCTTGACCAGTGTCCCCTACGCATTTCAGATATATTGACCTTTTTTAGCCCCCCTTGTTATTCTTTTCCGTCGCCTGTAAAGGGAAAGCGCCTGTTTTTCAGTTTTACTTCTCTCCTTCCTTTGTTTTTATCTGTTTTGTGTTTTGTGTTGTGTTGTGTTTGTTCTGTGTTGTGTCTTGGTTGTGTTGTGTTGTGTCTGTGTTGTGTCTTGTGTCTTTTGGTCTTGTTCTGTGTTGTGTCTTGTTCGGTTGTGTTTGTGTCTGTGTTGTGTCTTGTGTCTGTGTTGTGTTTGTGTCTGTGTTGTTCTTTGTCTGTGTTGGTCTTGTGCTGTGTTGTGTCTTGTGTCTGTGTTGTGTTTTGTTTTGGGCTTGTATCTTTTTTGTGTTTGTATCGTGCTGTGTCTTGTGTTGTGTTGTGTGTCTGTTTTTGTGTTTGGGGCTGTGTTGTGTTTGTGTCTGTTTTGTGTCTTGTACGTGTTGTGTTTGGTTGTGTTGTGTGTCTGTGTTGTGTCTTGTGTCTGTGTTGGTGTCTTGTTGTGTTTGTGTCTGTGTTGTGTGTCTTGTTGTGCTTTTGTCTGGTTGTGTTTGTGTCTGTTTTGTATCTTGTTCTGTGTTGTGTCTTGTGTCTGTGTTGTGTTTTGTGTTGTGTTGTGCTTGTTCTGTGTTGTGTCTTGTATCTGTGTTGTGTCTTGTATCTGTGTTGTGTCTTGTTTCTGTGTTTTGTGTCTTGTTTTCTGTGTGTGTCTTTTTGTTGTGTTGTTTTGTCCAGTGTTGTGTTTGGTTGGTTGGTTTGTGTCTGTTTGTGTTTGTGTCTGTGTTGTGTTTTGTCTGTGTTGGTCTTGTGTCTGTGTTGATTTGTATCTGGTGTGCTTGTGTCGTGTGGTTTGTGTCTGTGTTGTTTTGTTTTGGTTTTTGTGTCTTTTCTGGTTGTGTCTTGTGTCTTTGTTGTGTTTGTGTCTGTGTTGTGTCTTGGTCTGTGTGTGTTTTGCGTCATGTTGTGTCTTATTCTGTTGTGTTTGTGTCGTGTTGCGTCTTGTGCTGTTTTGTGCTTGTGTCTTGTTGTGTCTTTGTCTGTGTTGTGTCTTGTGTCTGTGTTGTGCGTTGTGTTGTGTCTTGTGTCTGTGTTATGTCACTGTGTTGTGCCTTGTGTCTGAGTTGTGTTTTGTGTCGTGTTGTTTTTGTGTCTGTGTGTGTCTTGTGTCTGTGTTGTGTCTTGTGTTGTGTTGTGTTTGTATTGTGTTGTGTCGTGTTGGTTGTGTCTTGTGTCTGTGTTGTGTCTTGTGTTGTGTTGTGTGTCTGGTTGTTTTCTTGTGTTGGTTGTTCTTGTGCTTGTGTGTCTTGTGTCTGGTTGTGTCTTTATCTGTGTTGTGTTTGTGTCTGTTTTGGTCTTGGTCTGTGTTGTGTTTGTGTCTGTGTTGGTCTTGTGCCTGTGTTGTGTCTTGTGTCTGTGTTGGTGCGTGTTGTGGCTTGTGTCTGTGTTATGTCATGTGTTGTGCCTTGTGTCTGGTTGTGTTTGTGTTGTGTTGTGTCTTGGTCTGTGTTGTGTCTTGTGTCGTGTTGTGTCTTGTGTCTGTTTTGTGTTTGTATTGTGTTGTGTTGGTCTGTGTTGTGTCTTGTGTCTGTGTTGTGTTTGGTCTGTGTTGTGTGTTGTGTTGTGTCTTGTGCTTGTTGTGTGTCTGTGTTGTGTCTTTTTTTGGGTGTTGTGTGTCTGTGTTGTGTCTTGTGTCTGTGTTGTGTGTCTGTGTTGTGTCTTGTGTCTGTGTTATGTTTGTATCTGTGTTGTGTTTGTGTCTGTGTTGGTGTCTGTGTTGTGTCTTGTGTCTGTGTTGTGTGTCTGTGTTGTGTCTTGTGTTGTTTTGTGTCTTGTGTCTGTGTTGTGTTTTGGTCTGTGTTTTTTTGTGTCTGGTTGTGTTTTGTATTGTTTTTGTGTCTTTTGTCTTGTTGTGTCTTGTGTCTTGTTGTTTTTTTGTGTCTGGTTGTGTCTGTGTTTGGGTTGTGTTTGTGTCTGTTTTGTGTCTTGTATCTGGTTGTGTCTTGTGTCTTGTTGTGTTTTGTGTCTTTTTTTGTGTCTTGTATCTGTGTTGTGTCTTGGTCTGTTTTGTGTTTTGTGTTGTGTTGTGTTTGTACTGTGTTGTGTCTTTATCGGGTTTTGTGTCTTGTTCTGTGTTGTGTCTTGTGTCTGTGTTGTGTTTTGGTGTCTGTGTTTGTTTTTGTGTTGTGTTGTGTGTTTGTTTGTGTTTGTATCTGTGTTGGTTTGTGTCTGTGTTGTGTCTTGGCTGTGTTGTGTCTTGTGTCTGGTTTTGTGTGTCTGTTTGTGTTTGTGTCTGGTTGTGTTTGTATCTGTGTTTGTGTTTGTGTCTGTTTTGTGTATTGTGTCTGTGTTGTGTCTTGTGTCTGTGTTGTGTGTCTTGTTGTGCTTGTGTCTGTTTGTTCTTGTGTCTGTGTTGTGTTTGTGTTGTGTTGTGTCTTGTATCTGTGTTGTCCCTTGTGTCTGTGTTGTGTTTGTGTTGTGTTGTGTCTTGTGTCTGTGTTGTGTCTTGTGTCTGTGTTGTGCCCTGTGTTGTGTTGTGTTTGTGTCTGTGTTGTGTTTTGTTTTGTTGTGTCTTGTGTCTCGTTGTGTGTCTGTCTGTGTCTTGTGTCGGGGGTTTTTTTTGATCTGTGTGTGTATTGTGTCTGTGTTGTGGTCTGGTTGTTTTTTGGGTTTTTGGGTTGGGGTGTCTGTGTTGTTTTTGTGCTGTGTGTGTTTGTGTCGTGTTGTGTCTTTATCTGTGTTGGTCTTGTGTTGTTTTGTGTATTGGTCTGTGTTGTGGTCTGTGTTGTGTTTTGTGTTGTGTTGTGTGCTGTGTTGTGTTTTGTGTCTGTGTTGTTCTTGTGTCTGTGTTGGTTTTGTGTTGTGTTGTGTCTTGTGTCGTTTGTGTCTTGTGTCTGTGTTGTGTCTTGTTCTGTGTTGTGTTTTGTGTCTGTGTTGTGTCTTGTTTGGTTTGTGTTTGTGTCTGTTTTGTGTTTCTGTGTTGTGTTTGTGTCTGGTTGTGTTTTGTATCTGTATTGTGTTTTGTGTTGTTTTGGTATTGTGTCTGTGTTGTGCTTGGTCGTGTTGTGTTTTGTGTTGTTTTTTGTGTCTGGTTGTGTCTTGTGTCGTGTTGTGTCTTGTATCTGTGTTGTGTTTGTGTCTTTTTGTGTTTTGTGTCTGTGTTGTGGGGTCTGTGTTGTGTCTTGTCTGTTTTGTGTTTTGTGTCTGTGTTGTGTCTTGTGTTGTGTTTGTCTTTGTCTGTGTTTTTTTGTCTGTTTTGGGTTCTTGTTTTTCTGTTTGTGTCTTGTATCTGTGTTGTGTCTTTTTTGTGTTTTTGTCTTGTTTGTGTTGTGTCTTGTGTCTGTGTTGGTTTTTATTGTGTTGTGTCTTGTTCTGTGTTGTGTTTGTGGTGTTGTGTTTGTGTCTGTGTTGTGTTTGGTCTGTTTTGTGTCTTGTTCGTGTTGTGTCTTGTGTCTGTTTTGTTTTTGTGTCTGCGTTGGTCTGGTCTGTGTTGTGTTTGTGTCTTTTTTGTGTCTTGTGTCTGTGTTGTGTCTTGTATCTGTGTTGTGTTTTGTGTCTGTGTTGTGTCTTGTATCTTTTTGTGTCTTGTGTTGTGTTGTGTCGGGGTTCTGCGTTGTGTTTTGTGTCTGTGTTGTGTTTGGTCTTTTTGGGTGTCTTGTGTTGTTTTTGTGTTTGTACGGGTTGTGTTTTGTGCTGTGTGTGTCTTGTATTGTGTTGTGTTTGGTCTGTGTTGTGTTTGTATCTGTTTTTGGTGTCTTGTGTCTGTTTGGGTTTTCTTGTGTCTGCGTTGGTTTGTTTTGTGTTGGTTTTGTGTCTGGTTGTGTTTTGTGTCTGTTTTGTGTTTTGTATCTGTGTTGGTTTTGTTTTGGGTTTTGGGTTCTTGTTCTTTGTTGTGTTTGTATCTGTGTTGTGTTTGTTTGTGTTGTGTTTGTATCTGTGTTTGTTTGTGTGTGTTTGTCTTGTATCTTTTTTGTGTCTTGTGTCTGTGTTGTGTTTGTGTCTGCGTTGTGTCTTGTTCTGTTTTGTGTTTTGTGTCTGTGTTGTGTCTTGTGTCTGTGTTGTGTTTGTATCGTTTTGTGTCTTGTGTCTGTGTTGTGTCTTGTGTTGTGTTGTGTCTTGTGTCTATTTTGTGTCTTGTATCGTGTTGTGTTTGGGTTGTTTTGTTCTTGTTTTGTTTTTGTGTCTTGTGTCTGTGTTGGTCTTGTATCTGTGTTGTGTCTTGTGTCTGTGTTGTGTCTTTGTTGCGTTGTGTTTGTGTCTGTGTTGTGTCTTGTGTCTGTGTTGTGTCTTGTGTCTGTGTTGGTTTGTTCTGGTTGTGTTTTGGTCTGTTTTGGTTTGGTTATGTTGTGTTTTTGTATCTGTGTTGTGTCTTGTGTCTGTGTTGTGTCTTGTATCTGTGTTGTGTTTGTGTCTGTGTTGTGTTTGTATCTGTGTTGTGTCTTTACTGTTTTTGGTCTTGGTCTGTGTTGTGTTTGTTCTAGTTGTGTCTTTGTCTGTGTTGTGTTTTGTGTCGTGTGTGTTTGTGCTTGTTGTGTTTGGTCGTGTTGTGTCTTGGTCTATGTTGTGTCTTGTGTCTGTGTTGGTCTTGGTCGGTGTTGTGTCTTGTGTTGTGTTGTGTCTTGGTCTGTGTTGTGTCTTGTGTCTGTGTTGTGTCTTGGTCTGTGTTGTGTTTGTGTCTGTGTTTTGTCTTGTATCGTGTTGGTCTTGTTCTGTGTTGTGCTTGTGTTTTGGTTGTGTCTTGTGTCTGTTTTGTGTTTGGTCTGTTTGGTCTTGGTCTGTTTTTTGTCTTGTGTCTGTGTTGTGTTGGTCTGTGTTGTGTTTGTATCTGTGTTGTGTCTTGTGTTTTGTTGTGTTTGTATCTGTGTTGTGCCCTGTGTCTGTGTTGTGTCTTGTGTCTGTGTTGTGTTTTGTGTCGTGTTGTGTCTTGGCCCGTGTATTATAAGGGAATTAAAAGGTGCAAATCTTGATTCTTATTTGAGAGGGTTCCAATCAGTGGGGGCGAGGGATATCATCGTAAATTCTCTGTTTTGAATAAAGCCACAGCTGGGGAAACGTGCGGGAAAAATTGATTAAAATAATCTATGGTTTGGGTTTTTTACCTCTGTTTGTGTTTTCCTGATGTCCTGGCGGGTGGAGTGATGTTCCCTTAAGTGGGTTTTTAGTTTGTATCTGCTCACACACCCTCATGACAGCGGCACAGGGGCCTAAACGCAGCACACCGTCCAAAAAACCCGGCACCTAAATAAATAGCAAAAACGCTTCAAAGAACCCGACACCCCAAAAAAGACGACACTTCAGGGAAACAGAGAGTCCCGATAAAACCACAGAGCCTAAGAAAAAATGGATTCACAGGATCTTTTACAATTACAGAAAATTTTATAGACCTACCAAGAGGCAGACTTGTTTCCCCCCCCCCTCCACTCGTCCAAACAAAAACACACAACCCCAACACACCCACACAGAAACCTCCAGACACGCAGGCTGCTTCAGAATGTCATGTGGGGTATATTTTAAAATTTTTTAGCAAGTAATTGAGTTGGGGGGAAGCTTCGTGTTGGGGTGTTGGGGTTGCATGGTGGTGGGGGGGCGGGGTGAGTGGGGTGAGTGGGTGTGGGGGGTGTTTTGCAAATAAACCCATTTTAAAAAATCGTCTTTCCATTTTAACCCGTACCCCGATTTTTAAGGACTGGTTTGGAAAAAAACTGAAGACATCAATAAGATAAAGAATGATACCTCTAGCTCTCCTCTTCTCCCCCCTCCCTTTTGTACCCTTGAAAAAGCCCCTTTTTGGGGCGAACCGCTTCGCAAAAAGATTCCTAAATTTTTAAAAGCCCAAGACCATAAAGGTCAGCAATTGCAAAAGCAGGATCGACTGCTCTAAACCTGTTGACCTGTGTGTTCGTTGTGATTTTGATCCCATGTATTACTGTGTCACTTTCGGGGGTCCCCCCCTCACTGTTTTACACATAATGTCTTCTGCTCTACATTCTAATTCACTGTGACTTGTGAATTTTCCAACCAAAAACTATGCTAGAACAATTAATATTATGTTTCTTTACGGATTTAGAAGTGTCATCAATTCCTATTTGCCTCATTTACCATCAAAGTTATCGGTTATTCTGCTTTTGTTTCCCAAGTTAGGTTTGATTATCTATCATTATATTTACTATTTATATATTATTTAAATATATATATAATATATATTTATATATATATATTATATTAATCTCAAAGGTTCTGGAAAAGAGAGATTCCCTCCAACAGGAAATTCCCCCCCGCAGCGATATTCTCCCAAATGGTGGGTGCGTGGGTGGGGTAAATTTTGACTGATGGCGGGGAGCTTTGGGACCCCCTGTGTGTACCACCCGATTGTAATCATCGCGTTGGTTTTGTGGGGTTCGAGTTCGGCTCCTGGCCCTCTTCTGACACCGCGATTAAATTTGGTCCTTGGAATCTTGGATCTTTTCATATCTACTCTTGAAGTGTGTTTGTTCTGCCTCCACCCTTTTTCGTTTAAAAAAATTTTCACTTTTACTAGTTGGTGTGTGTGGGTGTGTGTGTGTGTGTTGTGTGTGTGGTTTTGGTGTGTTGTTATTGTGTGTGTGGGGTGTGTGGGTTTTGTGTGTGTGTGTGTGTGTGTGGTAAAAGGCGCAGTGAAGAAATAAATTTTTCCCTTCCCCCCAAAAAAATGGTTTTACGTGTTATGCCCAGTACAGCTTTACAGTAGTACAAATTTGGTGTGCTTTTAATATTATTTCGGGCCTAAAAAAAGTAATAGTAGAGGGGCCAAAAAAGAAAATTTTTTTAGATTTATTGTCAAATGAAAAAATTCTGTGCCCCTTAAAGAGGGATTCAAGATGGGATACATGTTGATCCCATGTATTAGAAACTGAAACTATATCATCTAGATAAGCTGCTGTACCTTCAAGTCCTTTATTGGCATGATGGATTAACTTTTGGAATGTGGTAGGCGAGTTCTGCATTCTAAATGGGGGCCACTGTATATTAATAGTGACCTGGAATTACAAAAACCGAAGTCTACTTTGCTTTATCTTTTAAAGGTACTTGGTAGTAACCTTTAAGGAGATCTAGTTTAGAAACAAAAGGGGCCTTACCCACAGTCTACTATATCGTCTAAATGTGGAGGAGGATAAGCATCCAGTATGGTGACCTCATTCACTTTACTGTAGCTGGTACACATCTGGAATCCTCCGTCAATCTTCATAACAAGGATGCACAGTGAAACCTACAGGCTGGATGATTCCTTCACCAATCTATGTTCTAACAAAATGCAACTTCCTGCTAAAGTAGCCTCTGTTTTTCAGGATTAGTTCTGTAGGGAGAGAGTTTAATAGGTTTAGCAGTTCCTATGTCCACATTACATTCTTTCAGAATATCCGAAAACATGCCGGAATAGGTTTGCAGAAGGGTAGTGTTACTACTTGGGCTTCTGCAAGTACCGACATTACGGGGCAAGGATCTGGAGGAGGAAGCCTGATTTAAATCTCTAGAATTGTGTACAGGGAATCGGGGTCATCCACAGGGTCAGGGACAGAGGATAAGGTCATTACAGGGACCTTAGGTGGTTCAAAGAATAATCTGATTAATGTGGTAAATTTTACCCTCATTTGGTTTATCAAGAGGTGCTCCCATGTAGTTCAAATAAGAATTCTTTTTTTTTTCATTGCCTGCATCTGTCCCATAAACCTTGGTTTCAAGGTGTGACCAGGAACAGGTCCCTGGACCAACACTTGTCTCCTGGGTTAAAGGAGCGAAATTTAGAAGTTTTGTCATATCTTTGTTTTATGTTTTGAGCTGATTTTAAGTTGGCTCTAGCCAGCTGACAGGCCATGTGCAGCCTTGATGAAGGTTTGAACGGCATTTTGCAGGTGTCTTCTCCCCTCTATCCTTCCTTGAACACGTGCAAAGGCCTCTCACATTATGCCCAAAAATCAGCTCTAAAGGATTGTAACCAATTGATTCCTGCACAGTTTCTCACACTGCAAAGATCAACAGAGGGAGCAATTCATCTCAGTCTGTAGGAAAATGCATTAAATACATACACATCATAGTTTCTAATGTTTGGTGAAACCTTTCCATGACGCCTCGGGACTGAGGATGATAGGCAGTGGACAGTATTTGATTAATTCCTAGCCTAGTTTAAGCTTCTCTGAATGATTTTGCTGAAAAATTATTGCCTTGGTTACTCTGGACAGATTGGGGAATGCCAAAGTGGGAAATAAACTTTGAGGGCTTTAAGAGTGACCTGGGGCATATATACTGCCCCAGGTTACCTAGTTTTATCAAGAATGGTAAACTGATACTGGTTACCTGACTTGGCCTTTGGTAATGGTCCAACACAGTTGCCACTGAGTGATCTATTAAAAACACCCGAACCTCTGGTCCAACTGACTCAAGAAGATTATCAGAGTACCATTTGTACTTGCCCACTGAGGTCAATGATACCAGTGGCTTTATGCCACTTAGTGAATGATTTAGATTTTGCATGAGCAAAGTCCACATGGGACTGATCCATCTGCTTGCGTGTTCAGTGCTCTGTGCACTGATATACACTGAGTACAGCTGTTTTCACAATGTCATAATTAGCGAAATCTCTACGCAAACCAGCCATATAATTCTCTATGAACCAGTGCTGCCCAATGCTCAAATGGCCATCGCAAAGCTCGGTTTTTGAAAGACTCGAAGAATTTACTCAAGCTTAGAATAAAAAAACTGAGGTACTAGTGACACCGATTTTTGAACTCTTAAAATTGTCATCCACAGTACGCCGAAATTGTCTACTCTCCTTCTCTTTATCAAATTCCTCCTTAACAAATGCACGTTCCTCTCTGGTATGCTCAAGATTGAGTTTAGCCAACTCGAGCGCTAACGAAGCTGACTCCCCCCGAGACAACCCTGATTCACCACCTGTTTCCCCAAATGGCTGTTGGTCCATTTGCTCAAAAGTTTGCCCTCCTGCATTCTGAAGGAACTGAAGTGGTGATCGGCAGTTAATAGCTCCTGTAGCAGCAGAAACCTTAGTTTGAAAAGCCATGTTACTCAGGTCAAACGTTAATTTGTTGTGTATGCGCTCACGAAGCTGTGCAGCAACAAGAGTTCGTTGATACTCTGTACCATTAGAATGAGCAATTCACCAGCAGCACTGTAGAGATAGTCTGGACATGTTTTGCAGGGTATATTCAGTCACCAGTCGCCTAACACCTGTCAGTGGCATAACTCACTATAACAAAATGCTGACTGCAATACATTCATGGAAACACAAAACAATAGCATACAACGATTTGCAGGTTGCAACGCAATACTGAAAGCAGACTTGTAGAGACAATACAGAGATAAACTTCAGGACAGCCACCCCATATTATGAACACAGGTATATACTATTTGACCTGCACACCTTCCCATAACATAGGACCGAGCAAAGGGACAGCAAAGAGAGTAAATGACTGTATTTCGTTCACCAAAAATATACTAGTATTTATAATAAATACCCTATGTACAGCATTTACAGCTATGTACGATGAGGCGAATGCAAGCACAAGACACGGTGAGAACCCATAGCAACAAGCTGGGAAAGTAAGTCTGCCAGAGCTGCTTCACAAGTAACCCACATCGCTTCACAGCTTTGGTGGGCTTGTTTGTGATTGGCTGGTTGAACCAAGGTACTGGTATAATGACATGGTCCTTTTGATAGTTAAACCCTTAGTACCTGGTTCGTTGGTCGGGAGGCATGACTATGTGGGTGTGTGACATACGGCACATAAAATGTAACATAGCATGCCACATTATTATAAAAAGCGCTAAACCTACAAGGTTTTTATAGTGCTGAGCATGCCACAGCGTGTGTTAGGTTCACTGTTATGATTACTGGAAATTCAATTTTATATATTTTATTTTGCTAGCAGCTGCTGCTCCTTAAGATAGTGTGTAAGATGGTACTGTAAGATGGTGCATTAGGATGGCGAGTTAAGAAGGTACGATAAGATGTGCGGTAAGATGGTGGCTTAAAATGATGCATTAAGATGTTGTGTTAAGATGGTATGATAAAATGGTTTGGTAAGATGGTGCAGTAAGATGGTGGGGTAAGATGGTGCGTTAAGATGGTCCGACAAGATGGTTCGATAAGATGGTGCAGTAAGATGGTGAGGTAAGACGTAGTAAGACAACATGAAAGGCAAGAGCCTCTATTATCTTCCTGCCATTCCCATTCCCTTGTATATATTGGGGCTGTACTAGTGTGTAATTACCTATTTGCGGGGAGGAAAGCTTTTAGCTGTAGCTCTTGGGCCCCCCACTTAACTTCCCACTGATTGATGTGAATTAGCTTCGACGGTAGCCTCAATTGGTATGTGTGTGTAATGTGTATGTATATGTGTGTGTATCTGTGTATGTGTGTGTGTATGTGCGTGTGTGTATGTGTGTGTGTGTGTGTGTGGTGTTGTGTGTGTGTGTGTGTGTGTGTGTGTGTGTGTGTGTGTGTGTGTGTGTAGTGTGTGTGTAAGAGATAGAGAGAAACTAGGTGGAATTTTTCGATTTGTATAATAGAACAGTTTTGTTAGGTAAGGTACGGAGAGTTCCGCACTGTTTCAACTTGACAAAACTTCCAATCACACAATCAACTGGTGAACATATGTGAAAAACTCTGGACGTTAAAGTGTAAATCAAATTTCTTTCGTACAGCAATGGCGCAAACGAAGAGAATTTTGTACTTAAGCCAACATTTACATCAGCAAATGTTGGTTTCCGATTCTCTGAATATGTATATACGAATATGTATATACAAGTATGCATGCATCCATATATACATTCATACATATGTTTACTTATATACATAAACTCTCTTTCATCCTCCTCCCCTCTCAGCTCTCCTCTTATTTTTTCCCGGCCAGACCCCTCTTCCATGCATAAATCTTTCCCCTCTTCGCACCTGACACCTCCCTCATTCCCCCCTCACTTCTTCCCTCCCCTACCCTTCCATATACCCCTCACCGCCCTCCCTCCCTCTCTCCTACAGCGTCAAAACTTAACTAGGCCTATAACTTTTTTTCTAGTTGCGGTATTTTGTATCATCTGTTTTGCCTCGCCCAGTTCTCCTAATCGTCTTCCCTTTTTTTCTCTCTTTCCCCTCCTCACTTCTAATCCATCTTTCACTTCTTCCATACTTATAACGCTATTTTCACCTCCCTGTTTCCACTCTCCTTCCTCCTCGGCCCATTCCTTGTCCTCATCAGTCTTTCTTTCCCCGTCTCTCTCTCTCTCTCTCTCTCTCTCTCTCTTCTCTCTCTCTCTCTCTCTCTCCTCTCTCTCTCTCTCTCTCTCTCTCTCTCACTCACCCTCTTTCCCCTCCATCAATACTTTCCCTCCCTTGTCCCTCTATCAGTACTTCCTCCCTTTTCCTTAATCAATCATTTGTTCCCTGATTACTGTCTTTGACCAATGTTCCTCTCCCCCCTCCTTTTTCTCTCTCTCTCTCTTCCCCTTCCCTTCTTTCTCTCCCTTCTTTCTCTATCTATCCCTGATTCTCAGTCCTTCTGTCCCTCTATCCCATACCTACTCTTTTTCCGCTTAAGTCTCCATTCCCACTCTCTCTCTCTCTCTCTCTCTCTCTCTCTCTCTCTCTCTCTTCTCTCTCTCTCTCTCTCTCTCTCTCTCTCTCTTCTCTCTCTCTCTCTCTCTCGCTCTCTCTCTCATTTTGATTTTCAAAATTCATAAATATTACGACACACTGGAAAGAATACAAAATATGGAGGTGAAACTAATTTATAAATTATATACTAAATCTTAGTTAACAATGTGTCATCCATTACGACATTACGATGGTAGAGTCAGTCCTCCTTCTCTTCCTCCCTGAGACCGACAATCTACCTATTTAGAGGTAGGTAGACTGTCACTCCCAACCAGGAGGACTGAAACTGTAGTCAGGTCACTGATATGTGTTCAACTGGATCTGGACATTTACAGTAGTAAGAGTTGGGGAAAATAGTTCCCACAGAACGTGCCAGTGTTCACTAGAACCTTAGCCATGGAATGAGCTGAACACAGAGGTGCTAGAACTGTTCCATTTGTTTTTTTAGTTTCGTGATGGAGGATTAGTGTAATGACTAGGTGACGTGGTGGAGGCCAATTTTATGCATACGTACAAGATTTTTTTTTTTTTGTTAACGGAGGCATACAGATAACGTGTACGTATTAATATTTCAAGAGACACTAAAGTTTGTTATACACAGGGCTAGATTTATTTACATAAAATAGAACATTCCAACAGGTACTGGAGTTTCTTACACGTAGGACTACAGTGCTGTCTTACACTTGGCACGCAATATTCCAGCAGGTACTTGAGTTATCTTACGGACTAGTGTTATCTTACGCTAGGTAAGCAACATTCCAGCAGGTACTGGAGTTATCTTACAGACTACAGTGTTATCTTACGCTAGGTAAGCAACATTCCAGCAGGTACTGGAGTTATCTTACAGACTACAGTGTTATCTTACGCTAGGTACGCAACATTCCAGCAGGTACTGGAGTTATCTTACAGACTACAGTGTTATCTTACGCTAGGTACGCAACATTCCAGCAGGTACTGGAGTTATCTTACAGACTACAGTGGGTTTTCTTACGCTAGGTACGCAACATTCCAGCAGGTACTGGAGTTACCTTACAGACTACAGTGTTGTCTTACGCTAGGTACGCAACATTCCAGCAGGTACTGGAGTTACCTTACAGACTACAGTGTTGTCTTACGCTAGGTACGCAACATTCCAGCAGGTACTGGAGTTATCTTACAGACTACAGTGTTATCTTACGCTAGGTACGCAACATTCCAGCAGGTACTGGAGTTATCTTGCAGACTACAGTGTTGTCTTACTCTAGGTACGCAACATTCCAGCAGGTACTTGAGTTATCTTACAGACTACAGTGTTGTCTTATGCTAGGTACGCAACATTCCAGGAGGTACTGGAGTTATCTTACAGACTACAGTGTTATCTTACGCTAGGTACGCAACATTCCAGCAGGTACTGGAGTTATCTTACGGAATACAGTGTTGTCTTACGCTAGGTACGCAACATTCCAGAAGGTGCTGGAGTTATCTTACGCGCAATCAGTGTGTCTCATTACAAAGTATATAACATTCCAGCTGGTACTAAAGCTTTAGAAATCTTTAAAAAATAAACAAGACAAATAAATAAGCAAGAAGAGTTAGATCTGAGGGGAACCTCCATAGCACGGCTTGCTAGCTTCACTGAAAGTCAAAAATTAGATCATACAGCCTGGAACCGTGACTCGACCCCCCAGACAACACAATTCAGCGAGTACATGACATCCACAAACACCTGCACTTGCTGCTGCGACATAAATCGCAGGTATCAATAAACACTGCCATTCATCCAGCCCGCAGTGTCGCCAACACCAAATTCTTGATACAGCACCCGATGTAAATCATCGTAAATCGGTGTAAATCAGGGGATATCGCTGCCAACTCTGATTTACTCCTCCCAGCCCGAGGTGAATCCGTGAGCAGCCTCGCCCAGCCGCCCTGTAAATATAACCAGGAAGATTTAATGTGTATAAACTAGATGTGAATAAATAGAATGGTATTTCTCCATTGTATTAATTTATGGGTGGATCCTATGTAGTGTATTGCCCCTCTGTAGGATCAGTATCTCGATCCTCTTATGCTGATCCACTTGCTTTATTGTAATAATAGTAATTATTATTATTATTATTATTATTATTATTATTATTATTATTATTATTATTATTATTATTATTATTATTATTATTATTATTATTATTATTATTATTAATGTGAGAGGAACAGGTTCAGAAGATAACGACAGGTGTCCAACATAGCATATGTACACCGAGTGTATGTCCCTTAGTATACATACTAAGTATACATACAGTATACATACCAAGAGTTTATTTTCAACCTTGTTTTAGGTATTCAAATATTTTTGACTGGTGGCGAATGGGTGACATGAAACTTAATGATCCTCGTGTCGTCGATAGGCTTATAAACCCAATTAACCAAGCAGCCGTATCCTATCCTTACACAGTCCTAAACCGAGTCTGGGTCTAGGACCCATTGCATTATTTTATCCAGTCTATCTTATGGAGTGTTTCATTGAAGACTTTCGTTGGGTCGTGCAGATAATCGTTCTCTGGTCGTGTTCGTGAGAGAAAATACGGTTTTCCCTTTGCATGCGTTCGTCGCCATGCTGGGCAATTATCGCAGTGTGTCTTACGAGGTAATCACGTCCGTATATCTCCCGTATTAGCTAAGGATTTTCTTCCTTAATGAGGCAGCGGAAGGGAGGGAGGAAGGGGAAAAGAGGAATGAAGAGAGGAAAGAAAATGGGGGAGAATCGGAAGGAGGTGGTGGTGGGTGTAGGAGGGTTTGGGGTGGGGTGGGGAAAGAGGATAAGGGACAGGAGAAGAAAATAGGAGATAGGATAGAATGGTGGAAGAAAGTGGCATGGAAAGGGAAAGAGAGAGAAGGGGTAGGAAGAGGGAGATGAAGTGGGAAGGGGACATTAAAAGACCCGACACCATCATAGCATCAATGTTCCATCCCTCACTACCATTATAGCCACACCACCACCATCACCGCAACCATGTACACCACAACCACTACCAACACTACCACCATCTACACCACCACCACTACCACCATGTAAACCACCACCACTCACCATGTACACCACCACACTACCACCATGTACACCACCACCACTACCACCACCACCACCACCACTACCACCATGTACACCACCAAACCATACCACCATGTACACCACCACCACTACCACCATGTACCCACCATCCACTCCCCATGTACACCACCACTACTACCACCATGTACACCACCACCACTAAACCATGTACACCACCCCCACTACCACCATGTACACCACCACCACTACCACCATGTACACCACCACCACTACCACCATGTACACCACCATCAAAATGCCACCATTGTACACCACCACCACTACCACCATGTACACCACCACCACTACCACCATGTACACCACCACCACTACCACCATGTACACCACCACCACTACCACCATGTACACCACCACCACTACCACCATGTACACCACCACCACTACCACCATGTACACCACCACCACTACCACATGTACACCACCAACCACATTAACCCACCAATTTTACACCACACCACTACCACCATGTACACCACCACACTAACACCATGTACACCACCACACTACCACCAATGTACACCACCACCACTACCAACATGTACACCACCACCACTACCACCATGTACACCACCACCACTACCACAATGTACACCACCACCACTACCCCTGTACACCACCAATCACTACCACCTGTACACCACCACCACTACCACCATGTACACCACCACCACTACCACCATGTACACCACCACCACTACCATCATGTACACCACCACCACTACCACCATGTACACCACCACCACTACCACCATGTACA
>NC_069420.1:15297412-15344912 GCF_026875155.1 Cherax quadricarinatus
TGGGTAGGAAGGAGGATCTTTCCGCATCACGCCACCAATCCACACACCCACGCTGCTACCACCATACACCATAATGCCCTCTCTTTCTTTGTGCTGTTTTTCTGTGAATTCAGTGTGAATTCCTGCCAGAGCTGTGTATCCGAGTGGCCGAGGTCCCTCGAAGCCATGTGGATCACGAAGGCACATGTGGATAAGGCCACATGGATCTACAAGCCACATGGAGAGAGCCACGTGGCTTACAGAAGATGTCCAAAGCCACATGCTGTTGTTTGCTGCCTGGCGTCACCCATGACATCTCATGACGTCACTCCAAGACGTTGCATGACGTCACCCCGACGTCAAAATGCAGCCTCACGCTACCTTGCGACATCATTACCTGATGTTACCTTGGTTTCCGGCGTCACTCCAGGACGCCACCTTGCGATATCACCTAGGACATCTACCCAACGTCACCCAGGACGTCTGCCCGACGTCACCTTGAAGTGTCACCATGAACGTCTGCCTGAAGTCACCCCAGGACGTCTGCCCGACATCACCTCATGATGTCACCCCACATCACCTCGCGATGTCACCATGCTGCCTGACATCACCCTGGACACCTACCTGACGTCACTCTGGACGTCTGCCCGACTTCACCTCGTGTTGTCACCCCACTACATCCCTCACGACGTCACGCCTGACATCATGTGATGTCACATCGACAGTGTTATAGTTTCACAGTGAGCAATTTGTTGCAGTATTGCTCCATTACTAAGGTTCTCACATGTTTGCGAATGCCTTATTGTCGATATTTGGAAAGAAAGGAAATATATGCTAGTGCAAGCCACGTTGTAACTGCATGTGCAGTGCTGGTGTGTGTATTTTCCGTGTGTCCCCGATGTGAAGTGGTCTAAGCCCAGATGTGTGTGTGTAGACCACAGTATGGTCTGATCCCAGACCATTGGTAGCACCCTCGTGTAACATGTCACCGTGCTGTGGCCGTTCTATGACTGACACTAGTCAGTCCAGGTATCAGATTACGAGTGTTGAGCTCGTTGACCCCATGCTTGAGTCGTCCTGCAATGACTCCCCAGTGAGACTAGTTTCATGCTACCTCCTGACCATCAGAGTGCAGATATGTGTAGAAAACCAGTCTGATGCAGCTTAGACTAATTTTTGCTATGATTCCAACTCTGTGGAGAGGATGACATCGTCAAGCCGCAGTAACCCTGTCGCGGGTGACTGATTCACGTCACAGCTTCAGTGAGCAACCTGCACAAAGTATGATTCCACATTGACTGCTAGCCCCTATAGGTCTATAGGTGACAGGACTGCTACAACCTATAGGCTTGTGCAAGAAAGGTATAAAATACCGACAATATGAAAGTTTAGACTCATGTGCAACATCTGGAAATCTTTATTGTAGACGTTTCGCCATCCAGTGGCTTTATCATACAGTTTCTAGGACATAACTAGAGGACAGTAGAACTAGAGGACATTTACAAGACCTGGGTATCTTTATCTGTGGATATTTCGCCATCCAGTAGCTTTATCTCTACAGTACAAGGACATACTGTGATAATTAGAACTATATACAAAAGATGAAGTAATTAGTACGATGCAACGTAGTCTTAAATAATCTAAAGCACAGACAGTAAGCTAAGCGCTTATATACTGGCGTCAGATGAGGGACATGCAGTGACTGGTATCTCTAGTCGTCCGTTTGTTGACCCTGTAGGACACATTGCCATCTGTCTTAAGACCATAACAGAGGAGCACTGCAGTGGGCTTACTGGCCCATGCTAGGCAGATTCTTCTCAAACCCTTCCCTCCTCACTCGCATATTTGTCCTGCCTATTTTTTTGTAATAATGTTGGTAAAATTATCGATATTATGTTAGGTAAGAAGACACAAGTACAACTAATGCGACATTTTATTGTGCCCAATAAAATGCAACAATAAATGTCGCATTACTTGCACTTGTGTCCTTATGCCTATATATATATATATATATATATATATATATATATATGTCGTGCCGAATAGGCAGAACTTGCGATCTTAGCGTAAGTAGCAACGCTCATCTTGCCATATAGGACAAGTGAAAATTTGTGTATGCAATAATTTCGCCAAAATCATTCTAAACCTAACGAAAAAAAATATATTTGATTGTGTTTGTTTAGTATTAAATTATTGTAAACGTATTTAAAATATATTTAGTTGGGTTAGCCTAAAATAAATTGCTCTTGTTATAATAAGGTTAGGTAAGTTTTCTAAGATTCTTTTGGTGCAAACTTAAAATTTTTTACATTAACATTAATGAAAAAAATATATCTTTAAACGTATAAGAGAAAATTTCAGAAAGGACTTATTTTTAAATGAGTTCTTGCTAATTGATCAGTTTTACATATTCGGCACGACATATATATATATATATATATATATATATATATATATATATATAATATATATATATATATATATATATATATATATATATATATATATATATATATATTATATATATATATATCGTACCGAATATGTAAAACTGGTCAATTAGCAAGAACTCATTTAAAATTAAGCCCTTTCTAAAATTTTCTCTTATACGTTTAAAGATATATTTTTTTTTTCATTAATGTTAATGTAAAAATTTTTAAATTTGCACCAAAAGAATATTAGAAAACTTACCTAACCTTATTATAACAAGAGCAATTTATTTTAGCCTAACCCAACTAAATATATTTTAGATTTGTTTACAGTAATTTAATACTAAACAAACACAGTGAAATATATTTTTTTCGTTAGGTTCAGAATGATTTTGGTGAAATTATTGCATACACAAATTTTCACTTGTCCTGTATGGCAAGATGAGCGTTGCTATTTAAGCCAAGATCGCAAATTCTGCCTGTTCGGCACGACATATATCTATATATATATATATATATATATATTTATATATATATATTATATATATATATATATATATATATATATATAGATATATATATATATATATATATATATATATATATATAATATATATATATATATATATATATCAAGATACGCTGATTTATAACGTTAATGATTTTGGTAGATTTATTTCATGTTAATGGTTTAAAACCACTATTTCCACTCTTTTTTCACACCTGCTCCTTCCACGATGTCTTCAGGCCCCTTGTCTAGGTTTCTCTCCCCAGTTGTGACTTGACAATGGTCCAGGACGGACCAAAATGCCGTCGTAAGGGTTCCTCTCATGAGTCAGTGTTTCTGGTGAATTGTTCCGGCTACGGTATTTTGAATTTTGATTCTCTCGTTTCTCTCCTACGCTAGTCTACCATAAAACACCAGGAGTGCCACCACTATCACTACTACCAGCAGCACAATCACCACCATCACCACCACCACTACCACCATCACTACCACCATCACCACCACCAACCTCTCTTTCCCCTGCCGGATTATGATTATTGCAGCTCTCAATCATCCGTAAGGTTCCTTTATCAGCATCTTTCTGAGGTGTTATCACCCTTATCTCCCTCACTCAATCCCCATCCTACTCTAGCAATATAGAAGACAGATCAGAAGTAGCGTTTCTTAATGTTTACTTATGTGTATTAACTAACATTTCTAAGCTACTAATTCTATAGAAATTTCAAAGTATTCCCTAAATTTCGATAAATCTCCAAAATTCTAAATATTTCAGGGTTACATAGCTGATGTTTTGGAAGATGAGTAAGATCATGTGCAACACTTAGGAATCTCTTTTTTTCCGAAATTTCCCCTGCACAGTAGCTTTCTTCAGTCAAATCGAATAAACTAAATTTTGAATACATCAGAAACAATTTTCTGAGGGGGCCCAGTCCCCAGCTGATATGTAGTAAATACTGTCAAGTGGGGTGAAAGGATTCTGGTGAATGGCTCTTAATGGTAATGGAATGGCGAAATATACTGACAGTATGTAAATAGGAGATAATGGGGGAAGGGTGTTGGCGTATTAATGAAAAAATTTCGTCTGCCATTAACGTTATAAAGCAGAAAATAGCACCTGGGTGTATGTGGTGTCTCAGGAGATGCTCTGAGATGCTCTGAGGTGCTCTGAGATGCTCTGAGATGCTCTGAGATGCTCTGAGGTGCTCTGAGATGCTCTGAGGTGCTCTGAGATGCTCTGAGATGCTCTGAGGTGCTCTGAGATGCTCTGAGATGCTCTGAGATGCTCTGAAGATGCTCTGAGATGCTCCTGAGATGCTCTGAGATGCTCTGAGGTGCTCTGAGATGCTCTAGATGCTCTGAGATGCTCTGAGATGCTCTGAGATGCTCTGGGGATGCTCTGAGTCTCTGAGATGCTCTGAGATGCTCTGAGATGCTCTGAGGTGCTCTGAGATGCTCTGAGTGGCTAGAGCTCTGAGATTTGCTCTGAGATGCTCTGAGATGCTCTGAGGTGCTCTGAGATGCTCTGAGATGCTCTGAGATGCTCTGAGATGCTCTGAGGTGCTCTGAGATGCTCTGAGGTGCTCTGAGATGCTCTGAGGTGCTCTGAGATGCTCTGAGATGCTCTGGGATGCTCTGAGATGCTCTGAGATGCTCTGAGATGCTCTGAGGTGCTCTGAGATGCTCTGAGGTGCTCTGAGATGCTCTGAGATGCTCTGAGGTGCTCTGAGATGCTCTGAGATGCTCTGAGGTGCTCTGAAATGCTCTGAGATGCTCTGAGGTGCTCTGAGGTGCTCTGAGATGCTCTGAGGTGCTCTGAGATGCTCTGAGATGCTCTGAGGTGCTCTGAGTGCTCTGAGATCGCTCTGAGATGCTCTGAGGTGCTCTGAGATGCTCTGAGATGCTCTGAGATGCTCTGAGGTGCTCTGAGATGCTCTGAGATGCTCTGAGATGCTCTGAGACGCTCTGAGATGCTCTGAGGTGCTCTGAGATGCTCTGAGTGCTCTGGGGTGCTCTGAGATGCTCTGAGGTGCTCTGAGATGCTCTGAGATGCTCTGAGGTGCTCTGAGATGCTCTGAGACGCTCTGAGATGCTCTGAGGTGCTCTGAGATGCTTTGAGATGCTCTGAGGTGCTCTGAGATGCTCTGAGATGCTCTGAGGTGCTCTGAGATGCTCTGAGACGCTCTGAGATGCTCTGAGATGCTCTGAGATGCTCTGAGATGCTCTGAGATGCTCTGAGATGCTCTGAGATGCTCTGAGGTGCTCTGAGATGCTCTGAGATGCTCTGAGGTGCTCTGAGATGCTCTGAGATGCTTGATGCTCTGAGGTGCTCTGAGATGCTCTGAGATGCTCTGAGGTGCTCTGAGATGCTCTGAGATGCTCTGAGGTGCTCTGAGATGCTCTGAGATGCTCTGAGGTGCTCTGAGATGCTCTGAGATGCTCTGAGGTGCTCTGAGGTGCTCTGAGATGCTCTAAGATGCTCTGAGATGCTCTAAGATGCTCTGAGGTGCTCTGTGGTGCTCTGAGATGCTCTAAGATGCTCTGAGATGCTCTAAGATGCTCTGAGATGCTCTAAGATGCTCTGAGGTGAGGGAACCAGCGACAGATCAAGGCTAAGGAAATAAACATCTTAAAATTACCTTTCTACTTATGATAATGGTGTGGGTCGTGAGGCTAGCAGTAACAGCCTGGTTGATCAGGCCCTGATCCACCGGGAGGCCTGGTCAAGGACCGGGCCTCGGGGGCGTTGATCTTGCATGTTGCTGGTTCTTCCAGCAACCGAGGTATACTACCCCCTTCCCCAGGATGCCACCCACAACAATCGATTAGCACCCAGGTACCTATACTTACTACTAGGTGAACAGGGGCAGCAGGGGTAAGGAAACATGCTCAACGTTTCCACCCGGCCGGGAATCGAATCACGGACGCTGGGTATGTCAGCCGAGGGCGCTACCAGCCGAGTCAGTCTCCTCTGTATTCCACTGAAAATTCTGCTACACAGGTGTTACACAGGTTAATAATAATCCCGTTAATATTGCATAACATCATTGTGATGATAGTTATAAAAATAATAATAATAATAATAATAATAATCATAATAATAATAATAATCTTTTATTTTTTACAGGTCAGCCGGGCTGTGGTTCATACGTTGGATTGCGTGCGGCCAGCAGTAACAGTCTCGTTGATGAGACTTGATTTACCGGGAGGCCTGGTTGTGGACCGGGCGTTGATTCCTGGAGTACCCTCCAGGTAGACTCCAGGTAGACAAGTGCATGTACAAGGTATACAGGTCTAGCTGGCATTAATGACACTACTATATAGAAAGCCACTTGCTATGCTCAGCATTTCGGTCAAATTAGGTCAATTTTGCCCCCAGGATGCGACCCACACCAGTCGACTAACAGCCAGGTTCCTATCTACTGCTCCTTGAACATAAACAACAGGTGTCTTTCGGAAACACGTACCGGTGATCGAGCCACGGACATCAGTGTGTGAGCTGAGTGCGCTACCAATAAATCTACGGTTAGGTGAATCAGAATGGTTCAGAATTTTGAGAAATACTATTGATAGTGGCTGTTATTGTTGCTGCCGAGGGCGGTAAGGGGGGCGAGGACCCCTCGAAGAAACCTTTCAGGTATCCTATCTCTCAGGTATCTTTCAGGACGTCAACATGACTCATGAAATCGTAATGACACCATTGCAGACAAACCATCCCACATGCGGGGTTAGAACCCGCGGTCAGTCTCAAAACTCCAGACCGTTGCGTTAGCCACTGGGCCACCTAGCCACAATAAGATTCACGCAACTAGGTATATTTATACACCATAGGAAGGTTAGCATAGGTACCACTGCGACCACTGTGATCGCGGGTTCTAACCCCGCCCGTGGTTATGGTTCATCTTTCAGGTTTCCTACAGGTATCTTTCAGGGATCCTTCAGGTATCCTTCAAGTATCCTTCGGGTATCCAACAGGTATCCAAGTATCCTCCAGGTATCCTACATGTATCCATTAGGTAACCTGCTACGATGCTGACTTTCTCTGACGATAAATCTTCCATATGGGAAACCTGTAATGTGGCTCTTCTCCCTCTCTCATTCCCTAGGCTCTATTTTTCCAGTCTTCTCCTCCTCATCCTCTTCCTCCTCTATCTTTCCCTGTGTGCCCCCTCCTCTTCCTTCCTCCTCTGCATTCCTCTAGCCACATCTCCTGCCACAAGGATGGCGCTGAGAGAGATGATAGATTATTGACAGGATGTTAATAGACGCCAGACTATCTATCACCTCCTTAAACGCTCCTGTTTCCCGTCACTATCATCCGTCACTAAGACCACCACCACCACTACTACTACTACTACTACCATCACCACCACCACTACTACTACTACTACCATCACCACCACTACTACTACTACTACTACCACCACCATCACCACCACTACTACTACTACTACTACCATCACAACCACTACTACTACTACTACCATCACCACCACTACTACTACTACTAAATACTACCACCATCACCACCACCACTACTACTACTACTACCATCACCACCACTACTACTACTACTACTACTACCACCATCACCACCACCACTACTACTACTACTACTACCCTCACCACCACTACTACTACTACTACCATCACCACCACTACTACTACTACTACTACTACTACCAAACCCTCACCACCACCACTACTACTACTACTACCATCACCACCACTACTACTACTACTAACTACTACCACCATCACCACCACCACTACTACTACTACTACCATCACCACCACTACTACTACTACTACTACTACCACCATCACAACCACCACTACTATACTACTACCATCACCACCACTACTACTACTACTACTACTAACCACCATCACCACCACCACTAACTACTACTACTACCATCACCACCACCACTACTATTACTACTACCATCACCACCACTACTACTACTACCATCACCACCACCACTACTACTACTACTACCATCACCACCATACTACTACTACTACTACCATCACCACCACCACTACTACTACTACTACTACCATCACCACCACCACCACTACTACTATTACCATCACCACCACCATACTACTACTACTACCATCACCACCACTACTACTACTACTACTACTACCATCACCACCACCACCACTACTACTACTACCATCACCACCACTACTACTACTACTACTACTACCATCACCACCACCACTACTACTACTACTACTACCATCACCACCACCACTACTACTACTACTACGACCATCACCACCACTACTACTACTACTACTACCATCACCACCACCACTACTACTACTACTACTACCATCACCACCACTACTACTACTACTACTACTACCACCATCACAACCACCACTACTACTACTACTACCATCACCACCACTACTACTACTATACTACTACCACCATCACCACCACCACTACTACTACTACTACCATCACCACCACCACTACTATTACTACTACCATCACCACCACTACTACTACTACCATCACCACCACCACTACTACTACTACTACCATCACCACCACTACTACTACTACTACTACCATCACCACCACCATACTACTACTACTACTACCATCACCACCCCCACTACTACTACTATTACCATCACCACCACCACTACTACTACTACTACCATCACCACCACTACTACTACTACTACTACTACCATCACCACCACCACCATACTACTACTACCATCACCACCACTACTACTACTACTACTACTACCATCACCACCACCACTACTACTACTACTACTACCATCACCACCACCACTACTACTACACTACGACCATCACCACCACTACTACTACTACTACTACCATCACCACCACCACTACTACTACTACTACTACCATCACCACCACTACTACTACTACTACTACTACCATCCACAACCACCACTACTACTACTACTACCCTCACCACCACTACTACTACTACTACTACTACTATCATCACAACCACCACTACTACTACTACTACCATCACCACCAATACTACTACTACTACTACTACTACCATCACAACCACCACTACTACTACTACTACCATCACCACCACTACTACTACTACTACTACTACCATCACAACCACCACCACTACTACTACTACCATCACCACCACCACTACTACTACTACTACCATCACAACCACCACTACTACTACTACTACCATCACCACCACTACTACTACTACTACCATCACAACCACCACCACTACTACTACTACCATCACCACCCCCACTACTACTACTACTACTACTACCAAACACCACCACCACTACTACTACTACTACCATCACCACCACCATCACCATACTACTACCATCACCACCATACTACTACTACTACTACCATCACAACCACCACCACCACTACTACTACTAACATCACCACCACTACTACTACTACTACTGCTACCATCAACACCACCACCACCATTAATACTACTACTACCATTAACACCACCATCACTACTACTACTATCATCGACACCACCACTACTACCACTTCTACTAATACTATCATCAACACCACCACCACTACTACTACTACCACCATCAACACTACCACCACCACCACTATCATCACCACCACCACCATCACCCACCACCACTACCATCACCAACCACCACCGCCACCACTACTACTACCATCATCACTACCCCCACAAATCAAACCACCTTCACCGCCACCCATCACTACCATCACCACCACCACCCATCACCTCTACCACCTCTACCCATCGCCATCACCACCACCACTACTACTACCATCACCACCACCCATCAACTCCACCACCACCACCCATCACCTCCACCACAGCCCATCACCTCCACCACCACCAATACCCATCACCTCCACCACCACCACTACCCATTACCATCACCACCACCACTACCCATCACCATCACCACCATCACCATCATCCATCCCCATCACCACCACCCATCACCACCATCACCATCACTCATCACCATCACCACCACCACCATTGCCCATCACCATAACCACCACTACCCCCCATCAACACAATCTGTCACCTGTCACTACCAATCGTCACGTGACTGTGATGACAGCTGATAGGCAGACAAAAAAATAATGGGCAATTAAATGGGTAGTGAAGCGACAGTGAGTTACCATTGTCAATGGTTGTATGGTTGAAGTGATGGTTGAGTGAGTCTGGTGGAGAAGGGTGAGAGGGTGGGAGATAGAGTGGGAACAGGGAGAGAGAAAAAGAGGGCTGCTCTGTACACACCTAATTGTACTCACCTAATTGTGGTTGCAGGGGTCGAGACTCAGCTCCTAGCCCGCCTCTTCACTGACCGCTACTGGGTCCTCCATGAGCTTTATCATACCTCGTCTTAAAACTATGTATGGTTCCAGCCTCCACTACATCGCTTGCCAGACTATTCCACTTCCTAACAACTCTGTGGCTGTGTGTGTGTGTGTTAGGTAGTTATTCTACCATTTATGTCCTAGGCAGACAATGTCGATATTAGACACTAGGCCAGTTGTATTTGACATGGGTTGTTGTGTGTGTGTGAGTGTTAGTTAGTTACAAGTTTGTCTCTTAGGCACATGTCAGCTAAGACACTAGGGCATGCTGTGTGTGTTGTGATGTTGGTGTTTTAGTTACCATTTTGATCCTAGGCAAATGTCGTTTAGTACACTAGACCTGTGGTGATTTGAGTGTGTGTGTGTTGTGTGTGTTGTGTTGTGTGCTGTGTGTGTGTATGTTAGTTAGTTAGTTACCATTTTGTGTGTGGGTTTTGTGTGTGTGTGCGTGTGCGGGGTGTGTGTGTGTGTGTTGTTGTGAGTGTGTGTGTGTGTGTGTGTGTGTGTGGTGGGTGTGTGGTTGTTGTTGGGTGTGTGTGGTGTGTGTGAGTGTGTGTGTGTGGGTTACATTTTGTCTATGCACTGTCGCGTTTAGACTCTAGGCCTGTTGCTATTTGATGCGTGTTAGTTACCATTTTGTATAGGCATGTCGATTAGACACTAGGCTGTTGTGTTCGTTAGTTACCATTTTGTCCTCGGCACATGTCCGATTAGAACACTAGGCCCTGTTGTATTTGCGTGTGTGTGTGTGTGTGGGTGGTGTGTTAGTTACCATTTTGTCCTGCGGCCACATTCGATTAGGACACTAGGCCTGTTGTATTTGCGTAGTGTGTGTGTGTGTGTGTGTGTGTGTGTCGTGCGTGTTGTGAGTGTGTTAGTTACCATTTTGTTTAGGGTCATGTCGATTAGACACTAGGCCTGTTGTGGTGTGTGTGTGTCGATTGTGTGTGTGTGTGTGTTTGTGTGTGTGTGTTAGTTACCGATTTTGTACTGGCGTCGAATTAGATCACTAGGCCTGTTGTATTTGCGTGTGTTTGTGTGTGTTGGTGTGTGTGTGTGTGTGTGTGTGTGTGTGTGTGCTGTTGTGTGTGTGTGGGTGCTGTGTGTGTTGAGTTACCATTTATGTCCTGGCACATGTTCGATTAGACAATAGGCCTGTTGATTTGGTCGCGTGGTGTGTGTTGTGTGTGTGTGTGTGCGTGTGTTGTGTGGTGGTGTTACTCATCATAGTTGTAGGTTGCGGGGGTCGAAGTCGAGTCCTGGCCCCGCCTCTTTCACTGATCGGTACTAGGTCACTTCCCTGAGCGTTTGTGCTTTATAATACCTCTGCCTTAAAGCTATGTATGGTTCTGCATCCATCCATCGCTTCCCAAACTATTCCATTACTGACTACTCTTGCGCTGAGAAATACTTCCTAACAGCCCTGTGGTACATCTCTGCTCTTCAGCTTCCAAACTGTGTCCCCTTGTTACTGTGTCCCAATCTCTGGAATTTCCTGTCTTGTCACCTTGTCATTCCTCTCAGTATTTTGGTTATGTCGTTATCATGTTCCATCCTATCTCTCCTGTCCTCTCCTCGTTGTCGTCAGGTTGATTTCCCATAACCTATTACTCGTAGAACATACTCTTGCTCTGGGACTTGTCTGTTGCAACCTTTGCGACATTTCTCTTGTGTTCTGTACGTGCTTGGCTATAGGTGTGGGTTTTCCAATAAAACTGGTGCCGCATACTTCCATATTGGTCTAACCGTTCACGGTGTTCAGGGTTCCTGATTGATTCCTTATTAAGAGGTTCAGTATGCTATTCTGCGGTTTGCTAGGCGCCCATATGCCTGCAGCAGTTATTGGAGTGGATCTGCGCTTCAGCGAGATGTTGCCCTGGTGTTATATCTCACCCCAAGATCTTTTTCTTGAGTGATAGGTTTGTAGTCTCTGACCCCCTAGGACTGTACTCCGTCTGCGGCCTTCTTTGCCTTCCCCAATCTTCAGGACTTTGCACTTTGTGGGATTGAACTCAGGAGCCAATTGCTGACAGGTCTGCAGCCTGTCCAGGATCCCTTTGTAGTTCTGCTGGTCTTCGATCGAGTGAATCTTCTCATCAACTTCACGTCATAGTGGCATCTGGACACCTCGGAGTCTATCCTTCCGTCATGTCGTTCACAAATACCAGAAAACAGCACTGGTCCTAGGACTGACCCCTGGAGGGACCACGCTGGTCACAGGGTCCACTTGACACTCGCCAGTTACATGGACTCGCTGCTGTCATTCCGACAAGTATTCCTATCAATTGTAGTGGCCTTTCCCTGTTATCATGCTTGGTCCTCAAGTTTTGCACCCATTCTCTTGGTGAGTACTGTGTTCAAACGCCTTCTTGCAGGTCCAAGTATAAAATGCAATCCACCCTCCCCTCCTCTATCTTGTCTTACTGGCTGTCACCATGTCATAGGACCCGGTAGGTTTGTGACTACAGGATTTCGCGTCCCTGAAACTGTGGGGCTGCTGGTTTGTTGAGATCGTTCCTTTCTAGGTGTTCCACCAACTCTTCTCTGATAATACTCTCCTGGATTTTGCATATCCTATACATGTCAGTGACATGGTCTGTTAGTTTTATGCTTCATGTCTGTCTCCTTTTTTAAGATTGGGACTCATTTGCGTCTCCATGCCTCAGGCAATCTCCTGTTTCGATAGATGTATTGAATAATGTTGTTAGGGGTTCAACACTTAAGCGCCTCTGCTACCTCTCTCAAATACCCATGGGGAGATTTTTATCTGGCCACATTGCCTTTGAGGTATTTGTCATCAGAAGCCTACTTCACTTCTTCTCGGTTGTGTGTGCTCACTGTGGTCCAGCTACTTTGGTGGTGGGCCCCTACCTCTCCGTCCTTTTGGAGTCCTTCTGAATCCTCTAGTGAACACTTCTTTGGGAATCTCTTGTTTTTGAGTTGTCTTCCACAGACTTCACCGGGTCAGTTTGTTGTTATCTCCTTCGCCTTCCTTTGCCTGATTTCCTGGTCCATTGACTGTTGTTTTTCTCCTGATGTGGCGTGTACAACAGTTTCGGGTCAGTTTGGCTTTGCTTGCTATGTCATTTTCTATTGTCTTTGGGCCTCCCTTCTATCTGTTGCATATTCGTTTCTGGCTCTTACGACTGTTCTCCTTATTTCTCCTGGGTCCTTTGCCTTCTTTATTTCTTCATTCTCCTAGCACAATTGGTTTTTGGACCTCATGCACCTGTTTTGGTAGAAACCATGGGCTCATCCTGGCTTTTCATTTATCCTGTTACCTTGGGTACAAACCTCTCCTCAGCCTCCTTGGCATTTTTGTTGCTACATATTCTTTTTTAATTCATCATCTCATTAACTGGCTTCCTGCCAGTTCCTATGTTCCACTGAACCGTTCAGGTTAGTTCCTATTCCTGTTTTGTAGTCCCCTTTCTTGTGTTTGGCTTCATTCGTCCTGCTTCCTGCTTCTCCCCTCCACTTGAGCTCTACTGTGTATTCGAAGCTTAAACCACATGGTCACTGGCCCCAAGGGGTCTTTCATTGTGATGTCCGCTCATCGATATCTGCACTACTCAAGGTGAATACTAAGTCCAGCCTTGCTGTTCATCCTCTACTCTCTCTCGCTGGTAGTGTCCCTTACAGTGTTGGCACATGAGAAGTTTTCCTAGTACACCGCCATAATCTTAGCTCCTCATGTATCTGGCCCCCATGTGGGTCAAAAGTTCTCCAATCGCGATCTCCTTGGGTTAATGTCACCCGTGATCTGGGCTTTGCCCTGCATGAATGAGCTCTTCTGGCCACTCTGCCATGTTGTGTGGCGTGTGTGTGCCTGTGTGTGTGGTGTGTGTGTGTGTGTGTGTGTGTGGGTGTGGATGTGTATAGTGTGTATGTTGTGTGTGTGTAATGAAGTACTAGACCTAAATGTGGTTGCTGGGGCTGAGACTTTAGATCCTGGCCCCGCCTCTTCACTGATCGCTATAGGACCTCTTTCCTCTGCTCCCTGAAGCTTTGCCAGACCTCGTTCTTAATGCTATGTATGGGTTCTAACTCACTACATGACTTGCTAGGCTATTTCACTTCCTAACAACTCTTGGTGGACTGAAGAAATACTTCCTAAATCCCTTTGGACTCAATCTAGTTTTTCAATTCCAACTGTGACCCTTGTTTTCTGTGTCCCCTGTCTGGAACATTCCTGTCTTGTCCACCTTTTCTATTACTCAGTATTTTGTATGTCGTTATCAGGTTTCTCCCCCTGGACACTACCTGTCCTCCAGTGTCGTCAGGCCGATTTCCTCAACCTTTACTCGTACGACATTCCCCTGAGCTTGAGAAACATAGCTGTTGCAACCTGTGTACTTTCTCTAACTTCTTGACGTGCTTGACCAGGTCGTGGGTTTCAGAACTGGTGCTGCATACTTCCAGTATGAGCCTACCATACACACGTGTACAGTGTCTTGAACGATTCCTCTTAAGGTATCGGAACGCTATCTCAGGTATGCCAGGGCTATGCTGCAGCAGTTATTGGTTGATGTGTGCTCTGTGACATGCTCGGTGTTATGGTCACCCCAAGATCTTTTCTCCTGAGGCGAGGTCTGTATACGTAGTCTTTGTCCACCTAGCCTATACTCTGTCGGCGGTCTTCTTTGCCCCTCACCAATCTTTTCATGACTTGCATTTGGACAGGGTTGGAATTCGAGCAGCTGGTTCTGGACCACGTGTCCAGCTGTCCAGTCTCTTTGCAGTGTGTGGTGTGTATGTGTGTCTGTGTGTATCACCTATTTGTACTCACCGATTTGTGGTTGCAGTGGTCGAGTCCATAGCTCCTGGCCTCGCCTCTTCCACTGATTGCTTCTAGGTCCACTCTCTCTCCCCGGCTCCGCATGAGCTCTTATCATACCTCGCCTGTAAAAAATTATGTATGTTCCCGCCTCCACTCTTCCTTTCTAGGTATTTCAACGGCTTGACTACTCTATGAAGATGAATTACTTCCTAAATCCCTTTGATTCATTGGTCTTCAAATTCCATATTGTGACCTTTGTGTCTGTGTCCCATCTTGTGATACATCCCGTCATTGTCCACCTTGTCTATTCGCGCAGTATTTTTATGTCGTATCATGACTCCATGACCCTCCTAGGCTCCTGTGTCGTCCAGGCCGATTCCCTCAACCTTTCTTCGTAGGACAATCCGTAGCTCTGGGACTATCTTGTTGTCAACTTTGGCACGTTATCTAATTTCTTGAGTCGTTTGACTAGGTGTGGATGTCCTATCTGGTGCTGCATTCCTCCAATATTTTGGGCCTAACGTAAATGGTATACAGAGTCTTGAACGACGCTTACTGAGGCGCCCGTATGTGCTGCAGCAGTTTTTGATTTTATGTGTGCTCAGGAGATATGCACATCGGTGTTATACTCACCTCAGAGCTTTTTCTTCGAGTGAGGTTTGCAGACTTGGCCATTAACTATTTTGTGTATGTGTGTGTTGTGTGTGTGTGTGTGTGTCGTATGTGTGTGTGTATGTGTGTGTGTATGTGTGTGTGTATGTGTGTTGTGTGGTGTGTGTGTTGTATGTGTGTGGGTGTAGTGTGTTGTATGTGTGTGTGTGTGTACTCACCTAGTTGTGGGGGTTTTTTTTTTTTGCGCGGGGGTCGGAGTCGAGCTCCTGGCCCAGCATCTTCATGATGTGTTTGTGTGTGTATGTGTGTGTGTTGTAGTGTTGGATGTGGTGTGTGTGTATGTGTGTGTGTTGTATTGTGTGTGTGTGTGTATGTGTGTGTGTGTTGTGTGTATGTGTGTATGTGTGTGTGTGATGTGTATGTGTGTATGTGTGTTGTGTGTTTTGTGTGTTATGAGTGTGTGTGTGTATGTGTGTATGTGGTGTGTTGTGTTGTAATTTACTCACCTTATTGTACGCTCCTAATTGTGGTGTGCAGGGTCGAGCTCAGCTCTCTGGCCCCGCTCTTCACTGATCGCTATTGGGTATTCTCTCTCTGCTTCCTGAGGCTTTGTCATACTTTTTTTAAAAGGTATGTAGTGGTTCTGCCTCTACTACTTCACTTTTCTTGGCTATTCCACTGCTGACAAACTCTGTGTGTGTTGTGTGTGTATGTGTGGTGTGTGTATGTGTGTGTGTGGGTGTGTTTGTGGTATGTGTGTGATATGTGTGTGTGCGTGTGTATGGGTGTGTGTATGTGTGTATGTGAATACTCAATAGTTGAGGGTTGCGGGGGTAGAGTCCGAGCTCCTGCCCCGCCTCTTCATGATCGCTACTAGGTCACTCTACCTGAGCCGTGATGTCTTTATGTTACTCTGCTTAAAGCTAGGTATGGATCCTGCCTCCACTACATCGTCTTCCCAACCTATTCCACTTCAGACTACTCTGTGGCTGAAGAAATACTTTACATCCCTGTGATTCATGTCTTTAGGCTTCCAACTGTGTCCCCTTGTTACTGTGTCGCAATCTCTGGAACATCCTGTTTTTGTCCTCCTTGTCCATTTCCTCTCAGTATTTTGTATGTTCGTTAATCATGTCCCTCCTTATCTCTCCTGTCCTCCAGTGGGTGTGTGTATATGTGTATGTGTGTGCGTGTGTATGTGTGTGTGTATGTGTGTATGTATGTGTGTGTATGTGTGTATGTGTGGTGTGTGTGTATATGTGTATGTGTGTGGTGAGTGTTGTTGTGTGTTGTGTGTGTGTGTGTCTATGTGTATGTGATGTGTGTGTGTGCAAATGTGTGAGTGGTGTGTGTGTGGTGTGTGTCGTGTGTGTTGTGTGTGTGTGTGTTTAGGAACTCAAAACAAACAATACCATGATTCAAAATTGAAAAAAAAAATTGTATTAATTAAACTAATTAAAATAATTAATAATTAAATTAATTAATTTAATAAACCATAAAAAAATGAATTAAATGAATAAAAAATAAAATAAAAAATGGAAATGGGAAAACGAATAAAATCCAAAAAGGAAAAAAAAAAGTGTCAGAACCGAATGGGAAACTAAAAGAAGAAAGTCCGAAGAGATTTGACATTGATAAATTGAATGATGAAGGAAATAGTGAATTTGAAAGGAGAAGTGAGTCGCTTGATGGAAGAAGAATATCCAGAGTTGAGAAAGTTTAGAATCCAGGAGGAGGAGGAGAGACGGGAAAGAAAAGGAAGAGAAATAGTTGGTAAAAGGAGAGGAGAGGATGGGAAGGAGAGAGAGAGAGAGAGAGAGAGAGAGAGAGAGAGAGAGAGAGAGAGAGAGAGAGAGAGAGAGAGAGGAGAGAGAGGATTTTGGGTATTGTTCACAAGTTTCAATGTTGAACAGGAATTTGTGAACTTTTTATGGTACGAGGGAGAAAAAAGAGGGATGGGAGAGGAACACGTGGGAGGAGAAACACTAGGAAGGGATAAGAGGGGAGAGAAGAGAGAAAATTAGAGATTTTGGAGAGAAGCGGGAAGAATAGAGGAGCAAGTGAGAAGAGACACAAAGAGAAGTGATATTTATCGCCCTTGGGGGAAAAATGACCTGAAGAGAGAATAAAGAGAATGAGAAGAGAGGGAAGAAAGGGAGAGGTAGAAGAGAGCAAGAGAGGGAAGAAAGAGAGAGGTGGAAAAGAGCAAGAGAGGGGAAGAAAGAGAGAGGCGGCAGAGAGCAAGAGGGGGAAAGGAGAGAGAGGTGGAGGAGAGCAAGAGAGGGAAGAAAGAGAGAGGTGGAAGAGAGCAAGAGAGGGAAGAAAGAGAGAGGTGGAAGAGAGCAAGAGAGGGAAGAAAGAGAGGTGGAAGAGAGCAAGAGAATAGAAAAAATGGAAAAATGAAAAGAGAAAGAGAAAGAAGAGTAGGAAGAGAAACATAAAAGAGAGGAGAAGAAGGAAGAAGAAGAGGAAAAAGAATAAGAGGAGTTGGATAGATGTAGCAGATAGTAGAGAGACACAAATAGACAGCTAAATGGAAAAGAGTGGTAGACATACAGATAGACAGATAGACAAATAAACACAAATAGATATGTGTACTCACAATGAGAGCTGCAACTATAAATGTTATTAACATTAACTTACTATTTAAAAATTATCTACATTATGAAGGGATTTATATAGATAATTTTTTTGCGTTTTAAATATATACATTAGTTAGTAATTGCTAATTCACTTATAAATGTAATTAGGGACCTTAATTTGACAATTAAATCTTTCGTACCTAAGATAATCAGGGTAATAAAAAAGGATTATTATTTTGTACTCACCTAGTTGTACTCATCTGTACTCACCCTGCTGTATTCATTCTGTATTTACCTAGTTGAACTTATTTGCACAGTATTAAGACTAGGTATGATAAGGCCCAAGAGTCCAGGAACCAATAATACCGGCACACACACACACACACACACACACACACGGTTGATCCATTCCCCTGAATGAAAAGCCCAGGTTCATTCACACATGCGATATTAACGCCTCCATATATCTTTTATGTATGAGCTGGACGTTCAAGGTGTGCCCAGCTGATTCAGGTCTCGTAGTAAACACCTCTTCAAGGTCAATGATACGCGTCCTCCAGCCCCACTTTTTTATGAATAAAGAGATCACAACAATAACAAGGATCAGCTGTTTCAGCCACACTCCTTCTTAAGAGTTGTTCCACCAGTGCGTTTGTTTACCAACACAAGTATCGTCATCACGTCATGTCTCTCCCTCCCCCTCCTCACACACTCACCTGTAACCCCGGCTATAACCAGTCCCTACCACAATTATATCAACTCCAAGTATTTCCACTGTAGCTCTCCCCACCCTCTATCACTAAGTGCCTTACAAATCATGCCCCACAACTATTTTCACCACAACCATCCTCCACCACAACCATCCCCCACCACAAACACCCTCAACCACAACCATCCTCTACCACAACAATCCCCCACCACAATCATCCTCCACCACAACCATCCTCCATCACAACCATGCTCCACCACAACCATCCTCCACAACCATCCCCATCACAACTATTCTCCACCACAGTCTGGTGTTAGTGCGTTGCTACAACTAACATAACAGTTTGTTAGTGTGAACTACACTAACAACACAGCGTTGGTGCATACTGTAACAAACAAAACAAAGTGTTGGTGCGTGTTACAACATAACACAGTGTTGGTGCGTGTTACAACGTAACATAACACAGTGTTAATGTAAACTACAGCGACTTCATGAGCACATCACACGGTGCTGCAAGGCCAAAAGTCGACGCCAAACATTCTGGAATCTCGACAGAGATTGAAACGAAAAACTTTGGCAAAGTTGTATATGTATGGAAGGGTGGGTTGGGTGGCAGGGTGGGTGAGTGGGTGTTTAGTGGCTGGGGGGGGGTTATAGTGGTGGAATGGGTGGCACCATTTCTTTCCCTTCCCTACTCTCCCTCTCCCTGCCCTCAGACCTCTGAGGGATCCAGTGGTGTAGGATTAGCGCCGGATCCTCTAATCACACTGCGTTAAGGGCACGAGATCCTCTGGGTCCTATTCTCTCCTAAACCCTCCTTTTCTCTCTCTCTCTCTTTCTTCCCTTTCTCTCTCTCCTTTGCTTTAATACCTGGCAAATTGAACACTCAAAAGAGGAGACAAAATAGAACGAAAGAAGTTGTTAGAAATTAGGAAGTAAACAAAACAACTAATAAATAAACAATAATAATAATAATAACAACATAAAAGGAACAGAATGGAGGGTGAGGGCAAGAACCGAGAAGGGATAAAGGAAAGGGAAGGGAGGGAGAACGGAAGGGGGAGCAAAAGGACGTAATTCGATCAAATTTTAATAATTGGATGAGACTTAAAAAAAATTGCATAAAAGAATAATTTATTGACCCTTCAGGGGAAAATACCGTAAGATCGATAATTAAATTTTTTATTGGCAGCCCTTCTGTGCCCCTTGGCGTTCCACCCCCCCCTCTCTCTCTCTCTCTCTCTCTCTCTCTTCTCTCTCTCTCCTCCTCTCCTCTCCTCTCTCCCCCTCTCTCTCTCTCTCTTTCTCTCTCTCTCGCTCTCGCTCTCTCAACAAATGTAATCACGTTAGTACATAAATAATTCCGTCCCTACTCGGCCCTTGGGACGCACCACAGCTCACTCTCCAACACACTCCAACCACAAACAACACACTCCCCACAACCCCAACACACAACTACAACACACTCCACCACACCCCAACACACTCCGACCAACTCCAACATACCCCAACACACTCCAACATACCCCAACACACAACAACACACTCCAACACATCCCAACACACTTCAACTCTTGTCGGCTATCAGTTCCTCCATCTTAAGCTCACCTTCAACTAGCCAACACACGATCTATAATTATTACAATGATAGTATACAATGCTAACAAGATCAGGAATAAGACAGATATCTAAAGTCAGTGCCGGATCAGCCGGGCTGTGGCTCGTACGTCGGACTGCGTGCGGCCAGCAGTAACAGCCTAGTTGATCAGGCCCTGATCCATCGGGAGGCCTGGTCATGGACCGGGCCGCGGGGGCGTTGATCCCCGGAATAACCTCCAGGTAACCTCCAGGTAACCAGGTAACACACAGGTATGTTGCTCGACACTGTCTTCTGTGTATAGTTCTCCGAGGCTGAGGGACTGATTACCTCATCTTCTACTGTCCTCCCTTATCTCTACCGAATTGTTAAAGCCACTGATAAGTGAAACGTCTTCAAACATCGATACTCAAGTGTTGGACATGTCTAATTCCTTACAAAACTTAGCCCAGGTTTCCCTAATCCACACTAAACGTTGATAATCAAGGAAAGGAAGAAGATAATAATGGCGCAATGCAGTATGCCTATTAGCCCAAACTAGGGAGGTCTAACTCACACCCAACTACACCCACTCGTATACCAAAAGAAAAGCTATATTAAAAGCTACCTTAACCTAACTGACACTACATTAAGGTCCTTACACCTACCCATTTACTGCCAGACCAGAACGGTCTTATATTCTTTCTTACGAGCCCCATTGGAAATAAGTTACTTTTTCTAACTTTTTTGGGTTACCTTTAATAATCTACACATATGCTGCTATGTATGATGATTCATGTAACTGTATTTATGTGTACCTGTATCTGAATTATCTTACTCTACATTTGCTGCGAGTCGAGTTTTTGAAATTGTTAGCAAGAAATAGGAGAAAAATTGCAGTCCTAGCAAAAAGTAGTTCAATAACCATCACAACCACAACAATCACAACCACAACAACCACGATAACCATGGTAATAACTACAGTATCCACAACAACCACGATAACCATGGTAATAACTACAGCATCCACAACAACCACGATATAACCATGGTAATAACTACAGTATCCACAACAACCACGATAACCATGGTAATAACTACAGCATCCACAACAACCACGATAACCATGGTAATAACTACAGTATCCACAACAACCACGATAACCATGGTAATAACTACAGTATCCACAACAACCACGATAACCATGGTGATAACTACAGCATCCACAACAACCACGATAACCATGGTAATAACTACAGTATCCACAACAACCACGATAACCATGGTAATAACTACAGCATCCACAACAACCACGATAACCATGGTAATAACTACAGTATCCACAACAACCACGATAACCATGGTAATAACCTACAGTATCCACAACAACCACGATAACCTGTGATAACTACAGCATCCACAACAACCACGATAACCATGGTAAAACTACAATATCCAACAACCACGATAACCTGGTAATAACTACAGCATCCACAACAACCACGATAACCATGGTAATAACTACAGTACCCACAACAACCACATCAACAACTACAATATCCGCAACAGCAACCACAATAACAATCATACTGTCTACAACAACCACAACCTCCACAATCCAAACCACAATAACTACAACATCCTCTATTACAATAACACCCACCACAACAGTTACAACATCCACAACAACCATAACTACAACCAAAAGAAAGACAACCACGATAATAACAATCACAACAATTACGACCACAGCTACTACAATCACAACCACAACAATTATTAACACTACAAGATTGTGTAAATGTTTTAACCTCTGTTTCCCCTCCAAACGTTTAAAATAATTCTTTCTAAATATTCTGTATAAAAAAACGTTAGCAGCTGTGTAGAAATATGCAAAAACTTAAGTTAACTTTTTAATCGGTGGAGGAGGAGTGAGGGGAGAGGGAGGAAGAGAGGGGAGGGGAGAGGGAGGAAGAGAGGGGAGGGGAGAGGGAGGAAGAGAGGGGAGGGGAGAGGGAGGAAGAGAGGGGAGGGGAGAGGGAGGAAGAGAGGGGAGGGGAGAGGGAGGAAGAGAGGGGAGGGAGAGGGAGGAAGAGAGGGAGGGGAGCGGAGGAAGAGAGGGGAGGGGGAGAGGGAGGAAGAGAGGGAGGAGGGGGAGAGGGAGGAAGAGAGGGAGGGAGGGGAGAGAGAGGGGAGGGGAGAGGAGAGAAGAGGAGAGGGGAGAGATAGAGAGGAAGAGAATAAAAGTAATGTCGTAGTGTTGCACCACGTTACAGCATGGGGGGGGGGTCGTTACAGCATGGGGGGGGGGTCGTTACAATGGTGGGGGGGGTCGTACAGCATGGTGGGGGGGTCGTTACAGCAGGTGGTGGGGGGGGGCGTTACAAGCATGGTGGGGGAGAGTCGTACAGCAAGTGGGGGGGTCGTACAGCATGGGGGGGGGTGCGTTAAGCAGTGGGGGGGGGGTCGTTACAGCATGGTGAGGGGGGTCGTTACAAGCAGAGGGTGGGGGGGGTCGTTACAGATGGTGGGGGGGTCGTAAGCATGGTAGAGGGGGGGTCGTTACAGCATGGTGGGGGGTGAACAGCATGGGGGGGGGATAACAGAATGGTGGGGGGTCGTTACAGCATGGTGGGGGGGGTTCGTTAAAAAATTGGGGGGGGGGGCCTGTTTGCTTTAGTAACCGGAGTTAAAAAAACCCCCAAATGAAGGGGGGCCCGAAACAGCTTGAAAACCGGAGTTAAAGAAACCCCCAAGAAGGGGGGCCCTAAAACAATCTTGAAACCCGGATTTTTAGTAAAAACCCAAAGAATGGGGGCCCTAAAACCCATTTTCTTTAAACCCGGGGTTTTATATTTCCCCCAAGAATGGGGGCCCTAAAAACAACTTGAAACCCGGGAAATTTTATAGTACCCCCATAATGGGGGCCCGGGAAACGGGCCTTTTTCCCGGATTTAACAGTGCAACCTATGCATTGGATTTCAAAAAAGGGAGTAGGATGGGGGGTTTTTCCGTTGGTGGGAGAGGGGGGGGGGGGAAAAAACGGTGGGGGGTGGGGGTTTGCTGGGGCCGGGTTGGGGAAAGGAGAGGAAAGAGGGGATGGGGGGGTTGGGGTTTGGGATTTGGGGGCGGAGGCCCCTTTTAAGAAAAACCCCAAAAAAATTTAAAAAGAAAATTTATTTTAACAACAACAACAATACAATTAAAATACAAAAACCCTTAGTATACAAATCCCAAAAAATTTTTTTCGATAACTGTCTGATATGCCAGCCCCCTCACCTCAACTCGGGCAAAAGGAATGGTAAAAAAGAGGGGCACCCAATAAATTTATAATAAAAACCAAGTGTAAAAAAAAACACTTGTTGACTTGGGCCAAAACCCTTTCCCCCAAAAGCTTAAAGGGGCTAGACACCAACCCCTTTAAGGGGGGGCGGAAGGGAACCCCAAGCTCAGTACAACACAAAAAATTTTTTTTTATGCAGTAATTTTTTAACAAAAAGGTTTAAAGCCAATCGACTACCAAAGACCATCAAGGCTGCATGTCAGGCGATCCCCCCAACCATTTAAAAAAATTTTTTAAACCCCAAAAAAGGGGGTTTTTAAAAAAAAAAAGTTTTTAAAGGGGGTTATACGTGAGGGGGACGCACCCCGCCCCGGGTAACCCCAGGTAACCCCAGGTAGATTCCGGGTAGACCCCCGGTGGACTCCAGGTAGACGCGGGTAACTCCAGGGAAAACCCCCCAGGTAGACTAAGGTAGACTCCAGGTAACTCGGGGTAGACCCCCAAGCTCGTAGACCTCTCACAGGGGTATGTGATAAAAATGGGGTTAAAACGTGGAGTAAAAGCCCCTGGGCAAAACTTGTAAAGTTTTCCCCCTCAAAAGTCAGAAATAACTCACAAGGAAAAAAGTGGGAAAAAAGAATTTGGGTGTGTACATGCGACCCCCCCTCCCCCCCCCCCTGGAGTCCTCTTGAGCAGTTTGAAAAAATTTGGGGTTTTGGAGAAACCTCACAATGAGTGTCAGGTGGGGAATGGGGGGGTAATTTTGGGGAGATTTGGGGTTGAGAACGCAGGGGGGGAAGGGGGGAGGGAATTCCTACATTAGTTTGTCCTTCAGGACGAGTACAAACAAGAAGCACGGCTTTTTCCCTCGTCAGCAAACGGAGGACAAACCCTTTCCCCCCAACCACGTCTTGTTTTTGCTTGGGGCCTTTTTTTTTGGGAATATAAAAAACTTAAAAATGTAAATTTTTTTGCGAAAATAAAGTTGAATCAATTACAACTCCAAAACTATCGGGCTTGCTAAAAACGTATTTCGATATTTAAGTTACCCAAGAAAGTTAACCCCACTTTGTCTCAAAAGCTCAGCCCTCCTCTACCTCAACCCAAGCAAAAGGGGAATAGTACAGATTTAAGCATAATTTTTTTGCGCGGGAAATGTTTGAATCTTTTTGGTTGAAAACAGAAAAACCCCTCCCAAGAGCTTCAAGACTGGGGGACCACCCCCTTAAGAGAGCCAGAAAACGGGAAAAATAAAAAATTTTTATGCAGTAAAAATTATCCGTGGTTTTAAATGTTCGCAAAAAATTTAGAGCCTGGCTTCCTAGGGAAAAGAATTCCCGAACCCCCCCTGCCCGAAAAGCAAAGTTATCCCCGAGAAACGCGCCCGGGTTAAGCCAGCGGAAGGTTTTGGGTCAGATAACCAAAATCCCCAAAGGGGGGTCCTTGAAAATGTTTTTGACAAACCCTTTAACCCCCCCAAAACCTACCCTCATCAAACTTTTGGTCATGAAATTTGAGTGTAGGTAGCAGGCTACGTAAGGCACCCCTTTAAGAGTAGTATTTAGCGGGACTAATGCTAATGGAGGAAAGTTTTGGAGAAAAAAATTAAAGGGTCCGACTTGGTAAATTTTTGAAGCTCCCCAGAACTACAAGTCGAAACTCGAAGTCAGATTTTGCCACAGCTGCTTTGTTTCAGTGTGCCCGGTCTTTCCCGGGATTTAAACGGGGGATCTCCCCTCGCTCTCCTCTGCGCGGCCTATATGAAAAAAAATACCCATCATGTATTTTTCGCGCTTTTTTAAAACCGAAAGAGTAAATTTTTTTAAAAACTGATACTGATGAAAAAAAATTTTTTTGCCCAAAAATGCATCAAACCCAACCCAAATTTTTTTAGGCAAAATTTTCCCTTATATTTAGCAGCATTTTTTAAAATTTTTATTTAATTTTAAAAAAAAATTTTTAATGAGATTTTTTACTTTTCTTTATGATAAGATTTTTTATCGAAAAATTTATGGTACAAACAAATATTCAAATTTCTTATTTGACAGAAAAAAAACCTTTGTTTTGTGGGTTTTAACTCGCTGGTTTGGACATATAAAAATTTATTTATATATATTTTATATTTATAAAATATTATTTATAAATTTTATAAATATATATATATATAAAATTATAAATATATATTTTTAGGGATGAAAATACAAGGCATATACTTTTTGTGTACGTCACAGAGGTTTTAAATTTTCCAATTTTTTAGTGTTTTAAGATTCTTGACTGGGGGTTTTACACCCCTTAATGAGGTCGCGGGTCGAAAATTTTTAAAAACCCAATTTCCAGTTAAAAACCCATTGCAGGGAATAGTGTAAAAAAAAATCTTTGAATGAAATTTCGCTGCGTATTACTCGCGTTTTACACGGGTTTTAAACGTGTTTTAAGGTTTTGGAAAGGCAAATGGGGTGGATGGTGTGTGGAGAGGGAGGAGAGGATAGGTAAACCCCTATGATCGCAAATGGGGTTGGTGTTTAAATAATATCAAAGTTTTTAACCGGGCAAGTTAATTTTGTATTTAAAAAATTTGTGAGCGTTTGTCCCTGTTTATAACCTCCCCGGGGGGTTAAAAAAAGGGGAAATTCCCAAAAAAATCTTTCCAGTGTTCTTTAAGCGATCAACCAAAATTCATCACTGTTCGAAAAAGTGATAAAAAATTCATCAGGGGTTTTAAAATAACTCATCATCTCCCCATCATGGGGAAGAGAGTTTCAAGAGGGGAGAGAGAGAGAGCCCAATAACGGGTAAGACCTTGAGACAATAATCTAAAGGGGAAAAATTTTGACAGAGTTTTTTGACTAAAAACTCACTACTTTGTGATGGGTTTTTTGGGCCCTTCAAAAAAAGGTTACTCTGCTGCTGATCTGTTTTTTTAAAACCTCTCCACTAATTTGGCACCAGTAACCCTTGGGATAAATTCCAAAAGTCAGCTGTGTGGTAGCAACTGGACATTGCTGGTGCTTTTGACCGGGTGTGGCACCGGGGCCTCTTAGAAAAACAAAGCACGGGAATTGCGCTTTTACGCTATGCCCTCCCCCCATGATTCCCTTTCAGGGGAAAGGTCTCAAAGTGTAGTTCTCAAGGGGAAAGGGAAATCAAAGACACCCTATTGGGGGCAATGTTAACAAGGAAAGCGTGCGGGGTCCATTTTTAAAGGAATGTCTACTTAAAACCGACCTTTTTTCATCTCACCCCCAAAAAATCACAGGGCATACCCAGACGCGGGACCGGGACATTAACTTATCCAAGAGAAGAAATCCCCTTTGCTCAAAGCTACATCAATCCCCAAAGCGAGAGCTATATAAATTGGGGGAACATAGAGGGGCAAGCAAAATCTGCTCCCTTTGAAAAACGCAAATGATGATCGTTTTAGGCACCATAAATTGGTAATGCGGGTGCATTTGAAAGGATGAATGGGAGGGTGTTGGCATTTGGAGAAAAGTTGATACCCTTTGGGGGTGAAATTTGACTCCAAACAAACCATGAAGAAACCGGTTGTAAATTTTGCAAACAAGGCGCCAGGAAGCTTACCGAACTTCGTGTATTTTTCATCTATTTGGGAAAGTAGGGGTTGCAAGATCTTTACGGGCAAAGTACGCCCCACACCTTGAGTATGCTCCACTTTTTTGGGTTTTTGCCTCCCCCCCCCTCTCATCGGGGCAAACTGTTTGACAGAGTAGAAAACAGAGAAAGGGTTTAAACTCTCCCCCGGGAAAACCCATCCTGGATGATCTTTTTTTCCCAGCAGACCCCTTAAACATAGGGGGGGATTTTGGGGGGGCCTTTAAGTTATGTAAAAAGGCCAAATTGTAAAAGTACCCCCTTGGATCCACTTCGAGGCCCCAGCGTAAAACCCAAGCTTTATGCCAAAAAGGGAGGGGGAAAGGAAAACCAGAAACTTCATTTTGGGCTGTCCCCTTCTCCAGAACATCACTCCGCCCTGAGTTCTTTCATACCCAGGATGATCGAGTATGGAACACATTGTACAGCATTTGATGTAAAGCGAGATAAAGTCAGTTGATCAATGAAAATGCGGGCCCCCAGATGGCTCCAAATTTTAATCATTTTTCCTTTTTCTTGTATGCCCTCATAAAAAATTTAAAAATGCTTTCAAATGAGCGGGAGAGGTAACAGCCCCTTAGCTCCCAATAAATTTGGGAACCCTTTAAACCGGGAAAAATAGCTTGTCAAAAAACTATAAGAAAGTAAGAAGTTTATTGGGTAAAAAAAAATACATTTACTTAGAATTATCTACTTTGCAGCATATGTGTAAGAACCTAGGTTTCCCCAAAAAGCCCGGAAAGTGACTTTTTTTCCTTTGGGGGTTTCCTAGGGCCCTTTAAACCCCTTGCAAACCTGTGAAAAAGGGGAGAGAGAGAGCGAGAGAGGAGAGAGAGGAGACATGGGTTTTAAAAGTTTTTTAAACATAAAATATTTTAGTAAATCTTTAAAAGTTTCTTAATTTTTAAATTGAAATATTTTGTGGGAAGCGAAAAGGAAAGGGTGGAAGATGGGAATTTGGGGAAATTTCTTCCCTTGAGCTGGAGTCTGTGTGTTCAGCCCAAACCATTTTTTTTCGTTTGAAGGAAATCCCCGGGGATACTTAAAAAGAAAGTGCGGGCCTGAAGAGTGAAACAGGATACGAAATGGCGAGTAAAGAGTTTTCCCGGGAATTTTAATTTAATTAAGGTGAGGCTGGGGGGTATTTTGAAGAAAATTTTAAAGATGCAGGCGAGGGATTTACTGGGGAAAATTGGTACAGGCTAAAGGGGTTATAACTGAGGCGGGACCCTGCTTTAAAGGGACTTTGTTCTTTTTTTAAAACAGTTTGGTTTGGAATATAAAGTAGTTCCTGGGGGACACACCCCTCGTGGGAAATATCCTCGTGGGACTTTTCCTCGTGGGAAATTCCTCGGGGAAAATATCCTCGGGGAAATTTACCCTCGTGGGACAATTCCCCCGTGGAAACATTTTCCTCGGGGGAAACATATCCTCGTGGGGCCATATCCTCTTTGGGCCCTTAACCTCGTGGGAAAAACATCCTCGGGGACAATCCTCTTTGGGCCCATATCCTCGTGGGACTTTTTCCTCGTGGGACATATCCTCGTGGGAACATATCCCGTGGGACATATCCTCGTGGGACACATCCTCGTGGGACATTTTCCCGGGGGGCACATTTTGTGGATATACCCTCGTGGGACATACCCCTCGTGGGACAAACCCTTTTCGGGGCACTTCCTCGGGGGACTTTATCCTCGTGGGAATATCCTCCTGGAACTTTCCTCGGGGGAAATAAAATCTCGTGGGCATATCCCGGGGGCCCATATCCCGTGGGACACACCCTCGGGGGAAACCCTCGTGGGTTTTTAATCCTCTTGGGAATTCCTGGGGGACAAAACCTGTGGGACCCATCCTCGGGGGCACATCCTCGGGGGGCCCTTCCTGGGGGGAAAACATCCCGGGGGGACATTTTTCCTCGTGGGACAACCCTCGTGAGACATATCCTCGGGGGAAACATCCTCGGGGGGAACACTTTCCTCGAAGGGAACAACTAAAAAACCCCCATCAGAAAGGTAAGTTGACTGACCATCAAAAAAGCAACTTACCAAAAACCTTTAATTTAAAAAAAAATTTCGACTCACATTCGTAAGGTCAGTTGACTCACCATCAAAAAGGGTTTACTACGTGTTGCAATCGAGTCGTTTTTGGCCCCCGTTTCCACAGGAAAATCTTTTAAGTGGTTAAAACCCTTTGGAATTTAAAAACCAAAAAAGTTAGTTTTTAAAAAACCCCGTTTAAACAAACACTAAACATATTTATTAGAAAAAAGTTTTTGGGCCTGGGGCCTTTTTCACTTCTCAATTTAAGGTTTCCCCGGGCCCAAACGTTTCCCAAAAAATATGTTATTGTTTTTGCTTTCGTGTCTTTTTTTAAAAAACCCAATCATTTTCAAATTTAGTGGGTTTCATGAGGAGTTGTTAAATTTTTTAAAACGTAGAAATTTTAAAACATTAAGACTTATTTTGCAAGAGTTTTGGTACCTTTATCTCCTCCAAGGGGGGGTCCTTAACCTGGGGCGGGCTCTTGATCTAGGGAATTGGATCTTGCTCCATTCCCATAAAAAAGAGCCCGAATGCCTTCCATCCCCCCCCCCACATTTCCTTTTAAAAAACCCTATGGGGGTTTTTGGGGCTCCCCCCAGAAAATACAATAATGGGTTTTTTTACTGTGGGGAAAAAATTTTTGCCTACACAGTGGGTGTTCAGTCCCAATTCAGAGGCAGCAGGTTTTTGTTTTTGAAAAAAGAGAAGAAAGTAATCAGTCCATCAACCTTGGGAAAAAGTTTTTGAAGGGGCGGTCATCCCCTTTGCTCCTCTTTTATATACCTGTGATGGGTACGAGGGTTTTCCTACTCCCCCCCTTTCCCCCTTTCCCCCCCCGGGGAAGGAGCGAGATTTACGTTTTTTACAATTTTGAGATTTACGATTTACACAATTTTTGAGATTTCGTTTTACCCCCATTTTTAGATTTTCGATTTTAAAACAATTTACGGGTTTTCGATTACACAATTTTCAGATTTTTCGATTTTTCACAAAATTTTCAATTTACGATTTTTCACAAATTTTCGATTTTATTTTTAACCCCAAATTTTCGATTTTTCGATTTTTCCAATTTTCAGATTTATGATTTACCAATTTCCAAAAATTTTCGAAATTTTTTAAAAATTTTTCGATTTTTTTTATTTTCATAAAATTTTCAGATTTATGATTTACACCCAAATTTTCAAATTTAGGATTTATAAAATTTACAGAAAATTTGAAAGGCTTGTAATTCGGGAAAAAAATATATAGCTAAAAAGTTTCCCGTAATTTTTTAAAAGCTAAAGGGTTTTCCCGTAATTTTAAAAGCTTTTAAAGGGTTTTCAGTAATTTTTAAAAACTAAAGCTTTTTATAATTTAAAATAAAAAAGGTTTCCATTAATTTTAAATAACTAAAAGGGTTTTCCCAAAAATTTTATAGCAAAAAATTTTTTTGTAATTTATATAGAAAAAGCTTTTCAGTTTTTAAATTGCTAAAGGTTTTCAGTAATTTATATAACTAAAAAGGGTTTTTTTCCCCGTAAATTTTTTAAAAATAAAGGTTTCCAGTAATTTTTTTATGCAAAAAGGGTTTTTAGTAATTTATATAGCTAAAAATTTTCAGTAATTTATATAGCTAAAGGTTTTCATTAATTTTATAAAAGCTAAAAGGGTTTTTAGTAACTTTAAAAAAATAAAAGGTTTTCCCGTAAAAATTTTATAGCTAAAGGTTTTTAGTAATTTTATAAACTAAAGGTTTTTAGTAATTTTAAAAGCAAAAAGGTTTCCCCGTAATTTAAATAACTAAAGGTTTCCGTAATTTATATAGCTTTTTAAAGGTTTTTTCCCGTAATTTATTAAGCTAAAAGGGTTTTTAGTAATTTAAAAAAGCTTTAAAAATTTTCCCTATTTAAATAACAAAGGGTTTTTCCCGTAATTTATTTAGCCCAAAGGGTTTCCAGTAATTTATATAGCTAAAGGTTTTTAGTAATTTATTTTTAAATAACAGTTTTCCGAATTTTTTTAGGAAAGATTTTCAGTAATTTAAAATTTGGGGAAATTTTCTCCCTAGCCAGGTTACCCCAAAAAATAATTACAAAAAGTCCACTCGTCACGTTTTAAAAATTTTTATTTTTACAAAATTGTTGAAATTTTTATTTTTGCCTCGCTTTTTTAAAAAGTTATGGGTTTTTTTGTATTACAACTTCAATTTCATTTGTGTCAGGAATTTTCCCCTTATAAAAAAAAATTACGGGGAGTTTCTTTTTACTGAATGTTTTGATGTGTTTTTTAAACTGAGGTGGTAAATGAGGGAGGAACTGGGGTTTGGGGAAATGAGGGAGGTAAAATGAGGGAGGAACTGAGGGAGGCGCGGGAAATGAGGGAGGCGTGTAAAATGAGGTAGGCCTGTAACTTTAGTAGGCGCAGTTAACTGGGTAGGGAACTGAGGGAGGGATGAGGTAGGTAACTGGGGGTAGGAACTGAGGTTTGGTAAATGAGGTAGGTAACGAGGTAGGGGAACGAGGGAGCGCTGGGAAATGAGGAAGGGAAAGAGGTAGGGGGCTTTAAACTGAGGTAGGTAACTGAGGGAGGCGCGTAACTGAGGTAGGTAAAAAAAGGAAAGGGGCTGGGAAATTTAGGGAGGGAACTGAGGAGACGTTTTTAACTGAGGTTGGTAACGGGTAGGACTGTAAAAAGAGGTAGGGAAATGAGGAAAGGGAAATGTAACTGAGGTAGGTAACTGAGGTAGGGAACTAAAAGGGGACTATAACTGAGGAAAGGGAAATGGGGGTTTGGAAAATGTAAAACCCGAGTTAAGTAAATGAGGTAGGCGCCGTAACTGAGGTAGGTAAATGAGGTTTGGACGTAATTAGGTAAAGGAAACTGTAACTGAGGTAGGGTTTAAATGAAATAGGTAAAGAGGTAGGAGGGTGTAACTGAGGAAAGGGAACTGAGGGAGGGGGTGTAACAGAGGTAGGAGCTGTTAAAATGAGGGAGGTAAAAATTTAAGGAGCGAACCCAATTGGGGATGGGAACTGAGGTAAGGGGGCTTAACTGAGGGGAGGTAACTGAGGAAAGGGGTGTAACTGGGTAGGGAACTGAGGTAGGAACTGTAACTGAGCTAGGTTAAATTGGGGGGTAACTGAAGGTAGGAGCGTAACTGAGGTAGGAGCGTAACGAGGGAGGTTTAAATGGGTAGGTACCTGAGGTAGGTAACGAGGGAGGTAACTGAGGTAGGCGGGTGTAATGAGGTAGGGAACTGAGGGAGGCGCTTTTAAAATGAGGTACGTTAAAAATGAAGGGAGGTAACTTTAGGGAGGGGCAGTACTGGGTGGTAATGAGGTAGGGAACTTTAGGTAGGTTTAAATGGGTAGGGGCAGTAAAAATGAGGTAGATAAATGAGGTAGGTAATGAGGGAGGGAACTGAGGTAAAGGGAAAATGAGGGAGGTAAATGAGGTAGGTAACCTTTAGGTAGGTAAACTGAGGTAGGCGCCCGGGAAAATGAGGGGGTAAAAAGGGTAAAAGGGAACCGAGGGAGGCGCTGTAACTGAGGTAGGAAAATGAGGGGAGGCCTTTTTAAATGAGGTAGGGAACCCGAGGTAGGGGGCTGTAACGGGTAGGTAACTAGGGAGGGGGGCTTAACTGAAGTAGGGAACGAAAGGAAGGGAATGAGGTAAAGGGGCCTTTTAAATGAGGGAGGGAAATGAGTAGGTTTAAATGGGGGTAGGGCTGTAACTGAGGAAAATAACTGAGGGAAGAGCTGTACCCGAGGTAGGTAAATGAGGTAGGCCTGTACCGGGTGGTAATGAGGGGAGGGGGGGTAATGGATAGGTAAAAAAGGGAGGGAACTGAGGTAGGTTTTAATGGGTAGGTAACCCGAGGGGAGGAGCTGTACCTTAGGGAGGTAAAATGGGAAAGGGAACTGAGGTAGGGGAAACTGTACCTGAGGTAGGTAACTGAGGTAGGAGGGTGTAACTGAGGTGGTACTGAGGGAGGGAAAATTTAGGTATGGAACCGTACTTGAGGTAGGTAACTGAGGTAGGGGAAAATGAAAGGAGGGCTTTACCTGGGTAGGTAACCGGAAAAGGGGCTGTAATGGGGGTAGGTTTAAATGAGGTTGGCGCCCGTAACGAGGTAGGTTTCTGGGGAGGGGGCTGTACCGAGGTAGGTAACTTTTGGGGTAGGAGCTGTAATGGGGGTAGGTTTAAATGAGGTAGGAGCTGTAACTTAGGTAGGGAATCAGGTAGGTAACTGAGGTTTGGAGCGTAACCCGAGGAGGTAACTGAGGTAGGGCTTAACTTAGGGAAAGGGAACTTTAGGTTTGGAGCTGTAATGGGGGTAGGGAAAATGAGGTTGGAGCTGTTCCCCTTTGGTAGGTAACTGAGTAGGGGCTGTAAATGAGGTAGGTAATCGGTAGGTAAATGAGGTAGCTTTTAACTGAGGTAGGTAAATTTAGGGGGGGAGCTGTAAAAAGAGGTAGGTAACGAGGTAGGAAATTTAACTGAGGTAGGTAATGAGGTAGGTAACTGGGGTAGGGGTTTTAAAATGAGGGAGGCGCGGGACCTTAGGTAGGAAATGAGGGAGGAGCTGTAACTTAGGTAGGTAAATAGTTAGGGGTAAAATGAGGGAGGTAACTCAGGGAGGAAATGAGGAAGGAGCTGTAACTGAGGGGGGTAACTGAGGTAAAGGGGCTTAACTGAGGGAGGTAACTGAGGAAAGGGGCGTAACTGAGGGAGGTAACTCAGTTAGGTAAAGAGGTAAAGGGGTGAAAAGGGTTTGGTAAAAGGGGGGAGGGGCTGTAAAATGGGTAGGGAAAGGGTGGAGCTGTAAATAAGGGAGGTAACTGGGGGTAGGTAACTGAGGAAGGGGGGTGTAAATGAGGTAGGGAAAAATTTGGGAGGAGCTGTAACTGAGGTAGGTAAAAAGAGGTAAGGGGGCTGGAAAATGAGGTAGGTTTAACCGGGTAGGGGTTGTACCGCTGTAGGGAAATGAGGGAGGGGCCCGTAAATGAGGTAGGGGGAAATGAGGTTTGGAGCTGTAAAAAATGAGGGAGGTAAATGAGGTTGGGGCTGTAAAATGAGGTAGGTAAACTGAGGTAGGACTTTTTAAAGGAGGTAGGTTTAAAAGAGGTAGGAGCTGTAAAGGGGGTAGGTAACTGAGGTAGGACTGTAACTGAGGGAGGTTTAAATGAAAGGGAGGAGCTGTAACTGAGGAAGGAAAAAAAAGGGGGAGCTGTAACTGAGGTAAAAACTAAAAGGTTAAAGGGGCTTTTTAACTGAGGTAGGTAACTGAGGTAGGGCTGTAACGGGGGTAGGGAAAATGAGGTAGGGGCTGTAAAACCCAGGTAGGTAACTGAGGTAGGGGCAGTAACTGAGATAGGTAACTGAGGGGGGGGGCTGGGAAAACCCAGGGAGGAAATAAGGTAAGGAGCTGTACCTGAGGGAGGTAACTGGGTAGGGGGAGTAAATGAGATAGGGAAATGGGTAGGAGCTGTAACCGAGGTAGGTTTAAATGAGGTAGGAGCTGTAAATGAGGTAGGTAACTGAGGTAGGGGCAGAAAATGAATAGGTAAAATGAGGGAGGGGCTGAACGGGGTAAAGGGAACTAAGGGAGGAGCGTACCTGGGTAGGTAACTGAGGAAAGGGGGAGTAACTGGGGATAGTAATGAGGTAGGAGCTGTAACCGAGGGAGGTAAATGGAAAAATGGGAAGGGAGCTTTAACTGGGAAAGGGAAAAAAGGTAGGGAAAAGTAACTGAAAGGTTTGGTAATAAGGGAGGAGCTGTAAAATGAGGAGGTAACTATTGGGGAGGAGCCCGTAATGAGGTAGGTAACTGAGGTTTTGGAGCTGTAACTGAGGAAGGGAACTGAGGAAAGGGCTGTAACTGAGGGGTAAAAGAGGTAGGGGCTGTAACTGAGGTAGGTTAAAAAGAGGTAAGGGGAAATGTAACTGAGGTAGGGAACTTGGTTTGGGGCTTACTAAAGGGAGGTAAAGAAATAGGTAACTGAGGGAGGATCTGTAAATGAGGGTTGGGAACTGAAAATAGGTAAATGAGGTAGGAAACGTAACGAGGTAGGTAACTGAGGGAGGGGCTGGGAAAATGAGGTAGGTAACTGAGGTTTGGTAAAGGGGGTAGGAACGTAAATGAGGTAGGTAGGTGAGGTAGGTAACTGGGGGTTTGGAACTGTAAGTAGGTGGTTTGCTGGGGGTAGGTAAAAATGAGGTAGGAACTGTTTAAATGAGGGAGGTAACTGAGTAGGTAACTGAGGTAGGTAAATGAGGTAGGGAATGTAACTGAAAGGGAGGTTTAAAAAAGGGAAAGGGAAAATAAGGTAAAGGGAAAAGGGTTTGGAAACGTAAAAATGAGGTAGGTAAACCCGAGGTAGGTAACTAGGTAGGAACTGTAAATAGGTAGGTAAAATGAGGGAGGGGTGTAAATGAGGGGAGGGGGAACTGAGGAAAGGGAACTGAGGTTGGGAAAAGTAAAATGAGGTAGGTAACTGAGGGGGGGGTAAAAAGAAGGGAGGAACTGTAACTGAGGTTGGTAACTGTGGTAGGGAACGAGGTAGGGGAAATGAGGAGAACTGTAACTGAGGTAGGAACGTTAAAATGGGTAGGTAACCCGAGGTAGGAAAATGGGTAGGGAAATGGTAATGAGGTAGGAAAAATGAGGTAGGGGCTGGGAACTGAGGTTAAAGGGAACTAAAAGGGAGGAGCTGTTTAAATGAGGTGGGAACTGAGGTTGGAGCTGTAAAAATAAGGAGGTAACTGAGGTAGGAGCTGTAAATGAGGTAGGGAACTGAGGGAGGAGCTGTAAAAAAAGGTGGGAACTGAGGGAGGGGGTGTACCCGAGGTAGGTTTAAATGAGGTAGGTAACTGAGGTAGGAGCTGTACCTGAGGTAGGGAACCCGGGTAGGAGCTGAAAAAGGGGGTAGGTACCTGAGGTAGGTAAAAAAGAGGTGGAGCGGGACTTGAGGGGAGGTAAAATGAGGTTGTAACTGAGGTAGGAGCTGTAAACCTGAGGTAGGTAACCGAGATAGGAGCTGTAACGAGGGGTAACCCGAGGTAGGGCTGTAACTGAGGTAGGTTTTTGAGGTTGGGGCTTTTACCTGAGGGAGGTAACTTTAGGTAGGAGCTGTAACTGAGGTTGGTAACTGGGGGGTAGGAGCGTAAATGAGGTAGGTAACTCAGGGAGGAAAATGAAGGGAGGAGCTGAAAATGAGGTAGGTAACTGAGGTAGGAGCGTAAAATTAGTTTGGTAAAAAGGGGGTAGGAGCGTAAAATGAGGGAGGTTTAAATGAGGGTAAGGGGCTGTAAAATTAGGTAGGTAACTGAGGTTTGGGCTGTAACCCGGGTAGGTAAAAAAAAGGGAGGTAAAATGAGGTAAAGGGGCTTTTAACTGAGTGGTAAAAATGGGTTGGGGCTGTTTTAACCCGAGGAGGTAACTGGGTAGGGGCTGTAAACGAGGTTGGGAAATGAGGGGGAGGTTTCCCGAAAATAGGGGGTGTAACGGGGGTAGGGCCCGTACCTGGAGGTTTTTAACTGAGGTTTGGGAAATGTAACTGAGGTAGGAACTGAGGGAAGGGAGCTGTAACTGAGGTTTGGAAATCGGTAAAAACTGAGGTAGGCCTGTTTAATGGGTAGGGAAAATGAGGTAGGCGGGTGTAAACCCGGGGGTAGGGTAACTGAGGGGGAGGAGGGGTAAAATTTAGGTAGGTAACTGGGGGTAGGGGCGTAACTGAGGTAGGTTTTCGGTAGGTAACTGAGGAAAAAGGGGCTGTTTTCTGGGTTTGGTAACTGTTGGGAGGAGCTGTAACTGAGGTAGGGAAATAGGTAGGAGCGTTTAAATGGGGGTAGGGAACTCAGGTAGGTTTAAATGAGGTGGAGCTGAACTGAGGTAGGTAAATGGGTAGGAGCTGTAACTGAGGGGAGGTAAAGGGGGTTGGGCTGTAACTGAGGTAGGTAACTGGGGGTTGGGAAAAAGAGGTTGGGCTGTAAAATGAGGTAGGTAACTGAGGGAGGACTGTAACTGAGGGAGGTAACGAGGTAGGAGTTAACTGAGGTGGGTTTCCCGAGGGAGGAGTTGTACCTGCTGTAGGGAATGGGTTTGGGCTTGAAAACTGAGGTAGGGAACCGAGTAGGGGGGCTGTTTAAATGAGGGAGGTTTTCTGAGGGAAAGGGGCTGTAAACCTTTAGGTTGGTAACTGAGGTAGGACGTAACGGAGGTAGGGGAAATGAGGGGAGGAGCTGTAACCGAGGTAGGTAAAATGAGGAGGAGCTGGGAACTGAGGTTTTGTAACTGAGGTGGGGCTGTAAAATGAGGAAGGAACGAGGGAGGGCGTAACTGAGGTGATAAATAAGGTAGGGGTGTTTAAATGAGGGAGGAAACGGGTAGGAGCTGTAACGGAGGTAGGAAATGAGGTAGGAGCTGTAAACCCGGGGGGTAAATGAGGTGGGGGGAGTAACGAGATAGGGAATTGAGGAAGGGGGCTGTAAACCCAGGTAGGTAACTAAGGTTTGGGGCTTAATGGGTAGGTAACCCGGGGGGTAGGGGGTGTTACTGAGTAGGTAACCCGGGTAGGAGCTGTAACCGAGGTAGGTAAAATTTAGGTTGGAGCTGTTTAATGAGGTAGGTTTCCCGAGGTTTGGGGCAGTAACGAGATAGGTAACTGAGGTAGGAGCTGTTTAAAGGAGGTAGGGAACTAAAGGGAGGACTGTACCCGAGGTAGGGAAATGAGGTTTGGGGGAGTAACTGAAATAGGTTAAATGGGTAGGGCTGTAACCGAGGTAGGTAAATGAGGTAGGAGCTGTTAAAGAGGTAGGGAAATGAGGGAGGGGCGTAACTTAGGAAGGTAACTAGGGTAGGAAATTTTTAACTGAGGTAGGTAACTAAGGGAAAGGGGCTGTTAAATGAGGTAGGTAACTGAGGTTTGGAGCTGGAAATGAGGGAGGGAAAAGAGGGAGGAGCTGTTTTTTGAAAGGGAGGGAACTGAGGGAAGAGTGTAACGGGGTAGGTAACTGAGGAGGGGCTGTAAAATTGGGGGGTAGGTTTAATGAGGTAGGAAACTGTAAATGAAGGGAGGTAACTGAGGTACGAACCCGTAACCCGAGGTAGGTAACTAAATTGTAAATGAGGGAAAGGGTTGTAACTGGGTAGGTAATTTAAAATTTGGGAAAATTTAGGGTATGGTCGTAACTGAGGTAGGTAATGAGGTAGGACGTAAACTGAGGTTGGTAACCCGAGGGTTTGGTAAACTGAAAGGAAGGGAAAAGTAACTGAGGAGGGGAGCTGAGGTAGGGAAATGAGGTAGGAAAAAGTAAAAATGAGGTAGGGAGCTGGGTTTGGTAAATGAGGTAGGAAAAATGTAACTGAGGTAAAGGTTTAAATGAGGGAAATTTAAATGAGGGAGGGTAACTGAGGTAGGAACTGTAAAAGAGGTAGGTTTAAATGAGGGAAAGGGAACTAAAAAGGGAGGTAAATGAGGTAGGAACTGTAACCCGAGGGGGTAAAATGAGGTAGGTAACTGGGAAAAAACTGTAAAATGGGTAGGGAACTGGGTAGGGCTGTAAATGAGGGAGGAAAAGTAAGTGAGGTAGGTAACTGAAAGGGGGGAGCTTTAAATGAGGGAGGTAACTGAGGTTTGGTAAAGAGGTAGGAACTGTTAATGAGGTAGGAAAATGAGGTAAAGGGAACTGGGGGGGGAAACTGTAACCCGAGGTAGGTAATTTTGGGAGGGTTAAATTTAGGTTGGGGGAAATGGGTAGGGAAATGTAACTGGGGTAGGTAACTGAGGGAGGGGGCGAAAGGGGAGGAACTGTAAAAAGGTAGGAAATGAGGTAGGGCTTTTTAATGAAAGGGGGTAAAATAAAGGGAGGGGCTGTAACGAGGTAGGTACAGAGGTTGGGGGCTGTAAAATAAGGGAGGTAACTGAGGTAGGGGCGTAAAATGAGGGAGGTAACTGAGGTAGGGGCTGTAACTGAGGTTGGTAACTGAAAGGAGCTGTAACTGAGGTAGGTAAAATGAGGTAGGAGCTGTAAATGAGGTTGGGAAAAATGAGGTAGGGCTGTAACTGAGGAGGTAACTGGGTAGGTAAATGAGGTGGTAACTGAGGTAGAAAAAACTGAGGGAGGTAAAATGAGGTATAACGAGGTAGGTTTAAAAAAAGGTAGGTAATGAGGTAAGGTTTAATGGGTAGGAGCTGTACCTGAGGGGAGGTAATGAGGGAGGTAACTGAGGGAGGGAAAAGAGGTTTGGTAACTGAGGGAAGGGGAACTGAAAGGTAGGTAAAATGAGGTGGAAAATGAGGTTTGGTAACTGAGGTATTTAAAAAAGGTAGGATCTGTACCTGGGGAGGAACTGAGGTAGGTAACTGAGGTAGGGAAAATGAGGTAGGTAACTGAGGTAGGTTTAAATGGAAAGGGAGGTTTAAATGAGGGTTGGGGAAATGAGGGAAGGGTTTTGTACCTGAGGGAGGTAATGAGGTAGGTTTCCCGAGGTAGGTAACTTTTGGTAGTTTAAATGAGGTAGGGAACTGGGTAGGGAACTGAAAGGGAGGTAACCGATTAAATTTTTTTAAAGGGGGGGTTTTAAAACTCTAGAAAAATAAATTTATTATATTAATTTGGGAAAAATGTTACATTTAAAGGGGAAAAATAACACCACCTAAACCAAAAGGGAAATACACTACATAAAAACCAAAACTACAACAATATAAAAAAAAGCTAAATAACAAATATAAACCAAGCTACTACACAATATAAACCAAGGGAACTACACAACCAAAAACCCAAGGGAACTACACAAAAAAAACCAAGGGAACTTCACAATATAAACCAAGGAACTACATACATAAAAACCCGCTACTACACCCAAATAAACCAAGCAAAAAAAAAACAAATTTTAACCAACAACTACACAAAAATAAAAACCCAAAGGGAAATACATCATAACCAAGCTTTACACAATATAAAAACCCCGCAAATACCAGCATAAAAACCAAATTTAAATACACAATAAAAACCCCAAACAACTACCAACATAAAAACCCAACCAAACCTTTTCGCAATATAAACCAAGCAACTACAAAACATAAACCAAACAAAATAAAACAAATAAACCCAAACAACTACAAAAACATAAAAAAAGCAAATACACAATAAAACCAAAACAACTAACTACAAAAAAACCAAACAACTATATACATTTAAAAAAGCAACAAAACAAAATAAAAAAAAGCAATACACAATAAAAACCCAAAAAAACTACCTACAAAAAACCAAGGGAACCTTTTACTACATAAAACCCCAAAAAACTGCACTACATAAACCAAACAACTACAGAATATAAACCCAAACAACTACACAATATAAACCAAAAAACTACACAATATAAACAAAAGGGAACTACACAAAAATAAAAACCAAGCAAAATAACAATATAAACCAAGGGAAATAAAACTAAAATAAACCAAGCAACTACACAATTTTAAACCAATCAACTAAATAAAAACCAATCAACTACCCCCCCAAAATAAACCAAGGGAACTAAAACACAAAAACCAAGCAAATACAAAAATAAAAACCCAAAAACTAAATAATATAAACCAACAACCCGCACAATATAAACCAAGCAATACCCCCAAACCCAAAAACCAAAACAAAAACCACAATATAAAACCAAGGGAACTACACCCCTTTTAAACAAGAAATACATTTCATAAAACCCAAACAACTACACTACATAAACCGCAACTACATACCCTAAACCAAGCAACTACACCATAAACCAAGCCCCTAACCCAAAATTTAAACCCGCAATACACAATATAATCCCAACAACTACAGTTTCAATTTAAAAAAAAAATTACAATACATAAAACCCAAACAACTACAAATTCATAAACCAAAACAACTACCCCACATAAACCCAAACAACTACGCTACATAAACCCAAACAACTACAAAATAACATAAACCAAACAACTACACACATAAACCCAAACAACTACACTACATAAACCCAAACAACTACCCCTACATAAACCCCAAACAACTACCCCACATAAACCGCAACTACACTAAATAAACCAAGCAACTAAAACTACATAAACCAAGGAACTACTCTACATAATCAAGCAAATCTACACTACAAAATCAAGCAAAACACTAATAAACCCAAACAACTGCACTACATTCCCCAAACAACTACACTACATAAACCAAGCAACTACACTACATCAACCAAGGAGGGTACAAATACATAAATCAAGCAACTACATAAAAAAACCCAAACTAAACATACATAAACCAAAAACTCACAAAATAAACCAAGCAAACACACTTTCATAAACCAAGGAACTACTCCCACATAAACCAAAACAACTTTCCCCACAAAAAACCAACAATAAACAAAATAAACCAAGGGACCCACACTACATAAACCAAGCCAAATCAACATAAACCAAGGAACTACACAAAAATTAAAACCCAAGGGGAACTACACTACATAACCCCAAACAAATTATACACTACATAAACCAAGGAACTACCCACATAAACCCAAAGGGAAATACCACATAAACCCCAAACAAATACATACATAAAACCCAAAGGGAAATACACTACATAAACCAAGCAACTAAAAACTACATAAACCCCAAAGGGAATACACTACATAAACCAAGCAGCTAAATACATAAACCAAGCAACTACACTACATAAACCAAGGAACTACAAATAATAAACCCAAACAATTTTACATACATAAACCAAGGGGCACACTATATAAACCAAGCCAAAATACCCCTACTTTAAAACCCAAAGGGGCTACAAATACATAAACCCCAAGGGGAACTACAAATACATAAACCAAGGAGCTACCCCTACATAAACCAAGCAAAATACACAAAATTAAAACCCAAAGGAAAATTTCCTACATAAACCCAAACAAACTACACTACTAAACCAAGCAAACTACACTACAAAACCCAAGCAACAAAATACATAAAAACCCAAAGGGGCTACAATACATAAGCCAAGCAACTACACTACATAAACCAAGCAACCCATACTAAATAAACCCAAAGGGGCTACACTACTTAAAACCCAAACAAATACACTACATAAACCCCAAACAAATACTACATAAACCAGGAAACACTACATAAAACCCAAACAAATACACTACATAAACCCCAAACAACTACACTTTAAAAAACCAAAAAACTACACTTTCATAAACCAAGCAAACTTCACTTCATAACCCAAGCAACTACACTAAAAAAACCAAGGAAATACACTACAAAAAACCCAAAGGGGCTAAAACAAAATAAACCAAGAAATTCACTACATAAAACCAAGGAATACACTACAAAAAAACCCAAAAAGGGGCTACACTAAATAAAAAAAAGAAAAAACAATACATAAACCAAACAAAATACACTTTCATAAACCAAAACAACAAAACTACATAAAAAAAAGCAAAATACACTACATTTAAAACCCAAAAACTACACTACAAAAAACCCAAACAACTAACCCCTAAATAAACCCAAACAAAAACAAACATAAACCCCAAAAAACTACACTACAAAAAACCAAGCAAACCACTACATAAACAAAACAACACACTACATAAACCAAAAAACTACACTACATAAACCCAAAAAACTACACTACATAAAAAACCCAAACAACTACACTACATAAACCAAGGAAAATACACCCCAATAAAAACCCCGCAACTTTACTACATTAAACCCCAAACAACTACAAATACATAAACCCAAGGGAAATACACTACAAAAACCCAAAGGGGCTAAATATTAAACCCAACAAATACACTACATAAAACCCAAGGAAAACCAAAAAAAAAAAACCAAGGGGCTACACTATATAAACCAAGGGAATACATACATAAAACCAAAAAAACTACAACTACAATTAAAACCCAAACAACTACACCCACATAAACCCAAACAACTACACTCAAAAACCCCAAACAAAATACACTACATTTAAACCCAAACAAATACACTACATAAAACCCAACAAAATTCACAAAAATTTAAACCCAAACAATACACAAAAAAAACCAAGCAAAATACCCCTTAACCCAAAAACCCAAACCCAACAACCCCCTACATAAAACAAGCAACTACAAAACATAAACCCCAAACAAAATACACATTTCAAAAACCAAACAAAACTACAAATACCTAAACCAAAAAACTACACAACCCTTTAAACCCCAACAAATAAAACTACATAAACCAAAAAAAAAACACTACATAAACCCAAACAAATACATAATAAAAAACCAAACAAAATACAATAATAAAACCAAAAACTACACAAAATAAAACCAAAAAAAATAACACAAAAAAACCAAACCCCTACCCCTACATAAACCAAAAACTACATACTTTAAAACCCAAACAACTACATACATAAAAACCCAAACAACTTTCACTACAAAAAACCAAGCAAAAACACTACAATTTAAACCCCAAACAATACCAAAAACATAAACCAAGCAACTACACTACATAAACCAAGCAAACTACACTACATAAACCAAACAAATACACTACATAAAACCCAAACAAATATACATAAACCCAAACAACTACCCCTACATAAACCAAGCAAAAAAACACTAAAAATAAAAAAATAACCCAAGCAACTACACTTTCATAAAACCCAAAACAACTACACTAAAATAAACCAAACAATACACTAAACCCTAAACCCAAAAAAAATAACTACATAAACCAAAAAAAAATACACAAAATAAAACCCAACAACTACACTCAAAAAACCCAAAAAAACTTTCAATAATAAACCAAACAACTACACTAAAATAAACCAAGCAACTTCACTACATAAACCCCAAAAAAACTACACTACATAAAAAAAACAACTACACTACATAAACCAACAACTACACTACATAAAAACCAAAACAACTCCAAAACACACTCATAAACCAAAACTAATCAAAAAACTACACTACATAAAAACCCAAAAACTACAACCCACAAAACCAAGCAACTACAAAAACTTTAACCCAAAAAACTACACTAAAATAAAACCCAAACAACTACACTACAAAAACCCAAACAACTACACTACATAAACCAAACAACTACCACTACATAAACCCAAAAAACTACACTACAAAACCAAAAAAAAATTTCACTAAATTTAAAACCCAACAAATACATACATAACCCCAAACAACACTTCATAAGCAAAAAAACTACCCCTAAAAAAACCAAAAAAAAATAATACATTTAAACCCAAAGGGAAATACCACCTAAACCAAAAAACTACACTACATAAAACCCAAAAAACTAAAACCCCACATAAACCAAAACTACACTACATAAACCAAAAAAACTCATACATAAACCAAAAATACAAAAACCCTAAACCAAAAAAAATACCCCCTAATAAACCCAAAAAACACCCAATAAACCAAAAACCACACTACATAAACCAAACAAATACAAATACATAAACCAAACAACTACACTTAAAATAAACCAAGCAACTAAACTACATAAACCAAGGGAAATAAAACTACATAAACAAACAACTACATAATAAACCAAACAACTAAAACCCACAAAACCCAAAAATACATACATAAAAACCCAAAAAAAAAACACTACAAAAAACCAAAACTTCACAAAAAAACCAAACAAAACTACATACATTAACCCAAAAAAACAAAACTACATAAACCAAGGGAAATACAAATAAAATAAACCCCAATTTTCCTTTTTAAAAAACCTTTTTAAAATTTTTTTTTTCCCAACAACTCCCTTTTCCCGGGAAATTAATTTTTAAAAAAGGCATAAATAAAACCTTAAAGTTTAATTCATTATCCCCCCTTCGAAAAATATATCTTTGGGAAAATTTTTTTTTCTCGCCGGGAACCCTTTTTTTTCCCCCCGGGGTTTCCAAAAATTTTTTTAAATTAAGTTAAAAAAATATTGGGGCCTTTTTTTGGGGAAAATTTTCCAAATTTCAAAGGCCCCTTATTTAAATTTTTTTATCCCCCCCAGGAAATTTTTCGTATTTTTTTTTGTGGGTTTCAAAAAAAAATTAGTCATGGGCCGCCTAAATTTTGTTTTGGACCCCTTTTAAATTTTTGGTATTAAAAAGCAAAAGTTCAGACTTTAAGTAATTTTTTTGGGAAACCCCTTTTTTCCTTTTAAAAGGAAAATATTTTAATTTTTTAACCCGATAAAAAATTTTAAAGGTTGGAAAAATTTTTTTTTATGTGGTTCCAAAAAAAAAAAATGCCTTTTTTTAAAAAAGGCTACCGGGGGAAAATAAAACCCTTTTTGGCCCTTACTTTAAGGTCCCAAATGGAAAATGTTCAATTTTCCGTTTTTAAAGATAATCGGGGAAATTAAAGGAACAAAAAAATTTTTCCTTTAAAAAACTTTAAGAACAACGTAAATTTCTTTTGTTTGACATAAGTTTAGGAGTTTAAGGGAAACAAGGGGCCATTTTAAGGACTTTTTGGAAACTTTTAAAAAACCCCCAAAAAAAAAAAAAAATTTTTTTTTTTTTTTTTTTTTTCCCCAAAAACCCAAATTTTTTTTTTTTAAAATTTTTTAAAAAATTTTTTAAAAAAAATTTTAAAATTTTAATTTTTTTTTCCCCCCCTTTTTTAAAAAAAAAAGGGGGGGGGGAAAAAGGGGGGGAAATTTTTTTTTTTTTAAAACCCCCCCCCCGGGTTAAAAACCCTTTTTTTCCCCCCCAAAAAAAGGGAAATTTTTTGGGGGGGGCCCCCCTTTTTTAAAAAAAAGGGTTTTTTTAAAAAAAAAGGGGGGGGGAAAAAAAAAAAAAAAAAAAATTTTTTTTTTTCCCTTTTTTTTAAAAAAAGGGTTTTTTCCCCCCCCCCTTTTTTTAAAAAAAGGGTTTTTTAAAAAAAAAGGTTTAAAAAAAAAAAAAAAAAAAAAATTTTTTTTTTTTAAAATTTTTTTTTTCCCCGGGTTTTTTTTTTTTTTTTTTTTTTTTTTTTTTTTTTAAAAAAAAAAATTTTTTTTTTTTTTTTTTTGGGTTTTTTTTAAAAATTTTTTAAAAAAAAAATTTTTTTTTTTTTTTTTAAATTTTGGGGGGTTTTTTAAAAAAAATTTTTTTTTAAAATTTTTTTGGGGTTTTTAAATTTAAACCCAATTTTAAAAAAATTTTTTAAAAAACCCCTTTTGGGGGGTTTTTTTGGAAAAAAAAATTGGGGTTTTTAAATTTTTGGGAAATTTTTTAAAAAATTTTTTTAAATTTTTTGGGGGAAATTTTAAAAAAAATTTTTTTTTTTTTAAAAAAAAAATTTTTTTTTTTTTAAAAAAAAATTTTTTTTTTCGAAAATTTTAAAAGGGGGTTTTTTTAAAAAAAAAACCCCCCCCCCCTTTTTTTTTTAAAAAATTTTAATTTTAAAAATTTTGGTTTTTTTTAAAAAAAAAATTTTTAATTTTAACCCCTTTTTTTTTAAAAAAAGGGTTTTTTAAAAAAAAAAAATTTTTTTTTTTTTTTAAAAAAAATTTTTTTTTTTTTTTTTAAATTTAAATTTTAAAATTTTTTTTTTTTTTAAATTTTTTTTTTTTAAAAAAAAAAAATTTTTTTTTAAAAAAAATTTTTTTTTTTTTTTTTTTTTTCCCTTTTTTTAAAAAAATTTTTAAAAAAAAATTTCCCAAAAAAAATTTAAAAAAAATTTTTTTTTAAATTTTTTTTTAAAATTTAATTTTTTTCCGGGTTTTTTAAAAAAAAAAAAACCCTTTTTTTTTTTTTTTTTTTGGGGGGGGCCTTTTTTGGGGTTAAAAGGGGGGGGGTTTTTTTTTTTGGGTTTTAAATTTTTTTTTTAAAAAAAAAAGGGGGGGTTTTTTTAAAAAAAAAAATTTTTAAAAAAAAAAGGAAAAAAAAAAGGGGAAAAAAAAAACTTTAATTAATTTTTTAAAAAAAAATTTTTTTTTTTTGGGGGGGTCCCAACACTCTTCCCCATAAGTCTCGTTCC
>NC_069420.1:15349912-15382412 GCF_026875155.1 Cherax quadricarinatus
GCTCCATCACCCCCCTACCATCGCTACGCCCCCTGCTCCATCTCCTCCCTACCATCGCTACACCCCTGCTCCATCACCCCCCTACCATCGCTACGCCCCCTGCTCCATCTCCTCCCTACCATCGCTACACCTCCTGCTCCATCACCCCCTACCATCGCTACACCCCCTGCTCCATCACCCCCCTACCATCGCTACACCCCCTGCTCCCTCACCCCTACCCTCGCTAACACTCCTGCTCCATCTCCCCCCTACCATCACTACACCTCCTGCTCCCTCACCCCTACCATCCCTACACCCCCTGCTCCCTCACCCCTACCATCGCTACACCTCCTGCTCCCTCACCCCTACCATCGCTACACCCCCGCTCCCTCACCCCTACCATCGTTACAACCTCCTGCTCCCCCACCCTACCATCGCTACAAACCCCCTGCTCCCTCACCCCTACCATCGCTACACCTCCTGCTCCCTACCCCTACCATCGCTAACACCTCCTGCTCCATCACCCCCCTACCATCGCTACCCCCCTGCTCCATCACCCCTACCATCGCTACACCTCCTGCTCCCATCACCCCTACCATCGCTACACCTCCTGCTCCATTACCCCCCTACCATCGCTACACCTCCTGCTCCATCACCCCCCTACCATCGCTACACCCCCTGCTCCCTCACCCCTACCATCGCTACACCTCCTGCTCCATCACCCCCCTACCATCGCTACACCCCTGCTCCATCACCCCCCCTACCATCGCTACACCTCCTGCTCCCTCACCCTACCATCGCTACACCTCCTGCTCCCTCACCCCCCTACCATCGCTACACCTCCTGCTCCATCACCCCCCTACCATCGCTACACCTCCTGCTCCATCACCCCCTACCATCGCTACACCCCCTGCTCCCTCACCCCTACCATCGCTACACCTCCTGCTCCCTCACCCCTACCATCGCTACACCTCCTGCTCCATCACCCCCCTACCATCGCTACACCCCCTGCTCCATCACCCCTACCATCGCTAACACCTCCTGCTCCATCACCCCTACCATCGCTACACCTCCTGCTCCATCACCCCCCTACCATCGCTACACCTCCTGCTCCCTCACCCCTACCATCGCTAACTCCTGCTCCACCACCCCCTACCATCGCTACACCCCCTTCTCCCTCACCCCTACCATCGCTACACCCCCTGCTCCATCACACCCCCTTCCCCATCCCCTTCCCCATCCCCTTCCCCAACCCAGTGCCAAAAATGTAATAATAATAATGGAAGGCCTCCCTGTTGATCTTGGGAAAAATACCATTCTGATTTATATGACAGCAACGTAAAAAGTCTCTCTGGCGCTGTCCGTCCTGCTCAAGAAAAATAGCAGACGCCATATTCCATCTCTCTTTCTCTCTCTCTCTTTTACTCTCTCTCTCTCTCTCTCTCCTCTCTCTCTCTCTCTCTCTCTCTCTCTTCTCTCTCTCTCTCTCTCTCTCTCTCTCCTCTCTATTACTAGCCTTGAAGAATAAAATTATTATTATAATTATTATTATTATTATTATTATTATTATTATTATTATTATTATTATTATTATCATTATTATTATTATTATTATTATTATTATTATTATTATTATTATTATTTATTATTATTATTATTATTAACATTTGTATTAGTATTATTATAGAAGCTATGGGAAACAGGTTTGATCCAAGGAATAGGACTGCAGTTCCAATTTCTTGGATCAAGTAAATATTTAAATTAGATAAGATCATCAGTTGTCTGCAATAATAGAATGAGTAATACAATACAGGGATGTTTAATAGCAGTAAAGTAACGCAATAAAGGAGAGAATAAAGGAATGGGAATAAAGGAATGAGTAATTGCAATAAAATTAATATCTTCAACACAGCCTTCATCTCCAAAAAAAATAACTAGGTGAGTACAAATAGATATCGTGTCACCGAACGAAGGATCGAGCCTTCATGGCCCCTTGCACTGAGTGCCTCAGACGGGTCTAGCGTGCCACGAAAAATGCATTACAGTATTACCTCTACACTGTGACTAGTTAAAGGTGCAAACTGGACCGTAACGTCGTCTTGAACACCATGACTTGAAGACCTGGATAATTTTCCAAAGAATCTTAATAGTGTAATAATAGCAAATTATTTGACCCTGATATGTAAGAAACAACTTAAAGGCCAGGAAAAATTATTGCATTTTTTCTCTTGATATTCGTGAGCTTAAGTATGTGTATATTTATTGTATACATCACGTCCAGCAAAAGCTATATATATATATATATATATATAAATATATATATAATTATATATATATATATATATATATATATATATATATATATATATATATAATATATATATATTTCCTCCCCCCACTCTCTCTCTCTCTCTCATCAAAGATCTAGCTCGTAAAATGTGTCTTTTGTGCTGGCCTCATCGTTATGTCTGGCCAGACGGAGCTGAGGGTGACGATGATGGATGGTCCACCTCCGGTCCACCTCAGCGAGGTGGACCGGAGAGGAGAGAGAGAGAGAGAGAGAGAGAGAGAGAGAGAGAGAGAGAGAGAGAGAGAGAGAGAGAGAGAGAGAGAGAGAGAGAGAGAGAGAGAGAGAGAGAGAATTTCTACGAAGTAAACTCTTAAACCTTACAGAGAATCACTAATATATTGTAAAAAGGCTGGAAATGTTAAGATAAATATTACTCTTCATTATTAATATACTAAACTATGAGGTGTGGATGGTATCGAGTATAATATTGAGTGAAAGGAATTCGATAATATTGAATTTCACGCCTGTGAAGTGGTAGAAGAAATGCCTGTGCCATGTACACAGGTAGCGATTCAGAGCGTATTGCACCTGGCCGTCACCAAAGTCAGCGAGGTAGCGAGCAACATGTCAATGAGAGGACAAGATAAACACAGATGGGAAGAGGAGCTTTTACCCGCATATTCCTTCACCACTATATATAATAGTGACACAGTTAAGTTAGCAGTATGATGAAAAGATAGAGCAAAGAGACACTCATAGCAGGAGTGGACTGGACCAGCGTAAATGAGTGCCTCACAGTCAGGCAGACAAGTGTGATGTCACCTTGGCTTGAGGAGCCGGCTCTTACTCTGTTGGTGGGTTGAGAGCCGGTAGTTAATACAGCAGTAGGGCCCCCAGAACTATGTTCTGAATTGCCAGTTAGCTAGGAGGGAGGGTATGCCAGTGGGTGTGTGAAGAACGCAGAATAAATGGAACATGTTTTGTGCATGCTACAGCCTCTTAAGACACACACACACACACACACACACACACACACACACACACACAGAATTCTTGAGCTGCTTCAGTAACCGAGGAATACCCTCGCACAATATTCCCTCTACCTTCTCAAACTGTCTCTCACAACTCGCAGGATAACTCTCGTATGAGAGAGAGTTCACCCTAGTAGGTGAACTTCCCTGACATATCAATTACGGGGGAGATACTTTATTTGGCCCAAACTCTGAAAAACAGGATGATCGTGAATTTGTAAATTTTTCCAATCTCCCCCTTTCCCCCTCCCATCACCCCTTAAATCTTCCCTTTTTTCCCGCCCGTCTCCCCCTATCCTCTCCTTTACCCCCCCAAATCTCTCCCTCCCCCATCCCTATCCCTCCCCAATCCTCCGTTCCCCCCCCTATCCCCCCCTCCAATCCTCTCTGTACCCCCTCTCCCCTCCCAGTTGTTTATATCTTTCATAATTTACATTAGTTTTTTTTTAAAGTATCAAAAAAATTTGTGTAAAAATTTCAACAACTTTCAACAATTTACATTAAACACGGTAAACTGTTATGAAACTTTTTTTTTTGATAGTTTTTTTGAAATGAAAATTGACTCTTTAAAAAAGGTTTGCCCCAAGTACTCTGGCTCTCTCAGCACACTGTTTTTATACAGAATAGAAGATATGTTTTTTTTGTTTGAAAAAATTTCCGGGCTCTTAAATTTAAAATGAAAAATTTCGGGGCTCTATAATGTAAAAAGAAAAATTTCCGGGGCTCTTTTATGTAAATTGAAAAAATTCGGGGGGCTCATAATGTAAATTGAAAAATTTCCGGCTCTATAAAAGTTAAATTTTAAAAAAATTTGGGGTTTATAATGTAATTTAAAAAATTCCTAATTATAAGTAAATTGAAAAATTTCCCAATCTATAAAGTAAAATGAAAAATTTTCCTAACTCTGTAATGTGAACTGAAAAAAATTTCGGACTTATTATGTAAAACTTTATAGTTAAGTAGATATTTGCTCGTATTTCACTCTCTCTTTGCAAAGAAATATTTTCAGAAAAGAGAGAGAGAGAGAGAGAGAGGGAGGGAAAAGGGGCAAAGATTAAAAAAAACCCGTGATAAAAAATGGGGAAACAGTTAAAAAAATTTTTTTAAACTTAATTTATCCCTCCCCAAAAAAAAAAATTCATCTGTAAAATGTGTTAATAGTGTAAGCTCCAGTTTTTTCCCAAAATTTTTAAATTTCTTTTTTTAAATTTTTTATTTAATTACTTTTTACCTGTTAATTAAATTTTTAAATTTCTTTGTTGGGAGCATAAAATTTTTTTTTTTACTTTAAATTGGGGGGTATAAATTTTACTTAGAAAATAAGAAGAGGGGGAATTAGGAAATGGGGGTGTCTGTTTAAATTTTGGTTTAATGGAATTTTTAGTGCCAATTTTTTGTGCCCGGGCCCTTTAAACAGAGTGCCAAGAGGGCGTCGTAAGGGCCCGGGGGGGGGGTTTTTAGGGGCAAGGGGGATGAGGAGGGGGGGGTGGGGAGTGATGTGAGGGTTGGTTTTTAGGTGTTTGTGGTGGTGACCCGGGGGTGATGTTTGGGGGGTAGTGGGGGTGATGGTAGTGATGGTGAGATAGTGGGGGTGATGCCGTTATAGTATTTGGTTGTTAGCGATGGTAAAAATGGGTGATGGGGGGGTTTTGGTGGTGGTGTTTGTGATGGTATTAGTGTTAGTAAAGATAGTGATGGTTGGTTTTTGTTGTGATGGTATTAGGTTAGTAAAGATGTGATGGTGGTTTTTGTTAGTGATGGTATTAGTGTTAGTAATGATAGTGAAGGGGGTAAATTTTTGTGATGGTATTTTGTTAGTAAAAAAGTGATGGTGGTATTGTTAGTGTGGTTTAGTGTTAGTAAAAAAATTTGGGGGTTAAATGGTTTGGGGGTATTGTTTGTTTAAAGGTATTAGTGTTGGGAATATATTTATGGTGGGGGTTTGTTTTGTGATGGGATTATGTTAGTAATGATAGTGGGGTGGGGGTATTGTTAGTGATTGGGATTAAATGTTAGTAAAGATTGTGATTTGGGGTATTTTTAGTGTGGTATTAGTGTTAGTAAAGAATTTTTGATGGGGGGTATTGTTAGTGATGGTATTAGTGTTTGTAATGATTGTGAAGGTGGTAATTTTTTAGTGGGGGTGGTATTAGTGTTATTAAAAAATAGTGTTTGGGGGTATTGTTAGTGTGGTATTAAATGTTAGTAAGGATTTTGTTGGTGGATTGTTGTGATGGTTTTTGTGTTTGTAATGATAGGGATGGTGGTTTTTGTTAGTGATGGTATTAGTGTTGTAATGATAAATGATGGGGGTATTTTTTTATTTATGGTATTAGTGTTAGTAAAGATAAAATGATTGGTGGTTTGTTAGTGTGGGATTAGGTTAGTAATGTTTGTGTGGGGGTATTGTTTTGGGGATGGGATTAGTGTTAGTAAAGAAGTGATGGTTGGGATTGTTAGTGATGGTATTTGTGTTAGTAAAGATATTTTTGTGGTATTTTTAGTGTGGTATTAGTGTTAGTAATGATAGGTTGGTGGTATTTTTAGTGATGGTAAAAAAATGTTTAGTAATGATAGTGATGGTGGGGATTTTTTTGTGAAGGTATTATGTAGTAATTTATAGTGAAGGGGTTTTTGTTTTTAGTGTTAGTAATTTATAGTGAAGGTGGTATTTTATTAGTGTTTTGTTTGATAGTGATGAGGGATTTTTTTGTGAGGTATTTGTGTTAATAATGATAGTGATGGTGGTTTTTGTTAGGTTTATGGTATTAGTGTTTGTAATGGGTAGTGGGTGGTGGTATTGTTAGTGATGGTATTGTTTAGTAATGATAGTGATGGGGGGTATTGTTAGTGATGGATTAGTGGGTTTGTTTAAAGATATGATGGTTGGGGATTGTTAGTGATGGATTATGTTAGTAATTTAAAAATGATGGTGGTATTGTTTGTGAGGGGATTAGTGTTTTGTAAAGGTAAATGATGGTGGGATTGGGTTTGTGATGGGGATTAGTGTTTTTGTAATGAAAAGGGATGGTGGGATTGTTAGTGAAAGTATTAGTGTTAGTAATGAAAAGTGTTGGGAGTATTTTGTTAAATGATGGTATTGTGTTTGTAAAAGTTTGGGGTGGAAATTTTTATGATGGTTATAGGGGTGAAAAAGAGATGATTTGTGATAGTAATTTTTTTAAAAAAAAAAACCCAAAATTAAATAAAAAGTTTTTAAACAACACAAATTAATAGGGAGGGAAAAGGGAAAAAGGGAAATGAAGGGGAAATGGAAGGGGGATTTAAAAGAAGGGGGGCTGAAAAGGAAAGGGGAAAAGGGGAAGGGGGGGAGGAAGGGAAGCGGAGGGGGAAGGGGGGGGGGGGAAGTGAAGGGGAGAGGGAAGTTTTAAGGGGAGGGGGGGAAGTGGGGGAGAGGGGAAATGAAGGGGAGGGGAAGTGAAGGGGAGAGGGGGTAAGGGGGGGGAGGGGAAATGAAGGGGGAGGGAAGTGAAGGGGAGAGGGGGAAATGAAGGGGGGAAAAGGGGAAATGAAGGGGGGAGGGAAAATGAAAGGGGGGAGGGAATGAAAAGGGGGGAGGGAAGTGAAAGGGGGGAGGGAAGTGAAAGGGGGAGGGAAGTGAAGGGGAGAGGGAAGAAGAGAGCAAAAATAAAGGGGGGAGGGATGGGGAGGAAGGAAAGGGGAAGGGAAATTTAAGGGGAGAAGAAAATGAAAAGGAGGGGGGAAGTGAAGGGGAGAGGGGAAATGAAGGGGGGGAGGGGAATGAAGGGGAGAGGGAAAAAAAGAGCAAAGTAAAGGGGGGGGGATGGGGAGAGTGGGAAAGGGGAAAGGGGGGAGGGAAGTGAAGGGGGGAAAGGGAAATGAAAAAGGAGAGGGAAGTGAAGGGGAAAAGGGGAAATGAAGGGGGGAGGGAAGTGAAGGGGGGAGGGAAGTGAAGGGGAAGGAAAGAGAAAATAGGAATGGTTACAAAAAATACTGGGGGGGGAAGGATAGGAAGGGGAATATTTCAGAACTGGGGGGTGGGAAAAGGAAGACAAGCTGCGAGGGGGAAGGGGGGGGGGGAGGAGGGGGAGGGAAAGGGAAGATTAACGAGGGGGATTTAATATCTTTAGGAACTGTTTTAAAAATGTCGTTAATCAGGCGGGGGCACGCTGAAATTACACCCAATTTTTTAAAAAACTTTTATGAAGGGGCCCTAAACAAGCGGTTTGTAAAAGTACAAAGTTATTATACAACAAAAAGTTTTATTATACAACAAGTGTGCATTATCCCAAAAAGGGTGTATTATACAGCAATTTTGCATTATACAACAAAGTGTATTATACAGCAAGTGTTTCAATTTTTACAAAAATGTGGAAATTTTACGCAAGTGTGTAAATTTTACAACAAGGGTTGGGGAAAAAATTTTAAAACAAGGGTGTAAAAATACAACAAGTGTGTATTGTAAAAACAAGTTTTGTATTATACAAAAGGGGTGTATTATACAAAAGGGGGTATTTAAAACAACAAGTGTGTAAATTTACAGCAAGGGTGCATTTTACAACAAGGGTGTATTAACAACAAATGTGAAATTTTTACAGTAAGTGTGCAAATTTTACAACAAGTGTGGGAAAAATACAAAAGGGGGGATTTACAACAAGGTGTAAATTTTCCAAAAGGGTTTTATTTTACAGAAAGGGGAAAAACAACAAGGGTGTATTATACAACAAATGTTTTATTATATAACAAGGGTTATTATAAGCAAGTGTTTTATTTTACAACAAGGGTGTAAATTAACCAACAAATGTGAAATTAAAACAACAAAATGGGTATTACAAAAGGGAATTAAAAAAGCAAGTGTGTATTTTACAAAAAAGTTTATTTTACAACAAAGGGAGTTAAATTTTACAACAAGTTGTATTATACAACAAGGGTATATTATACAGGGAAATGGGGTAATTTTACAACCCCGGGTTTATTATTTCCTCAAGTGTGTATTATTTCAGCAAGGGCATTATACAGCAAGTGGGTATTATACCGGGAAGGGTATATTTCACAACAAATGTGGGATTATACAACAAGAGTTTTTATTATACAGCAAGTGTCACTATACAACAAGGGGTATTACACAACAAAGGGGGTATTATAAAAGCAAGTGTGTATTAAACGACAAAAGGGGGTATTTTTTTGCAAGGGGGTTTATACAACAAGGGTTTTTGTATTATTTCAGCAAAAGGGGGTAAATTTTACAACAAGGGTGTAAAATACAGGAAGTGTGCCCTTATACAAAAAAGGGTGTATTACACAAAAGGGTGTATTATACAGCAAGTTTTTATTTAAAACCCACAAAAGGGTTTTAAATTTTTCAGCAAGGGTGTTTTATAAAAACAAGGGGGGTTAATTTTACAGCAAGGTGTATTTACAACAAGGGTGTAATTTTAAAACAAGGGTTTATTTATACAAGAAAGGTTTTTTTTTTATTAAAAAGGGGGTATTATACAACAAGGGGGTATTTTACCCAAAAAGGGGGTATTATAAAAACCCAAAGGGGGTATTATACAAAAGGGTATATTTAAATTAAAAAAAAAGGGGTATTATACCCCAAAAAGGGTGTTTTTTTCACAAGGGGGTTTTTTTTATACAAAAAGGTGTATTTAAAAACAAGGGGGGATTTTACCCAAAAAGTGGGGTATTTTAAAACAACAAGGGGGGTATTATACAAAAAAGGGTGTTTTTATAAAAAGGGTTGGGAAATTTTACAAAAAGGGTGTGTTTTAAAAACAAGGATGTTTTTTTATACAACAAGGGGTATTTTGCAACCAAAAGGGGTATTTTTACAGGGAAATGTGGATTATACAACAAGGGTATATTATACACCCAAATGGGTATTATACAGCAAGTGTGATTATCAACAAGGGTAAAATTATACAAATTTAAAGGGGGTATTATCCCCAAAAGGGGGTAAAAAAAACAAAAGTGTGTATTTTTAAAAAAAAAAAAAAAATAAAAAAAAAAAAAAAAAAAAGAAAAAAAAAAAAAAAACAAAAAAAAAAAAAAAAAAAAAAAAAAAAAAAAAAAAAAAAAAAAAAAAAAAAAAAAAAAAAAAAAAAAAAAAAAAATTTTAAAAACAAGTGTGATTATACAACAAGTGTGATTTTAAAAAAGGTGTATTAACAAAAGGGTGTAAATTTTCAACAAGTTGTATTTTACCAAAGTGTGTATTATAAAAACCCCAAAAAATTTTATTATACAACAAGGGTGATTATTTCAACAAGTTTTGGGGAATTTTTAAAAAACAAGGGTTTTTTTAACAAGTGGGTATTAAAAACAACAAATGTGAAAAAAAACAACAAAGGGGGTATTTTTACAACAAGTGTGTATTATACAAAAAGGGTGTATTTATACAACAAGTGTTATTTTTAAAAAACAAAGGGGAAAATTTTAAAAACAAGTGTGTAATTTTACAACAAAATGTGTATTTAAACAAGGGTGGGATTAAAAAACAAATGTGTATTAAAAAACAAGGGGGGTATTTAAAAAAGTGTGGGTTTATACAACAAGTGTTTTATTATACAACAAGGGGGTATTATAAACAATTTTGTTTTTACAACAAGGGGGTATTATACATCAAAAATGTGTATTATACAACCGGGTGTAATTTTACAAAAGGGTGTAAAAAAAACAAAAAAGTGTGTATTTTACAACAAGTGTGTATTATACAACAAGGGTGGATTATACAACAAAGGGGGTAAAAATAAACAAAATGTGTATTATACCAAAAAAGGGTGTTTAAAAACAACAAGGGGTATTTACAACAAGTGTGTATTATACAACCCAAGGGGGTATTATTTTCACAAGGGTGTATTAAACAACAAGGGGGGTTTTTATACAAAAAAGGGGGTATTAAAAAAAAGGGTTTTATTATACAACAAGGGTTTTATTATACAACAATTTTTGTATTTACAACAAGGGTGTATTATCCAAAAAAGGGTGGGTTTTTACAACAAGTGGGTTTTTTTACAACAAATGTGTAATTTTACAACAAGGGTGGTAAATTTTACAAAAAAGTGTGTATTATACAACAAGTGTGTAAAAAACAACAAGGGTGTAAAAAATACAACAAGGGGGGTTTTTTATACAACCCTTTTTGTTTTTTAAACAAGGGTGTATTAAAACAACAAGGGTGTATTTTACAAAGGGTGTATTATCCCAAAAAGGGGGTTTTATAAAAAACAAGGGTGTAAATTTAAACAAGGGGGTATTTAACAAAAAAGGGTGTATTTTACAAAGGTTTTTTACCGGGGGCAACCCCCCAATTTTTTTTTTTTTTTTAAAAACAATTTTTATACCCAAAAAGGGGTTTTTTACCAAGGGGTTTAGTTTTTAACAAAATTGTTAAAACAAACCAAAGGGGGATTTAAACCCGGGTTTTAATTAAAACCCAAGGGTTTTAAAATTTAAACCCCAAAAAGTTGTTTTTCAACCCAAGGGTTGAAAAAAAAACAACCCAAAGGGTTATTTAAAAACAAAACCCAAGGGGGTTTTTTTAAAAAGGGTTTTTAAATTTTATTCCCAAAAGTGTAATAAAAAACCCTTAAGGGGTTGGTAAAAGGTTACTTTCCCAGCCTCCTTTCTGCCCGTACCGGGTGAAAATTTAAAATTTTTTTTTTTTTTTGAAGAATTTTAAACTCAAAAAATTTTTAATTTTTTAGAAAGCCCTGGGTTTTCTTAAATTTCAATTTTTCCCCCGCTTATAAAAAGTTTCCAACAAACCCTTTTTTAAGGGGGGGGAAAAACCCGCGATTTAGGGTCTTTTTTAAAATCGGACCGGGGGTTTAGCAGTGGGCCCAAAAAGAAAAATTTAAAAATTTTCTACCAATAAAAAAAAAAACCCCCGCCCGGGAAAATTTTTAAGGAAAAAAACATGAAAAAACGGGCTATTTTCAAAATTTTTTAAAGGGTAGTCCCTGATGAAAAACCCCCTTTCCCCCCTGAGGGGCCCTTAAAATTTTTTGTCCTTTTCCCCCCCCAAAACCTGGTTGGCTTTTAAAAGCCCTTTTCCCCTTCGGTTCCCCCTCCCCGTGGGGAACAACCCCAACCCCCTTAAAAGGTTAAAAACCGGGGTTGGGTCCCAACCTCAAACTTTTTAAAATCCGGAAAATCCTTAGGTCCAGGAAGGGAAAATTTTAAAATTTTCATTTGAACTTTTGGGGGTTTACTCTTAATTTTTTCTTTCCCAATCCTTTTTAACAAATAGTTTAAAGAAGCCTAAAGTACCCCTGATGTAAACCCTTGCTGCGTGAGGTGCCGCTTCACTGCCCTGTCAGACTCCCAAAATCCAGTAGGTTCGGCTGAAGCCAACTGGTCACTAGTGCGAGCATTCTCACTGCTGCTGTGACAACGAGACGATGAAGAATGTTGAAAACAGTGTTGGGTCTAATTCCCTCATCTTTTTCGAAGCACATAATGAGGCTCCAGAAGAGAGAGTTTTAATTTCTTTAGAAAGCTGCTGATTACTCTTAAGTAATTCAATAAAACAATGAACTATAATAAAGTAAGCTAGTACGTCAGGATGCAAACCCATTTTTTTAATTGCGCTGAGAACATCTGACAGATCCTCCAGGCCTCTATAATTGGAATTATCGCACTTTTATGGAGCGGTTATAGCAGTGGGCATTAAGAAGAAACCACCTGCCTTCTGCCTACATAAACCACACACAAAAACCATCCGTCGCCGTTGCTATGTCATTTAAGGAACAGTAACACATGAAACACCTTGACGGTCTCCCGACCTTCCTTGCTGTAACATGTTTACTGTTAGCGACTCAGTACGGCTGCAGTGATGTAAACATTGACTCCCCTGTTCCCCTCTCCTGATGTAGACCTCTAGAACCTTGTACAATGATCCTTTTCCCCCTCTGTTGTAGACCTCTGGAGGCTTGTAAAGTGACCCTCTTTTCCCCTCTGTTCCCCTCTCCCCTGTGGTAAGCACCCTGACCTTCGGCTTAAAAGTTTACCTTTGATTCAACAAACCTGGTGCTGGTGGAGTCCCACCTCAACACATTTTTAACAATGTTCTAGTGCCAGGTTAATTATTATCCTTCAGTGTCGTAGTGCCAAGCGAGCAAAATATCGGCCGACACGACAGGGGTGTCATGTTTCGACACATCGTGCGGTGTCGTCGTCCATGAGCTGGCGCTGTTGTAACAACGTAACGACGTAAACGTCATTCCGCTCCTACCTTCCCTCCTTCCCCCCCCCTACGTGATTGTAAACGCCATAAAACTCGTCTCGATGAAACACAGTCAATCATAAATTCTCTCCCCCTCTCTGGTGCCCTAGACAACTGCTTGTTATTACTCGCCACTCAGTCTCTCTCTCTCTCTCTCTCTCTCTCTCTCTCTCTCTCTCTCTCTCTCTCTCTCTTTTCTCTCTCTCTCTCTCTCTCTCTCTCTCTCTCTCTCTCTCTCTCTCTTTTTTTTTACACAGGGTTTTGACAAGGTTAAGGATCCCTAGCTTTATTGACAGGCTATTTACAGGTTAAGGATTCCTAACTTTATAGGCAAGCTAAGAGCTATTACCTACATCAGCTCATTTGAAAGCATTTTTATTGTTATGAGACATACAAGTAGGGAACAGGATGAAGTTGGAGCCATCTGTGGGCCAGCATTTTCATTTGATCAACTGACTTATCTCGTTGACATCATTATGCTGTACGAATGTGTTCCATACTCGAGTCATCCTGGGTATGTATGATCTCAGATGGAGTGATGTTCTGGAGAAGGGTACAGCCAGAGTGAAGTTACTGCTTTCTGCCCGTCCTGTGGCATAAAAGCTTGTTTCACGCTGTCCTCGAAGTGGATCCAAGTGTGGTATTTTGACAATATTGGCCTTGTACATAACAGTAAGGCCACCCACATCCCTCCTATGTTGAAGGCTCTGCTGAAATGACAGATCTATCCAGGATGGGTCCAGGCGAGAGATGAGACGTCTTGCTCTGTTCTCTACTCTGTCAAGCAGTCGCAGATGAGAGGGGGGGGGCAGAAACCAAGAAAGTGGAGCATACTCAAGGTGTGAGCGTACTTGTGCCTCGTACAAGATCTTGCAACCCCTACTGTCAAGCAGATGCGAGATACGGCGAAGTGCTGTAAGCTTCCTGGCTGCCTTGTTTGCAAATTTACAACATGGTTCTTCATGGTTAGTTTGGAGTCAAATTTCACCCCAAGGATATCAACTTCTTCTCCAGGTGCCAACATCCTCCCATTCATCCTTACTACTGCACCAGCATTACATCATGGTGCCTAGAGACGATCATCATTTGCGTTTTCTCAGGTGCAAATGTTACTTGCCATCTATTTCCCCAAGCTGATATAGCTCTCAGCTGGTGATTGATGTAGCTTAGAGCAGCTGGCATTTCTTCTCTTGGATAAGTGAATGTCAGTGTACAGTCGTCTGCATATGCATGTGATTCTGGGATGAGATGAAGAAGGTCGTTGAAGTAGACATTCCATAACAATGGACCCAGCACGTTTCCTTGTGAACACTTGCCCCAATAGGATGCCTTGCTGATTCCTTCCATTGAGACTACACTTAGAGATCTACCATGAAGTAATCACTGAGGAGACATAGCGTAGAGCCTGCATTCCCAGTGCTTGAAGTTTTGCTAAGAGGCCCTGGTGCCACACCCGGTCGAAAGCGCCAGCAATGTCCAGTGCTACCACACAGCTGACTTTGGATTCATCCAGTGACTGGTGCCACTTAGTGGAGAGGTTTAACAACAGATAGCAGCAGAGTAACCTTTCCTGAAGCCGTATTGACGATCACAAAGTAGTGAGTGGTAGTCAAAAAACTCTGTCATTTGTCTGAGATTATTGTCTCAAGGATCTTACCATGATTGACAGGAGTGACACTGGTCTGTAGTTGCTGATTTCTGCTCTGCTCTTCTTTTGTGAACAGGACTACATTTGCCTCTTTCCATAGAGAGGGCCATATACACTGTACTAGGCAGTGCTGAAAGATGCGAGTTAGAGGTGCTGCTACTGGTCTGCACATCTTCTCAACAATCTTGGGCTCAACTTGTCTGGGCCCACAGCCTTTTCTTGGCCAGCGATTTAAGAAGGAAATGCACCTCCTCCTGCCTTATTGTCACCACTGACAGTTTTGACACAGTTCTTGCAGCTAGCCAAGGAGGGTCCCTTGCTGGATCAGGAACTTGCATTTGGTAGCAAAGTGTTCAGCAAAGAGGTCCGCCTTCTCTGACTACTAGTAGAGGTGGTCCCATCCTGTCGATTTAGAGGTGGAATAAGTTCCATCAGGCAGATAACCTTGTCTGTCCTTGACCAGGGACCACCAGGTTTTGGAGCCTACCCTACCTGATGCTAACTTTCTTTTAGTGTCCACTTCCCATTTAGCAATGGCCCACTTTTGAACATCACCCATATGCCTACAGGCTTGCATGTGCAAGATTCCTGTTATAGGTGGTAGGATGTCTCTTATACCTTCGCCATGCTTGTACTTAGCAGTAGCAGCCTCTCTACAACGAAAGCCAAACCAAGGCTGATACTGTAGGCTTCGTCACATATTGCCGGTGAGGAATGTGTTCTTGTTGTAGATTAAGATGTGTCCAGTGAAGGCTTTCACTTGGTTGTCAACATCCCCTTGGAGAAGGCATTCCAGTCGGTGGTGGCGAGCTCAGAGCAAAGGGCTGGCCAATTACCTCTTTCCCATAGCCAGGTTGTGCGTGTGGACTCCTCACCTCGTTTCTGTTGGGATCTTAAGTGTGGTAAAAACAGCCTTGTGGTCAGACGATCCAACGTAGCCGAGGGGTTGACAAGTGACTATGCCTTCTGCCAGATCACTCACTACTGGGTCAAGGGAGGAGCCAGAGATATGATAGGGAAATCAACAAAGTTTCTCATGTCAAACACTGCAAGAAGGTCATCAAAGTCCCTCTGTATAAGGTGCTGGTTGAGGTCACCAACAATTATAATATGTTGACAGTTGTGTGGTAGCAGAAGGGAGTCAATATTTTCCATTAGGAAGTTGATAGGGTCTGCATGTTGCCACTGAGGTCTGTACATTGCACATGCTAGTACAGAGGTACTAGTGTTTATACAGAGCTTGAAGAACATCATTTCAAGATGTGTAGGGGTGGCAACATCTATGTGCTGGGCATGAACACTTTTAGAGAAGCACACAGCAACACCTCCTTGCCCTTGCCTGTCTCTTCTCATCCATGAGGTGTAGCCAGCAATTCTTGCAAAATTTTCTGGAGTCCTGTCATCTCTCTCTCTCTCTCTCTCTCTCTCTCTCCTCTCTCTCTCTCTCTCTCTCTCTCTCTCTCTCTCTCTCTTTCTCTCAATGATAATGATTATTTACTAACTAATAAGAGTTTAATAATGACAATTATGCAGGAACTGGCAACAAAGTTCAATTAAGCGCATTTTTAATTAGTAGCTTTGGAATTGTCATGGGGAATCCCTTTCACCTTCGCTAAGTAATTTGCATGGTGGAATTGCCTGATGAAATAAGAAGGTATGAATGGAGGAACACTGGCCCATACTTGGTAGGTTCTTCTCAAATCCAACTCTTCCCAAATTCAACCTGTTCTCAAGAATACCCAAGGAATAACAAGGAATAAACTTCTGCAACCCTGTTGTTGCAACCATGATATTGTTCCATCCACGGTACTTTTCAATCATGGCATTGTTCCAGCAGCATTTTTCCAGCTATGGAATTGTTCCAGTAACATTGTTGTTCCAACGATGGCATTGTTCCAGCACCATTGTTCCAGCCATGGTATTTTTCCAGCAACATTTTTCCAACGATGGTACTGTTCCAGCAAGAGTGTTGTTCCAACCATGGTATTGTTCCAGCAACATTGTTCCAACGATCGTACTGTTCCAGCAAGAGTGTTGTTCCAACCATGGTATTGCTCCAGCAAGAGTGTTGTTCCAACCATGGTACTGTTCCAGCAAGAATGTTGCTCCAACCATGGTACTGTTCCAGCAAGAATGTTGTTCCAACCATGGTACTGTTCCAGCAAGAGTGTTGTTCCAACCATGGTATTGTTCCAGCAACATTGTTCCAATGATGGTACTGTTCCAGCAAGAGTGTTGTTCCAACCATGGTATTGCTCCAGCAAGAGTGTTGTTCCAACCATGGTACTGCTCCAGCAAGAGTGTTGTTCCAACCATGGTATTGCTCCAGCAAGAATGTTGCTCCAACCATGGTACTGTTCCAGCAAGAGCGTTGTTCCAACCATGGTACTGTTCCAGCAAGAATGTTGTTCCAATCATGGTACTGTTCCAGCAAGAGTGTTGTTCCAACCATGGTACTGTTCCAGCAAGAGTGTTGTTCCAAACATGGTACTGTTCCAGCAAGAGTGTTGTTCCAACCATGGTACTGTTCCAACAAGAGTGTTGTTCCAACCATGGTACTGTTCCAGCAAGAGTGTTGTTCCAACCATGGTACTGTTCCAGCAAGAGTGTTGTTCCAACCACTGTACTGTTCCAGCATGAGTGTTGTTCCAACCATGGTACTGTTCCAGCAAGAGTGTTGTTCCAACCATGGTACTGTTCCAGCAAGAGTGTTGTTCCAACCATGGTACTGTTCCAGCAAGAGTGTTGTTCCAACCATGGTACTGTTCCAGCAAAAGTGTTGTTCCAACCATGGTACTGTTCCAGCAAGAGTGTTGTTCCAACCATGGTACTGTTCCAGCAAAAGTGTTGTTCCAACCATGGTACTGTTCCAGCAAGAGTGTTGTTCCAACCATGGTATTGTTCCAGCAATGGTGTTTTTCAGCCACGGTATTGTTCCATCCACGGTATTGTTCCAGCAACGGTATTGTTCCAGCAACGGTATTGTTCCATCCACGGTATTGTTCCAGCAACGGTATTGTTCCAGGAACGGTATTGTTCCATCCACGGTATTGTTCCAGCAACGGTATTGTTCCAGCAACGGTATTGTTCCAGCAACGGTATTGTTCCAGCAACGGTGTTGTGACTTTTATTCGACCTGATGTTGTCAAAAATAAAAGTAAGAAACAGAAGAACAAAGAACAGATGTGGATAACAGTTTTATCTTATTAAAAGACTGACGTTTATACTAAGCTGAACAAAAGTGTGTTGGTTGTTGTGGTTGTTGTTGTGGTTGTTGGTGTGGTTGGTGTGGTTGTTGGGGTGGTGGTTGTGGTTGTTGGTGTGGTGGTTATTGTGGTTGTTGGTGTGGTGGTTGTTGTGTTAGTTGTTGTGGTTGTTGGTGTGGTTGTTGGGGTGGTGGCTATGGTTTGTTGGTGTGGTGGTTGTTGGTGTGGTGGTTGTGGTTGTTGGTGTGGTGGTTGTTGGTGTGGTGGTTGTTGGTATGGTGTTAGTTGGTGTGGTGGTTGTTGGTGAAGTGGTTGTTGGTGTGGTGGTTGATTGTGTGATGGTTGATAGTGTGGTGGTTGATAGTGTGGTGGTTGATAGTGTGATGGTTGGTAGTGTGGTGGTTGATAGTGTGATAGTTGATAGTGTGGTGGTTGATAGTGTGATAGTTGATAGTGTGGTGGTTGATAGTGTGATAGTTGATAGTGTGGTGGTTGATAGTGTGGATAGTTGATAGTGTGATGGTTGATAGTGTGATAGTTGATAGTGTGGTGGTTGATAGTGTGATAGTTGATAGTGTGGTGGGTGTTGGTATGAAGGTTGATAGCGTGGGTTTTTATGCTGGTGTTACTGTTAGTGTTGTTGCTGCTGGAGTTATTACTGGTGTTGCTGGTGTTATTCCTGTTACATTATTGATGGCATACAATACACACAAGCTGATACATGTGCAACACTTAGGTAGACCCCCAGTGTTGCTGTAACAAGTATTCCCACAACCTACACACGGAAAAATACACACACACACACACACACACACACACACACACACACACACACACACACACACACACACACACACACACACAACACACACACACACAAACACACACAGCACACCAAAAAATTTAACAACAAACAACACACCCTCCTGCATCACTTCCATAATGTACCTTCAGATAGGTCTTTGTAGCTCTCCACTACTAGCTTCAGCCTCTCCAGAAGTTCTAAACTACTAGCTTCAGCCTCTCAGAAGTTCTCCACTACTAGCTTCAGCCTTTCCAGAAGTTCTCCACTACTAGCTTCAGCCTCTCCAGAAGTTCTAAACTACTAACTTCAGCCTCTCCAGAGTTCTCCACTACTAGCTTCAGCCTTTCCAGAAGTTCTCCACTACTAGCTTCAGCCTCTCCAGAAGTTCTAAACTACTAACTTCAGCCTCTCCAGAAGTTCTCCACTACTAGCTTCAGCCTCTCCAGAAGTTCTACACTACTAGCTTCAGCCTCTCCAGAAGTTCTCCACTACTGGCTTCAGCCTCTCCAGAAGTTCTACACTACTAGCTTCAGCCTCTCCAGAATGCTGCCGGCCCTTAGGGAACCCTGTGGCTGTGGTGGGTGTGGCAGGGAGCAGCAAGGGCGGCAGGGACTCATTGGCAGGGAGTAGGGAGAAGGGAGAGAGGGAGGTTATGAGAAAGGGATGTGGAAATGAAGTGAAGGAATGGAGAAGAGAGGATGGGAGAGAATGTAGCTTGTAGCAGAGGCATAGCGTGGGGTGTAAAAGGGAAATGGAAGAGTGAGTAATAAATAAGGTAAATGTGGAGAGGATATGGAAGCGACAGTAGTGAAAACAAGAAGCAAAAGTTGTGGAAGAGAGTATAGGAGAAGACAAGGAAAGGAGAAGATAAAGAAAGGAAGAAGTAGTGAAGAATATGAGAGTGAATGCAAATAGCAGGGAAAGGATGTGGAAGTGAAATGAAAGGAGAAGCAGCCAGGCGTTTGAAAGATGAAGAAAGGGATAGAGTATAGAGAGATGGAGGAATAAGCGATATGAAAGTGGGAGGGAGAAAAGGCGAGGGGGAAAAAATGGGGGATTTTCATTAGAAGAGGAAGAGGGCGTAGTGACGAAACACTGAAAAGGAAAGAATGGCATAAGAATATAGAGAGAGAGAGAAAAGAGAAAAAAGAAAGCAAAGAAAACTACAAATGATAAGAGACAGTACACGGGAAAAACAGATAGACAGAATGCCTTATGCTATCTATTTCAATACTATCTTCTGAGAAGTAACTACAGAAAGATTTAATAAATGAGTGATTGATAAAAAGAGAATAATGCAAACTGAAGAAAAAAGAGATACAATGGCAAGAAAGAGGGTACAAGAGACATATGATAACAGAAGAGGAAAGTAAAATGAGCATCAGCTGACGGATTTAGGAGCTTCAGCAAGCAGGGTGACTTACGAACTACCAATAGATCGAAAGAGGGCAAATCAATACCTGGAGAGGGTTTGAGGGGTCAACGCCCCCGCGGGTCGGTCTGAGAACCAGGACTGAGAACAGGAATATAGCCACAGTCTTAAAGTTGGAACCACAAGACTTCTAACTTTAGTGAAGAACAGGCGTAGGCTACAAGTCTCTGTGGAGACTACGTTTCGCTCTATGTAGAGCTTTATAAAGTCTTTATTCAAGGTCCACACGAAGCGAAACCTTTAACAGGTTTCTCCTTTAACAAGTTTCTACTTTACTTTAGCAAGTTTCTATACAGGTTTCTACGTTAACAAGTAGAAACCACTCTACAAGGGGAGTTTTCTTCCTCATATTCTTTAATAACAAAAGATAGACGAAATACTGAGAACTGAAAAATTATGAACAAGTTAATCAGGTTTGGATTATACTCTGCTAGACTATGTTTTATTTATATTTTACGAAGCGCTAAACTTGTGTGGGCTCTGAAGTAGAGGCTTAATGCCCAAAACTATGGGAAAAAAATATACAATATGCTGAAGCTTATACTCACAATGGTTTCGAACACGGGGAGCTCTTAAAAAGAAGTTAAATCAAGACGTCTGGTTGCAGACGTTTTTTACCATTGTTCTGAGTCCTTTAGCAGGAAGCGAGGTTTTCCTCTGCAATATTCCTTCTTTAAGTGAATGTTACCTGACCTTACTAGATTGGGGCACTGGCATAAGCCGGTAGAAGACTTGAACCTGCCTCGCATGGGCCAGTAGGCCTGCTGCAGTGTTCCTCCTTTCTTATGTTCTTAGGTTCTAATACTCGCCACGTCCTTCAGGAGGAAAACTTCTACCCGCCGTCCGTAGCAACCCCAGACCCCTCGTTGTGTTTTTCTGTCGTGATGAGAAAGATTAGATTGTAGATTTTGCCACCAAAGTGGCTACAGTTTTTGTGCACCCCATATCCATCCCGCAAGAACTTGTGGAAACACAATAGGCCTAGGAACTAGGCTCGGAAATGGTTAGCAGGAGTACGTACGGATGTTTGGAGAAGGGTGATCGTTGTTTTGTTGGGTTTACAGATAACTTAAATTTCAAGAAGACGTGAATAAGGGGATTATCACCCCTTCCTTCTTCAAGCTTGACTTAATCCTTATGCAATATCTATGAAGAGGGAGATGACGTCACACAGGGAGCTACTGTTGGAGAGCCATTGTTGTAGTCACGGGAAAGCACTAAACCCGTAAGAGGAGTCATACGGTGTCTGGGACAATGGGAGGTACTGAGGACTGATCCACCGTAGGGAAAGTGAGATGAAAATACCAAGAGATTTTCACCAGTGAGGGACTTGAACTTCCAGCAAGCATCCGTGAGCGTGTCAGATAGGAGCGAATGGAGACAAATGTTTTTTACGACATGACGTGCTGTTGGAGTGTGAGCAAGATAACATTTATGAAGGGATTCAGGGAAACGTCAGGCTGACTTGATTCCTGGATATGGAAGCATAGTGCCGGCACTCTGGCAAGACAGTGATGGAGTGAATGATGATGAAAGTTTTTTTCGGGCCACTCTGCCTTGGTGGAAAACGGCCGATGTGTTAATAAAAATAATAAAAAAACTCTTCTCCACCTTCAAGGCATTTCTTAATCCCTTTGCCTTCGGTCTCAGTGAGAGAGCGTGTGCTCACAACCGAAGGGACAAGGGTTCGTTTCCGGGCGGGATGAAAGAAGACGGGGGAAATATTTGCAAAAAAAAAAAAAAAAAACACACACACACACATACACAGTGATGTAGTGGAGGCAGGATCCATACATAGCTTTAAGAAGAGGTATGATGAAGCTCTTGGAGCAGGGAGAGAGTGAACCTAGTAGCGATCAGCGAAGAGGCGGGGCCAAGAGCTACAACCACCAACAGGCGAGTACAAATAGGTGAACACACACACACACACACACACACACACACACACACACACACACACACGTCAACAAACATTACCTTGACTTGGTGCAGAGAGAGAGAGAGTGAGGTTAAGCCATGGGAGAGGGCATACTGGCGATCATTGGATGCTGGTGCGAGCGCAAGATGCTGGCCAAGTCATCTCTCTGTCATGGTTTGAATAATCCAATATCTGGAATGAGTAAGAACGTTTCCAGCATATCTTGTTTCTTTTACCTCTTCTTTCCTCTTCTCTCTGTTTATCTCCACTCTCTTATTCACATGTATTTATCTTCATTCTCTCCTCTCTCCTCTCTTCTCTCTCTTCTCTCTCTCTCTCTCTCTCTCTCTCTCTACATTCGATTTTAGCTCAGTTTAAACAGAAAAGAGAGACTGTCATCTACACATACACACACACACACACACACTCACACACACACACACACACACACACACACACACACACACACACACACACACACACACAATGGCTATGCAGTTTACGGATATTCAGTCGCGTGTCTTAAAGACTCGCCTTATGACTATTTCTTTTATCAGGACACGCCGTCTTGTTACTCTGATCTACACATCTCACGACCCGTGTCCTCTCTTATCAGGACACGCCGTCCGGATACGCTGCAAATAATCGCTTGACCGAACACACATTCACAGGACACACTTGTCCATTTCCGTTGTTTTGATCTTCCTTGTTTGACGATGTGTCAGCTTATGTTTTGTTTGTCTTGTTTGTTTTTCTATTACTTTTGTGGTTTATATTTTATTTTGCTTGTTTATTGTTTAAGTTTCGTAGTTTGTGTTTTTCTCTCTGTATTTGTTAACTCCTCTCTACGTCACCCTCTCACTCGCTCTCCCCTCTTATTTACCCCCCCTCCTTTCTTACTTTCTCTTTTCTACCTAGCCCCTTCTTTTTGTTCCCTTCCCTATCTCACCCTTCTCCCTTTCTCGTCCTATTTCACCATTTTCTTTCCACTTATCTTACCCCTCTTTTTCACTCTTCCCTATTCCTCGCAAATTCTTTGTTTTCTACCCCTTACTCTCTACCCCTTCATCATCCCTCTCCTCTCATTTCCTCCTTTTACTCTTTCCCAGTTTCATTTCACCTCACCCTTCTATCTCTCAGTTCCTTCTTTCATCCATTCTACCTTCCATCACATCATTTCTTTTTCTTTCTTGTATCTCTATCCTCTACCTAATTTTTTATTTTTTCTCTGTGTGTGTGGTGTGTGTGTGTGTGTGTGTGTGTGTGTGTGTGTGTGTACTCACCTAGTTGTACTCACCTAGTTGAGGTTGCGGGGGGTCGAGTCCGAGCTCCTGGCCCCGCCTCTTCACTGGTCGCTACTAGGTCACTTCCCTGAGCCGTGAGCTTTATCATACCTCTGCTTAAAGCTATGTATGGATCCTGCCTCCACTACATCGCTTCCCAAACTATTCCACTTACTGACTACTCTGTGGCTGAAGAAATACTTCCTAACATCCCTGTGATTCATCTGTGTCTTCAGCTTCCAACTGTGTCCCCTTGTTACTGTGTCCAATCTCTGGAACATCCTGTCTTTGTCCACCTTGTCAATTCCTCTCAGTATTTTGTATGTCGTTATCATGTCCCCCCTATCTCTCCTGGTGTGTGTGTGTGTGTGTGGTGTGGTGTGTGTGGGTGTGTGTGTGTGTGTGTGTGTGTGTGTGTGTGTGTGTGTATGTGTGTGTGTGTGTGTGTGTGTGTGTGTGTGTGTGTGTGTGTGTGTTATGTGGTGTGTGTGTGTGTATGTGTATGTGTGGGGGGGTGTGCTTGTGTATGTGTGTGTGTGTGTGTGTGTGTGTGTGTTATATATATATATGTGTGTGTGTGTGTGTGTGTGTGTGGTGTGTGTGTGTGTGTGTGTGTGTGTGAGTGTGTGTGTGTGTGTGTGTGTGTGTGTGTGTGTGTGTGTGTGTGTGTGTGTGTGTGGGTGTGGGTGCGTGTGTGTGCTTGTGAGTGGGGTGTTATGTGTGTGTGTGTGTGTACGGGTGTGTGTGTGTGTAAGTGGTTGGGGGTGTTTTGTGGGTGGGTTTTGGGGTGTGGTGTGGTGTTGTGTTTTGTGTGTTGTGGGTAAGTGTGCATGTGGGGGTTGTGTGGTGTGGTGTGTGTTAAGTGTGCATGTTGTGTGTGGGTGTGTGTGTGGTGTGTGGTTGTTGTGTGTGTGGGTGTGTGTGGTGTGTGTGTTGTGTGGTGTGTGTGTGTGTGGGGTTTTGTGTTGGGGTGGTGATGTTGCGTGTGGGTATGTTGTGTGTGGGGTGTGTTGGTTTTTAACTTTTAACACAGTTTTGATCACGATAGACAGTGGTTCCCAAACTTTTTTCAGCTTTTTTCCCAATTTAACAAGCCACAAAAGCATGACCCCTTTACAAAATTTTTATTATTTTATTTTTAAAATTTCTAAAAAACAAAAATAAAACTTTTTTTTGGAACATTCATCTCAATTTCTATACCAAAGATTCAAAAACATCCGGGGATTTGGGTTAAACTGAACTGAAACGGTTCCAAAAAAGTTATTCTACCTGCTGGCCACATAAAACGAAGTGGAAATGAGGGCACCTCAAAGTGGGGGGCCTTGACGGCATCTGGGGTATATGACTTTTGTCCCCAACATCTTTCAAAATACTTTTTTTCCACCTTTTAATATTTTTTTCCTTTTCTAATACTTTATTTTTTTTGTGGGGTTTTTTGTTTTTTGAAAAATTTATTACTACTTATAAAATTACTTTAAAAAACTTTAAATATAAGCCCCAAAAAAAAAACCCAACGGGTACCGCATTGTTTTCTGTTTTCAAATTCAAACTTTTTTCTGTCACCCCCCTTACCCCCAAAATGTTAAATTACCCCCGGGGAAATTTTTACCCCCATTTGGGAACCACTGCGATAGATACAACTAAATAATTTCTAGGACAAAATTTAAGCTGATGGGAATAGACGCCCAAGACGCCGAATAGATGACACTCACACGAATAAAGCTAGGACAGCCAATAAAGACGCTGGGATGATCCGAAACAGCTGCATCCCAAACGAACTCGACACCGGCTAAAAAGCCTTTTTTTTTCAAATTTCGTCGTCTTTTCTTTTTATGCTTCAAAAAAAAAATTTGCTTAAAAAAGGTACGAAAAATCAAAAAGTTTGCAAAAAGCGAGAAAAAAAAAAAAAATAAAGCCAATTGAAGGAAAGTTGAATTTATAAAAATTTCTTTTAAATAAAAATAAAAGTGTATAAAGGAGAGGAATACGAGACTAAAACAGAGAGAGAGGACAAGAAAAAGAAAAATAATAAGAAAGAGATTATCTTAAAGTGTAATGGCAAATAAAGTGGAGAATTATAAGAGCATAATAATCTGATTATTATTATTATTATTATATTATATTATTATTATTATTATTATTATTATTATTATTATTATTATTATTATTATTATTATTATTATTAATCACTGAGGGGACCCTCAGGTGGTGCCTAAATTTTTTCTTCCAACTTTTCGTGTTTATTTCGTTGATAAGACAAATATTCCTCATCAGATGTACTCTGAAATGGAGTACATTCGAAACTCTACCTCAGAAACTTACGCACATTAGTATAGAGTAGAGCAGGGCACTCTCGCTCTACACTTTATTATATACATGTACGAATTTATATTTTCGGAGGATATTTTGGTTGTCAAAATATACTCATAAAATATTTTTTTTTATATATACAGGTCATTGAAATACTCGGTAATACGAGCGTTATACAGTCGTCATTGATGCTTCAGATTTTTGTATTGATGCTTCAGACTTTTGTATTGATGTTTCAGACTTTTGTATTGATGCTTCAGACTTTTGTATTGATGTTTCAGACTTTTGTATTGATGTTTCAGACTTTTGTATTGATGCTTCAAACTTCTGCATTGATGCTTCGAACTTCTGCATTGATGCTTCGAACTTCTGCATTGATGCTTCGAACTTCTGCATTGATGCTTCGAACTTCTGCATTGATGCTTCGAACTTCTGCATTGATGCTTCGAACTTCTGCACTGATGTGTCTCACCTCTGATGCGATGTCTTACACAATTCCACTTATGGCTCACAAACTTTATAATCTTAAGGCTGCTAAATCTTGCATATGTTGCCGATCCAGCATTATTATGTATGTATCCTACGGGAGATAGGTTGGGTGTAAAGTTTACTCCCAGCTCTTCTTTCCTGTAACAATTTTGATTATTTTTCTTGTGTTGGGGTTAAATTCCCTCAGGTATTATTTAATTACATTTTCTTCATTGTGTGTGTGTGTGTGTGTGTGTACTCATTATGGGTTGCAAAGGTTGAGTCTTAGCTCCAGGCCCCGCCTCTTAGCCTGCTACTTGCCGGGTCTACCCACTCCTTGCCTTGTACGCCCAGTCTTGTATATTTTGAAAACCGTCTATCTTCACTATTACGACTAGAGGCTGAATAAGTACTTCCTGACATCCTTGTGTCTCCTATGTGTGTGAAGAGGAAGGCATGAAGAAGGATGAGATGGTTTTATCTCGTGTTATTTCCCCCGTCTCCACCAGGAGGCTCTGAAGAACACTGACTCCTCAAGATGGATCGCTACATTTAGCCCAAATTTAATGTCCTCGATTTGCCAACGAAGGTTTTTTCCCGGATTTTCTTTCGTTTCTGATTCGTCTATCTTTTTTTTTTTTTTGTGGCATTAATGGAAACAGGGCTTGTGATAAGAGACTATTTTCTTCGTCTTCTGTGTAGTTTCTCTATTCTCTCTCTCTCTCTCTCTCTCTCTCTCTCTCTCTCTCTCTCTCTCTCCTCTCTCTCTCTTCTCTCTCTCTCTCTCTCTCTCTCTCTCTCCTCTCTCTCTCTCTCTCTCTCTCTCTCTAACTCTCTCTATCTATTTCTCTCTATCTCTCTCTCTTTATATCTCTATCTACCAAAATTAAACAGCTTCAGACACAGACCATGACAAAAAAAAACCAACCTTGTGACAGAGACCATGGCTGTAAGACCATCATTCTGACAGAGACCATGGATGTAAGACCAATTCTGACAGAGACCATGGATGTAAGACCATCATTCTAAGACCATGGCTGTAAGACCATCATTCTGACAGGGACCATGGTTGTAAGAGCCTTACATAAACAACTCCTTGATACACTGACAATGGCTAAGTGAGACATAATTCAGTTTGCTGCCGCTTAATACAATAAGGAAGGTGAGTGTTTGATCCTGTGTGGAGGAAGCGGAGCTTGTCATTAGCGATAATCCCTTTTGAGACCTGACGCCAGCATTAACAGTCGGTTAGATCAACTTCTTCTGACTATAAGGGATTATCAGCAAACTTGGTTGAACGTCAGGGAATCCCAGCACTCTAGAATGGAACGTCAGGTAAGTTGATGTGACGGGAAGATGTTCAGCGGACCGGGCTCCCGCGGCCCGGCACATCCCGGTCCATCTCATTTGCTACTACTACTCCTACTACTCTTGCTACTGTTTCTGCTGCTACTACCACTACTACTGTTGATGCTGCTGCTGCTGCTACTACTACTGTTACCGCAACTAATATTGCTTCTAATGCTGCTGCTGCTATTACTACTAGTACTACTACCGATGCTGATGTTACTACCTATACTCTGACTGCAACTACTGTTGCTGCCACTGTTGTTGCTGTTGGTACTGCTGCTGCTGTTGTTATTACAATTGCTGTTGATGCATCTATTACAACTGCTGTTACCGCTGTTACAGTTGCTGCTGTTGCTGCTGTTGCTGCTGTCAAAATCCCTTTTTTACGGAACCATCGATGTCACTCGGGACAAGTTTGAGTCTTGTAATTAAGTGAATTCCATGCTAATTTATGAAGTGCGTAGATGTCATTCTTCCTGGGAAGGGAGATGAGATGAGGAAAGGATGTGAGGGAGGAAGAGAGGGAAGAGAAGAAGAGATGGGTAAGGGAGGAACGAAGGGGAAAGGGAAGAAATAAAGGGAAATGAAAGAGGGAAGAGAGAGGTGAAAAAGATGAAGAGAGAGAGGAAACTGAGAAAGAGAGAGGAATGGGAAGGGAAAATGAAAGAGAGAAGAGAGTGGTGACAAAGAGGAACAGAAAGAGGAAAGCAGGAAAAGATACAAAAGGGTGGATGAGAGAAGAAAGGAGGAAGAGAAGGGAAATGAAGGAAGAAGTGAGAGAGGAAAGGGAGGAAGAGAGGGGAAAGGGAGGAAAAGAGGAAAGAGATAAAGGGAGGAAGAGAGGGGAAAGGGAGGAAATAAAGGGAAATGAAAAAAAGAGGAGAGAGAAAGACAGGAAATAAAGGGAAATGGAAGAAGGGAGAGAGAGAGGAAGTGAGATGGAAAAGAGAGACGAAAGTGGAGGAGAGTGCAGAGAGGTGAAGGAGGAGGAGGAGAGGGGACAAGGTGAGGGAGGAACAGACGGAAGATGAGAGAGGAGAGAACAAAGGAAAGGGAACCTGGGAAGTGGGGAGGATAAAGCGTGGAAAAATCAGGGAAAGCGTCAGTGAAACGAAGGAGACGGAAATAAAGTTGTTACAGATAAGGAAAGTGTAGGAGAAACATAGAAAACGTGAGAAAATAAAGAAAACCTAAGGGAAGAACTGAGAAAACGTGAGAAAATCAAGAAAACTTGAAGGCAAAACAAAAAAAAAACTATTAAGGAAAAAGTATCTTTAAGGAAAAAACTAACAAAGCCTGAAAAATAAAGAAAACTTGAATGAGAGATGAAGAAAACCAGAGAAAATAAAAGGAAGACATCCGACCAGAGGATAAGAAAAGATGGCTGAGAGAAACGGTTTTAAAAGGGAAATTGTAAGCAAATATTACAAGTAATGTAAGAGAGGCTGCTGAGAGGACAATACGAGCAGTAAAGACGAGCCAGCGAGTAGAGATGCTGCCTGCTGATACCAGCATCTCATGATGAGTAGAGATGCTGAATGCTGATACCAGCATCTCATGATGAGTAGAGATGCTGAATGCTGATACCAGCATCTCATAGCCAGCGAGTAGAGATGCTGAATGCTGATATCAGCATCTCATGACGAGTAGAGATGCTGCCTGCTGATACCAGCATCTCATGACGAGTAGAGATGCTGCTTGCTGATACCAGCATCTCATGACGAGTAGAGATGCTGCCTGCTGATACCAACATCTCATGACGAGTAGAGATGCTGAATGCTGATACCAGCATCTCATAGCCAGCGAGTAGAGATGCTGAATGCTGATATCAGCATCTCATGACGAGTAGAGATGCTGCCTGCTGATACCAGCATCTCAAGACGAGTAGAGATGCTGCCTGCTGATACCAGCATCTCATGACGAGTAGAGATGCTGCCTGCTGATACCAGCACCTCATGACGAGTAGAGATGCTGCCTGCTGATACCAGCATCTCATGACGAGTAGAGATGCTGCTTGCTGATACCAGCATCTCATGACGAGTAGAGATGCTGCCTGCTGATACCAAACATCTCATGACGAGTAGAGATGCTGAATGCTGATACCAGCATCTCATAGCCAGCGAGTAGAGATGCTGAATGCTGATACCAGCACCTCATGATGAGTAGAGATGCTGCCTGCTGATACCAGCACCTCATGACGAGTAGAGATGCTGCCTACTGATACCAGCACCTCATGACGAGTAGAGATGCTGCCTGCTGATACCAGCATCTCATGACGAGTAGAGATGCTGCCTGCTGATACCAGCATCTCATGACGAGTAGAGATGCTGCCTGCTGATACCAGCATCTCAAGACGAGCCAGCGAGTAGAGATGCTGCCTGCTGATAACAGCACCTCAAGACGAGTCAGCAAGTAGAGATGCTGCCTACTGATACCAGCATCTCAAGACGAGTCAGCAAGTAGAGATGCTGCCTACTGATACCAGCATCTCAAGACGAGTCAGCGAGTAGAGATGCTGCCTGCTGATACCAGCACCTCAAGACGAGCCAGCGAGTAGAGATGCTGTCGTGTGGGGCTCGGTAGGAGAATGATGGATAAGGTAAACTTACTTGTTGGATGGTAACGCTATATTGTCAGACTGTGGTAATGGGAGATGGAGCCCAGCCTGCCGTGTCCTGCCTTCTACTATGCCTATGCATCGACTGAGGCCGAGGTAGCTCGTCTCACTCGCTCGCTGCATCCCATGACGTCATACAGTCACAGGCCTAAGGGATCTTCTATATAAACACATGGATGGTACTATAATGCTCATCTAATCTATGCATACAACACATGTAAAGGAGGATCAGCAACTATGCTGACAGCTCGGTCATGTTATGTATGTCGTCTCGACATACACTACTATGCTATAGGCTGAACAGGCAGGTGGTTCTCGGCTGATTCTATACAATAACAAATTCATATATAACTTAGAACTAATGGATGGTATCATACTGGATGTTAACAAAATGAGTTTTACGTAATGGGTGTTAACGTAACCAGTTTTGACGTAATGAGTTTCATTGTAATGCATTACGACATATAAGAACAAATCATGGTACAATATGGGATGGGATTGATCGATCGATCTGTATTCATGCACTCTACAGATTCTGAGGGAGAATAAATAAATAAATAAATATATATATATATATATATATATATATATATATATAATATTATATTATATATATATATATATATATATATATATATATATATATATATATATATATATATATATATATATATATATATATAAGGTGAAATTAACAGCAAAGGCATCTGGTGCACTCAGATCATTACTGTCAAGTTCTCAGAATATGGAGGGAACGTGAACACGAAAATTTCTGACAAACTGACATCTAATTATACAGGCTGTTTACATCTAAACCCAATTCTGCGAGGGCAAGGTTTACGTATGCAGAATGGTTATCATCTCTGGGAGGATCGAATTCCTCTGCAATGGCTAACACATGCCTTGACTGAGGACAGTCTGAACGAGTATCTACAAAAGATACAGCTACATGGACGATCTGAACGAGTATCTACAAAAGATACAGCTACATGGACGATCTGAACGAGTATCTACAAAAGATACAGCTACATGGACGATCTGAACGAGTATCTACAAAAGATACAGCTACATTCACTAGTGACTGTGGAATTACTAACTCTTCTGCTAGGAGTACTCAACTCGACTGTTCGATACAGTAATTCTTGGCTCATTACAAAGTCACTAATGGGTGCTGGTGGCTACACAGTCAGAATAAGATCTTCCTGGAGCAGGAATCGAATCACCAGAACACAAGGAATCGGCTCTTTCTTACTGGAGGAATGAACAAACTCGGTGGAGTGGATGACTCTCCCTGGTTGAAAAAAATAAAGCTATAACACGCAATATGAGCAAGGGAGAACGAATCTACTATCTCTCACTGTAAGCACAGGGGAAAAGAAATGAACACGGTGAACAATGCTGATATTCAAACTGAGTCGCACACAGTGACACGAGGTATCAACTATAAAGAAACTTCACTTACAAACGTTAACAACATGTGAAAGTTACTCGAGAAATAACTTCTTACATTGCACTGATTACTGGGATGGGATCACCATCTGGAACACAAGGGACAACAACAACACTCAAGTGAGTACACTAGCCACAGAAACGTCTTTCTGCAACGGCTTGTGGCATCAGCAAGAGATGGCATAACTCGTTGCAAGTAAAGTTCTTCTCAAAGCGTCCCCTGGGAAGGAACGAGTACTTGAACAAGTCGCCATCGCAAGGATAGTAGTCTCAGCACTATCCTGCGTGCACGATATTGTGGCTGGAGTCCAGACAGGAGTGACAGTATTACTAGTGCCTGACCGCTCGGCTACGTTAATAAGTAATTCACAGATCTATAAGAACTTAATCTGAACTTCACATTTCGCAGCACTTTAACAAATCTCAGATACAATCTGTGAGAACAAACACATTGCACAAGGGCTATGTATTGTTTTTCAGTCAGTAAGGGAATATTGGTACTGTGGAATGATTCATATTGACTTTGACTGGCATGATACACTAAGTGAACGTTCAAAAGTGACTGGGACATCTCAGTGAACTTACTGAAGGACATAAAGGCAAGAAAAATAGAGAGAATGACACAATAAGCTTAAATGGGAAGAAAATGCATCCCGTGACGTCATACAGTCACAGGCCTAAGGGATCTTCTATATAAACACATGGATGGTACTATAATGCTCATCTAATCTATGCATACAACACATGCAAAGGAGGATCAGCAACTATGCTGACAATGCTGCCTGCTGATACCAGCATTTCAAGACGAGTCAGCGAGCAGAGATGCTGCCTGCTGATACCAACACCTCAACACGAGCAGAGATGCTGCCTACTAATACCAACACCTCAAGACGAGCAGAGATGCTGCCTGCTGTTACCAGCACCTCAACATGCTGCAGTTGCTTGCAACATTCTGGCAATACACACAGTGTCCAATAAAGTGTTATACATTTTACCTGCTTTATTATTTATGGGGGGTGTGGGGTAATAAAGTTCTCCCACGTCCTGTGTGTGTGGGTGTTTCTACGCCCAGAACTTTAACCCATGTCGTTTTGGCCCGCCTCATGGTGAGCGAAAATTCCACGACGTTCTAACCCATGGGACCATACAATCCTACAAGAATCACGCACCCAGCAGAGCTAGGTGTTGTACCGTGATCCGAGGACATACGGTGGTGTGGGTGCCTCTGAGCTAATTTCAATCTTATCCCCGTTTGGTGTACTAGCCTCCACAAGCAGTAAATATAATTGTAACCTCGGACGAGTCGTATTTAATCAATAACAACACTGCGACTAGCCGAGGACTCGAACCCATGTGGTGGTTACAATAATATATATACTCCTCGTGGAGGCTTGTACACCAGACAGGGAGTAGAATGAAATTAGCTCAGAGACACCCACACCACCGTATGTCCTTGGATCAAGGAAAAACACCTAGCTCTGCTGGGTGCGTGTTTCTTGTAGG
>NC_069420.1:15392412-15422412 GCF_026875155.1 Cherax quadricarinatus
CTTTCATGCCACTCCTCCCACTTATTTGTTATTCTATCAGTGTTGGTGTACCATACCTTCAGTGTCCTCTCCAATACTGTGTTCTGGGAGGTCAGTGAGGGTGGGGCAGTGAGCATTGTGCTGTGGGATTCTACAGCATAGTGTGGGGTGAAGGCTGTAAGTGTGGATGTGGTTTGTGTTAGGATAACGTATTTAGCTGTGGAGTACTGAGGGTGGCTCTATGTGTGCTTCCGGTTGTTGCTCTGCCTGGCTTTGGTCGTCCTCTGCTGACATTGTCCTTGTCTCTCTTCCTAGCCTTTCATTTTTGTATCTTCTCCCATATGTTGATTCCTTCAGCCATGGTTTCTCTTGCAGGATCATGTTCCACACCATTTCTGTCTTGAAAATCAGTTTGACAGGCCGATTTCTCCCCTTCAAGTACCCTCCTACCCTCGCCTATTTCTTTGATGATGTTTCCAATCTCCTGTTTTTCTTTCTACTGTCTTTCATTGTATGTTCTCCCTTTGCTCTCCTGAAGAATATGAATAAATACTGACTTTTTTTTTTACACAGGGTTTGACAAGGTTAGGTTAGGGATCCCTAGCTTTATTGACAAGCTATTTACAGGTTAAGGATTCTTAACTTTATTGACAATCTAAAAGCTGTTACCTACATCAGCTCATTTAAAAACATTCTAAGAGCTGTTACCTACATCAGCTCATTTAAAAGCATTCTAAGAGCTGTTACCTACATAAGCTCATTTAAAAGCATTTTTATTGTTATGAGACATACAAGCAGGGAACAGGATGAAGTTGGAGCCATCTGTGGGCCAGCATTTTCATTTGATCAACTGCTTTATCTCGGTGACATCATTATGCTGTACGAATGTGTTCCATACTCGAGTCATCCTGGAGATAAATGATCTCAGATGAAGTGATGATGCCTTTCTCTCTGTGTCTCTGGGTCCCTGTTGTACACAGCTATTGTCTGCTTTTATTTTTTCCTGTAACTCTTGGTTGCATGGGATTTGTCACCTTCTCTATCTTTTCCCCCCCTCACTGCTATCCCTGATCCTAACATCTTTCCTCCTACTTTCCTTGGCCTTGCTTAGTGGACTGATCGGGCCTTAGCATGAGTCTTGTCTCCTTCCTTTCTGTTGAGCTCTTCGTTTAATAGGGGTGTATGCTCTTCACATATCATGTCTCCTCTGGGCAATAACCCTGTAACTCGCTTCAGTATATTTACCTCATTTTCTAGCGCCTATATCCTGGCTTCTGCTGCTTTGGCTTGTGACTCCCATTTCTTCTTCTCTGCCACCATCCTCTTCTCCATTTTCACAGAAAGCTCACCTAGTTTGCTCTCCCACTCTTGTTCCATTCTTTTATATTGCCCTTCCATCCATTCTTCCTTACCAGTACCATCTTCCTCTGATCCTTTGGGTTAGGTTTTGTATTAAGTATATGTGCTATTTGTATATGCATATGTGCGAGTGCATGCGTGAGTGTGTATGTGTGTATTTTGTCTTAGGCACATGTCGATTGAACATTAGGCCTGTTGTATATGTGTATGTGTATGTTAGTTGCGTATGTTAGTTGCCATTTTGTCCTTGGCACATGTCAATTACTCTGTGTGTGTGTGTGTATGTGTGTGTGTGTGTGTGTGTGTGAATGAGAAAGAGAGAGAGAGAGAGAGAGAGAGAGAGAGAGAGAGAGAGAGAGAGAGAGAGAGAGAGAGAGAGAGAGAGAGAGAGACTTCCTCTATAATTGGCAGTATTCTCCAACACTCAGCAGTATTCTTCAACACAAAGCAGTATCTTGCAACATGCAGCAGTGTCCTACAACACACAGCAGTATTCTCCAACACAGCAGTGTCCTCCAACACACAGCACTATTCTCCAACACACAGCAGGATGGTAAAACACTTGCTGACTGTAAATGTCAGCCAGAGAACAAGTTTTCTGTCCAAAAAAACTTTGCTGTTCAATCTGGAACTTTTAACTAGTGTTTTGGATCTCCTGAATGCTGGAATATGTGATTACAATTATACAGTTTCATAGGAAATTTGTTATCGTTCAGGAATATGCGAGCCTTTGCATAATGAACAGTTGTGACGAATGATGGAAGAGAGAGAGAGAGAATATAATGACTTAGCTCGTCATTGTCATCGTCCGTCTGCTACTACTACTACTACTACTACTACCACTACTACTACTACTACCCATTCTGCTGCCTTTCCACTACTTTCCCACCTCCCCAGTCTCTTTTCCATCCCATGGGCCAGGTCTTCGCATATCAAACTACGAGTGTATAAAGAGAAAAATTTACATATAAAAGAGTCCATTGCAAAGTACATTAATTCCAGTCTGTCCTTGGTGTGAAACTATCAAGGTTGTAGACCAGAGAGCCAGAGAAGCGCCAGAGAGATAAACTGGTCTGAAACTCGTTAGATCTAGCCAGACTACCTCGTTAGATGTTGAGAAACTGCTTCGTTAGACCTGGGGAAAGTATCTCGTTAGATCTTAGGTAAATGCATCGTTAGTTGTTGCAAAATTGATTGCTTCGTTAAATGTTATGAAGCTACTTCGATATTTTTTAATAATATTGCCTCGTTAGATATATCTTTCGACAGAGCCTCGTTAGACATATATTAAGAAATTACATCGTTAAGTAATTGGCTTAATGAGCTTCACCGATGATCATGTTTGCTTGGGGCTTTCGTTCGACTCTCGCCAAACAGGGTATCTCCCTACGGTCTCGTTAAGTAATGATTACATCACAACCATCTTACGAAATTTAACGAAGCCAATCTCTTCATCAGGGAAGAGGAATTGATCACACGACGATGTCTGGAAAGTGCTTTGATTACAACCACAAATACTGTTACACACAACACTATTATCCACAACACTATTATCTACAACACTATTACCTACAACACTGTTGCCCACAACATTGTTGCCCACAACACTGGCAGCTTGATTTCTGAGGTCTTGGCCAAATTAATTCTTCAGTAGGACACGGAGATCACCTGTAAGTTGGTGAATTGACGCAGTATAACTGACCGTCTGGCCGTTGCTATCCTGGACCTTCATAGCTGTACCAGCCCTCCTAACCTCTGTCTCACATCTGTTCTAGTCCTCCTACCCTCTCTTTCACAGCTGCACCGGTCTCAGAGAACTCATTCGTGATGGTAATTTGCGTAGTTAAACTATTCTGTTACTACGTGTTACAAAAAACGCGATTCTAAAAAACTTAGAGATCTCCAGTGAATACTATAAAGGACTGTCCTTCTAGCATCCAGCCTGTTACTGGGTTTTCGTAACAATTAGTCAGTATCCTTGTCCAATTATCCATTAGAATTCAATAAGAATTAATAGTGCTTCAGGATTACAACTGGTAGGCTACTAACTAGAGAAATTAAAATTTAATAAATTTATTAATCAGTGTAGAGGTATATTATCAAATTAAATTAAATTAATCAATTCAAACAAATTAATAATAATCACGTCTCTCGTGTACAGTAGTATTGTGCTGAAAGCACATATCACATATTTATGTCATAAGTACCGTCTGGTACATTTGCATTTAATAATACAATATACAAATAAGTTTGTGTGTGTGTGTGTAAGTGCTCTAAGTAGTTCGCTATGTCTCAAGACTCGAGTAGACTTAAAACAAGTGACTGACAAAGTCCTCTAATAAACTAACTTCTTGACCAACTGGCAATTAGAACAGTCTGCTTGAACAATAAAAAGAATGCTAAGCCCAATAGCAATATAACAAGCAACTGTGACACAGAATCAGGAACAAGGAGATAATATAACGACACTAAGTAGGGACCATCAGCAGATCCTCCACAAAAGTCACAAAACTCCCATACTACTGAATCTAAGTTCAGCATATGAAAATCCCAGACTGTGACAGTACACAGACACCAGTACAAATTAGGTCAGAAGCTACAGCTCAGGACCTGAGTTGCTCCGAGTGTCTATGCGACACACAACCTCAGTACAACGTCGAAAATCACTAAGTCTATACAATGTTCTGTAAACAGTCTCCAGAACTAATAAGAATAATGAGACAAGAGACGATCTTCCAACAAGGGCCAATAAGGGAGAATTAGACACTTCTTGTCAGGAATACGTCCAACCACCAAGCGAGCCTAGACCAGACTGAATACTTCAGGCGAGGTGTGAACACCCCCCCCCTCGATCACGTGATAGCTCCGTGGACAGTTCCTGCCCAGCAACAGAAGCCGGCAGGGAAACGAGCCACAAGCGATAATTACAGTAGTTAGACAATCAAGACTTGAACTCTGAGCACATAATATATGTTACATCCTACCTAACAACATAACTAAGTCAAATAATAATATAAAGCAATATATTTACGATTTAGCTATTATCTCAAATATAAGCAATATAAAATTATATGAAAAGGTAATAATTATATACATATACATATATATACATAACATACATTGTAACCCATTCAGGGGTTGCAACACTACAACTACTACTACTACTACTACTACTACTACTACTACTACTACTACTACTACTACTACTACTACTGCTGCTGCTAATACTTCTACTGCTACTAGTACTACTATTACTGCTACATCCACTACTACTACTCATTTCTTCCAGCACCACTTTTCTCTTGCCTCATTTGTGAGTTGACAATAGCCAAGGATGGACCGAAACGTCATTTAGGTTATTCTGGTAAGTGAAGGTTATTGGTGGAGTGTTTTAGCCACGATATTGTGATTCTGAATTCTTTTTTAAAAGACAAGAGTATCACAGATGAGAGACAACCCAGATGACAGGCGACACAGATGAGGGACAAGAGAAACACAGATGAGAGACAATAAGAGAAATAGAATTGAGACACAACAGAAGAAACACAAATGAGGCAAAACTAGAGAAAAACAAATGAGACACAAGAGAAAAACAAATGAGACACAAGAGAAAAACAAATGAGACAAGGAAAAAAATCACAAATGACACACAACAAGAGAAACATTGATGTGACACAACAAGAGAAACACAGATGTGACACATCAAGAGAAACACAAATGGGACACAACAAGAGAAAGACAAATGAGGCACAACAAGAGAAACACAGATAAGACACAACAAGAGAAATACAGATGTGACATAACAAGAGAAACGTGATGTGACACAAGAAAAGCACAAATGAGACACAACAAGAGAAACACAAATGGGACGCAACAAGAGAAACACAGATGAGACACAACAAGAGAAAGACAAATGAGGCACAACAAGAGAAACACAGATAAGACACAACAAGAGAAAACACTGATGAGACAGCAAGAGAAACACAGATGAGACACAACAAGAGAAACACAGATGAGACACAACAAAAGAAACACAGATGTGACACAGCAAGAGAAACACAGATGAGACACAAGAGAAACACAGATGAAACACAACAAGAGAAACACAGATGAGACACAACAAGAGAAACACAGATGAGACACAACAAGAGAAACAGATGAAACACAACAAGAGAAACACATATGAAACACAAGAGAAACACAGATGAGACACAACAAGAGAAACACAGATAAGACACAACAAGAGATAACACAGATGAAATACAACAAGAGAAACACAGATGAGACACAACAAGAGAAACACAGAAGAGACACAACAAGAGAAACACTCATGAGACACAACGAGAGAGAACACAGATGATACACAACAAAAGAAACACAGATGTGACACAACAAGAGAAACACAGATGAGACACAACAAGAGAAACACAGATGAGACACAAGAGAAACACAGATGAGACACAACAAGAGAAACACAGATGAGACACAACAAGAGAAACACAGATGAGACACAACAAGAGAAACACAGATGAGACACAACAAGAGAAACACAGATGAGACACAACAAAAGAAACACAGATGTGACACAACAAGAGAGACACAGATGTGACACAACAAGAGAAACACAGATGTGACACAACAAGAGAAACACAGATGCGACACAAGAAGAGAAACACAGATGAGACACAACAAGAGAAACACAGATGAGACACAACAAGAGAAACACAGATGAGACACAACAAGAGAAACACAGATGAGACACAACAAGAGAAACGCAGATGAGACACAACAAGAGAAACACAGATGAGACACAACAAAGAGAAACACAGATGAGACACAACAAAGAGAAACACAGATGAGACACAACAAGAGAAACACAGATGAGACACAACAAGAGAAACACAGATGAGACACAACAAGAGAAACACATAATGAGACACAACAAGAGAAACACTCATGAGACACAACAAGAGAAACACAGATGAGACATAACAAGAGAAACACAGATGAGGCACAACAAGAGAAACAGATGAGACACAACAAGAGAAACACAGATGAGACACACAACAAGAGAAACACAGATCAGACACAACAAGAGAAACACAGATCAGACACAACAAGAGAAACACAGATGAAACACAACAAGAGAACACAGATGAGACACAACAAGAGAAACGCAGATGAGACACAACAAGAGAAACACAGATGAGACACAACAAAGAGAAACACAGATGAGACACAACAAGAGAAAACACAGATGAGACACAACAAGAGAAACACAGATGAGACACAACAAGAGAGAAACACAGATGAGACACAACAAGAGAACACATAATGAGACACAACAAGAGAAACACTCATGGACACAACAAGAGAAACACAGATGAGACATAACAAGAGAAACACAGATGAGGCACAACAAGAGAAACAGATGAGACACAACAAGAGAAAACACAGATGAGACACAACAAGAGAAACACAGATCAGACACAAACAAGAGAAACACAGATCAGACACAACAAGAGAAACACAGATGAAACACAACAAGAGAAACACAGATGAGACACAACAAGAGAAACACAGATGAGACACAACAAGAGAAACGCAGATGAGACACAACAAGAGAAACACAGATGAGACACAACAAGAGAAACACAGATGAGACACAACAAGAGAAACACAGATGAGACACAACAAGAGAAACACAGATGAGACACAACAAGAGAAACGCAGATGAGACACAACAAGAGAAACACAGATGAGACACAACAAGAGAAACGCAGATGAGACACAACAAGAGAAACACAGATGAGACACAACAAGAGAAACACAGATCAGACAAACAAGAGAAACACAGATGAGACACAACAAGAGAAACACAGATGAGACACAACAAGAGAAACACAGATGAGACACAACAAGAGAAACACAGATGAGACACAACAAGAGAAACACAGATGAGAACAACAGAGAAACACAGATGAGACACAACAAGAGAAACACAGATGAGACACAACAAGAGAAACACAGATGAGACACAACAAGAGAAACAAGATGAGACACAACAAGAGAAACACAGATGAGACACAACAAGAGAAACACAGATGAGACACAACAAGAGAAACACAGATGAGACACAACAAGAGGCTTTACAAAATCTTAAACATCATAAAAATTCCTGAAAGCCGACATCCTCAGCTTCCAGAAATCCTTGAAACTCGGGCCAAGCAATTTCTGAAATCATAAAACGTACATATTCGGGAATCTTGGATCATCTGAACTTCAGAGAAGTTTTTAAAATTTACCAAAAAATAGGATATGGATAATTATTATTATTATTATTATTATTATTATTATTATTATATTATTATATTATTATTATTATTATTTTATTATTATTATTATTATTATTATTATTATTATTATTATTATTATTATTGTTAATTATTTTTATAAGTATTATTAGTAGTATTTATTATTACTTTATTATTATTATTATTATTATTATTATTATTATTATTATTATTATTATTATTATTATTATTATATTATTATTATTATGATTATTATTATTATTATCATTATTATAATTATTATTAATATTACATTAACTGAGAGGCACTAAACTCTCATCCCTATCCACCTACCATCATCCTTTTAGCTCCTTCATCTTCGTCACCACTAGGACTTCTGAAGAGCTCTCTCTCTCTCTCTCTCTCTCCCTCTCTCTCTCTCTCTCTCTCTCTCTCTCTCTCTCTCTCTCTCTCTCTCTCTCTCTCTTTCTCACTCACTTTCTGGCAAGGAGTCGACACCACTTGTTACCTTAACGACCCCGTCAACTACAATTACCCAGCGTCCTTTCCTCTACCAAACAGCAACCTCCACTTCTACCTCAGACTAAATTGGCAGCTCTTAAACTATCACTACTAAATCTTGTTTTAAGAAGAAAACACAAGTTTGTAACGTATAAAAACAGTTAAATTATGTTAATATTGCTGCTCCCTCAAACACACACTAATAGAGGGGAAATGAATCGACCAGTTAACCAGTGAGGTAACTGGTCACCCCTCACGGAGGGGAAGAAGAGGTGAGAGAGGGGAGAGGATGCCAGTAATGCCAGTGAAAATCTCTTGCTCCATGGTAGTTGAGCTATCCCTCCTTTTACAAGGATCAACACTGATTCCTTTCCCCCATGATCTGTGGGACACCCACTGGCTGTCAACTTTACAACGTCCTAATAATAATAATAATAATAATAATAATAATAATAATAATAATAATAATAATAATAATAATAATAATAATATTAAAATATCATTAAGAATAAACAATTATATCCAATTATTCACATCAAGCAATAATAATAATATTAATTTATGTAATGTATATTAGTTTGTTTTATGGCAGTGTAAATTTGTTTGTCAAAATAATGTTTATGTATTGGTAAGAGATAATTAATATATTTATATATGAGGTTACTATAGGTAATAACTTAATGCTTTAGTGATGGGCGGAGTTATTTTCTGGTCATTAACCAGTGGTGATGATGTGTAGTGGTGAGTTGTTGTAGTGGTGGTGGTAATGTGTAGTGGTGAGTTGTTGTAGTGGTGATGATGTGTAGTGGTGAGTTGTTTGTAGTGGTGATGTGTAAGTGGTGAGTTGTTGTAGTGGTGATGATGTGTAGTGGTGGAGTTGTTGTAGTGGTGATGTGTAGTGGTGAGTTGTTGTAGTGGTGGTAATGTGTAGTGGTGAGTTGTTGTAGTGGTGATGATGTGTAGTGGTGAGTTGTTGTAGTGGTGATGATGTGTAGTGGTGAGTTGTTGTAGTGGTGATGTGTAGTGGTGAGTTGTTGTAGTGGTGGTAATGTATAGTGGTGAGTTGTTGTAGTGGTGATGATGTGTAGTGGTGAGTTGTTGTAGTGGTGATGTGTAGTGGTGAGTTGTTGTAGTGGTGATGATGTGTAGTGGTGAGTTGTTGTAGTGGTGATGTGTAGTGGTGAGTTGTTGTAGTGGTGGTAATGTGTAGTGGTGAGTTGTTGTAGTGGTGGTAATGTGTAGTGGTGAGTTGTTGTAGTGGTGATGATGTGTAGTGGTGAGTTGTTGTAGTGGTGGTGATGTGTAGTGGTGAGTTATTGTAGTGGTGGTAATGTGTAGTGGTGAGTTGTTGTAGTGGTGGTAATGTGTAGTGGTGAGTTGTTGTAGTGGTGATGGTAATGTGTAGTGGTATGTTGTTGTAGTGGTGATGATGTGTAGTGGTGAGTTGTTGTAGTGGTGAGTTGTTGTAGTGGTGATGATGTGTAGTGGTGAGTTGTTGTAGTGGTGATGATGTGTAGTGGTAAGTTGTTTGTAGTGGTGATGGTATATGTGTAGTGGTTAGTTGTTGTTTAGTGGTGATGATGTGTAGTGGTGAGTTGTTGTAGTGGTGGTTAAATGTTGTAGTGGTGAGTTGTTGTAGTGGTGGTAATGTGTAGTGGTGAGTTGTTGTAGTGGTGGTAATGTGTAGTGGTTAAGTTGTTGTAGTGGTGGTGATGATGTGTAGTGGTGAGTTGTTGTAGTGGTGGTAATGTATAGTGGTGAGTTGTTGTAGTGGTGGTAATGTGTAGTGGTGAGTTGTTGTAGTGGTGGTAATGTGTAGTGGTGAGTTGTTGTAGTGGTGGTGATGTGTAGTGGTGAGTTGTTGTAGTGGTGGTAATGTGTAGTGGTGAGTTGTTGTAGTGGTGGTGATGATGTGTAGTGGTGAGTTGTTGTAGTGGTGGTGGTGATGTGTAGTGGTGAGTTGTTGTAGTGGTGGTAATGTGTAGTGGTGAGGGTTTTTGTAGTGGTGATGATGTGTAGTGGTGGTTGTTGTAGTGGTGGTGGTTGATGTGTAGTGGTGTGTTGTTGTAGTGGTGATGTTTTGTGTGGTGAGTTGTTGTAGTGGTGGTAATGTGTAGTGGTGGAGTTGTTGTAGTGGTGGTAATGTGTAGTGGTGAGTTGTTGTAGTGTTGGTGATGTGTAGTGGTGAGTTGTGTAGTGGTGATGATGTGTAGTGGTGAGTTGTTGTAGTGGTGGTAATGTGTAGTGGTGAGTTGTTGTTAGTGGTGGTAATGTGTAGTGGTGAGTTGTTGTAGTGTTGGTGATGTGTAGTGGTGAGTTGTTGTAGTGGTGGTAATGTGTAGTGGTGAGTTGTTGTAGTGTTGGTGATGTGTAGTGGTGAGTTGTTGTAGTGGTGGTAATGTGTAGTGGTGAGTTGTTGTAGTGTTGGTGATGTGTAGTGGTGAGTTGTTGTAGTGTTGGTGATGTGTAGTGGTGAGTTGTTGTAGTGGTGATGATGTGTAGCGGTGAGTTGTTGTAGTGTTGGTGGTGAGTGGTGACGTGTAGTGGCGAGTGGTTGTAGTGGTGGTGGTGAGTGGTGGTGATGTGTAGCGATGAGTGGTTGTAGTGGTGCACAGTGGTAGTGATGTGTGGTGGTGAGTGGTTGTAGTGGTGGTGGCGTGAGGTGAGTTCGTGATCTGTGGTGGTGAGTGGTTGTAATGATGCTCAGTGGTGGTGTGTACTGGTGGTGTTCGTGTGTGGTGTGTACTGGTGGTGTTCGTGTGTGGTGTGTAGTGTGAGGTGTTGTGTGTTGGTGGTGCGTACTGGTGGTGGTAGTGGTGTGTGGTGGAAGTGTGTAATGGTGGTAGTGATGTCTAGTGGTGAGTGGTTGTGGTGGTACGTAGTGGTGGTGGTGTGTAGTGGTGGTGCTGGTGTGTGGTTGTGTAGTGTGTGGTGGTGTGCGTTAGTGTGTAATGGTGGTGTGTGGTGGAGGTGTGTAGTGGTGGTGCTGGTGTATAGTGTGTGTGGAATGGTGTGATGATGTGTAGTTGTGGTGGTGGTTGTGTGTGGTGGAGGAAGTGTGTAATGGTGGAATAGTGGTGGTGGAGGTGTGTAGTGGTGGTTACGGTATGTAGTGTGTGGTGGTGGTATTGTTTGGTGGTGTTGTCTGTTGGTGTATGGTTGTAATGGTGGTGTGTAGTGGTGGTGGTGTTGTCTGCTGGTGTATGGTTGCAATGGTGGTGTGTAGTGGTGGTGGTGTTGTCTGTTGGTGTATGGTTGTAATGGTGGTTTGTGGTGGTAATGATGGTGTGTGGTGGTAGTGATGGTGTGTGGTGGCAGTGATGGTGTGTGGTGGTAGTGGTGGTGTGTGGTGGTAGTGATGGTGTGTGGTGGAAGTGGTGATGTGTGGTGGTAGTGGTGGTGTATGGTGGTAGTGATGGTGCATAATGGTAATGATGGTGTGTGGTGGTAGTGGTGGTGTGTGGTTGTAGTGGTGGCGTGTGGTGGTAGTGGTGGTGTATGGTGGTAGTGATGGTGTGTGGTGGAATTTGTGGTGTATGATGGTAGTTGTGGTGTGTGGTGGTAGTGGTGGTGTGTGGTGGTATATGATGGTAGTGGTGGTGTGTGGTGGTAGTGGTGGTGCGTGGTGGTAGTGATGGTGTTGATGGTAGTGGTGGTAGTTATGGTGTGTGGTGGAAGTGGTGGTGTTGGTGGTAGTGAGGGGTGTGTGGTGGTAGTGGAGGGTGTGTGGTGGCAGTGAGGAGTGGGTGGCAGGGGTGTGTGGTGGAGTGATGGTGTGTGGTGGCAGTGATGGTGTGTGGTGGTGGGATGGGTGGGGGTAGTGGGGGTGTTGGGGGAAAAGTGATGGTTGTGGGTGTAGGGTGGTGGTGTAGTATGGTGGGGTGGTGGTAGTGAGGTTGGGGGTAGTGATGGTGTGTGGTGGTAGGTTGGTTGGGGGTAGTGATGGTGTGTGGTGGAAAGTGAGGTGTTGGTGGTAGTGATGGTGTTGGTGGTAGTGAGGGTGTGGGGGTAGGATGGTGTGGGGTGGCAGTGATGGTGTGTGGGGGCGTGATGGTGTTGTGTTGTGATGGTGTGTGGGGTAGGATGGGTGTGGTGGGTGATGGTGTGTGGGGGTAGTGATGGTGGGGGGGACAGTTTACCTGGGGTTTCCCGGAAGTGATTTCGGGGGTAAAAGCCCCGGGGCCCCGGTCTGTGACCGGCCTTTTTAGGTCGTGCCCCCAGGTGGCCCCACCCCATCGACTAACCCCAGGTCCCCATTTACTGTGGGGAACATAGACAACAGTGGAAAGAAACACGCCCAAATGTTTCTACTCTGGTGGAATCAAACCCCAGGCCCTCACCGTTGAACGGAGCGTTAACCCCAGGCCCCCAACCACGTGATAATCATTTCGTCTTGAGGTCACACTTCGATGTTTCGTTTCTTATTCCCCCTTTTAAAAAGACCAAAAAGCGAGAGTGGAAATAGAGAAAGAGAGTAAGAAGAGAGAGAGAGAAGAGAGAAGAGAGAGAGGAGAGAGAGAGAGAGAGGAGAAGAGTGAGAGAGAAGAGGGGAGAGGGGAGAGAGAGAGAGGATGGAGGGGTAAGTTTTCGTTATCAAAACAATTTCCCAGCCTTTCCCCCGGTTGGAAGAGCTCCATGGAGGACTCCTGGGGGGAGGGGTGCCTTTATAGCTCATGGAGCGATGGGGGGCCGTGGGGGGGAGAGGCAAGTGAACAATGGGGGGCAAGGGGAAAAAAGAAAAGGGCAAGGAAAGAGTGGGGGCAAGGGAGGGAGCGTCGGAAAAATGGTACGGAGTTAGTAAAAAAGGGAGGAGTGTAGGAAAATGGGAGGGAGTACAGGAACAGGGAGGGAGTGAGGAAAATGGGGGAAAATGTAGGAGTGTGGAACAAAAAAAGTGTATAGGAAGGGAAGGAGTGAAACAGGAGAGGGGGATGGAACAGTGGAGGGGTTGTGGAACAAGGGAAGAGTGTAGGAAAAAGGGGGGGGGGTGTTTTAAAAGGAAAGGGGTAGGAAAAAGAAATAGAGTTAAACTAGGGGAGAGTGTAGAAACATGGGGAAGGTAGCAACATGGGGGGAAGGGAGATCATGGGAAGGGTGTAGCAACTTGGGAAGGAGTGTAGCAAAAGGGGAAGGGTGTAACAACATGGGGAAAGGGGTGAGCAACTGGGGGGGGAGTGTAGCAACATGGGGAAAGGGGTGTGAACAGAGAGGGAGTTAGCAACATGGGGGAGTGTAGCAAATGAAAAGGGTGCAACAACATGGGAAGGGGTGTAAAAACTGGGGGAAAACCCGTAGTAACATGGGAAGAGGGTGTAGCAAAATGGGAAGGAAATGTACAAACTGGGAAGGAGGTAGCCAGGGAGGGAGTGTAGAACATAGGAAGGGTGTAGCAAATGGGAAGGGGCGTAGTAAATGGGGGGGGAGTGTTTTCAACATGGGAAGGGAGTTTAGTAACAGGGAGGGGTTAGCAACATGGGAAGGATTTTGCATATGGAGGGGGTGTGCACAGGGGGGAGTGTAGTAAATTGGAAAGAGTGAACAAAAGGGAAGGAGGGTAGTAACTGGAGGAAGTGTAGCAACATGGGAAGGAGTGTAGTAACAGGGAGGGGGTGGTGCAACATGGGAAGTATGTAGCAAAATGGGAAGGGTGTAGCAACCTGGAAGGAGTTAGAAACATGGGGGGGGTGTGCAACATGGAAAGGGGGTAGTAAAGGGAGGGGTGTAGTAAAGGGAGGGAGTGTGCAACAGGAAGGAGTTAAATAAATGGAGGGGGTGAATAAAATGGGGAAAGGGGTGTAGTCATGGGGAGGGGGGGGTAGTAACATGGGAAAGGGGTGTAGTAACATGGGAGGGGTGTGCACATGGGAAGGAGTGTGTAACAGGGAGGGAGTGCAGAACATGGGGAAGGGGTTAGTAACATGGGAGGGGAGCAACAAGCAAGGGTTTGTACATGGGGAAAGGAGTGTAGAACGGGAAGGAGTGTAGAACATGGGAAGGAGTGTGAAATGGGGAAGGGGTGAGCAACATTGGAGGGAGTGTAGCAACATGGGAAGGAGTGTAGCAAATGGGAAAGGGGGTGTAACATGGGAGGGAGTGTGAACATGGAAAGTGTGTTAAAATGGGAAGGAGTGTAGCAAAATGGGAAGGAGTGTGTAAACTGGGAAGGAGTGTACAACGGGAAGGGTGTAGCAACATGGGAAGGAGGTAGAAAAATGGGGGGGAGTGTAGCCAGGGAAGGGTGTATAAATGGGAAGGAGTTGAACATGGGAAGGGGGGTGCAAATGGGAAGGGTGTATAACAGGGAGGGGGTGGCAAAATGGGAAAAAAGGGATAAACATGGAAGGGGTGTAGAACATGGGAAAGGGGTTTTAGTAACTGGGAAGGGGTGTAGCAACATGGGAAGGAGTGAGCAACATGGGGAAAGGGGTGTAGTAACTGGGAGGGAGTGTGCAAAAGGGGAAAAGTGTACAACTGGGGAAAGGGGTGTGTTTAAAAGGGAGGGGGTGTAGAAATGGGGAAAGGGTGTATAACAGGGGGGGGTGTAGCAACATGGGAAGGAGTTTTTGTAAAAGGGAAGGGTTTTTAAACATGGGAAGGATGTAGCAACATGGGGAGGGGGTGAGCAAATGGGAGGGAGTGTAGCAAACATGGGGGAAAGGGGTGTAGCAAATGGGAGGGGTTTTGCCCAAATGGGGGGAGTGTAGCAAAAATGGGGAAAGGGTGTACAAAATGGGAGGGGTGTAGCAACATGGGAAGGAGTGTGTAAAGGAAGGGGTAGAAACTGGGGAGGTGTAACATGGGGAAGGGGTGTACAACATGGAGGGTGTAGCAACATGGGAAAGGATGTGTAAACAGGGGAAAGGGTGTAGCAAAATGGGGAAGGATGTAGTAACAGGGAAAGGGGTGTAGAACATGGGAAAGGAGGTAGCAAATGGGGGGGAGTGAGCAACATGGAGGATGTAGCAAATGGGAAGGAGGTATAAAATGGGAAGGGGTGAGCAACATGGGAAGGGGGGTTTTAAAATGGAAGGGTGTAGCAAATGGGAAGGGGTGGGAGCAACATGGGGGGTTGCAACATGGGAAGGGTGTAGTAACATGGGGAAGGAGGTAGCAACTGGGAAGGAGTGTAGAACATGGAGGGAGGAGCAACATGGGGGGAGTGTAGAACATGGGAAGGGGTGTAGCAACATGGAGGGAGTGTAGCAACATGGGGGGGTGAGCAACAGGGGGAAAGGGGTGTAGCAATGGGAAAGGGTTTAGCAAAAAGGGGGGAGTGTAGCAACTGGGAGGGATTTTGCAAAATGGGGGGGAGTTAAGACAAAAACAAACCCGGTGTCAAACACAAAAAGTGTTAAAAGTCCCGTGTTACACTAAAACTATAAATTATCTTTAATAAAGTCAAGGAGACTGTCAAGGGAAAAACCCGTGAAAAAACAGGTGACCCCCAAGGATGGGCAAGGGAATGGCAGAGGGAAAGCCTGTAAAAGACGAGGTGACCCACAGGATGGTCAAGGAGACATGGCAGAGGGAAAGCCTGTGAAAGACGAGATGACCCACAAGATGGTCAAGGAGACATGGCAGAGGGAAAGCCTGTGAAATACGATGTGACCCACAGGACGATCAAAGGAAACAAGTCAGGACGTGTGTTGTGGCAGGTGTGGAAAACTAATCTGCTGAGTCATAGTTGAATATTTAAGTAATTTCATAAAAGATTCTTTATAATTTATCCTAATTAACGACGCCATTTACTGAGATAACATAAACAGGCCAAAAGTCTCAAAAATGCCTTTGGTTAAAACTGACGCCATGTCTCCCTTCAGATATACAGCAATACTGCATCTCTTCACACAGTGTTAAAGCGATGAATAAGTGAGAAACTCGTAGGCTATGTACACTGAGGAGGTGAATGTGTCTCTGGGTAAATACACTCAGAGATAACTTTAATCCCTGTTACAGGAATGAAAACTTTCTTAATTATTAGCGAGCAGGTGATATGCAGCCTTAACGACCCTCATGTAGTCGACAGGTCTTTGGATCCAATTAATCCTGACTGTGTGTGTGTGTTATGTGAGGTGAGTAATTGGTGACCTGCACTGTGGGTTAATTACAAACGTCACTTCTAAATGAAAACGGTTGGAAGGCCTTTTGCCTTTGACTGTTATCGACCTGCAAGTCCTCAGAAAATTTATTATTTCTTTGAAATTTAGTTCGGTGTTAAATGTAACCTTAATTTTTAAAGGGGATGGAGGGGTAAGCCAGCGGAAGGCCTCGGTCAGATGACCATAAGCTCCTGCTGGTCAAGACTCGCGTTAGGAAACACTTGTCCTGTGTCCTGACAAATATTACCTAACTTAACTGAGGTATTAAGTTAGCAATGTTTCTAAAGCAATTGTTAAAATTTGCTCATTTAAAAATTTCCGTTGTCTGAAACAATATTGTTTCAGACAACGGAACAATGCTCTTCTCCAGACTGAGGGACTGACCACCTCAAAACTTTAAGGGTGATGGACTGATTACATCGTCTTCAAGTCTCTTCTGCTTCTATCAACTTTTCTGTACTCGACTGAAGAAGCCTACTGTGTAGGCGAAACGTTTCGAAATAAAGATACCTAACTGTTGCATATGTGTCTTACCTAACAATCTGTCGGTATTTTATACCATTTTAATGTTCAAGTTTTGTTTAAAAGTTACAGTATGTGTTTTCACTCTCAAGTATTTTCATATTTACGTATCTTCTCATAACCAGAGGCCTAAAATAGATAGGCCTACTTGACAGTTATGATAGAGAAAGAGAGAGAGAGAGAGAGAGAGAGAGAGAGAGAGAGAGAGAGAGAGAGAGAGGCTACAAAGGCTTAACTAAAGACGTAAACGACCAAGCTCTCAAGAGTTTGCAAGAGCGAACTTAACTCATGGCAGTGTGTCCCTTACAAGATCTCTAAAATACTTTAATTTCCCTTCTCTCTCTCTCTCTCCTCTCCTCTCTCTCTCTCTCTCTCTCCTCTCTCTCTCTCTCTCTCTCACTCTCTCTCTCTCTCTCTCTCTCTCTCTCTCTCTCTCTCATTCCCTCATCAGCGTCTTGGTCTAGACAGCTAACGACCTATTGTACAAGGCTTTTATGATATAATCACCTCAAACGCTATTGTGAGGTTTGCTGGCTGGCTTCTCTGAATGGCATTGTTCTCTAGGTTTGTTCACTGGCTGGGTTTGTTCACTGGCTGGGTTTGTTCACTGGGTGGGTTTGTTCACTGGCTGGGTTTGTTCACTGGCTGGGTTTGTTCACTGGCTGGGTTTGTTCACTGGCTGGTTTTGTTCACTGGCTGGGTTTGTTCACTGGCTGGGTTTGTTCACTGGCTGGGTTTGTTCACTGGCTGGTTTTGTTCACTGGGTGGGTTTGTTCACTGGCTGGGTTTGTTCACTGGCTGGTTTGTTCACTGGCTGGGTTTGTTCACTGGCTGGTTTTGTTCACTGGCTGGGTTTGTTCACTGGCTGGGTTTGTTCACTGGCTGGGTTTGTTCACTGGCTGGGTTTGTTCACTGGCTGGGTTTGTTCACTGGCTGGGTTTGTTCACTGGCTGGGTTTGTTCGCTGGCTGGGTTTGTTCGCTGGCTCTACTGATAGCTTACCGACTTCGTTTGTTGTTTGCTGGTTACGACTTACTTCTTTCATCTCCTACTTCTTACTTGTTATTATTCCTCTCTTGCTTCGTCGTTCGTTTGTTGCAGTTGACGGGGAAGAGAACCGTGAAGAAACAGTTGATCTGATGAATATAAAATGAAGAAAGAGGAAGAGGTAAGGAGGAAAAGGGAATAAAGAGGAAATAAAGACACCTATCCGTTGCGAGTGAGTCTTTCTCCTGTACTAGTCGATACTCTGCCATTGTTATAATCAGGAAGAAATAAGGAGGAAGAGGAAGAGGAGAAGAGGAGGAGGAGAAAGTAATATCTTGCCATTTTACAGTTTCCAGTGCTGCACAGCCCTTGTGGTTTAGCGCTTTTATAATAATAATAATAATAATGATGATGATGATGATGATGATGATGATGATGATGATGATGATGATGATGATGATGATGATGATGATGATGATGATGATGATGATGATAATAATAATACAGTTTCCAGTATTTTCCCTACTTGGGGAAAAATACACTAATTTATTTCCTCAGTTTCAGCTCAGTATAACTTCCATCACTGTAATAACTTCCATCACTGTAATAACTTCCATCACTGTAATAACTTCCATCACTGTAATAACTTCCATCACTGTAATAACTTCCATCACTGTAATAACTTCCATCACTGTAATAACTTCCATCACTGTAATAACTTCCATCACTGTAATAACTTCCACCACTGTATAACTTCCATCACTGTAATAACTTCCATCACTGTAATAACTTCCATCACTGTAATAACTTCCATCACTGTAATAACTTCCATCACTGTAATAACTTCCATCACTGTAATAACTTCCATCACTGTAATAACTTCTACCACTGTAATAACTTCCATCACTGTAATAAATTCCATCACTGTAATAACTACCATCACTGTAATAACTTCCATCACTGTAATAACTTCTACCACTGTAATAACTTCCATCACTGTAATAACTTCCATCACTGTAATAACTTCTACCACTGTAATAACTTCCATCACTGTAATAACTTCCATCACTGTAATAACTTCCATCACTGTAATAACTTCCATCACTGTAATAACTTCTACCACTGTAATAACTTCCATCACTGTAATAACTTCCATCACTGTAATAACTTCCATCACTGGAATAACTTCCATCACTGTAATAACTTCCATCACTGTAATAACTTCCATCACTGTAATAACTTCCATCACTGTAATAACTTACATCACTGTAATAACTTCCATCACTGTAATAACTTCTACCACTGTAATAACTTCCATCACTGCAATAACTTCCATCACTGTAATAACTTCCATCACTGTAATAACTTCTACCACTGTAATAACTTCCATCACTGTAATAACTTCCATCACTGTAATAACTTCCATCACTGTAATAACTTCCATCACTGTAATAACTTCTACCACTGCAATAACTTCCATCACTGTAATAACTTCCATCACTGTAATAACTTCTACCACTGTAATAACTTCCATCACTGTAATAACTTCCATCACTGTAATAACTTCCATCACTGTAATAACTTCCATCACTGTAATAACTTCCATCACTGTAATAACTTCTACCACTGTAATAACTTCCATCACTGTAATAACTTCCATCACTGTAATAACTTCCATCACTGTAATAACTTCCATCACTGTAATAACTTCTACCACTGTAATAACTTCCATCACTGTAATAACTTCCATCACTATAATAACTTCCATCACTGTAATAACTTCCATCACTGTAATAACTTCTACCACTGTAATAACTTCCATCACTGTAATAACTTCCATCACTGTAATAACTTCTACCACTGTAATAACTTCCATCACTGTAATAACTTCCATCACTGTAATAACTTCCACCACTGTAATAACTTCCATCACTGTAATAACTTCCATCACTGTAATAACTTCCACCACTGTATAACTTCCATCACTGTAATAACTTCCATCACTGTAATAACTTCCACCACTGTATAACTTCAATCACTGTAATAACTTCCACCACTGTATTACTTCCATCACTGTAATAACTTCCATCACTGTAGTAACTTCCACCACTGTAATAACTTCCACCACTGTAATAACTTCCATCACTGTAATAACTTCCATCACTGAAATAACTTCCATCACTGTTATAACTTCCATCACTGTAATAACTTCCATCACTGTAATAACTTCCATCACTGTAATAACTTCCATCACTGTAATAACTTCCATCACTGTAATAACTTCCATCACTGTTATAACTTCCATCACTGTAATAACTTCCATCACTGTAATAACTTCCATCACTGTATAACTTCCATCACTTTAATAACTTCCATCACTGTAATAACTTCCACCACTGTATAACTTCCACCACTGTAATAACTTCCACCACTGTAATAACTTCCATCACTGTAATAACTTCCATCACTGAAATAACTTCCACCACTGTAATAACTTCCACCACTGTAATAACTTCCACCACTGTAATAACTTCCACCACTGTAATAACTTCCACCACTGTATAACTTCCATCACTGTAATAACTTCCACCACTGTAATAACTTCCACCACTGTAATAACTTCCACCACTGTATAACTTCCATCACTGTATAACTTCCATCACTGTATAACTTCCATCACTGTAATAACTTCCACCACTGTATAACTTCCATCACTGTATAACTCCCATAACTGTAATAACTTCCATCACTGTAATAACTTCCATCACTGTATAACTCCCATAACTGTAATAACTTCCATCACTGTAATAACTTCCACCACTGTATAACTTCCATCACTGTATAACTCCCATAACTGTAATAACTTCCATCACTGTAATAACTTCCACCACTGTATAACTTCCATCACTGCATAACTCCCATAACTGTAATAACTTCCATCACTGTATAACTTCCATCACTGTAATAACTTCCACCACTGTATAACTTCCATCACTGTAATAACTTCCATCACTGTATGACTTCCATCACTGTATAACTTCCACCACTGTAATAACTTCCACCACTGTATAACTTCCATCACTGTATAACTTCCATCACTTTAATAACTTCCACCTCTGTATAACTTCCATAACTGTAATAACTTCCATCACTGTAATAACTTCCACCACTGTATAACTTCCATCACTCTATAACTTCCATCACTGTAATAACTTCCACCACTGTATAACTTCCATAACTGTAATAACTTCCACCACTGTAATAACTTCCATCACTGTATAACTTCCATCACTCTATAACTTCCATCACTGTAATAACTTCCACCACTGTATAACTTCCATCACTGTATAACTTCCATCACTGTATAACTTCCATCACTGTAATAATCTCCACCACTGTATAACTTCCATCACTCTATAACTTCCATCACTGTAATAACTTCCACCACTGTATAACTTCCACCACTGTATAACTTCCATCACTGTATAACTTCCATCACTGTAATAACTTCCACCACTGTATAACTTCCATAACTGTAATAACTTCCACCACTGTAATAACTTCCATCACTGTATAACTTCCATCACTCTATAACTTCCATCACTGTAATAACTTCCACCACTGTATAACTTCCATCACTGTATAACTTCCATCACTGTATAACTTCCATCACTGTAATAACTTCCACCACTGTATAACTTCCATCACTCTATAACTTCCATCACTGTAATAACTTCCACCACTGTATAACTTCCATCACTGTATAACTTCCATCACTGTAATAACTTCCACCACTGTATAACTTCCATCACTGTAATAACTTCCACCACTGTAATAACTTCCACCACTGTATAACTTCCATCACTGTAATAACTTCCACCACTGCAATAATTTCCATCACTGTATAACTTCCATCACTGTAATAACTTCCACCACTGTATAACTACTATCACTGTAATAACTTCCACCACTGTATAACTTCCATCACTGTAATAACTTCCACCACTGTATAACTTCCATCACTGTAATAACTTCCACCACTGTATAACTTCCATCACTGTATAACTTCCACCACTGTAATAACTTCCACCACTGTATAACTTCCATCACTGTAATAACTTCCACCACTGTATAACTTCCACCACTGTAATAACTTCCACCACTGTATAACTTCCATCACTGTATAACTTCCATCACTGTAATAACTTCCACCACTGTATAACTTCCATAACTGTAATAACTTCCATCACTGTAATAACTTCCATCACTGTAATAACTTCCACCACTGTATAACTTCCATCACTGTAATAATTTCCACCACTGTATAACTTCCACCGCTGTATAACTTCCATCACTGTAATAACTTCCATCACTGTAATAACTTCCACCACTGTATAACTTCCATCACTGTAATAACTTCCACCACTGTATAATTTCCACCACTGTATAACTTCCACCACTGTAATAACTTCCACCACTGTATAATTTCCACCACTGTATAACTTCCACCACTGTAATAACTTCCACCCACTGTATAATTTCCACCACTGTATAACTTCCACCACTGTAATAACTTCCACCACTGTATAATTTCCACCACTGTATATCTTCCACCACTGTAATAACTTCCACCACTGTATAATTTCCACCACTGTATAACTTCCACCACTGTAATAACTTCCACCACTGTATAACTTCCACCACTGTATAACTTCCACCACTGTATAACTTCCACCACTGTAATAACTTCCACCACTGTAATAACTTCCACCACTGTATAATTTCCACCACTGTATAACTTCCACCACTGTAATAACTTCCACCACTCTATAATTTCCACTACTGTATAACTTCCACCACTGTATAACTTCCACCACTGTAATAACTTCCACCACTCTATAATTTCCACCACTGTATAACTTCCATCACTGTGTAAAGTAATTAATCGAAGAATTTTTATGGAATTTGTGATTACTTAACAATTACTTAACGTAATTGTTTCGTGAATAATTCTAATGAAGTCGGGGTTAGTCAGGGGGACCGTAACTGTACCCAGGGGGACCGTAACTGTACCCAGGGGGACCGTAACTGTACCCAGGGGGACCGTAACTGTACCCAGGGGGACCGTAACTGTACCCAGGGGGACCGTAACTGTACCCAGGGGGGAAGAAAGTGACTATACTTAGGGAAATACAGAGGCTATATGTACTTAGGGAAAGTAAAGGACGATAAGCTGAGAAAGAAAGTGACAATAAAATAACAATAATAATAATAATAATAGTAATAATAATAATAATAATAATAATAATAATAATAATAATAATAATTCTATGCATAGACCCTCAAAATCGTCCATAAAGTCCTTTGCCATCTGTCTTTTCCATGCGTTCCATTGTATTCTCCCTCTCCCTCCCTATCTATCTATCTACCCCTTTTCCACTTACTATTATTTCCCGTCTCATCTTATTCCCCCTTTCCTCCCCATCCCTCTCTCTCTCTCTCTCTCTCTCTCAGTATCACGTCGACCTTATGACAAAATCACGACCATCGTTTCCAGTGTTCCCCTCAGGAAATTAATGGAGGGTTTGTTTTGGCCACTCTCTCTCTCTCTCTCTCTCTCTCTCTCTCTCTCTCTCTCTCTCTCTCTCTCTCTCTCTTTCCTCCTATCTTCCCCGTTCCCACATTACCAGTGTTGAAATCATCTCCGTACGGATCAAACTGGAACTTTGTATGGTCTATTATTCGTACATGGGTTAATGGAGCGTGGGTATGGCCCCATGAGCGTGCATGGGTAATGGTGGCAACTATTGTCTCTCCACACACACAGTTATAATTTCCTTACGACAACACTCTCGTCTGTATCCACCATCGATCTTCTTTCTCGTTTCAATATTTATGAGCATATTTTGGGTGTTTAAGTATTTTATTGTGAATAATGATAATAAAAATTTAATAATATAATAATAAAAATAATAAATAATAATAATAATAATAATAATAATAATAATAATAAATAATAATATTATTATTATTATTATTATAATCAGTAATAATAATGATTTCATGTTGCCACATGTACACTTTTTATTCCGTTTCCTCCGTCTTCTCTTCTTTCTCCTGTTTCTTCTCTTCTCCTCCTCTTCCTAATTGTTTTATGCCGCCTTGATCACTTCCTCCGCTTCGTTTTCTCTATGTAACCATAAAGTGAAACGAGAATGTGGTGGGAGGAGGCGGAGGAAGAGGGAGAGGAAGAAGAGGAGGAGGAAGAGGGGGAGGAAGAAGAGGAGAAGGTGGAGAAGGTGGAGGAGGAAGAGGAGGAGGAGGAGGAGGAGGAAGAGGAAGTGGAGGTGGAGGAGGAGGAAGAGGAGGGGCAGACTCTCATCTTCTCTAAATTGATAAATAATGAAATGTTTCTTGTCGACAGTAAATTTAGGGAAGTAACGTCTGAGAGATGGGAAGGAGGAAGAAATGGGATAGGAGGAGAAGAGAGGGGAGGAGAGGAGGAGAAAGGAGGGTAGGGAGTGGAGGGAAAGAGGAAGAAAAAAGAGGAAAACATCAGGTCAATTTGATGGCAAAAAGAGGGGAAAAACAAAAGGAATAAGGGGGTGAATTAGGTAGCAGAGGGGCGGTAAAGGAAGGATGGATAACAGGGAGAAAGATGGGAGAGAGGGCAGTAAAGAGAGGAAGTTAGGGGAGCATAAACTTCACACACACCACACACACATACACACAGATGCACACACACACACACACACGCACATACACACACATCAACACACACACACACACACACATCACACAACCACACACACACACACAACACACACAACACACACACACACACACACACAGAGTAGTCAGGAAGTGGAATAGTTTAGGAAGCGATGTAGTGGAGGCAGGATCCATGCATAGCTTTAAGCAGAGGTATGATAAAGCTCATGGTTCAGGGAGAGTGACGCAGTAGCGACCAGTGAAGAGGCGGGGCCAGGAGCTTGGACTCGACCCCTGCAACCTCAACTAAGTGAGTACAACTAGGTGAGTACACACAAGCATGAGACAGACATGAAGCATTAAACTACAGACCAGTGTCACTGACATGTATAGTATGCAAAATCATGGAGAAGATTATCAGGAGAAGAGTGGTGGAACACCTAGAAAGGAATGATCTCATCAACAGCAGCCAACATGGTTTCAGGGACGGGAAATCCTGTGTCACAAACCTACTGGAGTTCTATGACATGGTGACAGCAGTAAGACAAGAGAGAGAGGGGTGGGTGGATTGCATATTCTTGGACTGCAAGAAGGCGTTTGACACAGTTCCACACAAGAGATTGGTGCAAAAACTGGAGGACCAAGCAGGGATAACAGAGAAGGCACTACAATGGATCAGGGAATACTTGCCAGGAAGACAGCAGCGAGTCATGGTACGTGGCGAGGTGTCAGAGTGGGCACCTGTGACCAGTGGGGTCCCACAGGGGTCAGTCCTAGGACCAGTGCTGTTTCTGGTATTTGTGAACGACATGACAGAAGGAATAGACTCTGAGGTGTCCCTGTTTGCAGATGACGTGAAGTTGATGAGAAGAATTCACTCGATCGAAGACCAGGCAGAACTACAAAGGGATCTGGACAGGCTGCAGACCTGGTCCAGCAATTGGCTCCTGGAGTTCAATCCCACCAAGTGCAAAGTCATGAAAAATTGGGAAGGGCAAAGAAGACCGCAGACGGAGTACAGTCTAGGGGCCAGAGACTACAAACCTCACTCAAGGAAAAAGATCTTGGGGTGAGTATAACACCAGGCACATCTCCTGAAGCGCACATCAACCAAATAACTGCTGCAGCATATGGGCGCCTAGCAAACCTCAGAACAGCATTCCGACATCTTAATAAGGAATCGTTCAGGACCCTGTACACCGTGTACGTTAGGCCCATATTGGAGTATGCGGCACCAGTTTGGAACCCACACCTAGCCAAGCAGTAAAGAAACTAGAGAAAGTGCAAAGGTTTGCAACAAGACTAGTCCCAGAGCTAAGAGGTATGTCCTACGAGGAGAGGTTAAGGGAAATCAACCTGAGGACACTGGAGGACAAGAGAGATAGGGGGGACATGATAACGACATACAAAATACTGAGAGGAATTGACAAGGTGGACAAAGACAGGATGTTCCAGAGATTGGACACAGTAACAAGGGGACACAGTTGGAAGTTGAAGACACAGATGAATCACAGGGATGTTAGGAAGTATTTCTTCAGCCACAGAGTAGTCAGTAAGTGGAATAGTTTGGGAAGCGATGTAGTGGAGGCAGGATCCATACATAGCTTTAAGCAGAGGTATGATAAAGCTCATAGTTCAGGGAGAGTGACCTAGTAGCGATCAGTGAAGAGGCGGGGCCAGGAGCTCGGACTCGACCCCCGCAACCTCAACTAGGTGAGTACAACTAGGTGAGTACATACAACAAGCCTAGTGTCTAATCGACATGTGCCTAGGACAAAATGGTAACACACACACACACACACACACACACCACACACACACACACACACACACACACACACACACACACCATCGTACCCTGATCGAGACAGAACAGAAGAAGAAAGGATAATACTGAATGAAACAGAGGGAACAGAGGCGAAAGGAAGAACGAGGGGCAATGAAGAAGATGAGCACAAGAACCCAGACCCAGGTGGAAGGGCAAACACACCCTCCTCCAGAAACACCCACAGAAGAAATGCATCCACGACAACCCGAAGTAACTGAACAATCTATATCAAAGCCCACACACTGTTCCCTCTGTCCCCACCCCTTACCACAAACCCCACCCCTACAGCAACCCTCTATAGGCACTCTGCCCCCACCCTCCTTATCACAAACCCTACCCATACCAAAACCCCCCATAGGCCCCTGCCAGGGCCCCTGCTGCCCCAGCCCCAATATTATCCCAGGACAACGTTTTAGAAAAGAAGTTGAATGTTTGGTACACAAACGTGGATGGAATAACATATAAATATGAGGAGTGGCATGAAAGAATCAGCAAGAAGTCCCCAGACAGCATAGCAGTCACAGAAACTAAACTCACTGAGACTATAATGGACGCAATCCCACCGGGATATCAGATCGTGAGGAAAGATAGAAGGAGCAGAGAGGAAGGAGGGGTTGCACTGCTCATTAAAAACCGTTGGGGATGGACGAGATTGGAGAAAGGGATTACATAATAGGTACAATTAAGTCTGGGGAACGTAAGGTAGTCATCGCAGTGAAGTATAAACCACCACAGAACTGCAGGAGGCCAAGAGAGGAATATGAAGAGAGCGACAGAGCAATGGTGGACACACTAGCTGAGGTGGCAAGAACAGCTCACTCAAGCAGAGCAAAGTTGCTGGTTATGGGTGATTTCAACCACAGGAAGATCCATTGGGAAAACCTGGAGCCACATGGGGGTCCCAAAACATGGAGAGCCAATGATGGACGTGGAATTGGAAAAACCTCATGCATCAGCATGTTAGGGACACTACCAGAGACAGAGGAGAGGAAGAACCAGCAAGACTGGACCTCGTGTTCACCCTGAGCAGTTCAGACATTGAGAACATCACATATGAGAGGCCCCTTGGAGCTAATGATCACGTGGTTTTAAGCTTAGAATACATAGTAGAGTTACAAGTGGGGAGGGTAACAGGAGTTACTATAAAATGGGGGACTACACAGGTATGAGGAACTTCCTGCAAGAGGTTCAGTGGGTCAGAGAATTGGCAAGAAAGACAGTAAATGAAATGATGGAACTACGTAAGAACAAAATGCAAGGAGGCAGAGGAAAGGTTTGTTCCCAAGGGGAACAGAAATAATGGGAAAACCAAAGCGAGTTCTTGGTTTACCCGAAGGTGTAGGGAAAATGGAAAAAAGTACAGAAGGCAAAGGACCCAGGAAAATAAGAAGATTAGTCAAATAGCCAGAAACGAATATACACAGATAAGGAGGGAGGCCCAGCGACAGTACAAAAACAACATTAGTATCGAAAGTCAAGTCTGACCCGAAACTGCTGAATAGCCACATCAGGAGGAAGACAACAGTCAAAAACCAGGTGAACAGGCTGAGGAAAGAAGGTGGGGAACTCACAAGAAACGATCAAGAGGTATGTGAGGAGCTCAACACAAAATTTAAGGAAGTATTTGCAGTAGAGACAGGAAGGACTCTAGGAAGACAGCACAGCCAACAAGTGTTGGATGACATACACACAACCGAGGAGGAGGTGAAGAAGCCGCTAAATGACCTTGATATCGCAGAGGCGGTGGGACCGTGGGTCCTTAGAGAAGGAGCAGAGATGCTGTGTGTACCACTAACCACAATCTTCAACACATCCCTTGAAACTGGGCAACAACCTGAGGTATGGGAGACGGCAAATGTAGTTCCCATTTTTAAGAAAGGAGACAGTATAGTATAGTATGCAAAAACATGGAGAAGATTATCAGGAGGAGAGTGGTGGAGCACCAGGAACGGAACAAGATTATAAACGACAACCAGCACTGATTCATGGAAGGCAAATCCTGTGTCACAGACCTACTGGAGTTTTATGACAAGGTAACGGAAGTAAGACAAGAGAGAGAGGGACGGGTTGACTGCATTTTCTTGAACTCCTAAAAGGCATTCGACACAGTTCCACACAGGAGATTAGTGCAGAACCTAGGGGATCAGGCACGTATAACAGGAAGGGCACTGCAATGAATCAGACAATACCTGACAGGTAGGCAACGAGTCATGGTACGTGATGAGGTATCACAGTGGGCGCCTTTGACGAGAGGGGTCCCACAGGGGTCAGTCCTAGGACCAGTGCTGTTCTTTGTATATGTGAATGACATGACGGAAGGAATAGACTCAGAAGTGTCCCTGTTTGCAAACGAGGTGAACTTAATAAGAAGAATCAAAACAGGTGAAGATCAGGCATGACTACAAAGTGACCTGGAGAAGCTGGACACCTGGTCCAGGAATTGGCTACCCAAATTCAACCCCGCAAAATGCAAAGTCATGAAGATCGGGAAAGGGCAAAGAAGACCGCAGACAGAGTATAGGCTAGGTGGCCAAAGACTACAAACCTCGCTCAAGGAGAAAGATCTTGGGGTCAATATAACACCGAGCACATCTCCGGAAGCACACATCAACCAGATAACTGTTGCAGCATATGGGCGCCTGGCAAACCTGAGAATAGCGTTCCGTACCTTAGTAAAGAATCGTTCAAGACTCTGTACACTGTGTACCTCAGACTCATACTGGAGTATGCAGCACCAGTTTGGAACCCACACCTAGTCAAGCACGTCAAGAAATTAAAGAAAGTGGTAAAATTTGCAACAATGCAAGTTCCAGAGCTAAGGGGAATGTCCTACGAAGAAAGATTAAGGAAAATTGGCCTGACGAACACTGGAGGACAGGAGAGTTAGGGAAGACATGATAACGACATACAAAATACTGCGTGGAATAGATAAGGTGGACAGAGACAGGATGTTCCAGAGAAGGGACACAAAAACAGGGGGTCACAATTGAAAGCTGAAGACTCAGATGAGTCAAAGGGATGTTAGGAAGTATTTCTTCAGTTATAGAGTCGTCAGGAAGTGGAATAGTCTAGCAAGTGATGTAGTGGAGGCAGGAACCATACATAGGTTTAAGGCGAGGTATGGTAAAGCTCGTGGAGCAAGGAGAGAGAGGACCTAGCAGCGATCAGTGAAGAGGCGGGGCCAGGAGCTGAGTCTCGGCCTCTGCAACCACACACACACACACACACACACACACACACACACACACCACCACACAAACACACACACACACAAACACACTCACACAAAAACACTAAATATTACTACGACTCTATTAACTGCAACTCGTCCATTTATATTCATAGGATTTTGAAGCCAGCTTCGAGCTCAAGGGAATTCAGAACCTTTATTTAAGTGCATCCTGAGTGGAGAACGAAGTTTTATGCAAATGTTTTGCCAAATTGAAAAAAGTAACATAAAAACACTAATATTTTACTAACAGTGTACTGCTTCAAAATGGGTTTGTACTGTGTAAGACCAATGTTTTAATTCACTGTAACCTCCGCCTCCAATTCTGAAGTGGGTGTGTTTGTGTGTGTGTGTGTGTGTGTGTGTGTGGTGTGGTGTGTTGTGTGTGTGTGTTGTGTGTGTGTGTGTGTGTGTGTGTGTGGTGTGTGTAGACAGCCTGTACTGTCAGAACAGACAGCCTAAGCCGTCTGTT
>NC_069420.1:15427412-15434912 GCF_026875155.1 Cherax quadricarinatus
GGCGAATTTAGTTTAAATTAAGATTTTGACGTGCAAAAACGCCAATGCGTTTACCCACTTTTTTTTTTAAATAAACACAACCTCAACAAGAACAACAATATCAACAACTATGTCGACAACAACAATGAGCATAATAGCAAACACGCCAATAATAATACTAGTAATAATAATAATAATAATAATAATAATAATAATAATAATAATAATAATAATAATAATAATAATAATAATAATAAACTTTGATGTGTGGGGATCACGTCAAGATCAACAGCCTCACGACGCCAGACATTTAGAGAGCAGCCGGCTGGGAAATTTCAACGCCGACGCACCTGCCTCGCTCAGACCCTGGGGTATTTAAATTTTCCCACGCTGGCCGCCGTTTAAATGTCTGTCTCGGCTCGTCAGGAAGACTTTTCAGTGTTTCGGAGCTTCAAGCAGACATTTAAATGCCCCCTGGCTCGTTGGCGTGGCAGCTGCCCTTGGGGTTTAAATTTCTCACGCTTACCAGTGTTTAACGGCCTAGTTTGTTCAGGCGCGCTGATGGTTTATTATTATTATTATTACTATGTTATTATTATTATTATTATTATATATTATTATTATTATTATATTATTATTATTATTTTTTATTTTTTTTTTTTTTGTTTTGTTTTTTTTTGTTTAAAATTTGGTGTTTTTTTTTTGCTCTTTGTTGGGTTTGTTTTTTGTTTATTTTTCATGGAGGGTGTTTGGTGGAATTGTGGTTGGTGTGTGTTTTTTGTGGGGGGTTGTGGGTGTGGTGGGGTTTCCCCCGGTTTGTTGTAAAGGTGTTAAAGGTTTGGATGTTTTTGTGTTTTGGGGTTTTTGTTGTTGTGTGTGGGTGGCCATATTGGTTAATCGGCGTGGGTCCACCGAAGCCTTCGGGGCCGAGCTGTTACCCACTGAAGGTCCCCCACTTTTTTCAGTGGGTTTTATCAATACCCCCCACGGAGAAACTTTTCATATAAAAGGACCTCAACCCTGGCTTCCCCTTCCACTCCTGTAAAAAATTGAAACTCACGGGGGTTAGGGTGGGTCTTTCCCACCCATAACACCTATAAAATACCCGTTGATTCTTCTTTCTTTTTCCTTTTCCCTCTCTTCCCTTCTTTTTCACTTCCTTTTTTTCTTCCTTCTTTCCCCTTTTCTTTCCCCCCTTTCTGAAACAGTTTTGAAAAAAGGCGTCATACCATTTTTTATTTAAAGTGAAATACATACTTGTTGGTTTTGTTGTGTGTGTGTGTGTGTGTTGTGTTGTGGGGTGTGGTGTGTGTGTTTCACCATTTGTACTCACCTAGTTGAGGTTGGGGGGCGATCCGGTCCCGGGCCCCCGCCTCTTCACTGATCCTCTAGGTCACTCTCCCTAACCGTGACTTTATCATACCTTGCTTAAAGCAGTAGGACCTCCCTTTCACTAATCGTTCCCAAATTTTCCCAAAACTGACACTCTGTGGCTGAAAAATACTTCCTAACACCCCTGTGTTCATTTTGTTCTTCACTTCCAACTGTGCCCCCCTTGTTACTGGCCCCAATCTCTGGAAACACCCTGTCTTTGTCCACCTTGTCAATCCCCCAAATTTTTTGATGTCGTTATCTGCCCCCCCCTATCTCTCCTGTCCTCCAGTGTGTCAGGTTGTTTTCCCTTAACCTCCCTCTGGGACATCCCCTTTTAGCTCTGGGGACTAGTCTTGTTGCAATTTTGCACTTTCCTAGCTTTACGTGCTTGGGTGGGTCCCGCATACCCCAATAGGGGCCTAACGTACCGGTGTACGGGGCCCTGAATGATTCCTTTTTAAGATGTGGGAATGCTTTTCTGGGGTTTGCTGGGCGCCCATATTGCGGCAGTTTTTTGGTTGATGTGCGCTTCAGGGATGTGCCTGGTGTTATACTCACCCAAGATCTTTTTTTGAGTGGGGTTTGTAGTCTTGGGCCCCCTAACTGTACTCCGTCTGCGGTCTTCTTTGCCCTTCCCCCAATCTCATACTTTGCATTGGTGGATTGAACCTCCAGGACCCAATTTTCGGACCAGGTCTGCACCCTTCCAACCCTTTGTATTCTGCCTGGTCTTCGATCGAGTGAATTTTTCTATCAACTTCAGTCCTCCCAAACGGGACCCCTCAGGTCAATTCCTTCCGTCTGTCGTTCAAAATACCAAAAACAGCACTGGTCCTAGGACTGACCCCGTGGGACCCCGGGTCACGGGTGCCCACTCTGACACCTCGCCACTCCCATGCTCGGCTGTTTCCGACAAGTTTTCCCCCTGATCCATTTGTGTCCCCTGTTACCCCTGCTGGTCCTCCATTTTTTTGCACAATCTCTTGTGTGGAACTGTGTCAAACGCCTTTTTTTGCGTCCAAAAAAATGCAATCCCCCCCACTCCTCCTCTTTGTCTTATGCTGTCACCATTCTAGAACCCATGGGTTTTTGGACACGGGATTTCCCCCCTGAAACCATGTTGGCTGCTGTTGATGAGATCGTTCCCCCCCCTTCCCCCCCCCCCATTTTTTTTTTTTCCCCCCCCCCCCCTTTTCCCTTTTTTAAAAGATTACATTTTCTTCTTCCTGTAAATCCCCCTGTTTGATAGATTATTGAATTTGGTTTTTGGGGAAAAATTCCCCTTCTGTTTCCCTTTAAAAGGGGAAAATTTCGGGGCCCCTTTCCCTTTTTAGGACTCCCCGAAGTTTTTAAATTTTTTTGGTTTGTGCCTGTTCCAACATGGGGTGTTGGCCCCACCTTGTTTTCTAGCCCCTTTCTTCTCCTCTGTGCACTTTTTTTGGGGTTTTCTTTTTTTTGGGGTTCCCCTCTTTTCCCCCCCCCAACCCTTTTTACCGGTCATTTTTTGTTGTTTTCTCCCCCCCTTTTTCCTTCCTTAGCCTGATTACCGGTCCTTCTGTTTTTTCCTCCTGATGTCTGAAACCCAGTTCCGGGTCGATTGGCTTTTTGGCAGCGTTTTCTTTGTTTTTGGCCTTTTCTTATCTGTCATATTTTTTTTCCCCTTCCCTCTCCTTAAAACTCCTGGGCCTTTGTTCTTTTTTTCTTCCTTCCCCTAAACTTGGTTTTGCCTCCCTGCCCCCCTTTGGGGTAAACCCCATGGCCCCCTCCTGGTTTTTCATTTTTCCTTTTAAAACCCTTGGGTACAAAAATTCCCCCTCCTTGATTTTGCTCATTCCATTTCTTCTGGTTCCCCCGCCATTCTCTTCCCCTCCCTTCGGGGAAATTCCTCTTCCTTTTCCCCCTTTCCTTGTATTTGGCTTTTTTTTTTTTTTTTCCTCCTTCGGGCTTCTCCCTCACTTTAGCTCTACGTGTTTTCGAAGCTTAAAACCACAGGGCACTGGCCCCAAGGGGGTTCTTTCAATTGATGTCCTCAATTCTGCATACTCAAGGTTTAAACTTAGTCCACCTTGTGGTTCTCCCTCCTCTCTCCCCTTGTAGTTCCCTTACGTGTTGGCACATGAATTTTTCCCCAGTACCCCCTCCATCATCTTTGCCCTCCTGTTCTTGGCCCCCCTGTGGGGCAAAATTCTCCCAAACGTCTCCTTGTGGGTTTAAATCCCCATGATCAGGAGCTTTGCCCTGCATGCATGAGCTCTTTGGCCACTCTAGCCGTGGTGTGTTGTTTTGTGTTGGTGTGTGTGTGTGTGTTTTTGTGTGTGTTCTCACCCATTTGTGGTTACAAGGGTCGTGCGTGTATTGTGTGTGGAAAAGAGAGACAGAGGAAGAAGAAAAAAGAGAAGGGAAAGAGGATTAGGTGTGACGTGAAAGGAATATGTAGAAGAAGAACAGAGAAGAATGAAACTGCAAAAAAAAGGGAAACAGAAAGAGGACAAATAAAAAAATATAAATGAAGGAAGCAGAAAAAAAAAAAAGCCTAAGAAAAAAAAAAACGAAAGAATTGAGAGATAAAACGAAAAATAAATTACGTCACCTGAAAAGAGAATTACGGAAGGGAAGGGGGAATCAACGAGAGGAATTCCTGTTTTTAACTGACAAGGGGAACGAGGTAATGGGAGGAAGTAGAACGAGGATAAAGAGTGGGGGTAATGACACGGATGTATTAGAAAGAAGAGGGGCATATGGAGGGGGGGGATGTGGGATAGTTCGGTGAAGGGGGGTGAGGGAGGGTGTGAGGGAGGGGACCTTTGCCGTTTGATGGAGTGTAAAGGGGTCTTGGGGGTTTGATGGAGTAATCGTTTTTGATGGTGGGGGTAGTGTGTGGAAATTTATGATGGTAGGGAGGGAATATTTTCTCCTCTCTCTCTCTCTCTTTTTCTCTCTCTCTCTCTCATCTTCCCATCAATATAATTTTCCCCCGAAAACCCCCAAACCCGCGTATACCCTCCACCACACCATCACCACCACCACGCCCACTCAACTATACCACACACTCGACCCGGCTCGCCACTCTGCCTCCCCTTAACCATTACCCCTTTCCAACAACCCCTACCCCCCCCCCCTACTCAACGTCCCACCCAAAGACTACGCTTCCACCTCCCCACCCTCACCCCCCCCTACACTCCGATCACCCCACAACGCTCGAAACCCCCAATAATACCCCCCCCCACTTTCCCCCCCCAAACGATAGACTTTAAACCCCCACTACCCTTTCCCCCCCCCCCTAAAAGAAACCAAAAAGTAGACAAAAAAAAAAACAAAAGACACCACCCCAAAAGAAAAATAAAAATAAAAAAAAAAACGAAAAAAGACCCGAAAAAACCAACAAAAAAGAAACCAAAACAAGAACCACCCCAACCCCAAAAAAAAAAAAAAAAAAAAAAAAAATTTTTTTTCCCCCCCCCCCCCCCCCCCCCCCCCCCCCCCTTTTTTAAAAAAAAAAAATTTTTTTCCCCCCCCCCCCCCCCCCCCCTTTTTCCCCCCCCCCCCCCCCCCCCCCCCCCCCCCCCCCCCCCCCCCTTTTTTTTCCCCCCCCCCCCCCCCCCCCCCCCCTCCCCCCCCCACCCCCCCCCCCCCATTTTCCCCCCCCCCCCCCCCCCCCCAAAAAAACCCCCCCCCCCCCCCCCCCCCCTAAAACCCCCCCCCCCCTTTTCCCCCCCCCCCCCCCCCCTCCCCCCCCTCCCCCCCCCCCCCCCTCCCCCCCCCCCCCCCCCCCCCCCCCCCCCTCCCCCCCTCCCCCCCTCCACCCCCCCCCTCCCTCCCCTTTCCCCCCCCCCTCCCCCCCCCCCTTCCCCCCCTCCCCCCCTCCTCCTCCCCCCCCTCCCCCCCCCCCCTCCCCCCCCCCTCCCCCTCCCCTCCCCCCTCCCCTCCCCCCTTCCCCCCCCCCTCCCCCCCCCCCCCCCTCCCCCCCCCCCCCTCCTCCTCCTCCATCCTCCCCTCCCCTCCCCCCCCCCTCCCCCCCCCCCCCCTCCTCCCCTCCCCCCCCCCCTCCCCCCCTCCCCCTCCCCCCCCCCTCCCCCCCCCCTCCCCTCCCCCCCTCCTCCCCCCCTCCTCCCCCCCCCCCCTCCTCCTCCCCCCCCCCCCCCTCCTCCCCTCCTCCTCCTCCCCCCCCCCCCCCCCCCCCCCCCCCCTCCTCCCCCCCCTCCCCCCCCCCCCCCCCCTTTCCCCCCCCCCCCTTCCCCCCCCCTCCCCTTCCCCCCCCCTCCCCTCCCCTCCCCCCTCCTCCCCCCCTCCTCCTCCCCCTCCCCCTCCCCCCCTTTTTTTAAATTAAACATTTTCCTCAGTTTTTCCATTATTCTTATTTTCCCCCAAAAGGTCAATTTTCAAATTTTGAAAGTAAATTGAGGCAACGAAAATATTTTTTTGGCGGGAAAAAATGAATTTCTCAAAAACCTATATATTTGCCCCATTTCGAGGGTCTCACCCAGGGGGATGTGTTTATACACGAGATGTGATGTTTCTCAGTGTTAACATGAGATGTGTATGTTTCTCAGTGTAATACACTGAGTGTGTTGTTTCCAGTTATATACATGAGAGTTTTAGTTTTTTTCTGATATACAAAGAGATAGTGCCCCCCATATTTAACACTAGTTTGTTCCCCCAGTTATATCACTGAGATGTGTATGTTTCTCGTTAATACACTGAATTGTGCCCCCCATAAAAAACATTTAGTGTGTTGTTTTCTTTTTCCTCAGTGTAAAACACTGAATGTTAGTTTTTTCGGGTATAACACTGAGATATTGGGTTTAGATATATACACGAGATATTGGCCCCTGTATTATCACTGAGGGTTTTGTTTTTTCAGTGTAAAACAATGAGATGTGTGTCCCCCAGTAATAACTTTAGTTGTATGTTCTAGGTATATCACTGAGATGGTTTTAGTTTTCCGGTTATTTTCCTAATATGTGTTTCCTCAGTAATATACACTGAATTGTATGGTTTTTCAGTGTATAACATGAGATTTGTTCCCTCAGTATATATACACGAGTTATGGTCCCCCCAGTAATATACACTTAGACGTGTGTCCTTCAGTATATATACATTGATATGTGTATGTTTCTCAGTGTATATACACTGAGATATGTGTCCCTCAGTATATATACACTGAGTTATGTGTCCCTCAGTATATATACACTTAGATATGTGTCCCTCAGTATATATACACTGAGATATGTATGTCTCTCAGTGTGTATACACAGAGATGTGTATGTCTCTTTGTATATACACCTAGATATGTGTATTTCTCAGTGTATATACACACACCTAAAGAAGTGTATATACACTGTCTCCCAGTGTATATACACTGCGAGTTTACTTTAATCCCAACTTAAAAAATTAAAGTTCCCTCGACTGATCTACAGCCTAAATGATGCTGGTGTAGTAGATAAACTTGAAACCCAGAAAACCATCCAACAACCCAAACAGGAATTATTAAGTGACCTATTGAAGGAAGCTTATATACATTATATATATATATATATATATATATATATATAATATATATATTTATATATATATATATATATATATATATATATATATATATAAATATATATATATATGTTATATCATGTCTTTTATTTTCATTCTCGAAAGAAAACCGAAATCGTCTCAATAAACTTTTTTTTATACATTTATCTTCAAGTAAATTTTGAAATCGTCTCGATATTTTTTTTTCCAATTCTGACCATCAGGTAAACATTGAAATTGTATATGTAATACATTTTCTTTAAAATAAAAGATAGTTTTCCATTAAGTGTTGAGTCATCTAGTGTACCAGAATATATATTGGAAGGTTTTAAGGCCTCGTATCTCGGCTCGACGATGTTGAAGAGTCTCACATGTTACATGAACCACTAGTTGACCTGTGTTACTTTGGTGGTGGTCATTATAGTTGACCTGTGTTACTCTGGTGGTGGTCATTATAGTTGACATGTGTTACTCTGGTTGTGGTCATTATAGTTGACCTGTGTTACTCTGGTGGTGGTCATTATAGTTGACCTGTGTTACTCTGGTGGTGGTCATTATAGTTGACCTGTGTTACTCTGGTGGTGGTCATTATAGTTGACATGTGTTACTCTGGTGGTGGTC
>NC_069420.1:15439912-15452412 GCF_026875155.1 Cherax quadricarinatus
CACACACACACACTTGCACTAAGTGAATACACACACACACACACACACACACACACATATACACACACACACATACACATACACACACACATGCACACACACGCACACACACACACATCCGTAAGGACCCTGTTATCAAGCGGTCACTCTACCCTCAGCCTTCTTTCCCTTCCCTCCCCTTCTAATCCCATCACACACACACACCTTCTAAGGGTCACTCATCCTTCTCTCCTCCTCCCCCCTCCCCCTTAATCCCACCCCTCTCTCTCCAACACATGCACACACACATACACAAGCACACATACACAAGCACATATACACTTGACACAAACATATACTCCCCCTTCCCCTAACCACCTCTCCCCCTCCCCCTAGCCACCTACCCCTCCCCCAAACCATCTAACCCCTTCCCCCAACCACCTCTCCCCCTCCAATAACCATCCTCCCCCTCCCCCACAACCATCCATCCCCACTCCCCCTAACCATCTATTCCCCTCCCCCTAACCATCTCTCCCCCTTCCTTCTGTGGAGCAATGGGGCAACCTAGAACTAGGATGAGAACAAAGGGCCCGAAGGACGAATCTGGGAGGGAGGACTGGGAGGCAGAGCTCAAAAAAAGGGAGGAAGACTGGGGAAGGACGCTAGATGAGCTTACAAGGAAGATGGAGGAGAGGTTAGCAGCAGAATCCAGAAGATGGGAGCAACATTCCAAAGTAGCAGAAGCCAAGATACAGAGATTAGAAGAGGAGCTGAGACATCTGAAACAGCCTAGAGACAAAGATATTACAGAAATAGCATTAGCAATGTCTACATCAGACACAGACAACGGGTCTGAAGGGGGCATGGAAGCTAAACTGTATGCAGAGGTCCTGTCAAACCCACATGGGACCAAAACAAAGACAGGGAGCACACTAGGACAGAATGAGAGATTGGAAGACATTGAAGGAACTAGGACACGTGCAGGGACCTTACCAGACACTTGTGGGAGCCAGGAACAGGTGAGCAGGAAGAACAAACCAATGAGCATAGGGGCCACAGCTAGGGAAGGGACTGAAGGAAGGAACACTCCATGGGAAGGAACTAAAAGACCTCAGAGGATGCAATGGGAGTCACAGTGGGAGGTGGAAAGGGAGACATCAGTGTTTGTCTATGGGCTAGACGAAGCTAAAGGGGAAACTTATGAGGAAAGAAAGCAGGAGGATAGATAGGCGAGGGAGACATGACCCAGGTGGCAAATTTTCGGAGAATCGGGTGGTTCACAAAGAAAAGGAATCGGCCTCTCAAAGTAATTTTCAAGGCAGAATGAACCCGAACCATGATCCTGCAGGAGAAAGCATGGCTGAGAGGCAAACAGGAGTTCATGAGTGTATACCTCGATCGAGACAGAACACAGGAGTAAAGGATGATACTGAAAGAGAGAGAGTGAAAAAACGAAAGGAGGAATGGGAGGAAATAAAAAAGGAGAGCAGAATAACCCAGGAACAGGTGGAAGGACAAGCACACCCCCCAGAAACACCTGCAGAAGGACTCCAGCCATGACACCCCCAAGACAACTGAACAATCCAAACCAACCATCACACACCGATCCCTCTGTTCCCATCCCCCGCACCACGAACCCTACCCCTACAGCAGCCCCCTATGGGAGCTCTTCCTCCACCTCCACTGCAACCCCCCACAGCCCCCCACCAGGGCTCCTACTCTCCCAACCCCAGTATTTCCCCAGGACCACAGTTACAGAATTAGAACAGAAGTTGAAGGTTTGTTACACAAATGAAGATAGATTAACGAATAAATATGAGGAATGGCAAGAAAGAATCAATGAGAAGTCCCCAGACATCATAGCAGTTACAGAAACAAAACTCACAGAGACAATAACAGATGCAATCTTCCCACCAGGATACCAGATCATGAGGAAAGATAGAAGAAGCAGAGGAGGAGGAGGGGTTGCTCTGCTCGTAAAAAACCGAAGGAAATTCGAGAAAATGGGAAGCATAGACGAGACAGGAGAAAAGGACTACATAGTAGGTACACTTCAGTCTGGGGAGCACAAGGTGGTCATTGCAGTGATGTATAATCCACCACAGAACTGCAGGAGGCCAAGAGAGGAATATGAAGAGAGCAACAGAGCAATGGTGGACACACTTGCTGAGGTGGCAAGAAGAACTCACTCAAGCAGAGCAAAGTTGCTGGTTATGGGGGATTTCAACCACAGGGAGATTGACTGGGAAAACCTGGAGCCACATGGGGGTCCCGAAACATGGAGAGCCAAGATGATGGATGTGGTGCTGGAAAACCTCATGCACCAACATGTTAAGGACACTACCCGAGTGAGAGGGGAGGATGAACCAGCAAGATTGGACCCTGTGTCTCACCCTGGGCAGTTCAGACATCGAGCACATCACATATGAGAGTCCACTTGGAGCTAGTGACCACGTGGTTCTGTGCTTTGAATACATAGTAGAGTTGCAAGTGGAGAGAGTAACAGGAGTTGAATGGGAAAAGCCTGACTATAAAAGAGGGGACTACATAGGGTTGAGGAAGTTCCTGCAGGAGGTTCCGTGGGACAGAAAACTGGCAGGAAAGCCAGTAAATGAAATGATGGAATATGTAACAACAAAATGCAAGGAGGCAGTGGAAAGGTTTATTCCCAAGGGCAACAGTAACAACGGGAAGACCAGAACGAGCCCCTGGTTTACCCGACAGTGTAAGGAGGCAAAAACAAAGTGCAATAGAGAATGGAAAAAGTACAGAAGGCAGAGTACACATGAAAATAGGGAGATCAGTCGCAGAGCCAGGAACGAGCATGCACAGGTAAAGAGGGCCAACAACAGTATGAAAATAACATAGCATCGAAAATCAAGACTGACCCGAGACTGTTGTATAGCCACATCAGGAGGAAGACAACAGTCAAAGACCAGGTGATCAGACTGAGGATAGGAGGTGGAGAACTCACAAGAAATGATCAAGAGGTATGTGAAGAGCTAAACAGGAGATTTAAGGAAGTTTTTACAGTAGAGACAGGAAGGGCTCTGGGAAGACAGCACAGAAGGGAACATCAAGAGGGAATATACCAACAAGTGTTGGATGACATACGAACAACCGAGGAGGAGGCGCAGAAGCTGCTAAGTGACCTTGATACCTCAAAGGTGATGGGACCAGACAACATCTCCCCATGGGTCCTTAGAGAAGGAGCAGAGATGCTGTGCGTGCCCTTAACCACAATCTTCAACACATCCCTTGAAACTGGGCAACTACCTGAGGTACACAAATAACCCACACATAGAAGAGAGGAGCTTATGTCGACGTTTCGGTCCGACTTGGACCATTTATAAAGTCACAAGTCGGACCGAAACGTCGTCGGAAGCTCCTCTCTTCCATGTGCGGGTTATTTGTGTATCGTTCCAGTCACGGTATTGTGCCTTTTTTTTTTTGTTATTAACTACCTGAGAAATGGAAGACAGCAAAAGTAGTCCCCATATTTAAGAAAGGAAACAGAAATGAGGTTCTAAACTACAGACCTGTGTCTCTGACATGTATTGTGTGCAAAGTCATGGAGAAGATTATCAGGAGGAGAGTGGTCGAACATCTGGAAAGGAACACGATTATAAATGAAAACCAGCATGGGTTCATGGAAGGCAAATCCTGTGTCACAAACCTTCTGGAGTTTTATGACAAGGTAACAGAAGTAAGACACGAAAGAGAGGGGTGGATTGATTGCATTTCCTAGACTGCAGGAAGGCCTTTGACACAGTTCCCCACAAGAGATTAGTGCAGAAGCTGGAGGATCAGGTGCATAGAACAGGGAGGGCATTGCAATGGATCAGGGAATACCTGACAGGGAGGCAACAACGAGTCATGGTACGTGAAGAGGTATCACACTGGGCGCCTGTGACGAGCGGGGTCCCGCAGGGGTCAGTTCTAGGACCAGTACTATTTTTGATATATGCGAACGACATGATGGAAGGAATAGACTCTGAAGTGTCCCTATTCGCAGATGATGTGAAGCTGATGAGAAGAATTAAATCGGCTGAGGATGAGACAGGACTGCAAAGAGACCTGGACAGGCTGGACATGTGGTCCAGAAACTGGCTTCTCGAATTCAACCCTGCCAAATGCAAAGTCATGAAGATTGGGGAGGGGCAAAGAAGACCGCAGACAGAGTATAGGCTAGGTGGGCAAAGACTAGACCTCACTCAGGGAGAAAGACCTTGTGGTGACCATAACACCGAGCACGTCACCGGAGGCACACATCAGCCAAATAACTGCTGCAACATACGGGCGCCTGGCAAACCTGAGAATAGCGTTCCGATACCTTAATAAGGAATCGTTCAAGACACTGTGCACTGTGTATGTTAGGCCCATACTGGAGTATGCAGCACCAGTCTGGAACCCACACCTGGTCAAGCACGTCAAGAAGTTAGAGAAAGTACAAAGGTTTGCAACAAGGCTAGTCCCAGAGCTCAGGGGAATGTCGTACGAGGAAAGGTTGAGAGAAATCGGACTGACGACACTGGAGGACAGAAGGGTCAGGGGAGACATGATAACGACATACAAAATATTGCGTGGAATAGACACGGTGGACAGAGATAGGATGTTCCAGAGAGGGGACACAGAAACAAGGGGTCACAACTGGAAGTTGAAGACTCAGACGAGTCACAGGAATGTTAGAAAGTATTTCTTCAGACATAGAGTCGTCAGGAAGTGGAATAGCCTAGCAAGTGGAGGCAGGAACCATACATAGTTTTAAGAAGAGGTATGACAAAGCTCAAGAAGCAGAGAGGGAGAGGACCTAGTAGCGATCAGTGAAGAGGCTGGGCCAGGAGGTGAGTCTCGACCCCTGAAACCACAATTAGGTGAGTACACACACACACACACACACACACACACACACACACACACACACACACACACACACACACACACACACACACACACACACAATGCACACGCACTCACACACACACACACACACCCACACACACACACACACAGTGAGTATAACACCAGGCACATCTCCTGAAGCGAACATCTACCAAATAACTGCTGCAGCATATGGGCGCCTAGCAAACCTCAGAACAGCATTCCGACATCTTAATAAGGAATCATTCAGGACCCTGTACACCGTGTACGTTAGGCCCATATTGGAGTATGCGGCACCAGTTTGGAACCCACACCTAGCCAAACACGTGAAGAAACTAGAGAAAGTGCAAAGGTTTGCAACAAGACTAGTCCCAGAGCTAAGAGGTATGTCCTACGAGGAGAGGTTAAGGGAAATCAACCTGACGACACTGGAGGACAGGAGAGATAGGGGGGACATGATAACGACATACAAAATACTGAGAGGAATTGACAAGGTGGACAAAGACAGGATATTCTAGAGATTGGACACAGTAACAAGGGGACACAGTTGGAAGCTGAAGACACAGATGAATCACAGGGATGTTATGAAGTATTTCTTCAGCCACAGAGTAGTCAGTAAGTGGAATAGTTTGGGAAGCGATGTAGTGGAGGCAGGATCCATACATAGCTTTAAGCAGAGGTATGATGAAGCTCACGGCTCAGGGAGAGTGACCTAGTAGCGATCAGTGAAGAGGCGGGGCCAGGAGCTCGGACTCGACCCCCGCAACTTCAACTAGGTGAGAACTAGGTGAGTACACACACACATATGCACATGCACTCACACACACACACACACACACACACACACACACACACACACACACACTCTCTCTCTCTCTCCATCAATCCATTCTCCGGTAAAATCAGATCGTGCCTCCAAACTTTTCCCTTTGCCCTAATTCCCTTCCTTCCTCCCTCCCTCCCTCCCTCCCTCCCTCCCTCCCTCCCTCCCTCGTCCCTTGCTTTCTTCATTCGTTCCTTCCGTCCTTCCTCTATTCTCTCCCTCTTTCCCTCCCTCCCTCTTTCCGTTTCTCCCTACCACTTTCCCTGCTTCCTTCCCTCTCTCCCTCCATCCTTCCTTCCCTCACTCCCTCCCTCCCTCCCTCCCTCCTTCTCTCCCTCCTCCTCTCCCTCCTTCCCTCTTTCCCTCACTCCCTCCCTCCTTCCCTCCAAATGCCTCTTTCCACTGAACTGTAAGCAAAAATGTCGCTTTAAAAAATATTGATAATATCCTCGAACTCTGTTTTCGCTTCGCAAAACTCTGTAAAATTTCATAAACCTTCCTGAAACTTGAACCGTCTTAAAATTTGAACATTCGTGAAACTTGAGCCTTTGTGAAACTTAAGCCTTCCTAAAATATTTTCACAAAGTCAAAGCGAGAGGGATCTGGCTTGATACTTTCCTTCACAGTAATGGCGAGAAAATGTTCCTTATGTTGTATGATTTTTAAGTCTCTCTCTCTCTCTCTCTCTCTCTCTCTCTCTCTCTCTCTCTCTCTCTCTCTCTTCTCTCTCTCTCTCTCTCGTCCTCTTAATAACAGACTGTCATGACAGTCGAATGGGTGACTGTTTAACGAAGCTGTTCGCTCGTCTAGAGGTTTTATCGTCACAGTTATCACATACCTCAACTGGAAATTTGTTAAATTTAGGTTCATATCCCACCTATTCCGTGATTCCTTTATCTGTTAGTGCTTCTGGGGAATATGTTTCCCATGACAAGGGCCCTGATCAGGTGTCCTGGGTGTGGGACCTCTACCCACTCTACCGGAGGTATCCCAGCGAGTGAGCACGTCTCCTGTATATCCCAGTGCTTAACAAGCTAGGGAATAGCATATGAAGGTACAAATAAAAATGGGAACTATGGCTATAGTTTACTTAATAACATAAAAGGGCTAGAATACAACATCTCCTGATGGAAATTTACACAATATAACAATTGACCTATGAGACTTATTACCAGGGGGAAGGGTAGATGTTATCAGTAACACGGACTAGTACTCACTCTTAATTCACCGACCAGCTGACCCGAGATTCCCAATGCGTGGTCCACTACACACGCGGCTGTCCAGAGCTCTCGCTCGACGGACCTGTCACCAACAACCTCCTTGCCCCGCTCTTCCCTGGGCTTATATCGTAGTCAAAGTACCCCCTCCCCAATGGTGTATGTACCACGTGTTGCGACCTGACGCCGAGGTCTGACGCTGTTAAGAACAAAAGACCTCAGACGTGGGCGTGGCTACAGACGTCTGCCAAGGCAAGGTGTGACCATATAATTGGTTAAATTAGGTCTCCCCAGAGACCTCACAAGCCCAGCTGAACTACATCACATGGGTTGCAGTGGTAATAATTCGAGATTAAGATTTATTAAAGAGCGTGTTTACAGACTGTAAGGAGCAGATTAAGATTGAGCTTTCATCTTACGTGTTCGTGAGACATGGAAAAAATATTAGCAATACTTTAAGAATGCAAAAAACAAAATGTTTTCCAGTGCACACTCGCTTGACTGGAGGGTTGTACTTCCCTGGACGGTTGCTGTCTGCCATCCAACTATGGTGTAGATGAGGAGGCCAGGAAGAGTTTGCGAGGACGGGTCACGGGGGGGAGGGGGGAAGACTCTTGCGTCTCAGCGGGAAAAAATCTCAAAGTAAATAAAACAAAAATCCTAATTGCTGGTAGTGAAAGTTTCAGAGGTGGCTGCTCGGTTGTAAAATTCTGTGTCATGATGTGAATTTCTCGGCGGGTTCTTCGCCAAGGACCACCAGGTTCTGGAGTCCACTCTTCCTGATGACAGATTTCTTTTTCTGGTTACGTTCGTCCGGAGGGTGGCCCAGCGCTGAGCTTCTTCCATTCACTGACAAGCTTGTCTGTGGAAGTTCCCATTGTGAGTAAAAAAAAGAAATCTTTTGTGTCTTCAAATTTTTGAGTCACCAACCTCAGGGCACTGGAAAGATATGTTATATATTTTTTTCAAAGTGAGGTGTTAAATTGATGCCTGCCTGTGAAAATGAAGAATCGCTTTAAATCCTCGAATCACAATCCCTTCACAAACAGCAACAAACTCTTTGGAGAGCAGGCCAAGAGTTGAATTGGCAATTATTGGTACGTTAATATTTTTTGCAGATTTGTACTGGATCTTGTGAAAGCAGCCGTGGAATGAGTATACTTGTGTACACAAGTGACCTTAGTATGACTTTGTAAATGGTCCAAGTCGGACCGTAACGTCGTCGTAAGCTCCTCTCTTTTATTTGCGGGTTATTTATGTATTGTTCCAGTAACGGTATTGTGCCTTTTTGTTAAATATATTTGTTTGTAGCACGTTGAAGTACGAAGGTAATTAATGGATGGGTTGCGTGTGATTGTTCCGCCCTACGTTGTGATGGTATTGACATCACTGCCAACATGTGTCCACCTTGTGTTGGAATGTTCCCTGTGGGACACATCACTGCCAACATGTGTCCATCTTGTGTTGGAATGTTCCCTGTGGGACACATCACTGCCAACACATGAGTCCACGTACCCAAGTTAAGGAAACAAGCGGAGATATGGAAGACAAAGTTTACTAAGTGTTTCAAATAAAGGTGTTGCTGATGCTGTTGCTATTGTTGTTGGTGTTGTTGCTACCGTTGGTGTTGCTGTTGGTGTTGCTGTTACTGTTTCTGCTGCTTTTGCTTCGGTTGTTGCTCCTGTTGCTGCTACTGCTGTTGCTGCTGCTGTTGCTACTGCTGCTGTTGCTACTGCTGCTGTTGCTACTGCTGCTGTTGCTACTGCTGTTGTTGCTACTGCTGCTGTTGCTACTGCTGCTGTTGCTACTGCTGCTGCTACCGCTACTGCTGCTGCTGCTACTGATACTAATCCTGTTGTTATTGCTGTTGTTGCTGCTACTACTACTATTATTACTTCTCCCTCCTTCCTCTTCCTGCCTCCTCTTTCCCTTCTACCTCCTCTACGTCCTATTTTTACACCTTTCTTAAACCTCTCCTTTCTTTCTTTTTCATCAACTACCCTTCTTCCGCTTCTCCTCTTTCCTCTCCTCCTCTTCCTCTCTTCTTCTTCCCTCTCCTCCTCTTCTATCTCCTCCTCTTCCCTCTCCACCTGTTCCACTTCCTCCTTCTCCGCTTCTTCCTTCACAAGTTACCTCTATCGCTGTTCCAAGTGGCATTAGTATTACTCACCATTGTTTACCACAGTTATTACTGTTCTCTGAGTTAGCTTTACACGGGAGTGTGAGGGGAGGAGGTTATCGGGAGGAGGGGGAAGGGAGGGAAGGGGAAGGTTGAGGAGGGGTTGAGTGGAAGCTATTAATGCATCAGGAGGGTAGGGAAGAGGGAGGGATAGAGATGGGAAGGTAGGGGTAGATGAGAAAGAGAGGGGTTAGAGAGGGGAGACAGAGGGGAAAGTAGAGAATAGAAGAGAGGAAAGAGGAAGGTGGATGGGAATGGAGAGAGTGATTGTATGACCAGCAGCTGTAGCTCAACTTCCACTGTCTTTGTTTATATTTTCTATTTTTTTTTTTTTACTTTTCCTTATTTTATCTTATTTTCTCTTAGCCATATAAATTCTTTCCCTTGGCAGGTTGTCCATAAACATTATTGCTGTATTTAAGGAGCAGCACTGAAACCCGTACGGGCATTGCTGGGCTTGGGGAGTGGGAAGTACTAGACTGGAGCCACGAAAGGGAACTGGAACAGTGTCAGAAAATGATAGCCCTAGGACTAAAACACAGAGTATACCTGGAGTATACCTGCAGTATACTTGGAGTATACTTGGGGGGTGTACCGGGGGTCAACGCCCCCGTGGCTCAGTCTATGACCAGGTCTCGTGGTTTATTACGGCCTGTTTGCTTACCTTGTTTAGTTCGTTAGTGTACTCACCTAGTTGAGGTTGCAGGGGTCGAGTCCAAGCTCCTGGCCCCGCCTCTTCACTGGTCGCTACTAGGTCACTCTCCCTGAACCTTGAGCTTTATCATACCTCTGCTTAAAGCTATGTATGGATCCTGCCTCCACTACAACGCTTCCCAAACTATTCCACTTCTTGACTACTCTGTGGCTGAAGAAATACTTCCTAACATCCCTGTGATTCATCTGTCTTCAGCTTCCAACTATGTCCCCGTGTTGCTGTGTCCCATCTCTGGAACATCCTGGAGGTTACCTGGAGGTTATTCCGGGGATCAACGCCCCCGCGGCCCGGTCCATGACCAGGCCTCCCGATGGATCAGGGCCTGATCAACCAGGCTGTTACTGTTGGCCACACGCAGTCCAACGTACGAGCTACAGCCCGGCTGATCCGGCACTGACTTTAGGTATCTGTCCAGCTCTCTCTTGAAGGCTTGAAGGGGTTTATTGGTAATTCCCCTAATGCTTTATGGGAGGCTGTTGAACAGTCTTGAGCCCTGGACACTTATGGTGTTTTCCCTTAGTGTACCAATGGCGCCCCTACTTTTAATTGGGGGCATTTTGCATCGCCTGCCCAGTCTTTTACTTTCGTAGGGAGTGATTTCTGTGTGCAGATTTGGGACCATTCCTTCCAAGATTTTCCAAGTGTAGATTATGATATATCTCTCCCTCCTGCGTTCCAACGAGTACAAGTCAAGTGCTTCCAAGCGTTCCCAGTAGTTAAGGTGCTTGACAGAACTTATACGTGCAGTAAAGGGTCTCTGTACACTCTCTAGATCTGCGATTTCACCTGCTTTGTATGGAGATGTTAATGTACAGTAGTATTCCAGCCTAGAGAGAACAGGTGATTTGAAAAGGATCATCATGGGCTTGGCATCTCTCGTTTTGAAACTTCTCATTATCCATCCTATCATTTTCTTTGCACGTGCGATCGTGGCACTGTTGTGATCCTTGAAAGTGAGATCCTCAGACATTACTACTCCCCAGGTCCCTTACTTTATTTTTCCGCTCTATTGTAGGGCCCGGAGTCGTAGTATACTCTGTTCTAGTTATCTCCCCCCAGTTTTCCATAACGGAGTAGTTTGGAATTTGTCCTCATTGAACATCAAAATTGTTTACCTTTTGCCCACTGGAAAACTTTGTTTATATCTTCTTTGTCCACCCTTGCAATTCCTCTCAGTATTGTGTGTGTGTGTGTGGGTGGGGTTGGTGTGTGGGGTGTTTTGGTGTGTTGGTGTGTGTGTGGTGTGTGTGTGTGTGTATGTGTGGGGTGTGTGGTGTGTATGTAATGTGTGTGTGTGTTGTGGTGGGGTGTGTGTTTTGTGTGTGTGTGGTGTTGTGTGTGTGTGTGTGTGTGTGTGTGTGTGTGTGTGTGGTGTTGACGTGGGGTCTGGATGACCAGGATGGATAGTGATTGCGTGCAGTGACTCGAATAATGGTGGACACGTGTGGCTGACGGCACTGTGGTTGACGAGGGGGAGGGGATGCACGAGAGGGGTGCACGAGAGGAGGGGGTTGCATGGAGGGGGTTCACGAGGAGGAGGAGGAGGGCGGTAGGGGGGAGGTCTTGGTTGTGTGGTCACCCTGTGACTTAATTTTTTTTCCTAGGGACCTTGTGTCGATGTAGTTCGACTGTGTGTGTGTGTGTGTGTGTGTACTCACCTAATTGTACTCACCTAATTGTGGTTGCAGGGGTCGAGACTCAGCTCCTGGCCCCGCCTCTTCACTGATCGCTACTGGGTCCTCTCTCTCTCTGCTTCCTGAGCTTTGTCATACCTCTTCTTAAAACTATGTATGGTTCCTGCCTCCACTACTTCACTTGCTAGGCTATTCCACTTGCTGACAACTCTATGACTGAAGAAATACTTCCTAACGTCCCTGGGGACTCGTCTGAGTCTTCAGATTCCAGTTGTGACCCTTTGTCCCTGTGCCCCCCTCTCTGGAACATCCTATCTCTGTCCACCTTGTCTATTCCCCGCAGTATCTTTTTATGTCGTTATCATGTCTCCCCTGACCCTTCTGTCCCTCCAGTGTCGTCAGTCCTATTTCCCTTAAACCCTTTTTCCTCGTACGACATTCCTTTGAGCCTCTGGGACTAGCCTTGTTGCAAACCTTTGTACTTTCTCTAACTTCTTGACGTGCTTGACCAGGTGTGGGCTCCAGACTGGTGCTGCATACTCCATATGGGCCTAACAAAACACAGTGTACAGTGTCTTGAACGATTCCTTATTAAGGTATCGGAACGCTATTCTCAGGTTTGCCAGGCGAACGATGCTGCAGCGGTTATTTGGTTGATGTGTGCCTCCGGTGAAGTGCTCGGTGTTTGGTAAAACCCCGAGTCTTTCTCCCTGGTGAGGTCTGTAGCTTTGTCCACCTAGCCTATACTCTGTCTGCGGTCTTCTTTGCCCTCCCCAATCTTCATGACTTTGCATTTGGCTGGATTGAATTCGAGAAGCCAGTTACTGGACCACATGTCCCAGCCTGCCCAGGTCTCTTTGCAAGTCCTGCCTCATCCCGTCCGATTTAATTCTTCTCCATCAACTTCACGTCATCTGCGAACAAGACACTTCGAGTCTATTCCTTCCATCATGTCGTTCACATATATCAAAAATAGCACTGGTCCTAGAACTGACCCCTGTGGGACCCCGCTCGTAACAGGCGCCCACTGTGATACCTCTTCACGTACCATGATCGTTGCTGCCTCCCTGTC
>NC_069420.1:15457412-15489912 GCF_026875155.1 Cherax quadricarinatus
TTAATCTTTTCCTTGAATCTCTACAGGAAAAAGATTCAAATCTTTCTTGAATCCCTAGCAGTGAAAATATATATCTCTCCTTTAAATCCCTTCAGTGATAAGATGTATATCGTTCTTGAATCTTTACAAGAAAATAATCATCTCTTTCTTGAATCCCAAGCAGGAAAAATATATATCTTTCCCTTGAATCCCTTGCATGGGGAAATAAGTCAAGATCCTCCTTGAATCCCTAGCAGGGAAAAAAAATCCCATCCCTATCTTGAATCTCTGGCAGGATAGTCCATTTGTTCCTTGAATCTCCACACACACACACTGAGAAAAAAAATTCAGAGCCGACAAAACACTCAAAAAAAATATTGAGTATTGGAACACTGGCATGAATTAAGAGAGACGATGGCGATGGACACAACTATTGGAAGTTAGAAAAAAAATTTCAGATGTAGGGATAAACACTGGAGATAGAACATCACTGCAACAGCTCTCCTCTTCTAACCCCAAATAGGTAATCACATCTACCAACTCTGCCTATTGTTATTATTATTATATAATTGTTATTGTTATTATTTTTATTATTATCTTATTAATTATTATTAATTATTATTATTATTATTATTATTCATATTAATTATTAATATTGTTATTATTATTATTATTATTATTATTATTATTATTATTATTATTATTATTATTATTATTATATTACTATTGTTATTATTATTATTATTAATTATTATTAGTAATGATATTTATAAATTACTCTAATCGATTATTACTTTGATATACGAACTATGTCTATTATGATATCAGTGTAGTCATTTTTTGCTAGTGTATAGAAGTATAAGCGGCAGGGAGGCAGTGTTTAATGCTATGAGTAATCTTGTTAGTAATATGCAGTAAATGCTACTAGTAATAGTGTTAGTAATATTGCAGTAGTAAATGCTAGTAAAATATTGTTAGTAAGTATGGCAGTAGTAAATGCAGTAGTAATATTTGCAGTAGTAATGCTTGTAGTAATATTGTTAGTAAATTGCATAGCAATGCTAGTAGTAATATTGTTAGTAATAATGCATAGTAATGATAAAGTATATTGCAGTAGATAATGCACGTAGTAATATTGTCTGATAGATGTGAAATATTGCAGTGTAATACTATAGTAAATTTTGCAGTAGTTAATGCTAGTAGAATATTGTTAGTAATATTGCAGTATTAATCTAGTAGTATATTGTATAGTAATATGCAGTAGTAATGCAGTAGTAATTTTGCAGTAGTAATGCAAAGTAGTAAAATGTTAGTAATATTGCAGTAGTATACTAGTACTAACTAGTAGTAATATTGCAGTAGTAATGCTAGTAGTAATATTGTTAGTAATATTGCAGTAGTAATGCTAGTAGTAATATTGTTAGTAATATTGCAGTAGTAATAGCTGTAGTATATATTGCATAGAAATGCTATATACTATTGTTATAATGTTGCAGTAGTAATGCTATAAGTAATATTGATAGTAATGTTGCAAGTAGTAATGCTAGTAAGTAAAATTTTTATACATAATTGCAGTCGTAAAGCAGTAGTAATATTGTAGTAATAATGCAGTAGTAATGCTAGTAGTAATATTGTTACGTAATATGCAGTAGTACTCCTAGTAGTAATATTGGTTAGTATTGTTGCAGTATAATGCTAGTAGTAATATGTTAGTAATATAGCATAGTAATACGATCGTAATAATTGCAGTAGTAATGCTAGTAGTCAATATTGTTATACTGGTTGCAGTAGTTAATACTAGTATATCTTGCAGTAGTAAATGCTAGTAGTAATATTGTTAGGTGAAATATTGCAGTAGTATATACCAGTAGTAAGTAATTGCAGTAGTAAGGCTAGTAGTAATATTGTTTAGTAATGGTAGCAGTAGTAATGCTAAAGTAAAATGTAGTAATGTTGCAGTAGTAATGCTAGTGTAATATTGTTACTAGAAATGTTGCAGTAGAAAGCTAGTATAATATGTTAGATAATGCTCCAGTAGTGAATACTAGTAGTAAGATTGTTAGTAATGTGCAGTAGTAAAGCTAGTATATATTGTTCGTAATGTTGCAGTAGGAATGCCTAGTACAATAATAGTTGTTAGTAATGTTGCATTAGTAATGCTAGAGTAAATATTGTTAGTAATGTTTGCCAGTAGTAATGCTATAGTAATATTGTTAGAAAATGTTGCAGTATAATCTCAAGTAGTAATATTGAAAGTAATGTTGCAGTAGTACTGCTAGTAGTAATATTGTTAGTAATGTGCAGTAGTATGCGATTAGTTATATTGTTAGTAATGTTGCAGTATAATACTATAGGAATATTGCCGTAAAATACGTAGTAATATTGCCGTAGTAATGCTAGTAAGTAATATTGTTAGTACTGGCTGCAGTAGTAATGCAAGTAGAATATGGTTAGTTAAGTTGCAGTAGTAATACAGTAGTAATATTGCCGTAGTAATGCTAGTAGTAATATTGATAGTAATGTAGGCAGAAGTAATGATAGTAGTATATTGTTAGTAATGTTGCAGTAGTAATACTAGTAGTAATATTGCAGTAGTAATGCTAGTAGTAATATTGTTAGTAATGTTGCAGTAGTAATGCTAGTAGTAATAGTGATTAGTAATGTTGCCGTAGTAATGGCCTAAACAAGTAGTAAATTGTTAGATAATGTTGCAGTAGTAATACTATTTATTAGTAGTAATATGGATTATAATGTTGTCAGTAGTAATGCTAGTAGTAATATTGTTAGTAATATTTGCAGTAGTATTACTAGTCAGAAATATTGTTAGTACTGTATGCAGTATAATACTCGTAGTAAGATTGCAGGTAGTAATGCAAGTATAATAGTGTTAGTAGTGTTGCAGTAGTATACTAGTAGTAAATTTTTGCAGTAGTAATGCTAGAGTACATATTGTCTTAGTACTGTTGCAGTAGTAATACTATATAATATGGCAAGTCGTACTGCAGAGTAAATATTGTTAGTAATGTTGCAGTAGTAATACAAGTCGTAATATTGCAGTCATCAATCTAGTAGTAATATTGTTCAGTAAGGTTGACAGAGTCCATGCTAGTATAATAGTGTTAGTAATATTGAGTAGTAATACTAGTATAATATTGCAGAGTAATGCTAGTAGTAATTATTGTTATAATGTTGCGTATAATACTAGTAGTAAGTATTAAGTAGTAATGCTAGTATAATATTGTTATAATGTTGCAGTAAGTAATGCTAGTAGTAATATTGTTAGTAATGTTGCATAGTAATCTAGTAGTACTATTGTTAGTAATTGCAGTAGTAAGGTAGTATAATAACTGTTAGTAATGTTGCAGTAGAATACTATAGTAATATTGTTAGTAATGTTTGGCATGTAGTAATGCTAGTAGTAATATTGTTAGTAATGTTGCATAGTAATGCTAGTAGTCAATATGTTAGTAATGTTGCAGTAAAAAGTTAAATGCTAGTATAAAATTGTTAGTAATATGGCAGTATAATTACTTATTAGTAATATTGCATATTAATGCAAGTAGTAATATTGATTAGCAATTTGCAGTCAATAAATGCTAGTAGTAAAATTGTTAGTAATATTGCAGTAGTAATACTAAGGATAATAATTGCAGTGAATGCTAGTAGTAATATTGTTAGTAATGTTGCAGTAGTAATACTAGTAGTAATATTGCAGTAGTAATGCTAGTAGTAATATTGTTAGTAATGTTGCAGTAGTAATGCTAGTAGTAATATTGTTAGTAATATTGCAGTAGTAATACTAGTAGTAATATTGCAGTAGTAATGCTAGTGTAATATTGTTTAGTAATGTTGCAGTAGTAAATTTTAGTAGTAAAATTGTTAGTAATGTTGCAGTAGTAATGCTAGTAGTAAATTGTTAGTAATGATGCAGTATAATACTAGTATAGTCATATTGCAGTAGTAATGCTAGGTAGTATATTGTTAGTAATTTGCAAGTAGTAATACTAGTATAATATTGCAGTAGTAATACTAGTAGTAATATTGCAGTAGTAATACTAGTAGTAATATTGCAGTAGTAATGCTAGTAGTAATATTGTTAGTAATGTTGCAGTAGTAATACTAGTAGTAATATTGCAGTAGTAATGCTAGTAGTAATAAATTGCAGTAGTAAATACTAGTAGACTATTGCGTAGTAATGCTAGTAAGTAATATTGTTAGTAAATGTTGCAGTATAAAAGCTAGTAGTTAATTTGTTAGTAATGTTGGCAGAAGAATGCTAGTATAATATGGTTTAGGTAAATGTTGGGCCGTAGTAATGGGCAAATAGTTATATTGCAGTAGTAATTGCTAAGAGTAATATTGCAGTAGTAATAACTAGTATACTATTAGCAGTAGTAAGACAGTAGTAATATTGCAGTAGTAATGCTAGTAGTAATATTGTTAGTAATGTTGCAGTAGTAATACTAGTAGTAATATTGCAGTAGTAATACTAGTAGTAATATTGCAGTAGTAATACTAGGTAGAAATATTGCAGTAGTAATGCTAGTAGTAATATTGTTATACATGGTTGCAGTATAATGCTAGTAGTAATATTGTTAGTAATGTTGCAGTAGTAATGCTAGTAGTAATATTGTTAGTAATGTTGCAGTAGTAATGCTAGTAGTAATATTGTTAGTAATGTTGCAGTAGTAATGCTAGTAGTAATATTGTTAGTAATTGATTGCAGTAGTAATGCTAGTAGTAATATTGCAGTAGTAGTACTAGTAATTGCTAACTAGTAATATTGCTAGTAATACTGCAGTAATGCTATAGTAGTCCATATAATAATGATATAATAATGCTGGGGATTATTTGATTCTAGTCGAAGAGATGATCTGAGAATAAACTTGACTTTGCTGTTAACACTTCGAGTATTGTCGAGTCTGCTGCTTGGCAGATTCTTAAGGTCAATTAGCAGAGAAATTAATCTGTTAGGTAATTAATTAGCGTTGTGGTTGCAGAAAGGTGGGTAAGGCAGGTGGGAAGGAGATTGAGACGGGAGGGAGAGGAATGGGAGAGGAGGAAAGGAAAGAGACGAGAAATGGGATTTAGGTGATGAAGGAGAGTATAGAGGAAAAGGAGAGGAACTGAGGCCTGGAAATGAAAGAAGAGAATAGGAAGAGGGCAATAAACAAATGGAGTGGGGAAGAGAAATCGGAGGACCGATTTCTCCTCCTCATTCTCTTCTTGAGAGCATCAAAAAGAGAGAATGTAGAACAGAAATAGAATACTAGAGGAGAGGAAAGAAAAGGGGGTAAGAAGGAGGCGGAAGAAAACATAAAAAAAAAATCAAAGTAATTTAGGATTACTTTGAAAAGAAATACTCACTACATGAACAAGGACAATGTATGCGAAGCAGTTTCTTTCCCTTCTTCTCTTCTTCTATCGCTTCTTCTTCTCTCTTCTTCTTTCCTTTCTTCTTCTCTTTCTTCTTCTTCTTCTTCGTCGTCTCTGTCTTCCTTTTTCTTTCTTCTTTCTGTCGTTCTTCTTCTTCTTCGTCTGCTCTGCTTATTCTTCTTCTTCTGTCTTCTTCTTCTTCTTCTTTCTTCTTCTTCTTCTGTCTTCTTCGTCTTTCTTCTTCTTCTTCTTCTTCTTCTCCTTCGTCTTCTGCTTCTTCTTCCTTCTTCTCTGTTTTCTTTCCTTCGTTCTTCTTCTTCTACTCTTTTCTTCTTTCTTCTTCTTTCTTCTTCTCTTCGTCTTCTTCTTCATCTTCGCTTCTGCTTCTTCTCTTCTTTCTATCTTTCGTCGCTTCTTCTTCTGTCTTCTCCTTCTTCTTTCCTTCTTCTTCTTCGTCTTCTTCCGTTCTGCTTCTTCTTTCTTCTTCTTTCTTCTTCGTCTTCTTTTTCGTTCTGCTTCTCGGCGTCTTCGTCGTCTTTCTTCTTCTTCCTTTCTCTTCTTCTTCGTCTTCTGCTTCTTCTTCTTCATTCTTTCTTTTCTTTTTCTTCATCTTCTCTTTTGTTTGTGTTTTTTTTTGTTTCTTCTTCTTCTTCTTCCTTCTTCTGCTTCTTCTTCTTCTCTTTCTCCTCTCCTTCTTCTTCTTACCTTCTTCGTCTTCTTTCTCTTCTTCCTCTCTTCTTCCTTCTTCATCTTCCTTCTCTTCTTCCCTTCTATCTTCTTTTTCTTCTTCTTCGTTTTCTCGTTCTTCTTTCTTCTCTTCCTTTTTCCAGTCTTCTTCATTCTCTTCGTCCTTTCTTTGTTCTTCTTCTTCTTCCGCTGTCTTCTTCCTTTCCTTCTTCTTCGTTCTTCTTCTCTTCTCTTCTTCTTCGTCTTCTGTTTCTTCTTTCTGCTCTTCCTTCCGACTTCGTCTTCTTCTTCGTCGGTTCTTCTTCTTCTTCTTCTGTTCGTTCTTCTTCTTCTTCTTCTCTTCTTCTTTCTTCGTCTTCTGCTTCTTCCTTCGCTGCTTATTCTTTCTTCTTCTTCTTCGTCTTCTTTCTTCTTCTTCTCTTTTTCTTCTTTCTTCTTCTTGCTTCTTTTTCTTTCTTCCCCTTCTTCTCTTCTTCTTCTTCTTCGGCTCTTACTGCTTCCTTCTTCTCTTCTTCTTCTTCTTCGTCTTCGTCTTCTTTTTCTGTCTTCGTCTTCTTCTTCTTCGTCTGTTTTTTTTCTTTCTTCTTCTTCTTCTTTTTCTACGTCTTCATCTTAGCCTTCTCTTCTTCTTCTTCTCTTCTTCTTTCTCTTCTTCTTCTTCTTCTGCGGTCTTCTACTTCTTCTTCTCTTCTTCGTCTTTCTTCTCTTCTCTTCTCCTTCTTCTTCTTTTTCTTCTCCTTCCTCTTCTGTATTTCTTCTTCGTCGTCTTCTTCTGCTTCTTCTTCTTCTCTTCTCTTCTTCTGCTGTCTTTTTCTTTCTTTCTGTTTCGTTTTTTTTTTTTTTTTCTTTTCTGTTCTTCTTTTCTTTCTTTTCGTCTTCTTCTTCTCTTCTGCGTCTTCTTCTTCGTCTTCTTTCTTCTCTGTCTTCTTCCTTTCTTCTTCTTCTTCTCTTTCTTCGTCTTCTTCTTCTTCTTTTCTTTCTCTCTTCTTTCGTCTTCTTCTTACTTCTTCTCTTCTTCGTTCTGCTTGCTTCTTCTTCGGTCTCTTGCGTTTCTTCTTTCGTCTTCTTTTTCTTTCTTTCTTCTTCTTTTTTCTTCTTTTTTTCCCTTCTTCTTCTTCTGCTCTTCTTCTTCTTCTTTTCTTCGTCTTCTTCTTCGTCGCTTCTTCCTTCTGTCTTTCTTTCGTTCTTCTTCTCTTCGTGTTTCTTCTTCTTCTTCTTCTTCTTCTTCTTCTTCTGTTTCTTTCTTCTTCGTGCTTCTTTTTCTACTATCTTCTTCTTCTTCTTCTGCTTCTTCTTCTTCTTCTTCTTCATCGTCTTCTTCTTCTTCCTCTCTTCTCCTTCCCTCATCTTTGTCTTTCTCCTTCTTCTGCTTTTCTACGTCGTTCTTCTTCTTCTTCTTCTTTCTTCTTCTCTTCTTCTTCCTTCAGTCTTCTGTCTTTTCTTCTACTTCTTCGTCTTCTTCTGCATCTTCTTCTTCTTCTTCTGCTCCTTCTTCGGCTTCTTCTTCTGCTCCTTCCTCTTCTTTTTCCTTTCTTCTTCTTCTTCTTCCTTCTTCTTCTTTTCTTCTTCTTTTCTTCCTTCGGCTGCTTCTTCTTCTTCGTCGCTTTCTTCTTTTGATTGTCTTCTTCTTCTCTTCGTCTTCTTTCTCTTCTTCTTCGGTCGTTCTTTTTTCTGCGCTCTTCTTCCCCCTTCTTCTTTCTTCTGCCTGCTTCTGCTTGCTTCTTCTTCCTTCTTCTTCTTCTTCTTTTTCTCTTTCTGCGATTGTGCTTCGTGTCTTTCTTTGGTTCCTTCTTCTTCCTTCGTCCTTTCTTCTTGCTTCTGCGTCTTCTTCTTCTTCTTCGGCTTCTTCTTCTTTCGTCTCTTCTTTTTCTCTGCGTCTTCTTGCTTCCTTCGTTTCTGCTCTGCCTTCTTTTTTCTCTTTTTCTTCTCTTTCTTTCCTTCTTCTTCTTCTTTTTCTCCTTCTTCTTCTTCTTTTTCTATCTACTTTTTCTTCTTCTTTCTTTACTCTTCTTCTTCTTCTTCGTCTTCTTCTTCGTTCGTCTCTTCTTCTTCTTATTATTATTATTATTTTTATTATTATTATTATTATTAATATTATTATTAGTATAATAATTATTTTGTTATTTCTGTTTTTATTTACATTTTTGTAATCATTAATATTATTGGATTTTTTTACACTTGGCCTGCATCTTTGTGTGTTGTGTGGTGGTGTGTGTGTGTGTGTGTGTGTGTGTGTGTGTGTGTGTGTGTGTTCTGTACTCACCTAGTTGTAACTCACCTAGTTTGTAACTCACCAAGTTGAGGTTGCAGGAGGTCAGGTCCCAACGCCTTGGCCCCGCCTCTCACTTGACCGCTACTAGGTCACTCTCCCTGAACCGTGAGCTTGATCAGACCTCTGCTGAAAGCAATTATGGATCCTGTCCTCCACTACATTCCTTCAAAAACTATTCCCACTTACTGACGACTCTTGTGGCTGAAGAAATACTTTCCTAACATCCCTGGATTCATCTGGGTCTTCAGCTTCCTACTGTGTCCCCGGAGTTGCGGGTTCCAAACTCTGGAACATCCTGTCTGTTGTCGCACCTTGTCAATTCCGCTCTCAGTATTTGTATGTCGTTATCATGTCCCCCCTATCTCTCTGTCCTCCAGTGTCGTCAGGTTGATTTCCCTTAACCTCTCCTCGCGGACATACCTCTTAACTCTGGACTAGTCATGTTGCAAAACCGTTGCACTTTCCTCTAGTTTCTGAACGTGGTTCTTGCTAGTTGGGTTTCCAAACTGGTGCCGCATACCTCCAATATGGGCCTACCGTACACGGTGTACAGGTAAAAATCCCCCCCCTGAAGGAGCCTAATTAAAGATGTCGGAATGCTGTTTCTTGAGGTATCGCTAGGCGCCCATTGCTGCGCAGTTTTAGTTGGTTGATGTTCCGCTTCAGGAATGTGCCTGGTGTTTACACACCCCAAGATCTTTTTTCTTGAGAGATGTTTGTCTCGCTGGCCCCCTAACTGTAACTCCGTCCTGCGGTCTTCTTTGCCCTTCCCCAATCCTATACTTTGCACATTGGTGGGATTGAACTCCAGGAGCCAGGAGCCAGTTGCTGGACCAGGTCTCAAACCTGTCCCAGATCCCGGTGTATTTCTGCCTGGTCTGCGATCGAATGAAACTCTCCATCAACTTACTCACGTCCATCTCAAACAGGACAACCTCGGATCTATGCCTTCCGTCATGTTCGTTCACAATTACCAAAAACAGCAACTGGTCCTAGACTGACCCCCCCGTGGGCCCCGCTGGCCACAGGTGCCCACTCTGACACCACCGCCACGTACCATTAGCCACAGCGTCTTCCTGACTAGTATTCCTGAGCCATGGCAGGGCCTTTCTGTTATCCTGCTATGTCCTCCAGTTTTTGCAACTAATCTCTTGGTGGTACTGTGTCAAACGCCTCTGGCAGTCCAAGAAAATGCAATCCACCACCCACCCCTCATCGTCTCTTGTCTTAACTGCTGCACCATGGGTCATAAACTCTCCATAGGTTTTGTGACACAGGAGTTCCCGCTCTGAAACCAGGTTGGCTGCTGTGAATGAGATCATTCCTTCTAGAATGTTCCACCATTCTTCTCCTGACAATCGTTGGCCATGATTTTGGCATGCGATACATTCAGTGACACTGGTCTGTACTTTAAGTGCATCATGTCTGGTCTCCTTTTTTAAGATTGGGACACAGTTGCTGTCTTCCATGCCTTCAGACAATCTCCTGGGTGGATGATGTATGGAATATTGTTGTTAGGGTACACATTAGCGCCTCTGTCCCTCCTAAGGAACCATGGAGAGATGTTAGCCGGCCCCATTGCCTTTGAGGTATCTAGCTCACTCAGAAGCCCTTCACTTCTTCTTCTTCCGCGGTTGTGTGGTACTGTGTCCAGCATATGGTGGTGTACCCCACCCCTCCGTCTTTCTGAGCCCCTTCTTCTCCTCTGTGACACGTCTTGAATCTCTTGTTGAGTTCCTCACATACTTCACGTCATTTCTTGTTGTCTCTCCTCCTTTCCTTCCTTAGTCCAGATTACCTGTCCTTGACGTTTGTTTTCTTCCTGATGTGGCTGTAATAATAACAGCTTCGGGTCAATTTGGCTTTTGCTGCTATGGTCTTTGTTCATAGGACGCTGGCCTCCTTCGTTATCTGTGCATATTCGATTTCTGCGCTACGACTGCTCTTCCTTATTCTCCTGGTCCTTTGCCTCATAAATTTCCTTCCTTTCCCTACACACTTGGTCTTTCCTCCTTGCATCTTTGGGTGAACCATGGCGCATCCGGCTTTTCCATGATTCCGTTACCCTTGGGTACATTCCTCACCTCAGCCTCCTTCACATTGTGTTACATATTCCATCCTCTTCATTGACTGGCTTCCCTGCCAGTTTCTCGGGGGGGGGGGGGGTGGGGGGGGGCGGCCCACTGAACCTCATTAAGAATTTTGCCTCCATTCCTGTGTAGTCCCCCGTTCCTTAGTTTGGTTTCATTTGTCCTGGCCTTCCTGCTCCTCCTCCCCCTCCACTGTAGCGTATAACTGTGGTATTCGAAGCTCAAAACCTCATGATCGCTGGCCCCCAAGGGTCTTTCATATGTGATGTCCTCAATATCTAACTAAGTCCAGTCTTTGCTGGGTTCAAGCCCTCTCCTCTCTCTCTTTGTAGTGTCCCTTACGTGGTTGGTACATGAAGTTTTCCAGAACCGACCGTCCATCATCTCAGCCCACCATGTATCTTTGCCCCATGTGCTCCAAGTCTCCCATTCGTTCTCCTTGTGGTTATAGTCGCACATGCTCAGGAGCCTTTGCCCTGCTTGCATGACTCTTCTCGCCACTGCAGCCTGTGCAACCATCGCTCTATTGCGGCTCTTCATACCTCGCCCTGGCCTCTCCCTCCTGCTGTACTGTGGTGGGTTTATACATCACTACATTAGCACCTGTGGTCCACCAGAGTGAAGCGTTCCAGCTATGTAATCACTTTCTTCTCCGCTGTCTCCGCGCGCCAGCTCATCAAAATTCCATCGTGTTTGATCAGCAATACAACCCTCAACACCCCCCCTTGTGTCCTTACTGTCCCTTTTTGCTCAGGATCTGGTATCCCCGGGAAAGATGGCATCGTGTTATCATACCTGTACGCTTGGTTCTGTTGAGTCGCATGATGTCTGGTATGCCCTTTTGACTCTTTCGTGCCACGCCTCCCACGGGGTTGGGTTTATTCCATCACGTTTGTGTCCAACCTTCAGTTTCCTTTCCAACACTGGGGGTTGGGGGGCCGTGGAGGTGGGAGAACCTGGTACATAACAGTGGGATTCTATGGTTGGGGGTTGGGTGGAAGCGGTGGGTATGGATTGTATTGTGTGTTGGGATGGTGTGATAGGGTTGGGGTTCTCGAGGCTAGTGTGTGTGTGTGCTTTGTGCCCTTGCTGCTCTGTCTGCTCTGACTGACCTCTGCAGTTCCATCCTTGTCTCCTTTCCCTAGCTCCTTTCGCTTTTTTGTCTTCTCCCTCAGCGGCCGGCTCTCTGTTGTGTTCTGGCGCTGTCCTAGGAACCCATTCTGTACTCTATCCGAGCTTTTCAAACCGTGGTTTCTCGTGGGAGGATCCGGTTCCGCACTGTTTCTGTCCTGAAGAATCAGCTTGATCGATCGTTTCTCTCTCCCCTTCAGTACCCCCCCTATTCTCTGAAAATGTACAATCTCATCCATGTGTTTCTCCCCTTATTTCGGTGATGATTTTCCTCAATCTCCTTTCATTCTTTCCTGCCATCTTTCAGGGGTATCCTTTCCTCTCTCTCCCGGAAGTCCCATGGATAATCACTGGAGTTTGGTGCCGCCTTTCCTCCCTTCTCCCATTGCCTCGCCCTCTGGTGACTCTGGTCCGGTCTGATGTGATCTTTCTACTTCCCTTGATTTTTTCCCAGTGGCTCGTGGTAGCCATGGTTGTGCCTCACATTCGAACCTATCTCCCTCTCCATCCTCACCCATCTGCTCTTCCCTTCCACTCCCTGGCCCTTCTTTGCCAGGCGGATAGGACCTTAGCATAATTCCATATCTGCCCTTCCTCCCTGTTCAAGCCTCTCATCTTCGTATGGTGTTGGCTTCTCTGGGTCCACTGTGTCACTTAGCCCCTGAGACGTGCTCATTGCCTGATTAAACTCAAATTCGAGGACCTTTACCCGGGCTACCTGCCTCCCAATTCTTCGTCTCCTTCGCCAACCACTTTTCCCATGTCACAAGAGCTCTTTTTCCATTTTTTCAAAAGCTCTTCCGAATTTTTCTCCCCCATTCTTGCTCTAATCCTTTTCCACTGTTCCTCCATCCATTCCTCCCTACCAAGTACCATTGTCATCTGATCCCCCGGATTCCTGCATCCCAACCATTTTTTTCTGTTTTTTTAAGTGAAAGAGAGAGAGAAAGAGAAAAAGAAAAAAGGGGAAGAGGGCGAGATAGGAGACAGAGAAGGGGAGCCTAGGAGGAGGGAAAAGAAGGAAAAAGGGGAGAAAATGAAAGAGAGTGAAAAGTAAAAGAGGGGGGAGATGACAAGGGAAGAGAGAGAAGAGATAAAAGAGAGGAAGAGAGTAGAGTAAAGAGGAAGAAAGAGAGGATGAGGGAGAGGGAGAGGGGGAGGGAGAGAGAGAGAAGAGAGACAGAGTGAGAGAACGAGTGAGAGGGAAGAAGAGAGAAGAGATAGAAAAGAGAGAGAGGATGAAAGGGGAGAAGAAAGAGTGAGAGAGAGAGAGAGAGGCGAGAAGAGAGAGAGAGAGAGAAAGAGAGAGAGAGAGAGAGAGGCAGAGGAAGAGAGAGGAGCGGAGAGGGAGAAAGAGATGAGGGGGAAAGGAAGGGTTATAGGTCACTTCCGGAGGAAGGTTGTAAAATCCTGTATAAGGGTGTGTCTGTAAGTGTGTGTGGTGTGTGTGTGTGTGTGAGTGTGTGGGTGTGTGAGTGTGTGGTGTGAGTGTGTGAGTGTGTGCATGGATTACACTTGAATCTTCAACTTCAACTTTCCAAAGTGGTGCAATGTGTTGGTGTGTGTGTGTGTGTGGTGTGTGTGTGTGTGTGTGTGTGTTGTGTGTGTGTGCGTGCGTGTGTGTGGTGTGTGTGTGTGTGTGTGTGTGAGTGAGTGTGTATGTGGTGTGTGTTGTGTGTGTGTGTGTTTATTGTGCGACAGCGATCAAGTGCCTAACAGCATAGCTGTCCCTCACCTAGTGGTGTGTGGCATATGTTTATGTAAACAGTCCTTATTTCCCACGATTACAACATATGTATTGATTATTGTACCCTCTCTGGTTTCCCACTGTACTGTCTTATGCGTTTAAAATTACGTACAAAAATAAATACGACTAGCATCGCCTATATGCCACTAACCCTCGTAAATTCTATTAAATGCCAGTAAAATAGCTGCTTATTCTAATTCGGATAGCTCGAGGAGAGAGTGACCCCCAATTCCAGCTAGAGACAGGTACTATTGACCCCATGCAACCAACTAGGTGAAATTACTTGCGGCTGCAAGTGGAGTAACGTTGCAGGTCTTCCTGTCCCAGAGTTGAACGAAGTTTGAGGCTTCTCGGTAATGTTCCATCTAACTTCCTTATGCCTATAGTCTCTAGCTCTTCTAATTTTTTCACTCAACTCCACGATTTACTAAACACATCTATACATATCTCTTATCTCCCTGGTCTGTGAGTCGCACTTATTCTTCAAAACCCACTGCGTTTTTAAATGGCAACCACTATTTAGGCCTGACACAACCGTTCACGCCTTCCCAACGGCCCTCACGATACCCTCAGCCAATATTTCCTTTTTTTTTCTTTCGTGACACTTCTATTTCCGTTTTTTTCCGGGGCTTAAGGATTAATGCACTCTTAGGCGTGCACACGCCTTATCCCACACTCTAGTCCTTATGGCACAGTCAGAAATTATCAACCAAAACACGAGCTCCAAACCACCGCGGACTCCTCCAAATTGTGTGCGTGTGTGTGTGTGTGTGGTGTGTGGTGTGTGTGTGTCTGTGTGGTTCGTGTGTGTGCTGTGTGGGGTGTGCTGTGGGTGTGGTGTGGGTGTGTGTGTGCGTGGTGTGTGTGTGTGGTGTGTGTGTGTTTGCGTGTTTGGTGTGTGGTGTGTGTGAGTGTGTGGTGTGGGTGTGTTTGTGTGTGTGTGTGTGTGTTGTGGTGTGTGCGTGTGTGTGTGTAGTGTGTGCGTGTGTGTGTTGTGTCTGTGTGGGAGTGTGGTGCGTGTGTGGTGTGTGTGTGTGTGTGTGTGTGTGTGGTGTGCGTGGGCGGTGTGGCGTGTGTGTGTGTGTGTACTCCACCTATTGTACTCACTCTAGTTGAGGTGCGGGGGTCAGGCCGAGCTCCTGGCCCGCCCCTTCACATGATCGCTACTAGGTCACTCTCCCTGAGCCGTGAGCTTTATCATACCTCTGCTTAAAGCTATGTATGGATCCTGCCTCACTACATAGCTTCCCAAACTATTCCATTTTCTGACTATTCTGTGGCTGAAGAAATACGTCTAACACCCCTGTGATTCATCGTTCTTCACTTCCAACTGTGTCACACACCCCTTGTTACTAGTGTCCAATCTCTGGAACAATCCCTGTCTTTGTCCACCGTGTCAAGTCCTCTCAGTATTTGTATGTTCCGTTTAATCATGTCCCCCCTATCTCTCCTGGCCCTCCAGTGTCCGTCAGGTTGATTTCCCCTTAACTACTTCTCCTCGTAGGGACATACCGCTTAGCTCGGGAACTAGTCTTGCTGCTAAACCTTTGCACTTTCTCTATTTCTTCACGTGTTTGCTAGGTGTGGGTTCCAAACTGGAGCCGCATACTCCAATATGGGCCGAACGTATACGGTGTACAGGTCCTGAACGATTCCTTATTAAGATGTCGAATGCTGTTTCTGAGTTTGCTATGCGCCCATATGCTGCAGCAGTTATTTGGTTGAAGTCGCTTCAGAGATGTGCCTGTGTTAAACTTCACCACCCGAGATCTGTTTCCTTGAGTGAGGTTGGTAGTCGCTGACCCCCTAACTGTACTCCGTCTGCGCCGTCTTTTGCCGTCCCCAATCTTCATGACGTTGCACTTGGTGAGGATTGAACCTCCAAGCCAATTGCTGGACCAGAGTCTGCAGCCTGTGCGATCCCTTTGGTAGTTCTGCCTGGTCTTTCGATCGAGGGATTCGTCTCATCAACTCACGTCATCTGCAAACTGGACAACCTCAGAGTCTATTCCTTCCTCATGTCGTTCACAAATAACCAGAAACAGGACTCTGGTCCAGGATGACCCCTGCGGGACCCCCGCTGGTCACAGGTGCCCACTCTGACACCTCGCCACTACCATGACTACTCGCTGCTGTCTTCCTGACAAGTATTTCCCTGATCCATTGTAGTGCTTCTCCCCTGTTATCCCTGCTTGTCCTCCAGTTTTTGGCACCAATCTCGTGTGTGGAAACGGGTCAAAGCCTTCTTGCAGTCCAGAAAATGCAATCCACACCCACCCCTCTCTCCTTGTCTTACTGCTGTCACCATGTCCATAGAACTCCAGTAGGTTTGGTGACACCAGGATTGTGTGTTTGTGCGTGTGTGTGTGTGAGTGTGGGTGTGCGTGTGTTGTGTTGCGTGTGTGTGTGAGACTCACCATTGAGGCGTACAGGGGTCGAGGCAAGCTCCGGTGTGTGTGTGGTGTGTGTGTGTTGTGTGTGTTTGTGTGTGTGTGTGCGTGTGTGTTGGTGTGTGTGGTGTGAGCGTGAGTTTAATGTGTGTGTGTGTGGTGTATTGTGTGGGGCATGTGTGTGTGTGGTGTTTGTGTGTGGTGTGTGTGCGCGTGGGTGTATTGGTGTGTGTGGTGCGTGTATGTGTGTGTAATGTGTGTGTGGGTGTACTGTGAGGGTTACCTTGTGGATATGTGATACTAATGTGCTAGGTGTACACACCACCCCCCACTGCACGTATGTCAGTTTTCCGGCGCAGCTTCGCAGTAGGTGTGCCATAATTAAGGCCCAATGAATGGATAAACAGTTTACCAAATATGCCAAGGAGGCAATACATGATACCGGCCGATGCTGCAGTAATTGCTGAGCGTGTATTTATATTCATTCAGAATTATTTTGACGCAGATGGAGTGTTGTGTGTGTGATGTGTGTGTGTGTGCGGGTGTGTGTGGTGTCGGGTGTGGGTGTGGGTGTGTGTGTGTGTGTGTGTGTGGTGTGTGTGGGTTGTGTGTGTGTGTGTGTGTGTTTTGTGTGTGTGGTGTGTGGGGCGGGTGTGTGGGTGGTGTGTGTGTGTGTGTGTGTGGTGTGTGTTGTGTGGTGTGTGCGGTGTGTTGTGTGTGTGTGTTGCGGGTGTGTGTGTGTGTCGTGCGGGTGTGTGTGTGTGCGGGTTGGTGTGTGGTGTGTGAGTGTGTGCGGTGTGTGTGTGTGTGTGTGCGGGTGTGTGTTGTGCGGGTGTGTGTGTGTGTGTGGTTTGGTGTGTGCGGGTTGTGTGTGTGTGTGTGTGTGTGTGTGTGGGTGTGTGCGGGTGTGTGTGTGTGAAATAAGTCAACCGCCTCCTTGATCCCTAGCAGGAGAAAAAAAAGCCATCCCTATCTTGAATCTCTGGCAGGATAGTCCCATTTGTATCCTGTGAATCTCCACACACACACACTGAGAAAACAATTCAGAGCCGACAAAACACTCAAAAAAAATATTTGAGTATTGAACCTGCATGAATTAAGAGAACGATGGCGATGGAACACAACTATGGAACTTAGAAAAAAAATTTCAGATGTAGGGAATAAACCCTGATGAGATAGAACATCTCTGCCACAGTCTCCTCTTCTAACCCCAAATAGGTAATTCACATCTACCTACGCTGCCCTATTGGTATTATTATTATATAATTGTTATTGTTATTATTTTTATTATTATCTTATTAATTATTATTAATTATTATTATTATTATTATTATTCATATTAATTATTAATATTGTTATTATTATTATTAATTTATTATTTATTATTATTATTACTATTATTATTATTATTATTATATTACTATTGTTATTATTATTATTATTAATTATTATTAGTAATGATATTTATAAATTACTCTAATCGATTATTACTTTGATATACGAACTATGTCTATTATGATATCAGTGTAGTCATTTTTTGCTAGTGTATAGAAGTATAAGCGGCAGGGAGGCAGTGTTTAATGCTATGAGTAATCTTGTTAGTAATATGCAGTAAATGCTACTAGTAATAGTGTTAGTAATATTGCAGTAGTAAATGCTAGTAAAATATTGTTAGTAAGTATGGCAGTAGTAAATGCAGTAGTAATATTTGCAGTAGTAATGCTTGTAGTAATATTGTTAGTAAATTGCATAGCAATGCTAGTAGTAATATTGTTAGTAATAATGCATAGTAATGATAAAGTATATTGCAGTAGATAATGCACGTAGTAATATTGTCTGATAGATGTGAAATATTGCAGTGTAATACTATAGTAAATTTTGCAGTAGTTAATGCTAGTAGAATATTGTTAGTAATATTGCAGTATTAATCTAGTAGTATATTGTATAGTAATATGCAGTAGTAATGCAGTAGTAATTTTGCAGTAGTAATGCAAAGTAGTAAAATGTTAGTAATATTGCAGTAGTATACTAGTACTAACTAGTAGTAATATTGCGTAGTAATGCTAGTAGTAATATTGTTAGTAATATGGCAGTATGTAATGCTAGTAGTAATATTGTTATAATATTGCAGTATAGTAATAGCTGTAGTATATATTGCATAGAAATGCTATATACTATTGTTATAATGTTGCAGTAGTAATGCTATAAGTAATATTGATAGTAATGTTGCAAGTAGTAATGCTAGTAAGTAAAATTTTTATACATAATTGCAGTCGTAAAGCAGTAGTAATATTGTAGTAATAATGCAGTAGTAATGCTAGTAGTAATATTGTTACGTAATATGCAGTAGTACTCCTAGTAGTAATATTGGTTAGTATTGTTGCAGTATAATGCTAGTAGTAATATGTTAGTAATATAGCATAGTAATACGATCGTAATAATTGCAGTAGTAATGCTAGTAGTCAATATTGTTATACTGGTTGCAGTAGTTAATACTAGTATATCTTGCAGTAGTAAATGCTAGTAGTAATATTGTTAGGTGAAATATTGCAGTAGTATATACCAGTAGTAAGTAATTGCAGTAGTAAGGCTAGTAGTAATATTGTTTAGTAATGGTAGCAGTAGTAATGCTAAAGTAAAATGTAGTAATGTTGCAGTAGTAATGCTAGTGTAATATTGTTACTAGAAATGTTGCAGTAGAAAGCTAGTATAATATGTTAGATAATGCTCCAGTAGTGAATACTAGTAGTAAGATTGTTAGTAATGTGCAGTAGTAAAGCTAGTATATATTGTTCGTAATGTTGCAGTAGGAATGCCTAGTACAATAATAGTTGTTAGTAATGTTGCATTAGTAATGCTAGAGTAAATATTGTTAGTAATGTTTGCCAGTAGTAATGCTATAGTAATATTGTTAGAAAATGTTGCAGTATAATCTCAAGTAGTAATATTGAAAGTAATGTTGCAGTAGTACTGCTAGTAGTAATATTGTTAGTAATGTGCAGTAGTATGCGATTAGTTATATTGTTAGTAATGTTGCAGTATAATACTATAGGAATATTGCCGTAAAATACGTAGTAATATTGCCGTAGTAATGCTAGTAAGTAATATTGTTAGTACTGGCTGCAGTAGTAATGCAAGTAGAATATGGTTAGTTAAGTTGCAGTAGTAATACAGTAGTAATATTGCCGTAGTAATGCTAGTAGTAATATTGTTAGTAATGTTGCAGTAGTAATGCTAGTAGTAATATTGTTAGTAATGTTGCAGTAGTAATACTAGTAGTAATATTGCAGTAGTAATGCTAGTAGTAATATTGTTAGTAATGTTGCAGTAGTAATGCTAGTAGTAATATTGCATTAGTAATGTTGCCGTAGTAATGGCCTAAACAAGTAGTAAATTGTTAGATAATGTTGCAGTAGTAATACTATTTATTAGTAGTAATATGGATTATAATGTTGTCAGTAGTAATGCTAGTAGTAATATTGTTAGTAATATTTGCAGTAGTATTACTAGTCAGAAATATTGTTAGTACTGTATGCAGTATAATACTCGTAGTAAGATTGCAGGTAGTAATGCAAGTATAATAGTGTTAGTAGTGTTGCAGTAGTATACTAGTAGTAAATTTTTGCAGTAGTAATGCTAGAGTACATATTGTCTTAGTACTGTTGCAGTAGTAATACTATATAATATGGCAAGTCGTACTGCAGAGTAAATATTGTTAGTAATGTTGCAGTAGTAATACAAGTCGTAATATTGCAGTCATCAATCTAGTAGTAATATTGTTCAGTAAGGTTGACAGAGTCCATGCTAGTATAATAGTGTTAGTAATATTGAGTAGTAATACTAGTATAATATTGCAGAGTAATGCTAGTAGTAATTATTGTTATAATGTTGCGTATAATACTAGTAGTAAGTATTAAGTAGTAATGCTAGTAGTAATATTGTTAGTAATGTTGCAGTAGTAATGCTAGTAGTAATATTGTTAGTAATGTTGCAGTAGTAATGCTAGTAGTAATATTGTTAGTAATTGCAGTAGTAAGGTAGTATAATAACTGTTAGTAATGTTGCAGTAGTAATGCTAGTAGTAATATTGTTAGTAATGTTGCAGTAGTAATGCTAGTAGTAATATTGTTAGTAATGTTGCAGTAGTAATGCTAGTAGTAATATTGTTAGTAATGTTGCAGTAAAAAGTTAAATGCTAGTATAAAATTGTTAGTAATATGGCAGTATAATTACTTATTAGTAATATTGCATATTAATGCAAGTAGTAATATTGATTAGCAATTTGCAGTCAATAAATGCTAGTAGTAAAATTGTTAGTAATATTGCAGTAGTAATACTAAGGATAATAATTGCAGTGAATGCTAGTAGTAATATTGTTAGTAATGTTGCAGTAGTAATACTAGTAGTAATATTGCAGTAGTAATGCTAGTAGTAATATTGTTAGTAATGTTGCAGTAGTAATGCTAGTAGTAATATTGTTAGTAATATTGCAGTAGTAATACTAGTAGTAATATTGCAGTAGTAATGCTAGTAGTAATATTGCTTTAGTAATGTTGCAGTAGTAATGCTAGTAGTAATATTGTTAGTAATGTTGCAGTAGTAATGCTAGTAGTAATATTGTTAGTAATGTTGCAGTAGTAATACTAGTAGTAATATTGCAGTAGTAATGCTAGTAGTAATATTGTTAGTAATTTTGCAGTAGTAATACTAGTAGTAATATTGCAGTAGTAATACTAGTAGTAATATTGCAGTAGTAATACTAGTAGTAATATTGCAGTAGTAATGCTAGTAGTAATATTGTTAGTAATGTTGCAGTAGTAATACTAGTAGTAATATTGCAGTAGTAATGCTAGTAGTAATAAATTGCAGTAGTAAATACTAGTAGACTATTGCGTAGTAATGCTAGTAAGTAATATTGTTAGTAAATGTTGCAGTATAAAAGCTAGTAGTTAATTTGTTAGTAATGTTGGCAGAAGAATGCTAGTATAATATGGTTTAGGTAAATGTTGGGCCGTAGTAATGGGCAAATAGTTATATTGCAGTAGTAATTGCTAAGAGTAATATTGCAGTAGTAATAACTAGTATACTATTAGCAGTAGTAAGACAGTGTAATATTGCAGTAGTAATGCTAGTAGTAATATTGTTAGTAATGTTGCAGTAGTAATACTAGTAGTAATATTGCAGTAGTAATACTAGTAGTAATATTGCAGTAGTAATACTAGTAGTAATATTGCAGTAGTAATGCTAGTAGTAATATTGTTAGTAATGTTGCAGTAGTAATGCTAGTAGTAATATGTTTAGTAATGTTGCAGTAGTAAATGCTAGTATAATAATTGTTAGTAATGTTGCAGTAGTAATTGCTAGTCGTAATATTGTTATTATGTTGCAGTAGTAATGCTAGTAGTAATATTGTTAGTAATATTGCAGTAGTAATGCTAGTAGTAATATTGCAGTAGTAGTACTAGTAATTGCTAACTAGTAATATTGCTAGTAATACTGCAGTAATGCTAGTAGTAATACATAGTAATAATGATATAATAATGCTGGGGATTATTTGATTCTAGTCGAAGAGATGATCTGAGAATAAACTTGACTTTGCTGTTAACACTTCGAGTATTGTCGAGTCTGCTGCTTGCAGATTCATTAAGGTAATTAGCAGAGAAATTAATCTGTTAGGTAATTAATTAGCGTTGTGGTTGCAGAAAGGTGGGTAAGGCAGGTGGGAAGGAGATTGAGACGGGAGGGAGAGGAATGGGAGAGGAGGAAAGGAAAGAGACGAGAAATGGGATTTAGGTGATGAAGGAGAGTATAGAGGAAAAGGAGAGGAACTGAGGCCTGGAAATGAAAGAAGAGAATAGGAAGAGGGCAATAAACAAATGGAGTGGGGAAGAGAAATCGGAGGACCGATTTCTCCTCCTCATTCTCTTCTTGAGAGCATCAAAAAGAGAGAATGTAGAACAGAAATAGAATACTAGAGGAGAGGAAAGAAAAGGGGGTAAGAAGGAGGCGGAAGAAAACATAAAAAAAAAATCAAAGTAATTTAGGATTATGTGTTTGGGGGTGGTTTTGTGTTTTGGGGTTTTTTGGGTGCGTGATGTGGTGGATATGTTGTGTGTGTGAAATTTGATACTTTGGGGGGTATGTGAATTTACGGCGTATTGTACGCACGTATGTCATTTTTCCCGGGCCCATTCGGCATATGTGTTGCCATAATTTAACCCCAAATGAAGGGATACTTTTACCAAATATGCAAAGAGGGAATAAATATATCCGGGCCGAGTGCGTAATTGCGGGGGCGGTGTAGTTATATTCAGAATTTTTTGACGGAGATGGATTGGTTGTGTGTGGGTGGTGTGTGGGTTGTGGTGTGGTGTGTGGTGTGTTGGGTGTGTGTGTTGTGTGTTGACAGACAGAGAGAGAGAGAGTAGATAGGGATACAACGCTCACTTCTGAAAAGAACTATTCTTCTTTTAATGAAAAGGTGTGTGAGGAGGGAAAGAAAGTGGAGGAGAGAGAAAGAGAAAGAGACAGACGAAGACAAGATAAGAAAGCAGGGTTGAAAAAAGAGAAAGTAAATATATATTATATAAAATAAATAAATAAATATTATATATAAAAATTATAAATATTAAATATTTTTTTTTTTTATCCCCCGGCCGATTCCCACCAAGCAGGGGGGCCCGAAAAAGAAAAACTTTCCCATCATTCACTCCATCACTGCTTGCCAAAGGGGTGCTTTACCACTTTTTTTAAACTGCAACTTTAAACACCCCCCCTTCAGAGTGCGGCACTGTACTTCCCATCCCCAGGACTCAAGTCCGGCCTCCCGGGTTCCCTGATCCCTTCAAAAAGTTACTTTGCTCACAAATCCAACAGCACGCAAGTATTAAAACCTTTTTCTCCTTCCTCCCATAAAAGCGCTCACGCATGCCTGCTAAGTCCAAGCCCTCGCACCACAAACCTCCTTTCCCCCTCCCTCCAACCCTTCCCAGGCCGACCCTACCCCGCCTTCTTTTCCCCTACAGACTGATACACTCTTGAAGTCATTCTGTTTCGCTCCTTTTTTTTCACATTCCAACCCCCTCAACAACCCTTCCTAGCCCTCTGGGCAACAGTTTTGTAAACCCGCACCTCCTCCAACTTCCCAAAATAGTTCTCTGCATTATATTCACACCACACATTGCCTCAACATGAATCTCCACTGCCTCCAGCCTTCCCTCGCTGCAACTTTCACACCCCGTTCAACCCTATAAAAGCGTTGGTAAAACTTACTCCATACACCCCCTTTTTGCCCCCCAAAGGGAAACAAAGTTCTTTGTCTCCACAGACCCTAATGCACCACTCACTTTTTTTCCCCTCATAAATTCTATGATTCACCTCACTTTCATAACCCACCCTGACACGTCCACCCCCCAATATCGAATACGTTCACCTCCTCCATCCTCTCCCTCCAATCTGAATTCAATCTTTATCACCAAAATCTTTTTTGTTATCCTCAAAACCCCTACTTTTTCCAAAAAACCCCTTTTAATTTTCTTCTTTTAAACCCCCCTACCAAATTCTCCCCTCTCTGCAAAATTTCCTAAATCCCCCCGAGCACATGTCATCACCAAAGAGCGCTGTGCAACCCCACTTTTGTGGTGATCTTTATCTTTTAACTCCACCCTCTTGCCAAGCCCTGCATTTTTTTCTTTTAAAACCAACCCCCATCTAAAAATTATATTAAAACAACCACGGTGAATCAACACCTTTCAGGCCCTCTTTTTACTGGGGGAAAAAAAAATTTCCCTTTTTTCCTACTACCAAACTTGAGCCTCACATCCCGTAAATCCCCTTTTTCACTCTTTCAGAAACCTACCTCCTACCATCACTTGCAACATCTCCACATTGCCCCCCTATCCACCCGTCATCCCTTTTCCAAAATCCAAAATCCACAAAGACCTCTTTACCTTATCAATACTGTTATTTAAATTGTTTCACTAAACACCTGGTCCACACCCCCCCTCCCTTTTCCCAAAAACCCTCCTTTTTTCACTGCTATCCATCTCCGTCTTACTCTTAATTCTTTCAAATTTTAACTCTACCAACACTTTACCGGTTCCTCAACAACTTATCCCCCTATAAATTTTTTAACCCCTTTTTATCCCCTTTGCCTTAACAAGGAATATGCATTTCTCTCTGCCAATCCTAGGTACCTTACCCTCTTTTCCCTACATTATTAAACAATTGCACCAACCCTCCAAAACTAAATCCCACCTGCTTTTAACATTCTATCTTATCCCATCACCCGGCTTTCCTTACCCCCTTTTCATTTACTACTGCCTCACGAACTTCCCCACCTCAAACTGGGGATTTCCCAATCTACAAGATGTTATCCTCCTTTTGCCCCATAAGAAATCACAGCTTCCATCTCCTAACCCAAAATTAAATCCAAATATTCCCCATATCCCTCCTCTATCCATTTAAAACTCTCCCCCTTTTTTAACTGCAAATCCATTGGGGCTAGGTTTCAACTTGTTAATCTCATTCCAAAAATTTTTATTTTCACAAAATTTGGTTGATTTAAAACTCACCCAATTTTAATTGCTTTTTTTATTGCTCCCATCTCTTTAACCTCTCTCTTTTCATATATCTCTTTTCCTCTTGCATACTTTCTACTTTTTAAAATTATTGCTAACTTTTTTCTCCTTATACTCTCTTTTTTCATCATTTTCCCCCAATCGCTCCTCTTTTCCTCTGCACCCACTTTCCCGTAACCACAAATTCTGACACTCTAACACTACATTTTTTAAACTCCCTACCTCTTCGACCCCTTGCTATGCCTCATTACCATCTATCTCCAATAGCTGTTTATATCTTACCTAACTGCCTCCTCTTTATTATAAACCTTCACCTCTCTTTCCCTGAGCTTTTTATTCTCCTTTATCCCATCTACCTTTTACTCTCAGTGTAGCTCAACAAAGAAAGGATCTGATATATCTGTGGCCCCTCTATAAACATGTACATCCTGAAGTCTACTCAACAGTCTTTTATCTACCAATACATAATCCAACAAACTACTGTCATTTCGCCTACATCATATCGTGTATACTTATTTATCCTCTTTTTCTTAAAATATGTATTACCTATAACTAAACCCCTTTCTATACAAAGTTCAATCAAAGGGCTCCCATATCATTTACACCTGGCACCCCAAACTTACCTACCACACCCTCTCAAAAGTTTCTCCTACTTTAGCATTCAAGTCCCCTACCACAATTACTCTTTTCACTTGGTTCAAAGGCTCCTATACATTCACTTAACATCTCCCAAAATTCTCTCTCTCCTCGCATTCCTCTCTTCTCCAGGTGCATACACGCTTATTATGACCCACTTCTCGCATCCAAACCTTTATTTTAATCCACATAATTCTTGAATTTACACATTCTTTATTCTTTTTTCCCCTCCTTCCATAACGATCATTTAACATTACTGCTCCCCCTTTCCCTTTTGCTCTAACTCTCTCAATACTCCAGATTTAACCCCATTTATTTCCCCCACTGAAACTCTCCTACCCCCTTCAGCTTTGTTTCGCTTAGGGCCAGGACATCCAACTTCTTTTCATTCATAACATCAGCAATCATCTGTTTCTTGTCATCCGCACTACATCCACGCACATTTAAGCAACCAGTTTTATAAAGTTTTTCTCTTCTCTTTTTTAGTAATTGTATACAGGAGAAGGGGTTACTAGCCCATTGCTCCCGGCATTTTAGTCGCCTCATACGACACGCATGGCTTACGGAGGAAAGATTCTTTTCCATTTCCCCCATGGACAATAGAAGAAATAAAAAAGAACAAGAGCATTTAGAAAAAGGAGAAAAACCTAGATGAAATGTATAATATATATATGCATGTGCGTGTCTGTGAAGTGTGACCAAAGTGTAAGTAGGAGTACAAGATATCCCTGTTATCTTTGCGTGTTTATGAGACAGAAAAAAAAACCAGCAATCCTACCATCATGCAAAACAAATTTCAGTTTTTGTTTCACAGCATCTGGCAGAAGGTAGACTCCCTGGGTGGGTTGCTGGGCACCAACCTACTACCTAAGTATATATATAAAATTTTATATATAAATATATATAATATATATATATATATATTAATTTTTCAATGGGAAATCTTTAATAGCAGCAATTATGAAATAGGCAACAATAATAAAAATATTATTCTCTTATTATTATTATTATTATTATTTTATTAAATTTTTAATTTTTATTATTATTATTATTTATTATTATTTATATTTTTATTATTATTACTAGTAGTAGTATCACCTACGAATATTATTATTACTATTTTATCATTGTAATTATTATCACTACCATTATTGTAGTAATTATCGTTACTAATATAAATAATTATTCTCATCCCATAACTGCTTTAACAGCAACAACGAGACTAACTTAAGAACACAACATCACTGCACGACAACATTCAACAGTCTTATATATTTACATCAACAATCAACACAGTCTTACATATTTACATCAACAATCAACACAGTCTTACATATTTACACCAACAATCAACACAGTCTTACATATTTACACCAACAATCAACACAGTCTTACATATTTACATCAACAATCAACACAGTCTTACATATTTACATCAACAATCAACACAGTCTTACATATTTACATCAACAATCAACACAGTCTTACATATTTACACCAACAATCAACACAGTCTTACATATTTACATCAACAATCAACACAGTCTTACATATTTACATCAACAATCAACACAGTCTTACATATTTACACCAACAATCAACACAGTCTTACATATTTACATCAACAATCAACACAGTCTTACATATTTACATCAACAATCAAACACAGTCTTTCATATTTACATCAACAATCAACACAGTCTTACATATTTACATCAACAATCAACACAGTCTTACATATTTACATCAACAAAACAACACAGTCTTACATATTTACATCAACAATCAACACATCTTATATATTTACATCAACAATCAACACAGTCTTACATATTTACACCACAATCAACACAGTCTTACATATTTACATCAACAATCAACACAGTCTTACATATTTACATCAACAATCAACACAGTCTTACATATTACCCAACAATTTAACACAGTCTTACATATTTACATCAACAATCAACACAGTCTTACATATTTACATCAAACAATCAACACAGTCTTACATATTTACATCAACAATCAACACAGTCTTACATATTTACATCAACAATCAACCCCAGTCTTACATATTTACATCAACAATCAACACAGTCTTACATATTTACAACAACAATCAACACAGTCTTACTATTTTCATCAACAATCAACACAGTCTTACATATTTACATCAACAATCAACACAGTCTTACATATTTACATCAACAATCAACACAGTCTTACATATTTACATCAACAATCAACACAGTCTTACATATTTACATCAACAATCAACACAGTCTTCATATTTACATCAACAATCAACACAGCCTTACATATTTACATCAACAATCAACACAGTCTTGCATATTTACATCAACAATCAACACAGTCTTACATATTTACATCAACAATCAACACAGTCTTACATATTTTACATCAACAATCAACACAGTCTTACATATTTACATCAACAATCAACACAGTCTTACATATTTACATCAACAAATCAACACAGTCTTACATATTTACATCAAAAATCAACACAGTCTTACATATTTACATCAACAATCAACACAATCTTACATATTTACATCAACAATCAACACAGTCTTACATATTTAATCAAAATCAACACAGTCTTACATATTTTACATCAACAATCAACACAGTCTTATATATTACATTCAACAATCAACACAGTCTACATTTTACATCAACAATCAACACAGTCTTACATATTTACATCAACAAACAACACCCGTCTTACATATTTACAAACAACAATCAACACAGTCTTACATATTTACATCAATAATTAACACAGTCTTACATATTTACATCAACAATCAACACAGTCTTACATATTTACATCAACAATCAACACAGTCTTACTATTTACATCAAAAATTAAACACAGTCTTAAAATATTTACATCAACAATCAACCAGTCCCTTTCATTTTACATCAACAATCAACACAGTCTTACATATTTTACATCAACAAAACAACACAGTCTTTACATATTTACAAACAACAATCAACACAGTCTTACATATTTACATCAATAATTAACACAGTCCTTACATATTTACATCAACAATCAAAAACAGTCTTACATATTTACTTTAAAAATCAACACAGTCTTACAAAATTTACAAACAACAATCAACACAGTCTTACATATTTACACCAACAATCAACACAGTCTTACATATTTATATCAACAATCAACACAGTCTTACATATTTATATCAACAATCAACACAGTCTTACCCTATTTACACCAACAATCAACACAGTCTACATATTTATATCAACAATCAACACAGTCTTACATATTTACACCAACAATCAACACAGTCTTTCATATTTATATCAACAATCAACACAGTCCCTTTCATATTTACACCAAACAATCAACACAGTCCTTTACATAATTTACACCAACAATCCCAAAACAGTCTTACATTATTTATATCAACAATCAACACAGTCTTACATATTTACACCAACAATCAACACAGTCTTACATATTTATATCAACAATCAACACAGTCTTACATATTTACACCAACAATCAACACAGTCTTACATATTTACATCAATAATTAACACAGTCTTACATATTTATATCAACAATCAACACAGTCTTACATATTTACACCAACAATCAACACAGTCTTACATATTTACATCAATAATTAACACGGTAGTGCAAAATAAATTTTTACACTACTACACATGCACCAAATTTTTTTTAATCGGAACTGTAATAATAACGTTGTCATTATTGCAACGCACTATGGGAAAATACACCGTGGGTCACGTGATGAAAATTCCTATAACGAACGGCTAAAATTTTCAATATTGCATAGAACCGGCAGGGAAAGAATTAACAATTGGAAATATCTGTGCAAAACGTTCATGCACGCTGCAGCGAGGCATTGATTTTTGTATAATTCCGTTTTTTTTTTTAATTCTACTGTTTCATTGATTTTTGTATAATTCCGTTTTTTTTTTAATTCTACTGTTTCATTGATTTTTGTATAATTCCGTTTTTTTTTTAATTCTACTGTTTCATTGATTTTTGTATAATTCCGTTTTTTTTTTAATTCTACTGTTTCATTGATTTTTGTATAATTCCGTTTTTTTTTAATTCTACTGTTTCATTGATTTTTGTATAATTCCGTTTTTTTTAATTCTACTGTTTCATTGATTTTTGTACAATTCCGTTTTTTTTTTAATTCTACTGTTTCATTGATTTTTGTATAATTCCGTTTTTTTTTTAATTCTACTGTTTCATTGATTTTTGTATAATTCCGTTTTTTTTTTAATTCTACTGTTTCATTGATTTTTGTATAATTCCGTTTTTTTTTTAATTCTACTGTTTCATTGATTTTTGTATAATTCCGTTTTTTTTATTTTAATGTTTCAATGATTTTTATAAATTTCCGTTTCTTTTAATTATTATTATTATTATTAAAGATTAGCCGGTATTCTCCCGGCCCGGGCCTTGTCCAAGTGGTGGCCCGGCCTTGGCTCCCTCTTTAGGGAGTGTCTGAGACTTAAGTCTCCCATGGGAGGAGGCACAAGTACCTCCTCATCTTTGGGACCAACTGTCCCCAGGCCTAGCCACAAGCTAGGCCTCTCTGGTCTGCCATCCCCGCCCCAAGGGGGCTAATGGGAATGACAGTCTTATGAGCTAAAGGCTCGGGCTCAGGCACCTACCCTACCCTAGAAGGGTTAGGCATGGTGTCGATGTTTTAATTCTTGAATTCCATTGATTTTCGTAAAATTCCGTTTTTTTAATTCTAGGGTTTCATTGATTTTTGTAAAATTCCATTGCTAATTTTCTCGTGGTTTTGATGTTTGTAAAATTCCGCTTTTACTTTTCAGTTTCAGTGATTTTGGTAAAATATCGTTTTTATTTCCTTAGTTTCAGGGATTTTTTTAAAATTCTGCTTTTATTTAGTTTCAGTGATTTTTGTAAAATTTGCTTTTATTTCTTTAGTTTCAGTTTTTTTTTTTTTTTTTTTTTTGGTAAAATTTCGCTTTTATTTTGGTTTCAGTGATTTTTGTAAAATTCCGCTGTTAATTATTTCGTGGCACTGAAATACATAAAATTCATTTGGTAATCTTTTTTTTAACACTAATTTATGTATAATTCCATTGGTAATTGACTGGCTCATTAGGTTTCAGGAATTACCGATAAGGCAACGTATAGTCACTGAGAGGAACACACGTCTGGGTGTATATACACTGAGATATACACACCTCTTGATGCATTTACACAAAGATACCTACCTCTTAGTGTATATACACTGAGAGATATACATCTCTTGATGTATATACACTGAGAGATACACATCTCTTGATGTATATACACTGAGAGATACACATCTCTTGATGTATATACACTGAGAGATACGCACCTCTTCGTATAAATTCTTTTCCTGGCATCGATTCATGTTAAATTCGTTGGTTGTAGTGACGTGAGAGTCATTACAACTTTATGGAACGTGTTCACCACCAGTCAAGTATACTTTAATACCTAAAATTGGGATTAAAATTAGTATAAATTCACTGAGAGGTATATACACCTCTCGTATATAAGCCTTGTGAGTGCCTAGCATCGATTTATGTATATATTACTTTGTTATTTCTCTCGTAGCTTTGATTTATGTAAAATTCCATTAGGAATTCATCCATGGCTTCTAGTTTTGTACAGTTTCAATAGTAACTCTTTCATGACATCGATTTATGCATAATTCACTGATAATTCATTCATGGCATCCACTTGCAACAATTCCATTGGAAATTCATTCGATTAATGCATTATACACCTCTATGAGATAGGACACACAGGGTAAATACACCGAGAGTTGCATATCTCTGTGTCCATACAGTGAGAGTGGATCTTAATCTCTATTTTAGAGATTGAAGTATTCTTGACTGGTGAAAACAAGGCGACGTACAGGCTTAATGACCCTCGGGTTGTCGATAAGCCTTCAACCCAACCAACCAACCAACCAACCAACCAACCAACCAACCAACCAACCAACCAACCAACCAACCAACCAACCAACCAACCAACCAACCAACCAATTAACCAACCAACCATGATATGCCATGTATGGCATGTCTTGTGCTTAAAGACAGGAGGAATGGGTCTGGCATCGAGGACTGGGACCAAGACGTGTATCTGTAAATATTTCTCTCCTGATGGTTGGCTAGGGGGTATACACACACACTGCGCACCTCATGTATGTGCATTGCAATCTCTTGTATATAAATAGTCCTAGAAACATTTTTTTGTAATCAAAGCAACAGGTCTCTATGGTGAAAAAAGTAATTGTGCCTGCGTAAATTTAAAATACATTGTCAACACTAATTAGAAAATTCCGAAAATTCATTAGCGCGGTAAATATATATATATATATATATATATATATATATATATATATATATATATATATATATTATATATATATATATATATATATATATATATATATATATATATATATATATATTTTTGGGGAGAAGGGTGGAATTAAATTATGGGGAATCAAATACAAAATAGGAGTTGACACAGATGCTTTTTGCTGAAGATACTGTGCTTATGGGAGATTTTAAAGTTGCAAAGGTTAGTGGATGAGTTTGGGAATGTGTGTAAAGGTAGAAAGTTGAAAGTGAACATAGAAAAGAGTAAGGTGATGAGGGTATCAAATGATTTAGATAAAGGAAAATTGGATATCAAATTGGAGAGGAGGAGTATGGAAGAAGTGAATGTTTTCAGATATTTGAGAGTTGACTTGTCAGCGGATGGGTTTATGAAGGATGAGGTTAACCATAGAAATGATGAAGGAAACAAGGTGAGAGGTGCGTAGAGGTATCTGTGGAACAAAAAACACTATCCATGGAGGCAAAGAAGGGAATGTATGAAAGTATAGTGGTACCAAAACTCTTATATGGATGTGAAGCTTGGGTTGTAAATGCTGCAGCAAGGAGGTGGCTGGAGGCAGTGGAGATGTCCTGTCTAAGGGCAATGTGTGGTGTAAATATTATGCAGAGAATTCGGAGTGAGGAAATTAGGAGAAGGTGTGGAGCTAATAAAAGTATTAATCAGAGGGCTGAAGAGGGGTTGTTGATGTGGTTTGGTCATTTAGAGAGAATTGATCAAAGTAGAATGACTTGGAGAGCGTATAAATCTGTAGGGAAAGGAAGGCGGGGTAGAGGTCGTCCTCGAAAAGATTGGAGAGAAGGAGTAAAGGAGGTTTTGTGGGCGAAGGGCTCGGACTACCTGCAAGCATGTGTGAGCGTGTTAGAATGAGGTGAATGGAGACGAATGGTTTTTGGGACCTGACGATCTGTTGGAATGTGAGCAGTGTATTATTTAGTGAAGGGATTCAGGGAAACTGGTTATTTTTATATAGCCGGACTTGAGTACTGGAAATGGGAAGTACAATACCTGCACTTTAAAGGAGGGGTTTGGGATATTGGCAGTTTGGAGGGATATGTTGTGTACCTTTATATATGCTTCTACACTGTTGTATCTGGGCGCCTCTGAAAAAACATTGATTATGTGTGAGTGAGGTGAAAGTGTTGAATGATGATGAAAG
>NC_069420.1:15497412-15519912 GCF_026875155.1 Cherax quadricarinatus
CTGGAGTCTACTTGCAGTGTTCGGGGGTCAATCCCCCTTTTTCCAGTCCTCGCCAGGTCCCCCGGTGGATCAGGGTCGATAAAGCGGGTTTTTATGCTGGCTGAACGTATCAAGTCAAACCACAACCCTGGATCAGATACTGATTTGGCATTGCCCAGATCCCCGGGAAAGGGCAGCCAGGGGTCTATTGGTTTAATTTCCCCCCTTTGGTGGGGGAGGGTTTTAAACATCGGGGCCCCGGGGGACATTACTGTGTTTTCTTTAGTGTGTAATGGCGCCCTATTTTTCCCCGGGGGGTTTGTTGCATTAGCAAGAAATTTCACAAAATATACTTAGTTGGAAGCATTTTAGAAAAGGAGAGAGGCAATTTCCTGATCCGAAAGGGACCCTCCTTGGCTACTGAAAGAACTGTGTAAAAACTGTAGTGGTGCAATAGGCAGGGGGAGGGGCTTTTCCTTCTTAAATCGCTTGCCAAAGAAAAGGCTGGGGGCCCCAGAAATTTGACCCCAAAGATTGCTGAGAAGATGTGCAGACAGCTAGCAGCACCTCTAACTGCATTTTTCAGCACTGCCTGTACAGTGTAAAGGGCCCTCTCTATGGAAAGAGGCAAATGTAGCCCCTGTTCAAAAAAAGAAGAGAGAGCAGAAATAGAATACAGACCAGTTCATCCTGTAAAATCACGGTAAGACCTTTGGGACAATAATTCAAGAAAAATGACAGGTTTTTTGACTATCACTCACTACTTTGTGTCGTCGTATGGCTTCAGGAAGGTTTACTCTGCTGTGATTGTTGTTAAAACCTCCCCCTAGTGGACCAGTCACTGGATGAACCCAAAAAGTCAGCGTGTGGTGATGGACTTGCGGGCGCTTTCGCCCGGGTGTGGCACCAGGGCCTCTTAGCAAACTTCAAGCACGGGAAAACTGGGCTCTTGCTATGTCCCCTCGTGATTCCTTTCATGGTAGATCTCTAGTGATTTCTAAGGGGAACGGACACCCTTTTGGGGGAAAGGTTCCACAAAGGAAGCTGCTGGGAACCATTTTTATAGAAGCACTACAACGACCTTTTTCGTCTCGCCCCAGAAATCCTTTCTATGCGACGATCACACTGACTTTTACTTATCCAAAGAGAAGAATTGCCGCGTTTAAAGCTAATCAATCCAGCTGAGGCTATATCGTTTGGGGGGAAATAATGGAAGTAACTTTTTTTTTCCCCTGAAAAACGCAAATGATGATCGTCTTAGGCCCATGATGGTAATGGGTGCGTGTAAGGGAATGGGGGGTTTTGGACCGGGGAAAAGAAGTTGATATTTGGGGTGAATTTGACCCCAAAAACTAACCTAAAGAACCATTTGAAAAATCTTGCAAAAAAGGCACCCGGGAAGTTACAGCAGTCCCCGTATCTCGCATCTACTTGACAGTGGGGTTGCAGTTTGTCGGGCACAAGTACGTTCGCACCTTGAGTATGCCCCAACTTTTTTGGGTTTTTCCCTGCCCCCCCCCCTCTCATCTGCGATGCTTGCAGAGTAGAGAACAGAGCAAAACTTTTATCTCTCCCCTGGCCCCACCCTGGATGATCTGTCTTTTCAGCAGAGCCTTCAAAATAGGAGGGATGGGGGGTGGCCTTCTGTTATGTACAAGGCCAATATTGTCAAAGTACCCCCTTGGACCCACTTCGAGGACAGGTGAAACAAACTTTTATCCCACAAGGGGGGCAGAAAGCAGCAATTCACTCGGTGTAAATTCCCCAAAAACTTCATCCTTGAGATCATACATACCGGATGACTCAGTATGGAACCATTGTAAGAAAATGATGTCAACGGAAAAAGCAGTTGATAAAATAAAAATGCTGGCCCACAGTGGCTCCAACTTCACCCTGCCCCGTACTTTATGTTCAAAAACAATAAAAATGCTTTAAAATGAGTGATGTAGGTAACAGCTCTTAGTTCCCAATAAAGTTAGGAACCAAACTGAAAATAGCTTGTCAAAAAAGTAGGGACCCTTAAACCTTGTAAAAACACTGTGAAAAAAAAAAAGAGAGAGAGAGAAAAGAGAAATGGATTTAGAAGAGAAAAACACCCCAAAAAAACACCACACAACACCACAACACACCCACACACACCACACCACACACACACACACACACACCCACACAACACACACACCCCTGAACACATACAGATGCACAATAAACAAATTTAATAAAACCATTAACCAAAAAAAAGAAATGAGACAAGAAATAAAAATGAAACAAAACAAAAACGCAAGAAAATATAAAACAAAAAACATACAAAGGGGAAAAAACAAAAGAAAAAAAAGTTTAAAAATTTTTTAAATTTCGTTGGAAAAGACACAAAGTTAAAATTCCCAACAAAAGAGCAAGTTCAATCCCTTCATTAGTTATGTAAATTGGTTTTTTTTAAGCCGAAGAGGGGGTTGTTGGATGGAAGGAGGGGGGGGAGGGGAGGGGTGGGTGGGGAGGGGAGAGGAGGGGGGTAAAGGGGGGAAAGGAAGACTGGGAGGTGGGGGGTATGGAAAAGGGAATTGGGGAAGGGGGGGGGGGAAGCACGAGAAGTAAAGGGTAAAGGAAGGGAAAGGAGGATGGGGCGCTTGGGGGGGGGGGAACGGTAGGGGAAAGAGCAAAGGGAAGGGGTTAAAAAAGGGGAAGATTGGGATGAGTGGGGGAAAAAATATTGATACCTTCATTATCAGTCGTAAAATAACACAGTTAATATTATTATTATTATTTTTTTTTATTATTTTTTATTTTATTTTATTTTATTATTATTGTGATGGATAAATATTAAAACTGTTGTATGTCTCTCTCTTTCTCTCTTCTTTTTTTCTCTGTTTTCTCTCTTCTCTCTCTCTCGTCTCTTAATTTTCTTAAAATGCAGTTTGCTCTTTAAAAAAAATTGAAAATTTCTTTATTAAAACTAATTATAGACATTTGGGAAAAAAAAAAGTGGTAAAATTTATGTTGGATTAAAAATTTTACATAAAGGGTATATAATTTTTTAAAATATAATAATTTATATTTATATATATATTATATTTTTAATACATTTTTAATGTATGTGTGTGTGTGTGTGTGGTGTGTGTGTGTGTGTGTGTGTTGAGTTTTAATTTCATTGTTTTGTATTTGGTTTTGTCGGGAGTTAAAAATAGATTAATGACCTTCACAGGAAAAAATTTTTTTTAAAAAAATGTTGCTTCATAAGATGCATTTACGTGCAAAAATTCCCAGCCCAAATTTTCTTGTTTTTTATGCAAATTTGTTTAAATTTCTGCTGTTGAAAAAATTTACATTTTTTAAGCGAACAGAAGCTAGACAGCCAGCCAGGCAACAGGCAGAAGTGTATGTGAAAGACAGAAAAATGTGGGTCTGCAGACAGACACATAGGCAGTTTTGTCACACACCAACACAACCACACCACACACACACCCCAAAACAACACACACCACACACAAAACACACCACGCACCCCCCACCACAAACACTACACACACAAAACACACACAAACAAACACATACACACAAACACACAACACACCACACCACACACACACACAAACACACAAAAAATACACACACACACAAAAACATACCAAAACACACAACACACACACACACACACACACACACACACACCACACCACAAACACACACACAAAACCCTACCACACCACACAAACACCACACTTCGACAGCAAATTATGAATTTCAGGGAAAAATGAACAAAGATATTTGGGTGACTATCTGTAGTGTGTGAGGACCGTGTAGGCCAGGCGGACTTGCAACAACGAGCTTGTTAAATGCCCTTTTTCTAAAACTGATAACTTAGAGTTTAAATCCCACGCTATGAGGCCTTTAAATTTTTTTCAAATTCCCTCCTCCTCTTCATGTTTTTATAGTGAGTTGTACAAGTTGTGTGTGTTAGTGGTTTTCAAAGGGACTTTCCATGTTTTATTGCGAGGAGAGAGGATGTGAACGCTAAAGAAAATACAAGAGGGTCTTCATATCGAGGGAAAGGGTTCCGGGGCATAGCGAAAAGGAACAATAGGAGGTTTAAATTTCTTTTTTAGGTTAGGATAGTCTTCCTAGATGTCCCTTCCCGGGGGATCGCCCCCGCGGCCCCTCCTTGACCCGGTCCCGGTAGATCAGGGCTGATAACCAGGGGTTTGCTGGGCTAGTAATCCAACGTACGAGCCACATCCCCCTGGGCGGAGACAGCCCCCTCCCCAGTTGAAGGAGTAGTTCGATGGGGCCTGACGCTGAATCAGTGTCTCGAGCCTGCAAACCGACAGTGGGCAGGTATTCTTCGTTAGAGAGGATGTGCTGGGGCCAAACTGGCAGTTCGGGGAAACCAAAGGATTCGAAATGCCAGGGAAACAATAAAGCCCGATGAAAGAAGGGGGGCGGGGTGAGACTAACTCCCCAGTAAAACAACTTTGGGAAGCGTGCGCGCACGCACGCCACACAACACCCCACACCAAAAAACAAAAACCAAAACACAACATAAAAAACACACACACACACAACACACACACACTCATAAACAAACACACACACACACACACGCATGGAAGACGCAAAGTAGCCCAATCTTTAAAAAAGGAGAAGACGAAAATTAACTAAGCCAGTGTCACTGCATGTTAGTATGCAAAATCCCTGGAGAAATTATAGGGAAGAGTTGTGGAACACCCAGAAAGGAAAATTATCAAAGCAGCCAACATGGTTTCGGGCGGGAAATCCTGGTCCAAACCCCTGGGGTTCTTGACTGGTGACAGCAGAAGAAAGAGAGGAGGGTGGGGGGATTGCATTTTTTTTGGACTGCAAGAAGGGTTTGACACAGTTCCCACAAGGATTGGTGCAAAAATGGGGACAAGCGGGAAACAGGGGGGCACTACAATGGTCGGGAATACTTTTCAGGAAAACAGCAGCGAGTCATGGTCGTGGCGGGTGTCAGGGTGGGCACCTGTGACCAGCGCGGGCCCCCAGGGGTAGTCCCAGGCCAGTGCGTTTCTGGTATTGTGAAAGAATGCGGGAAAAATAGACTCTGAGGGTCCCTGTTTGCAGTGCGTGAAGTTTATGAGAAAAATACACTCGATCGAAAATCAGGCGAACTACAAAGGATTGGACAGGTGCAGACTGGTCCCGCAATGGCTCCCGGGTTCAATCCACCAAGTGCAAAGTCTGAAGTTGGGGAAGGGCAAAGAAAAGGGCCCCAGACGGAGTACAGTTAGGGGGTCAGAGATACAAACCTCACTCAAGGAAAAAAGATCTTGGGGTGAGTTAACACAGGCAACATTCTGAAGCGCACATCAACCCAAATTAACTGCTGAGGCATAATGGGCGCTAGAAACCTAGAACAGCATTCCGAAATCTTAATAGGAATTCATTCAGGACCCTATACACCGTGTATGTTAGGCCCATATTGGAGTATTCGCGGACCAGTTTGGAAACCCACACCTAGCCAAGCACGTAAGAAAAACTAGAGAAAGTGCAAAGGTTGCAACAGACTAGTCCCAGAGCTAAGAGTATGTCCTACGAGAGAGGTTAAGGGAAATCAACCTGACGCACTGGAGGGACAGGAGAGTGGGGGACATGATTAACGAATACAATACTGAGTGGAATTGAACAAGGATGGACAAAGACAGGATGTTCCAGAGATTGGACACAGTAAAAGGGGACACCAGTTGGAAGCTGAAGACACAGATGAAATCACAGGGATGTTAGGAAATATTTCTTCAGCCACAGAGTAGTCAGTAAGTGGAAATAGTTTGGGAAGCGATGTAGTGGAGGCAGGACCATACATAGCTTTAGCAGGAGGTCTGATAAGCTCACGGCTCAGGGAGAGTGACCTAGTAGGATCAGTAAGGGCGGAGGCCAGGAGCTCGGACTCGACCCCGCTAACCTCAACTAGTTGGTACTCCACCACACACACACACACACATAAACAAAACACCACACATCACACACCACAACACACAATAACACAACACACATAGAAACAAAACATACACACACACACCATAAACAAACACACACACATACAACACACTCATAAACAAAAACACCACACACACACACACTCACACACACACACATTAAAACAAACAAACACACACACTCACAGGGACCTCACACATCACACACACACACCACTCACACACACACAACACACACACTCATTAACAAACACACACACACACACACACACACACCACACATAAACAAACACACCACACACACACTCCACACACACACCCACACACTCACACCTCCACACACACACACACACCACACACAATTTTTGAGTTTTGACTATATAGTTGAGTAAAGTGGAGAAAGGTAACAGGATCTGAAGGGGACAGGCCAAACTATAAAAGGGGGATACACAGGTTATGGAAAACTTCTGCAGGAGGTTCAGTGGGACAGAGAAATGGTGGAAATCAGTAAGGATGATGGAATATGTGGCAACAAGGCAAGGAGCGAGGAAAGTTTTGTTTCCAAGGTAACAGAAATTATAGGAAGACCAAACGAGTCCTTGGTTTACCGAGGTGTAGGGAGGCAAATACTAAGTGCAACGGAGAATGGAAAGGTACAGAGGCAATAGGACCCAGGAAACAAGGAGATAGTAAAGAGCCAGAAACGGTATGCACAGTTAAGAAGGAGGCCCGCGACAGTATGAAAACGACATTGCATCGAAAGTCAATCTGACCCGAAACTGCTGTATAGCCACATTAGAGGAAGTCAACAGTCAAGGACAGGTGATAAGGCTGAGAAAAGAAGGTGGAGAACTCACAAGAAACGATCAAGAGGTATGTGAGGAGCTCAACGAGTTTTAAAGGAAGTATTTACGTTCAGACAGGAAGGATCTGGGGGGACAGACCGATGGGGACACCAGCAAGGATTACACCCAAACAAGTGTTGGACGGTCAAACATACAGATGAGGAGGAGGTGAGGAAACTGCTAAGGGACAATGATACCTCAAAGGCAATGGGACGGACAACATCTCCCATGGGTCCTTAGAGGGGAGCAGGATATGTTGAGGCGTGCCACTTACCACAATCTTCAACACATCCTGGAAACTGGGCAACTACTGAGGTTGGAAGACGGCAAATGTAAGTTCCCATTTTTAAAAAAAGGAGACAGAAAAGAGGCACTAAAACTATAGACTTGTGCATTGACGGTTTATGTATGCAAAATTATGGGAGAAGATTATCAGGAGAGAGTGGTGGAGCACCTGGAACGGAACCGGAGTATAAAATGCCAACCGCGCGATTCACGGGAAGGCAAATCCGTGTCACATACCTTCTGAGTTTTATGATAAAATATCAGAAGTAAGACAAGAGAGAGAGGGGTGGGGTGACGCATCTTTTGGTATGCTAGATGGCCTTTGACACAGTTCTCACAGAGATTAGTGCAGAAGCTAGGAGCATCAGGGCATATTAACCAGAAGGGCACTGCAATGGATCAGAGAATACCTGACAGGGAGGCAACACGAGTCATTGTTACGTAATGATGTATCACAGTGGGACCTGTGACGAGCGGGGTCCCACAGGGACAGGTCCTAGGACCAGTGCTATTTAAGTATTTGTGACGACTGACGGAAGGTTAGACTCAGAAGTGTCCCTGTTTGAGTTTATGTGAAGTTAATGAGGAGAAATTAATCTTGATGAGGACCGGCAGGGACTTCATGGGACTGGACAGGACTGGACTCCTGGTCCAGCAAATGGCTTCTCGAATTTAACTGCCAAATGCAAAGTCATGAAGATAGGGGAAGGGAAGAAGACACAGACAGAGTATAGCTAGGTGGCCAAAGGGACTGCAAAACCTCACTCAATGGAAAGATCTTGGGGTGAGTATAACACCGAGCATGTCTCCGGAAGCACACATCAATCAGTTAACTGCTGCAGCATTGGGGCGCCTGGCAAAACCTGAGAACAGCATTCGATACCTTAGTAAGGAATCATTCAAGGCCTGTACACGTGTTTGTCAGGCCCATTACTGGAGTATGCAGCCACCTGTTTGGAACCCGCACTTAATTAAAGCACGTCAAGAAAAACTGGAGGAAGTACAAAAGGTTTGCGACAAGTTAGTTCCAGAGCTAAGGGGGAATGTCCTAGGAAGAAAGATTAAGGGAAATCGGCCTGCGACATGGAGGACAGGAGGGTCAGGGAGCATGATAACGACATATTAAAATTACTGCGTGAATAGAACAAGGTGTACAAAGACAGGATGTTCCAGGGAGGGGACACAGAAACAAGGAGGCCAACAATTGGAAGGTTGAAGACACAAAATGAGTCCGAGAGGATAGTAGGAAGTCATTTCTTCAAGTCATAGAAGGTTGTAAGGCAGTGGAATAGCCTAGATAAATGACGTAGTGGAGGGCAGGAACCATACACAGTTTTAAGACGAGGTTTGATAAAGCTCAGAGCGGGGAGAGAGAGGTTAGTAGCAACGTGAAGAGCGGGGCCAGGAGGCTAGGACTCGACCCCTGCAACCACAAATAGGTGAGTACAAAATAGGTGAGTACACACACACACACACACTCACACAACACACACACCACACACACCACACACACACAAACCAACACACACACCACACACAAACAAACATACAGAACCAGTTCGCTTACCCTCAGAAACAATACAGAAAGCACTAAAAAAAACTTTTTTCCCCCGTTTCATTTATTCTCTCCCCTCGTTGCTCTCCCCTCACACCATCTGCAACCAGTTTCCCTCATCACGACTATAAATAGGATATAAAAAACGGGTTAACGTCCCCTTTCCCACCCTCTTCGAATCTCCACCTCCTATCCCTCCCCTTCCCCTCCCCTATCCCTCCCCTTCCCTTTCCCTCCCCGCCTCTCCCTCCCCCGTCTCATCACGTGATCATTACGCGACACGGGTTTAATTGCTCCCTGGGACGCCGTCAGAGTAATCCCCGGGTTATATAATGGTGTACAGTGGTAATTGCTAAATGATTAAATGGGAGCTTGGATGAAACCCCACCCCCACTTTAAATTTTTTCCCCCCTTTCTCCCCTCTCTCTCTTCTCCCCTTTTCTTCACTTTTCTCTCTTTTTCCCCTTTATTCTCTCTTCTCTCCTTCTTCTCCATTCTCCCTCATCCTGGAGTTTACCTCAGCGATTCCGTATCCTGTCTTCCATTTTCTGCTTTCATTTGCCGGTCAGTCCTATTCATTTCATCTTCATCTCCCCTCTCCTTTCACCCCTTTCCCCTTAACCCTTACCTCCTCCCCTCTGATGATGGGGGATGACCATTTACCATTAACGAAAAACAGTCTCGTGATTAGGGAAGGAACTTAGCTGATTACGTTAGTATGGTAGTGATTAGAATGGTAGGAAGGGTGGTAGTAGGTATAGTATGGTAGTCAGGAGAATGGTAGGGAGGGTGGTGGTAGGTATGGTATGGTAGTCAGGAGAATGGTAGGGAGGGTGGTGGTAGGTATGGTATGGTAGTCAGGAGAATGGTAGGGAGAGTGGTGGTAGGTGTGGTATGGTAGTCAGGAGAATGGTAGGGAGAGTGGTGGTAGGTGTGGTATGGTAGTCAGGAGAATGGTAGGGAGGGAGTAATAGGAATGTTATGGCAGTAGAATGATGGAGAGAGGGTAGTATGTTATGGTAGTATGTTAAATATGGTACACTCTTGTACATTCACGTTCATTCACGTACACTCACGTACACTCCCAAACTCACGAACAGTCACATTCTGTCACGTACATTAACGCACACTCATCATGAACACTTACACTCCTTTATCCTCACGTACACTCATACTCATGAACACTCACTCACACTTCCGTACGTTCACGTACATAAACGTGCACATACGTACACTTTCCCCACATTATCCATGACTTTGATTGTCTCTTTTAGAGACAATGAAGTTTTCTCTTATTTGTTTCTCCCATTTTCTCTTCTTCGTTTCTTCCTCCTCTTTCTTCTTCCCATCTGTTGATGTTCTAGTGCTGCCATCTGTTCATCTTGGTATATTATTCTGTTCTCTCTTTATTCATCTCTCTCTCTTTATTCATATCTCCCTCTTTATGCATCTCTCTCTTCTCTTTTGTTCATCTATCTATTTATCTTTGTCTTTTTCTTCTCTATTCTTTTCTCTATTCAATCTTCTATTCTTCTCTCTTCCTCTCTCTCTCTCTCTCTCTCTCTCTCTTCTCTCTCTCTCTCTCTCTCTCTCTCTCTCCTCTCTCTCTCTCTCTCTCTCTCTCTCTTCTCTCTCTCTCTCTCTTCTCTCTCTCTCTCTCACCCTAACTCTGTTCAGTGAGCTGTTCTGTTTTCATTATTTCTTTGTTATTTCTCTTCTTTAATTGGTTATCTTCACATCCATACTCTTGGCTCCTTCCTTTGCTATCCACAACTGGCCTCTAATCCCTCAGTCTCTCTTTTTTTCTTCCAGTTCTCTCATTTTTTAAACTCTGCGATCTTTATTCTCTCTCTCTCTCTCTCTCCTCTCTCTCTCTCTCCCTCTCTCTTCCTTTATCCCTGACTTTCTTTCTTTTTTATTATTCTTCACTACCATTATTATAATATTTATATGATATATATATATATATATATATATATATATATATATATATATATTTATATTTATATTATATATATTTATATTGTATATATATATATATATATAAATACAATAATATATATATATTATATATATATATATATATATATATCTTTCTATATATATATATATATATATAGTAGTGTAGTTTTCTACCGAGCGCACACCCTTCCGGAAGAAGAAAAGGCCTTCTACAGAGCGCACCTCGGTTTAGGCCTTCTACAGAGCGCACCCTTCCTGTTTAGGCCTTTTGACCATGAGGCACCCTTCCGGGTCTAGGACCAGCAGCTGGAGGGTCACCTTTTCACACCTAGGTGTTTAATTCGGTTTTGACCATGACCTCGCCTCGAGACTACCTCACCTTGGACCCCCCGCCCACGACCCCCCCCCCTTCGCGACCCTTCGCGACCCCGCCGTCGCGCCCGCGGCCCACCGCGCGCCCGCGCGCCCTTTCGCGACCCCGCCGCGCGCCCCGCCGCGCGCCCGCCGCGCGCCGCCCCGCCTTTCGCGACCCCCGCCGGCCTATCTGCTGCGCCTTCTGCAGCGTCATCCGGATGCGCCCCCGCGCCTCGAATTTTTCCGATTTTTTTCGAATTTTTTTTTGGAATTTCATTTTCTTGTGCTCTCCTTCTCCTGGATCTAGGTTTTTGGATTCCCCCCCTATGGGGTTTTTTCGAAATTCTCATTTCCTTTCAGACAAAATTTTTTTGGGTACCCTCCTTTCACCCCCATCCCAAACAATTTCTCGCAAATCAAATTTCCATTCCGTGGATAAGTTTTTTATGGGGTTTACCTCTTTCACCCCAAATTTTCTCGACAATACCATGGACTCCATCTCCTCGGATCAAGTTTATTTGGATCCCCCTCTATGGGGTTTTCGGATTCTCATCTCCTGGATCAATTTTTTGGATTACCTCCCACTTCACCCAAATTTTCTCGACAATACCATGAACTCTATCACCTCGATCAAATTTTTAAGGTTCCCCCTCCCACTTTCACCCCCCATCCCAAAATCATTTCTCGATATACAAGTTTTGGATTCCCCCCCTTAGGGGGGATTTTTGAATTTCTTATGTCACCTTGGATTCAATTTTGGAATTAACCCTCCACTTTCACCCCCCCACCTCAAATTTTTTCGATAATACAAGATTTGGATTCCCCCCCCTATGTGGGTTTCGAAATTTCCCATCTCCTCGAATCAAGTTTTTTGGATTCCCCCCTATTGGGTTTTCGAAATTCTCCATCTCCTTGGATCAAATTTTTTGGATCCCCCCTATGGGGTTTCGAAATTCACGGATCAAAGTTTTTGGATCCCCCCTCTGGGGGTAAGCATTCAAAATAGATCCTCCTATGGGGGCCTGCTTACTACAGGTTCTAACCATCTTCCCCTTATTATTTAAAATGAACTAAAAGTTTCCGTCATTAAATCAAATGAATAAAGTTTCCTCTTCTTTAAGTTAAATGAATAAAAAAAGCGTTTACTCGGCGGTCTGATGGACGTCACGCGCACACAGGTTGAATCAGGTCGCCCCTATGTCGTGACGTCACGGTGATGACGCGCACACGGTTGAATCTTGTCTTACCCTTTTACCACCCCTCCCAAACCCTCACACTCAACCAACACCTCAACAATTTTTCACTATAACCCCCATTTTTTCTCGTTTTATCCCTTTTAGTTCATTAAAGTTTAATAGGGGAACATGCATAGAAAGTCACACATCCGCTTACAATCACTTTCGTAAATTCATACTCACAATTTTACATCATTACAAGTAAATCCGCACTTTTACTTTGAACATCTCACAAACACTCTCTAAATCATTTGAATACTCACAAAAAAAGTACCTTAATACATTTCCAAACAAACCAATGGAAATACTCCAAAAAACATCATTCGAACACCCCAAATCTCCTCTGATACTCCCAGACACCTTATATAAGTACTCTTGCACAACATGTGAAACACCTTCATAAGTACTCTCATAGTCATTTGTACACCTTCAAAAACACTTTGAATACTCACATAAACACCCTTGAACACCTTCAAAACACCTTCAAAAGCACTCTCATAAATCATTTGAAACACACTCAAAACACCTTTGAACACTTCAAAACACCTGAACACCGTCAAAACACCTGAACACCTTCAAAAACAACATTTGAACACACTCAAAACACCTTTGAACACTTTGACCATTTCCAAAACACATTTGAGTACTCCCAAATAAGATTGACATCTCTAATTTATCTGCATTACACATCTTCTTTAAATTACAAACTCATCCTCGTCTCCAGACTAGGCATTTTCTGTTTTGTACTTTTAGTTCATTAAAGTTATTAAGGGGACCCAATACATCAGGAAAAAAGTCACAAAACTAACTCAAACACTTTACTTTGCACACCCCAAAAACACTCTCATAATGCATTTGAATACTTCACATAAACACCTGAACACCCTTCAAAGCACCTTTGAATATCGGTTTTAAACTAATTTCATCTCAACCCACTTATATCATCTTTTTTTTTCGGTTAACTCTAATTCGATCCATTTACCCTCATCAATTACCAACAAATTTACTCGTTTTAATAATGTATCACGGTAACCAAGATTTTCACAAAAAAAAACAACTCTATGGACCACTAACAACACGCAACACACCCCACAACACCCACAATTTTTCTCGTTTATACCTTTTAGTTCAATTAAAGTTATTAAGGGGACACAATACTCAGAAAAAAAGTACCGAAAACCAACTTCAAACACTTTACTTTGAACACCCAAAACACTCTCATAATCATTTGGGAATACTCACAAAACACCTTTGAACACCCTTCAAAACACCTTTGAATATCGGTTTTTTTTAAACTATTTCATCAAACCCACTTATATTCTCTTTCTTCGGTACTCTAATTCGATACACTACCCTCATTCAATTACCAACAAAATTTTACTCGTTTTAACTAAATGTCATCACTGTAACCAAGTTTTCACAAAAAAACTCTATGGACACCTAAACACACACCCACAAATCACAAACCACAATTTTTCTCGGTTTAACCTTTTAGGTCATTAAAGTAATAGGGGACACAGTACATCAGAAAAAGTCACAAAAAACTAACTCAAACCACTTTATCATCTTTTCGGTATTCTAATTCGACTACATTACCCACATCCCCATCAATTACCAATTTATTCACATTTTTTTCACCTTCTTTATACTACTAAAAATTTCTATAAAATCCTCTCCATACCCATCTCCTTGTATCACATAAATTTAATATTCTACTCGCTCTCAACTACCAAACTAGTGCGACATGTTTTCAACCACCCTCCATTCTTTTCCAATATATCATAACTTTTCAATTCTATAATTTCTTTTTATAATATTCACACATTACCTTTATATTCAGTAAAATCTCGCCATTTGAACACACTCAAAACACCTTTTGAACACCTTTGAACACCTTCAAAACACCCTTGAACACCCTTGATCACCTTCAAAAAACAACATTTGAACACACTCAAAACACCTTTGAACACCTTTGAACATTTCCAAACAACACTGAAACACTTCCAAAAACACCATTTGAGTACTCCCAAATACACCACTGAATACTAAAACACCACTGAATACACTCAAAACACCACCAAAATCACCATAAACTAAGATCAACACCCACATCCCACAACACCCACAACCAAACACCACAATTTTTTTTCTCGTTTTTTTATCTAATTTCTCAGAAAAAAGTCCAACAACAACCCACTTTATTAAACATTTTTTTTTCGGTATCTCTAGTTCGACACAAAAAACCCTCAACACCCACATTCCAGAACACCATGAACATTTCCAAAACACTATTTGAGATACTCCCAATTTCACCATGATTTAATACTTAAAAACACCGCTCTGAATTCAATCATAAACACCCTCAACTCCTTCAAACACCCTGAACACTTCAAAACACTCTTGAACACTTTCAAAAACACCTGGACATTTCCAATCACCACTGAAACATTCCAAAAAAACAATTTGAGTACTCCTATTACACCACTGATTACTACTAAATCACGCCTGAAATTCAATCAAAACACCCTTTCAACACTTCAAACACCTTGAACACACTCAAAAACACCTTCACACCTTCCAAAACACCTTTGTTCACTTCAAAAACACCTTTCGAATACATTCAAAACACTCTCATAATCATTTGAACACACTCAAAACACTTGGAATACCTCCAAAAACACTTCGAAAACACCTTCAAAACACCCTGGAACTCCCATGATCACCTTCAAAAAAACAATTTGAAACAGACTCAAAAAACTTTGAACACCTTTCCTTTGAACATTTTCCAAACAACACTGAACCTTCCCAAAAACACCATTTGAGTACTCCCATATTACACCACTGAATACTAAAACACCACTGAATACAACTCAAACACACCAAAATCACATAAACTAAGATCAACACCCACATCCCACAACACCCACAACACCCACAATTTTTTCGCGTTTTATCTAATTTTTCAGAAAGTCAAACACCCACACCTCCCTTTTTTTTCTGCGTTTTAACCCTTTTAGTTCATTAAAGTAATAGGGGCCACTCTACATCTGGAAAAAAGTCACAAAAATCAACCCACGTATTAACGTCTTTTCGATATCTCTAGTTCGACAACAACACCCACATCCCACATCACCCACATCCCACATCCCCCACACACACACACAGACACACACACACACACACACATCCCTAACCTAGCCTAACCTAACCTAACTTATCCTAACATAACCTAACCTAACCTAACTTATCCTAACCTAGCCTAACCTAACCTAACCTTACCTAAATTATCCTAACCTAACCTAACCTAGCCTAACCTAACCTAACTTAACCTAACCTAACCTAACCTAACCGAACCTACCCTAACCTAACCTTACCTAACCTAACCTAGCCTAACCTAACCTAACCTAACTTAACCTAACCCAACCTAACCTAACCTAACCTAGCCTAACCTAACTTAACCTAACCTAACCTAACCTACCCTAACCTAACCTAACCTAACCTATCTTAACCTTACCTAACCTAACCTAGCCGAACCTATCCTAACCTAACCTAAAATATATTGGGAAAACACTTCCAAAATACATTAGAGTACTCCAGAATTACTTTGAACGACTCCATTTTGGATATTTCAAAATTAGTTTTGAAAACTTTATCGTAAAATCGAACATTATTTTCTTGTTGGTAAAACACACTCAATGGTAGAAATATTTACTCGATTTCCGAATAGAAGCACTGTCCTCGCTCTGAGAGACTCATTGTGGGTCACCCCAACACATGGTGTTATGTTCTACCTTGGATGTTACCCGCATTACATGGCGCCTGTCTGTCCTGAGTTGACGCTGGTGTAATGCGCTTCACACCCAAGGTAGAACATAACACCATGTGTTGGGGTGACCCACAATGAGTCTCTCAGAGCGAGGACAGTGCTTCTATTCGGAAATCGAGTAAATATTTCTACCATTGAGTGTGTTTTACCAACAAGAAAATAATGTTCGATTTTACGATAAAGGTTTTCAAAACTAATTTTGGAAATATCCAAAATGGAGTCGTTCAAAGTATCTGAGCACTCTCTAATGTATTTTGGAAGTGTTCCAATACATATTTTAGGTATAGGTTAGGATATGTATCGCTAGGTAAGGTAGGTAAGGTTTAAGATAGGTTTAGTTCGGTTAGGTTATTGGTAAAGGTTAGGTTAGGATAGGTTAAGTTTGGTTAGTGCTAGGTAGGATTAGGTTAGGTTGGGTTAGGTTAAGTTAGGTTAGGTTAGGTAGGCTAGGTTAGGTAGTAAGGTTAGGTTAGGTTAGGTTTCGGTTAGGTTAGGTTAAGGTTAGGTAAGTTAGGTTAGGTTAGGCTAGGTTAGGTAGGTTAGGATATTTAGGTAGGTTGTTAGGTTATGCTAGATTAGGAAAAAATAAGTTAGGTTAGGTTAGTTATGTTAGGATTAAGTTAGGTTGGTTAGGCTAGGTTAGGGATGTGTGTGTGTGTGTGTGGTCTGTGTGTGTGTGTGGGGATGTGGATGTGGTGATGTGGGGATGTGGTGTTGTAGACGACTAAGAGATACCGAAAAGAGTTATAAGTGGGTTGTTTTTGGTGCTCTTTCTGATGTAGTGTGGCCCCTTATAACTTTAATGAACAAAAAGGTTAAAACGAGAAAAAAATGGGGGGTGTGGGTGTGTTGACTTTCTGATGAATATTAGAAAACGAGAAAAAATTGTGGGTGTTGTGGGTGTTGTGGGGTTGTGGGTGTTGATCTTAGTTTATGTGATTTTTTGGTTGGTGTAATGAGTGTAATCAGTGGTGTTGTAGTATTCATGGTGTATTTGGGAGTACTCAAATGTGTTTTTGGAGTGTTTCAGTGTTGTTTGGAAATGTCAAAGGTGTTCAAGTGTTTTGAGTCTGTTCAAATTGTTGTTTTTTTTGAAGGTGATCAAGGGTTTTCAAGGGTGTTTGAAGGTGTTCGAAGGTGTTTTGAGTTATTCAAGGTGTTTTTGAGTGTTTCAAATTGTTTTTTTTGAAGGTGATCAAGGTTTGTTCAAGGGTTTTTGAAGTGTTCAAAGTGTTTTGAAGGTGTTCAAAGGTGTTTGAAGTGTTGAAGGTGTTTTGAGTGTGTTCAAGGGTGTTTGAAGGTGTTGAAGGGTGTTTTGATTGAATTCAGCGGTGTATTTAGTAGTAATCATTGGTGGTAATTTGAGTACTCAAATTGTGTTTTTTGGAAAGTGTTTCAGTGGTTGATTGAAATTGTTCAAAGGTGTTTTGAAAGTGTTCAAGAGTGTTTTGAAGGTGTTTCAAGGGTTTGAAGGTGTTTGAAAGGGTGTTTTTTTGATTGAATTCAGCGGTGTTTTAAGTAGTAATCAGTGGTGTAATTGCGAAGTACTCAAATAGTGTTTTTTGGAAATGGTATTATTAACAATGGGTGTTGTGGATGTGGGTGGTTGTAGTCGAACTAGAGAACTCGAAAAAAAAATGTTATAATGGGTTGTTGTTGTGACTTTTTCTGATGAATGTGGTCCCCTTATTAACTTTAAAATGAACAAAAGGGTTAAAACGAGAAAAAATGGGGGTTGTGGATGTTGTTGTTGTGACTTTCTGATGTAAACTGTGTCCCCTTATAACTGGTTGTACTAAAAGGTTAAAACGGAGAAAGAAATTGTAGAGGGGGGGGGGGGTGGGGTGTGGGGGGGTTGGGGGTGATACCGTTGTGTTGAGAGATGTAGGGTTGGGGGTTTTGTGTGTTGTGGGTTGTGGGTGTTGTGGGATGTGGGTGTCGTCTTATTTTATGGTGATTGTTGGTGGGTGTTGTGAGTGTATTCATGGTGTTTTAAGATTCAGTGGTGTAATGGGAGTAATCAAATGGAGTTTTTTGGAGTGTTTTTTTTTTTTTTTTTTTTTTTGGGGGGGGGGGGTGTTGTTTTTTGTTTTTTTTTTTTTTTTGTTTTTTTTTTTTCAAAAGTGTTGATGGAAAGTTCAAAGTGATTTGAAGGTGTTTCAAGATGATTTGAAGGTGTTTCAAGGGTGTTTGAAGGTGTTTAAGGGTGGTTTTGAATTGGAATCAGTGGTGTTTTAGTAGTACAGTGGTGTAATTGGGAAGTACTCAAATATTGTTTGGGAAATGATTCATGGTGTTGTGGATTGGTGTTGTGGGTGTTGTTGTCGAACTAAGATACCGAAAAAAAAATGTTATAAGTGTGGTTGTTGTTGGGAACGTTTTCTGATGTATGTGTCCCCTTATAACTTTAATAACAAAAGGTTAAACGAGAAAAAAATGGGGGTGGTGGGTGTTGTGACTAATTCCTGATGTACTGTGTCCCTTATTAACTTTAATGAACTAAAAGGTTAAAACGAGAAAAAAAAAATGTGGGTGTTTGTGGTTGTGGGGTGTTGTGGGATGTGGTGTCATAGAGTTTTTTTTTTTTTTTTTTTTTTTTTGAGAAAATCTTGTTACAGTGAATGACATTAAGTTAAAACGTGTAAAATTTGTTGGTAATTGATGAGGGTAGTGTAGTCGTAATTAGAGTTACCGAAAAAAGTTGATATAAGTGGGTGTGATGATATTATTTAAAAACGATATTCAAAGGTGTTTTGAAGGTGTTCAAGGGTGTTATGTGAGTATTCAAATGATTATGAGAGTTCGGGGGGGGGGGGGTCAAAGTAAAGTGTTTGAGTTTTGTTTTTGTGACTTTTTCTGAGTATTGTGTCCCCCCTAATAACTTAATTGAACAAAAAGGGTAAAAACGAGAAAATGCCTAGTCTGGAGACCTGAGGGGATGAGTTGTAATTTAATGAAATGTGTAAGTGCAGATAAATTAGAGATGTCCAAAATCCTTATTTGGGAGTACTCAAATAGTGGTTTGGAAATGTTCAAAGGTGTTCAAAGGTGTTTTTGAGTGTGTTCAAATGTTTTTTTGAAGGTGATTCAAGGGTGTTTTGAAGGTGTTCAAGGGTGTTTTGAAAGGTGTTCCAAAGGGTTTTGCGGTTATTCAAAGGTGTTTGAAGGTGTACAAGGGTGTTTATGTGAGTATTCAAAGGTGTTTTGAGTGTGTTCAAATGATTAAGAGAGTGTTTTTTGGATGACGTGTTCAAAGGTGTTTTTGAAAGGTGTTCAAATGAATGATGGAAATGTTTCAAAAATGTGTTCAAAGGTGTTTTGAGTGTGTTTCAAATGTTTTTTTTGAATGTGATCAAGGGTTGTTTTGAAGGTGTTGAAGGTGTTTTGGATGGGTGTTCAAGGTGTTTTACTGAGGGTGTTCAAGAGGTGCTTTTGAAGGTGTTCAAAGGTGTTTTGAAGGTGTTCAAGGTGTTTTGAAGGTTACAAAATGATATGAGAGTACTTTGAAGGTGTTCAAATGATGTGGCAAAGAGTAACTTATGTAGGTGTTCGGAGTAATCAGAGGTGATTTGGGGGTGTTCGAATGATGTTTTGGAGTATTTCAGTGTTGTTTGGAAAGATGTATAAAGGTATTTTTTGGTGAGTATTCAAATGATTTAAGGGGTTTTTTGAAGATGTTCAAAGTAAAAGTGCGTTTTTTAATTGTAATATGAAAAATTGTGAGTAGTGAATTTAACGAAAGTGGATGTAAGCGAGGGTGATTTCGTGCTGTGTCCCCTTATTAACTTTAATGAACAAAGGGTTTAAAAGAAAAAAATTTTGGGGGTTTGGGAAAATTGGAGGTGTTGGTGGAGTGTGGGTTTTTGGGGGGGGGGGAAAAGGGGTAAAAGAACCTGGGGAAATTAAAATTAAAAAAAAAAAATTTTTAAAAAAGGGATTATGCCCTGTTAATTTAAACAAAAAGGATTTCCCGTGGCCCGGGGTTTTTTTCAAAAAAAGGGGAAAAAAAAAGTCCCCTTTTAAAATTCTTAAAAAATTTTTTTAAAAAGGGGGTTTTTTTAAAAAAGGGGGGGGTTTAAAGTTAGATGTTTGAAAATTTTTTTTTTAAAGGGGGGGGGCCCCCCCCCCCCCCAGGGAAAAAAACCCGGGGGGGGTAAAAAAAAACCCGGGGGGATTTAAAAAAAAAAGGGGGGGAAAATTTTTAAAAAATTGGGGGTTTGGGGGGAATGAGGGGGGATGGGGAAAAAAAGGGGGGGAATTTAAAAATTTTTTGGAGGGATTTGGGGTGGGGGGGAAAAAGGGGGGGTACCCCCAAAAAATTTTAAAAAAAAATTGGGAAAAAAAAACCCCGGGGAAAAAAATTTAACCCCCCGGGGGGGGAAAAAAAAAAGGGGGAAATTTTTAAAAAAAAATGGGGGAAAAAAAACTTGTTAAAAAATTTTTTGGGGGGGGGGGGGGAAATTTGGGGGGGGGGGGGGTTGGGGAAAAATTGTTGGGTATGAGTGAAAATTGGTGAAGTGTTGGTGGAGTGTGAGGGTTTTGGGAGGGGTGGGGAGGAGGTTTAACTTGTGGGGAGTGACCTGAGGATGAAATAGTTAAAAAATTGTCTTGACTTGTGTTGGTAAAGAAATTGTGGGTATTAACGAAAAAATGTGACTTTCTGATGTTACTGTGTCCCCATATTAACTTGATGAACTAACGGATCGCCAAGATTTCAGCCTGTGTGCGCCGTGACGTCACTACTATGTCCCCTTATTACTAAAAGGGTAGACAAGATTCAACCTGTGTGCTGGGTCGACACGTGACGTCACTGACCGCCGAGTAAACACCCTTCATTAGACCTGCAGTAAGAATGCTTACCCCCAGAGGGGGGATTCCAAAAACTTGATCCGAGGAATTGGAGAATTTCGAAAACCCCATAGGGGGGAATCCAAAAAACTTGATCCAAGGAGATGGAGAATTTCGAAAACCCCATAGGGGGGATCCAAAAAACTTGATCCGAGGAGATGGAGAATTTCGAAAACCCCATAGGGGGGATCCAAAAAATTGTATTGTCGAGAAAATTTGGGGTGAAAGGAGGGGTACCCAAAAAACTTGATCCAAGGAGATGGAGAATTTGATTTCGAGAAATTTTGGGATGGGGGTGAAAGTCAGAGGGGGAACCTCAAAAATTTGATCCGAGGAGATGGAGTCATGGTATTGTCGAGAAAATTTGGGGTGAAAGGAGGGGTACCCAAAAATTTGATCCAAGGAATTGGAGAAATTCAAAACCCTTGATCCAAGGAGATGGAGACTTTCGAAACCCCCATAGGGGGGAATCCAAAAAAACTTGATCCAAGGAGATCATAAGAATTTCGAAAACCCCCATAGGGGGGAATCCAAAAACTTGTATTATCGAGAAATTTTTGGGGTTGGGGGGTGAAAGTGGGAGGGGGATCCGAGTGGACAGTGGCGGACCTTTGATATTGAGAAATTGTTGGGGATGGGGAGGGGAGACGTTGGGAGGGGGCAACTTCAAAAAATTTTACCGAGGAGGATGGAGAGCCAAGTAAATGAAATTCAAAAAAAATCGAAAAAAAATCGGAAAAAATTGAGTGGCGGGGGCGACCGGACGACGTGCCGAAGCGCAGAGAAGGCGGGGGCGGGGTCGCGAAGGCGCGGGCGGAGCGCGGGCGGACGCGGGCGTGTGTTCGCGAAGGGCGCGGGTGGGAGCGCGCGGGGTGCGCGCGCGAAGGGGGGGTCGCGAAGTGGGGGGGTTCGTGGGCGGGGGTATTGGTTGGGGGGTCAAGGGTGAGGAGTCTCGAGGGCATGAGGTCATGGTCAAAACGGAAGGTAACACCTAGGGGTGAAAAGGTGACACGTGTCCGGAAGGGTCATTATCATAGGGTCAAGGTCATTAGCACATAGGTGTGAAAAGGCGGCATCCTTTGAAGGGGCCCCTAGAAGAAAAGTTGACTACTTATATATATACATATATATATATATACATATATATATATATATATATATATATATATATATATATATATATATATATATATATATATATATATATATATATATTAAACCATACCCCCGGCCGGATTGAACCCGCGGTCATAGAGTCTCAAAACTCCAGCCCGTCGCGCTAACCACTAACCAGCTAGCGCGACGGGCTGGAGTTTTGAGACTCTATGACCGCGGGTTCAATCCCGGCCGGGGGTATGGTTTTATTTGCAATCGTGTCATTACGATTTCTTAAGTCATATATATATATATATATATATATATATATATATATATAACATATATACACACACATATATATATATAAATATATATATATATATATATATATATATATATATATATATATATATATATATATATATATATATATAAAATTATATATATACAGTGGTCCCCCGCTTTTCGTAGTTCCCGGCAATTGTAAAATTCGCCAGTCATAGAGGTATTTTCGTATAAACATGGACTCGCTTTTCATAGGTTG
>NC_069420.1:15524912-15572412 GCF_026875155.1 Cherax quadricarinatus
ATGGGCTAACAGGCCTAATGCAGTGTTCTTTCATTTTTATGTTCTAATGGCCCGCTAATGGTTAAGCATCCGCTGCCTATCACCGTTAAATTTTACACCTCATTTACAAAACAGGATTACTACACATTAATGTTCTAAGATACTTACCTGAGTGGCAGCAATAAGATTTTATTTCGATTTTGAAAATTCGGTAAGTTGCGGTATGCGAGTTGCGTGTATAATAAGTTTATTGCGGGTAGTAAGGTTGCATTAGTTGGAGTATTAACTCAAGCCAGGTCAGACCCCAGCTGCTATGTGGTGAGACAGATGCCTGAAGGCAGGGGTGCAACTTAGAGAAAACTGCATAACATTATTGCATTAACCCCGTTATCACTTTATAACGAACAAACTTAATGCTAAAACACAGGGTAATATAAAGACGTACTAAATAGGTACCTAGTAATACCTAGTACCTGGTATTTAATACGGTACCTTGAGTCGCATCCTGGGGATGCGACTCAAAATATTTCACTTAATATGGAATGTGTAAATTTACGGTAAATTTTTCAATAAAATGCAGTTCGGAGAATGAATGGTGATAATGTAGTAGTATCACCATTCACTGTCTGAAATGTAATTCCCTGAAATATAACATCAGTTCTCTAATAAGGTTGGGGACTTTGAAGTGAATTTAGGCAGAATACCATCTTAGTCCTTGGACAGAACCTAACTACCTCCTTTTCGTCAGGTGCTGTATGATCCCTACTCGTTTAGCTCTTCTCCGTGTTTATAGAAATTATGATTTTAATCTGTAATATCTTAACATTGGTGTTACTATCATGTCTTCCCTGTATTGTGGCATTATCTTCATAGTGGCTTAGAAATGTGTAGTGAAAATCTCTAGGTGAAGTGAGGAGAGGTGAGATAGGTGAGGAGAGGTGAGATAAGTGAGGAGAGGTGAGATAAGTGAGGAGAGGTGAGATAAGTGAGGAGAGGTGAGATAAGTGAGGAGAGGTGAGATAAGGGAGTAGAGGTGAGATAAGTGAGTAGAGGTGAGATAAGGGAGTAGAGGTGAGATAAGTGAGTAGAGGTGAGATAAGTGAGTAGAGGTGAGATAAGTGAGGAGAGGTGAGATAGGTGAGGAGAGGTGAGATAAGTGAGGAGAGGTGAGACAAGTGAGGAGAGGTGAGATAAGTGAGGAGAGGTGAGATAAGTGAGGAGAGGTGATATAGGTGAGGAGAGGTGAGATAAGTGAGTAGAGGTGAGATAAGTGAGTAGAGGTGAGATAAGTGAGTAGAGGTGAGATAAATGAGGAGAGGTGAGCGAAGTGAAGAGGGGCGAGAGAAGTTTGAATAAGTGAGAGACGTAACTAGAGGTGAGGGAAGGCAGATGAGAGAGGTAGAGGGTGTGAGGCTGGCCTGGACTGAGAGAAGCAGAAGCTGGAGGCCTGGAGGGTTTAGTTACCCTGTGGTGTCGACGTGGGGTGGGTGTGTGCCGCTCCAGCCTCTCACACCCTTCACCCAAACTTTTAATACACCTGAGTACAAAGTCTTAAATAAAGATACACTATAACTCTAACTTTGACAAGTTCCCACTTACATCAGATATATAATTTGGTGCGATAATTTGCTCATTACAATTGTTTGTTTACACGATTGCAAGTGATCTAACGTTGTGGCAAATTCGTAAATGTATTTTTAGACCGGTTTCGAATTAATAACGCTGCCAACAACGACTGGAATATATACATTATGCTGCTAGCCACCTGGATATAGCAGTAGTCTAATGCATTTTGGGTAAGTACATACATAAATTTAAGGTGAAATGTAGCCCTACTGCCCAGTTTTTTCCCCTCAAGGAAAGTTCCTTGATGTTGGTGAGGGGCTCTTGATTTAGGGAATTGGATCTGTGCTCCAGTTTCCCAAATTAAGCCTGAATGCCTTCCACATCCCCCCCCAGGCGCTGTATAATCCTCTGGGTTTAGCGCTTCCCCCCTTGATTATAATAATAATGCCCAGTTTTTTCTTTATTATGTTATTAACTTAGTCTAATATAAAATACTTAACCTAATATAAAGCTGAAGGATTTTTTTTTATGTAATTATGAGGTTATAGTATCAAAGAGTTTGATTTTTTCGTTTGTGGGGAGTGACCAAATTGAAAAATCTGTTAACATGAGCGAGGGGCCATAACTACTGTTTACAGACTGTCACATTTAAAATTAGTAATAGCAAGTTTTAAAACATCACATGTGAAGTGTGTGCTTAGCGTGCACACAGCAACCATGTTAAGACCCTCGGTCAATATTGGCATCAATAATTTATCTTCAGTTTATTGTGACAGGAAAATAAGTGATTGGTTTGGTACGTTTAGATCTTAGAAGCTACATTTCACTTGTACATTAATCAATAATATTATAATCCCGAAGTTATATACTTTTTCAAGAACCCTCAATGGAAGTCACTTCGACCTTTTTTTTTTTTTGGGGGGGGGGGTTATCCTAAATAATTTACACATGTTACTATGTATGATAATTGTACTTATGTCTACCTGTACCTAAATAAACTTTCTTACCGGGAGTCTTGGGAAATTATTACTGACCTACAGTACATGATGCAGCAGCCTGGCCGTGTGGTGTTCTAACAAGTAACGTAAAAATAAAGACGTACGAAGCTGTTGTAAATATGTAAAAAAGTTACATGCGTAATTACATAGCCGAAAACACTGCGGTAGTTTCACTGTACTCCTAAAAGATCCTGAAATATTCAGTAAACGTCAATATGCAACGTTCCAGACAGTTAAACTTGGGGCACTTGGTGGGGGGGGGAGTTTGAGGTACCTGGAGTTACCTGGAGAGAGTTTCGAGGGTCAACGCCCCCGCGGCCCGGTCTGTGACCAGGCCTCCTGGTGGATCAGCGCCTGATCAACCAGGCTGTTGCTGCTGGCTGCACGCAAACCAACGTACGAGCCACAGCCCGGCTGATCAGGAACTGACTTTAGGTGCGTGGTAATACGCACAAAAGAACAACTGTAGGTAAAAAATTATTGTATGTATGATTACGACGAACAAGATATTCAGTGGTGCTTTTGCTTATTTAGCAAAATTGTATATATCCACAGTGTGCTGCTCCGTATTCTACATGATAGTTACATGGTGGAAACAAAAGCTGGCTGTGTTTTCCAGTTATATTCATTCACACAGTCATATTCATTCATTCACACAGTCTGAGCTGAGAGCCTTCAGTAGTGCAGTGAGCATATCGTTCAGTGGTATCGCCATAAGGAGGGAGGATAGAGTATGACCGGAACCAAAGTACACGAATGAAAGCTGGGGGAAGGAAAACTAAGATAAAAATAAACTTTTGCAGGCACAATGCATCTAATTTTACATAATATATATCTATACAATGACTCCATAAACATATAATAGTTATAGACATACTATATTCCTGGGAAATTTTGTAGATTTAACTTAGGATATTTGCCTTCCAAATAAAACAAATACATAATTCTCATTTCCAGTCAGGTGTTCCAGCATTAGGAATTAAGCTTTGATCTGTGAAAGGCTCGTGATCCAGCGAATTGAAACTACTCTCCCTTTCTTCGGATCGAATCGGATTGCCTTCCAGTCTCGTGGCGCTGAATGACCCCTAAAAGTTTAGCGCTTCCTCGTGAATGTAACGATACCATTAATAATAAATGTTTCAAATAATAATGTTATAATAATAATAATAATAATGATAATAATAATGATAAATGTTTTCAACAGTAGAAATCATATGTGCATTTTTATGTATAATAAGCTGGAAGACTTCAGAGTAGCGAGGCTTGCAAAGGCTGCTAGGCAAGTGTACCCACAGCTGCACCAGGAGCTGGGGTTTGAGCACTTACCAGCACAGTCACCTACACGTTTAACAGAGCCGGGACTCCATATATAGAGTAATATGTAGATATGATATATTATTTCCAGGATGTTGTGGTTAGCCTGTGGCTGTTGCTCAGGCGTATCGTCACGCTCAACGCAAACACAATCAACAAACATTTTGTGCATAATTATTTCCAGGAGACACACCCACAATACCACCAGGAGACACACCCACAGTACCACCAGAACACCCACAATACCACCAAGAGACACACCCACAATACCACCAGAACACCCACAATACCACCAAGAGACACACCCAGAACACCCATAATACCACCAGAACACCCACAATACCACTAAGAGACACCCACAATACCACTAAGAGACACCCACAATACCACTAAGAGACACCTACAATACCACCAGAACACCCACAATACCACCAAGAGACACATGCACAATACCACCAGGAGAGATACCCACAGTACCACCAGGAAACAACCACAATACCACCAAGAGACACGCACAATACCATCAGGAGACACACCCACAGTACCACTAGGAGACACACCCACTATGCCACTAGGAGACACCCACAATACTACTAGGAGACACACCCACAATACCACTAGGAGACACCCAGAATACCATCAGAACACCAGAATATCACCAGAACACCCAGAATATCACCAAAACACCTACAATATCACCAGGAGACACATCCACAATACCACCAGAACACCCACAATACCACCAGGAGACACCCACATTACCACCAGAACACCCACAGTACCACCGGGAGATACACTCACAATACCAGAACACCCACAAAACCACCAGAACACCCACAGTAAACCAGGATATACACCCACAATACAACGAGGAGATACACCCACAATACAACCAGGAGACACACAATACTGCCAGGAGACACATCCACAATACCACTAGCAGGCCCACCCACAATACTACCAGAACACCCACAGTACGACCAGGAGACACACCCACAATACCACCAGAACGCTCACAGTACCGCCAGAAGACACACCCACAATACCACCAGGAGACACACCCACAATACCACCAGGAGACACACCCACAATACCACCAGGGGACACACCCACGATACCACCAGAGCACTCACAGTACCACTAAGAGACACCCACAATACCACCAGGAGACACACCCACGATACCACCAGAGCACTCACAGTACCACCAAGAGACACCCACAATACCCCCAGAACACCCACAATACCACCAGGAGACACCCACGATACCACCAGAGCACTCACAGTACCACCAAGAGACACCCACAATACCCCCAGAACACCCACAATACCCCCAGAACACCCACAATACCACCAGGAGACACACCAACAATACCACTAGGAGACACCCACAATACCACTAGGAGACACCCACAATACCAACAGAGCAAACACAATACCAGCAAAACATCCACAACACCACCAAGAGACACACCCACAATATCACTAGTAGATACACCCACAATACAACCAAGAGAGTTACCCACAATACCACCAGAACACCCACAGTAACACCAGGAGACACACCCAAAATACCACCAGAACACCCAAAATACCACCAGAACACCCAAAATACCACCAGAACACCCAAAATACCACCAGGAGACACCCACAGTATCACCAGGAGACACATCCACAATATCACCAGAACATCCACAGTACCACTAGTAGACAAACCCACAATACCACCAGGAGTCACACCCACAATACCACCAGAGCACTCACAGTACCACCAGGAGACACACCCACAGTGCCATCAGAACACCCACAATACCACCAGGAGACACCCACAATGCCTCCCAAACACCCACAGTACCACCAGGAGACACACCCACAATGCCACCAGAACACCCACAGTACCACCAGGAGACACACCCACAATGCCATCAGAACACCCACAATACCACCAGGAGACACCCACAATGCCTCCAAAACACCCACAGTACCACCAGGAGACACACAATTCCACCAGATCCCACCCATCATCAAAACATCCACAATGTCAACAAAACATCCACAATACCACCAAAACACCCACAATACCACCAAAACACCCACAATACCACCAAAACACCCACAGTACCAACGAAACACCCACAATATCATTAATACCGGTGTTACTATTGGTGAAGGACAGGTGTCAGACCTCGCTTCATTATTATTACTAGTTATTACATTCCCGTATACGTTATACGGCGCCTGAGGGACTGGGAGGCAAGCAGGTTTAATCCAAGGAAAGGGAGAGTTTCTCCTGGGGCATGCCAGAGAACAGTTTTACACGTAATCGCGATCATTATAAATTACCTTTGTCGAGAGTTCATAAATTCTCCGTGTTGATGGATTTAATTCCTTGATATAACACGCACTCTAAAGAATTACTCACATAATTCCAAAAACGAAAATCGTTTTCACGGATAGAGTATGTGAAGGATTATTATTATATTTATATTGTCGTTATTATATCATTATTACGTTTATTAATTATTAGTAATATTGTTATTCACGGGGAGAGGTGTTGCAGTGTTTGGGAAATGGGAGGTAGTGAGATTCGACCTATGGAAGAGGAGGACAGCTGCAATGTCTTGCATCAAGAGACCTCCACCAGCATCATGGTAGCTTTTAATAAAGGATACCTTGACGCTGGTGTCGGGCTCAAGTGTACCTTGGTGCTGGTACAGGGCTCATGGGTACCTTGATGCTGGTGCAGGGCTCAAGGGTACCTTGGTGCTGGTGTCGGGCTCAAGTGTACCTTGGTGCTGGTACAGGGCTCATGGGTACCTTGATGCTGGTGCAGGGCTCAAGTCTACCTTGATGCTGGTGCAGGGCTCAAGGGACCTTGGTGCTGGTGCAGGGCTCAATGGTACCTTGGTGCTGGTGCAGGGCTCAATGGTACCTTGATGCTGGTACATGGCTCAAGGGTACCTTGATGCTGGTACAGGGCTTAAGGGTACCTTGATGCCGATGCAGGGCTAAGGGTACCTTGATGCTGGTGCAGGGCTCAATGGTACCTTGATGCTGGTGCAGGGCTCAAGGGTACCTTGATGCTGGTGCAGGGCTTAATGGTACCTTGATGCTGGTGCAGGGCTCAATGGTACCTTGATGCTGGTGCAGGGCTCAATGGTACCTTGATTCTGGTGCAGGGCTCAAGGGTACCTTGATGCTGGTGCAGGGCTCAATGGTACCTTGATGCTGGTGCAGGGCTCAATGGTACCTTGATGCTGGTGCAGGACTCTGGTACCTTGATGCTGGTGCAGGGCTCAATGGTACCTTGATGCTGGTGCAGGGCTCAATGGTACCTTGATGCTGGTGCAGGGCTCAAGGGTACCTTGATGCTGGTGCAAGGCTCAATGGTACCTTGATGCTGGTGCAGGGCTCAATGGTACCTTGATGCTGGTGCAGGGCTCAATGGTACCTTGATGTTGGTGCAGGGCTCAATGGTACCTTGATGCTGGTGCAGGGCTCAAGGGTACCTTGATGCTGGTGCAGGGCTCAATGGTACCTTGATGCTGGTGCAGGGCTCAATGGTACCTTGATGCTGGTGCAGGGCTCAATGGTACCTTGATGCTGGTGCAGGGGCTCAATGGTACCTTGATGCTGGTGCAGGGCTCAAGGGTACCTTGATGCTGGTGCAGGGCTCAAGGGTACCTTGATGCTGGTGCAGGGCTCAAGGGTACCTTGATGCTGGTGCAGGGCTCAAGGGTACCTTGATGCTAGTGCAGGGCTCAAGGGTACCTTGATGCTGGTGCAGGGCTCAAGGGTACCTTGATGCTGGTGCAGGGCTCAAGGGTACCTTGATGCTGGTGCAGGGCTCAAGGGTACCTTGATGCTGGTGCAGGGCTCAAGGGTACCTTGATGCTGGTGCATGCCTCAAAGATCTTACGGGCCCCAGAGATCGCAAGTTACACTCGTTCTTCTTGCTTATAATACTCGGCAACACGCATCCCACCTTACAAAGTCTTGTGGATTTAGTGTTTTTACTGCTAAAATCCATTACTTGGTCATATTTGGACACTGCCTATTTATTTTCCACCGATATATATTCTCCGTTCTCTCTCCCATGAACATCATTGCTCACACACCGTTGCTCACACACTCATTGCTCATATTATTTCCTTGCTGTCTCACATCTAGCTCTCCCATATACTTCTTGCTCTCTCCCACATAATTCTTGCTCTCACACGCTCCCCCTTTGCTCACATACTCCTTGCTCTCACATACCATGACTGGTGAGACGGTAAGAGTATACCCAGGCTGGCTAACCACCCTTGATATTTTACGTATCCGCTTACATAGGGTTCGATCACTGTACAAGATACTTTTGTTATCCACTTAGCTCCACTTAGCAAGAAAGTGACATTTGTTGGTGGTGCCATCGGTGGCGTCTGTTGGTACCGTCAGTGACAGCTGTTGGTACCGTCAGTGGCAGCTGTTGGTGCCGTTAGTGGCAGCTGTTGGTACCGTTAGTGACAGCTGTTTGTACCGTTAGTGGCAGCTGTTTGTACCGTTAGTGGCAACTAATGGTACCGTTAGTGGCAGCTGTTGGTACAGTTAGTGACAGCTGTTTGTGCCGTTAGTGTCAGCTGTTTGTACCGTTAGTGGCAGCTATTGGTACCGTTAGTGGCAGCTGTTGGTACCGTCAGTGGCAGCTTTTGGTACCGTCAGTGGCAGCTGTTGGTACCGTCAGTGGCAGCTGTTGGTAAGGTCAGTGGCAGCTGCTGGTACCGTCATTGGCAGCTGATGGCACCGTCAGTGGCAGCTGTTGGTAAGGTCAGTGGCAGGTGTTGGTACCGTCAGTGGCAGCTCTTGGTACCATCAGTGGCACTGTTGGTACCGTCAGTGGCATTGATTAATGCCAGTGATATCTCAATTTATATACATAATCGTTAAATTCAAGTAAGCGGTATGCAATGCCTGCGGAATGGAAGGCAATCAGGTTTGATCCTAGGAAAAAGAACTCCACTGCTTTGGATCAAGAGACCTTCAAGAGCATCAAGGCACTCTTACTTCCCCCCCCCTCCCTTCCTTCCTTCCTTCCTTCCTTCATCACTGGGAGTTACATCCTTCTGGACGTTGGATCACTGATAGTTATACTTCTGGACGTTGGATCACAGGGAGTTATATCCTTATGGACGTTGGATCACTATAAGATATCCTGAACATTGGATCACTAGGAGTTATATCCTGGACGTTGGATCACTAGGAGTTATATCCTCCTGAACGTTGGATCACTATAAGTTATTTCCTCCTGAAAGTTGGATCACTAGGAGTTATGTCCTGGACGTTGGATTAAGGAGTTATATCCTGGACGTTGGATCACTAGGAGTTATATCCTCTCGAACATTGGATCACAAGGAGTTATATCCTCTTGAACGTTGGATCACAGAGTTATATCCCCTTGAACGTTGGATCACTAGGAGTTATATCCTCTTGAACGTTGGATCACTAGGAGTTATATCCTCTTGAACGTTGGATCACTAGGAGTTATATCCTCACGAACGTTGGATCACTAGGAGTTATATCCTCTTGAACGTTGGATCACTAGGAGTTATATCCTCACGAACGTTGGATCACTAGGAGTTATATCCTGAACGTTGGATCACTAGGAGTTATATCCTGAACGTTGGATCACTAGGAGTTATATCCTGAACGTTGGATCACTAGGAGTTATATCCTCCTGACCATTGGATCACTAGGAGTTATATCCTCTTGAACGTTGGATCACTAAGAGTTATATCCTGAACGTTGGATCACTAAGAGTTATATCCTCTTGAACGTTGGATCACTAGGAGTTATATCTTGAACGTTGGATCACTAGGAGTTATATCTTGAACGTTGGATCACTAGGAGTTATATCTTGAACGTTGGATCACTAGGAATTATATCTTGAACGTTGGATCACTAGGAGTTATATCTTGAACGTTGGATCACTAAGAGTTATATCCTCTTGAACATTGGATCACTAGGAGTTATATCTTGAACGTTGGATCACTAGGAGTTATATCTTGAACGTTGGATCACTAGGAGTTATATCTTGAACGTTGGATCACTAGGAGTTATATCTTGAACGTTGGATCACTAGGAGTTATATCTTGAACGTTGGATCACTAGGAGTTATATCTTGAACGTTGGATCACTAGGAGTTATATCTTGAACGTTGGATCACTAGGAGTTATATCCTGAACGTTGGATCACTAGGAGTTATATCTTGAACGTTGGATCACTAGGAGTTATATCTTGAACGTTGGATCACTAGGAGTTATATCCTGAACGTTGGATCACTAGGAGTTATATCCTCCTGAAAGTGTTCTGGATTACCTCAAGACTACTGAGTGTCAGAAGTATAATGGAGGGAAGTAGTTGAGTAGACGTGACTGATATGTCTCGACGTTGTGTAAGTCACTTCATCAGTCATGACCTGTTTATGTTTATGCATCCGTCATTATTTATCAGTGTTTCTGAATAATTGATGATCACTTCAAAACTGATGCACATTATTGAGGCTCACCTCATGACTTATGTACATAAATGATGATCATTTCAACATTGATGCACATAAATCAGATGGTTGGACATGTGGAGAGGAAGGAACGAAATAGAATGATTCGAGAGTGTATAAATCTGTAATGGAGGGAAGGCGGAGTAGAGGTCGGCCTAGGAAAAGTTGGAGGGAGGGGGTAAACGAGGTTTTGTGTGCGAAGGGCTTGGACTTCCAGCAAGCGTGCGTGAGCATGTTAGATAGGAGCAAATGGAGACAAATGACTCACGAAATCGTGAGTCATGTTGACGGCTTTGAGGGGACTTGAGCTAGAGTTCGTCACGGCCACGCTAGCTGGAGATTCGTCTGTAAAAACTTGCATTTGTGGTCACAGTGGTGCCTATGCTAACCTTCCTGTGGTGTATAAATATACCTAGTTGGATAAATCTTTTTGTGGCCAGCTGGCCCAGTGGCTAACGCGACGATCTGGAGTTTTGAGATTCTCTGATCGCGGGTTCTAACCCCGCCCGTGGTATGGTTTGGAGAAAAATGGTTTTTAGGACTTAACACGCTGTTGGAGTATAAGCAAGGTAACATTTATAAAGGGATTCAGGGAAACCAACAGGCCGGACTTGATTCCAGGAGATAAGAAGTAAGTACAGTGTCGGCAGTCTGAAGGAGGGATATTAATGTTCCAGTTTTATAACTAGTGTAAGCGCGCCTCTGACAAGACAGTGATGGGGTGAATCACATGGGCAAGAACTGGGTATTGTGAAGACGTTTCGCCAGCCAGTGGCGAAACCTAACCTAACTTAATAGCTGTAATACATAGAGAATACAGTTTCATAAATGCTGTGTATGTTCAGTTTACAATACTCAGGGGAAGCGCTGAACCCGTGGGGGTCATACAGCACCTGGAGAAGCGAAGGCGATAAGGTTCGTTCCATTGGCCGGAGAGAAGCTCCGTTTCTTGAATTAGGAACTCTTCAGCGTCAAGGCACCCGTCCTGCCCTTGAAGCGGGAAATGCTCAGAAATTGACAATCGGTATAGCGTAGGAAAACTGACACTTGGAATAGCGTAAGAACATGAACTGTGAGAGCCAGGGTTAAGTTGTAAAGACAAACGTTGTAGAGCAAGTTCTGATTGGGACAACGATTCGCTGTGTAGAGCTTTAGCAAGTTTATGAGTTGGTAAAGCTCTACATAGAGCGAAACGTTGTCATGATAATAAGCTTGTTCAGCAACGTGTGTTTGTTCTTCCCTTTTGTGGGCAATACGTCTTGTGGATCCAATCAAAGGACGAGGACACTTATGTACTGCTCCCCTCAAGGAAGGTTCCTTGACGCTGGTCAGGGGCTCTTGATCTTGGAAATTGGATCTGAACTCCGGTTCCATGAATTAAGCCTGAATGCCTTCCATCCCTCCCCCCACATGCGCTGTATAATCCTACGGGTTTAGCGCTTCCCTATAATATAATAATAATAATAATAATAATAATAATAATAATAATAATAATAATAATAATAATAATAATAATAATGTACTGTTCAGAAGCCAGGACACTTGAATACAGTTCAGGACTTTAAATATATGTCTTGAACTGTAACGATGTACTAAACTGTACCGAAATGTCCTTCTCCACAACTTGTCGGCATCACTATTCCATTTACATCAAGACTAAGGATACGTAACTTGCAGTGTAAGATGCTTGCAGCAGTTGCTGCCATTGTAGTGAGTGTTCTGACACAGAGAGCTGGAGGCACACCAGATCTTGGACTGATGTTTTATGACTGACCTCCATATTGTCCCTTTGTGTTTATTCTGGCATTCCCCATTGTGTTTTCTGACTTCGTGTAGTGTTGTGTGCTGCCTCTCTCATGTTTACTTTGCGGTATTGTGATTATATATATATATATATATATATATATATATATATATATATATATATATATATATATATATATATATATATATATATATATATACATATACATATCCCTCATTGGTTTAGCTTTTCACATAATAATAATAATAATAATAATAATAATAATAATAATAATAATAATACATGTAATAATTTTTTTTACCCTGAAGCCAAGCTAAGAGCTTAATTCATAGACTACGTGTGACTCGCACCAACAGTCTGGTTGATCAGGCCAGCAACTGGTGGCCTGGTCTGGGAGCGGGCCACCCTATTATCCCGTCAAGGGAGGCAAGTTGATGCCGGGAAAGGGCTCTTGATCAAAGGAATTGACGCTACCCTCTCTTGGATAAATAAATACTTCCCATGTTTAAAGCGGCTGTATGCTTTCCCACACATATATAATTGTGTGCTGGTAATTATTCTTGTTTTTATATTCCACTGGCGTCATAAACATTGATATATATATATATATATATATATATATATAATATATATATATATATATATATATATATATATATATATATATATTGTTGTTTAATTTGATCTGATGGTGTGAGCATTGTTTTGCTTCCTTTCTTAACATGAGCGAGAGCGAGTGAGAGAAAGGTGGGTATGGGGAGGAAGGTAGGGAGAGCGTGTTAAGAGGCTAGCATGACTGGCAGTCTGAGCCAGGGTTCACCATACACGGAAGCTGCAGTGTACAAGCGTGTGTATACTCACCTATTTGTGGCTACAGGGGTCGATTCGTCGCTCCTGGCTCTGGTGTGTATGTGTCTGTGCTCGCGAGGGTTGAGTCTTAGCTTTTGGCACTTTTGGTCCCTGGTTTTTATGTATGTGCATTCACCAAGTTGTGTTTGCGTGGGGTTGAGACTGGTTATGTATCAGTACATAACAAATGTGACAACTTTCACTTTATATCATATTATGGTTTAGACACACGCCACACCTGAACACCCTACCTTGACTCACGAAATCGTAATGACACAATTGCAAACAAACCATACCACGGGTGGGGTTTGAACCCGCGATCAGATTATTATTATTATTATAATCAAGGGGGAAGCGCTAAACCCGGAGGATTATACAGCGCCTGGGGGGGATGTGGAAGGCATTCAGGCTTAATTCGGGGAACTGGAGCACAGATCCAATTCCCTAAATCAAGAGCCCCTCACCAACATCAAGGAACCTTCCTTGAGGGGACCCGCGATCAGAGAGTCTCAAAACTCCAGACCGTCGCGTTAGCCACTGGGCCAGCTAGCTTCAATAAGATTCATCCAACTAGGTATATTTCTACACCATAGGACTTGAGCTAGAGTTCGTCACGGCCATGCTAGCGTGAGATTCGTCTGTAAAAACTTGCATTGTGGTCACAGTGGTGCCTGTGTTAACCTTCCTATGGTGTAGAAATATACCTAGTTGGATGAATCTTATCGAAGCTAGCTGGCCCAGTGTCTAACGCGATGGTCTGGAGTTTTGAGACTGATCGCGGGTTCAAACCCCACCCGTGGTATGGTTTACCCTACCTTGAGTTTACCTGGAGGGTTTTCCGGAGTTCAACGCCCCAGCGGCCCGGTCCATGAACAGGCCTCGCGGTGGATCAGGGCTTGATCAACCAACCTGTTATTGCTGGCCCGGACACAATCCAACGTACGAACCACAGCCCGGCTGGTCATGTACCGACTTTAGGTATCTTTCCAGCTTCCTCTTGAAGACCTAGGTAGGTGTCTATTGGTAATCCCCTTTATGTATGCTGGGAGGCAGTCGAAGTGTCTTGGGCCCTTGACACTTATTGTGTTATCTCTTGGTGTACTCACGGCACCTCTGCTGTTCGTTAGGTGTATGTTGCACCGCCTACCGAATCATTTGCTTTCGTAGTGAGCGATTTCTGTGTGCAGATTGGAGATTAGTCCCTCTAGGATTTTCCAGGTGTAAATTGCGATGTATCTTTCTCGCTTGCGTTCCAAGAAGTACAAGTCAAGGGACTTGAAACGGACCCAGTAATTGAGGTGCTGGACTGTACGTATACATGCAGTGCAAGTACTCTGTATATTCTCCAGATCTGCAATTTAGCCTGTATATTCTCCAAATCTGCAATTTAGCCTGTCTGAAAGGGCAGGTAGACTCCCTCAGTTATGTGAGCTTTCTTAATTCACTGTTTACAGTGTATATGCACTGGGTGTTTGAATTGATCCCTGTACTCTGGTTTGGACCTTGCATATCAACAAATCCTGAATATTAGCGTTTAGGATGTACTCTTCTGAAAATTGTTTACTCCTCCATACTGGTGAACTTTTTCTCTGCCCCGGATATTCGCATGATCATATAGTTCACGTTCTTTAATAAGGGAAAGTTGTTACTGTTCCCCCTGAAAGCTAAGGAAGTCATCCCACACACGGTGCCGCACGGTGTCCAAGTTTTTTTTACAAGTCAGGATTTTATTATACAAATCCGGCTTTTGTACAAGTCTGGATTTTATACAATTTCGGTTTTCGTACAAGTCCGGATTTTGTACAGGTTCAAATTTTGTATTGTTCACATTTTTGTACGTATTATAATTCAAAGTTTGGCTGGTTAATGGGATTTAAAGTTTATCGATTAGACTAGGGTCTAGTCGATAACCTTTAAACCAGACAAGAATATTTTATTCCCTAAAACAGGGATTGAAGTGAACTCTCGGCATATATACACTGAAAGAAATACACCTTTCTGTGTATTTAACCTGTGAGGATATTTTTCCTTATCTGTATGACTCTTATGGGTTTAGCGCTTAGTTCTGATTATAATAATAATAATGAAATAAAAGGCCGCATGTTGAGTACATGTGTTTATCAGTGGTAGATGACTCGTCTAAATTACACTTGGCGTAATTAGATGTGTTAGCTGATTCCTATTTCAGCGTTGCTAATGAGGTATTATGGCCTTGTTGTGTGTGATGACATCACTGTAGAGCTTTGTTTGTGTGATGCGACACTGTGAAGCTTTGTGTGTAATGTGACATCACCCTGAGACTGTGTACGATGTGACATCACTGTGAAGCTTTGTGGAGTGTGATGTGACATTACTGTGAGACAGGAATGCCTTCACCACTTCATTGCGACGTGTTACAAATTGTGATGAATATGATGTTGGGCAAACTGGAAAAAGCCTAGCTGAATGTTAGATCTTCTCTGGCTCATTCACGGTATACTCTGGCGAGCAGACGGATAGCCTGGCGTACCTGAGTCCGTCTGGTTCATATACGTACTTCGTCTGGCGAAGTGACGGGTAGCCTGATGTACCTGAGTCTGCCTGGAGAAAGTTGACAATTTTCCACGCGAGTAAATGCTGTGGTGACGAGGGTAGCACTTACAGTTCACGGGGTGTGAGTGAACTAGTAAGAGAGAGTGATTGGACGGAGCGAGTGAGGGAGGAGCAAGTGCGCCAATGAGTGAGCAAACAAATGGGCGAAGGAGTGAACGGGAAAGTGAGCGAGAAGGAGTGAACGAGAAAGTGAGTGAGCAAGTAATGAAGTGAGCTAACCGTGGCTCCTCACCTTGATCTACTGCCCTCTTGTTGGCCGTTCTAATAAGCTGATCTACCATGATCACCCGGCTTACTTGTCTGATGTAGCTTTCTTGATACAACAACGTGCACCACTTCGTCCTGGAAGTCAGCCCCGATACACCTTCATTCCTCAACAACTTTGTTGGTCTTAATGGAAGGTTGTAATCCAAGAAACGTTTGTAACTTTGCTATTGAGTGCCCGGTACTATGTGGTCCAGCAGTTTTGTTGTTTGTCGTTTTACTGCCATCTGTTGGCAGTGAATATTACTTTATTTGTTGTCAACTCTTGACCAAGGATATCTGTCATTTGTTCCCCCCTCAAGGGAGGTTCCTTGATGCTGGTGAGGGGCTCTTGATCTAGGGAATTGGATCTGTTCTCCAGTTCCCTGAATGCCTTCCATCTCCCCCCCACAGGCGCTGTATAATCCCTACGGCTTTAGCGCTCCCCCATGATAATAATTTGCCATTTGTTGCCATCTCTTAATCGTTTGTCTTATTAGCTTTATATTAGGCTATATCTAGATTACCCACCTAGCTCTCTTCTCTTTCAGTTTGATTTGTGAAAGTTTTGGAAGATGCCTTAGTTTATCTCTAAATTATTGATGTCGATATCTCTTAATTGACGTCTGAAAGGCGAAGGTGATATCATTCGTTATCGCTAGATTACTGACGTAGATGCCTCGATTTGCTGGAGTATGAAAGGTGAATAGTGAGATGGAGGGGGGGGGAGGTACATGATAGAAGTGTACAATTCAAAGCTGGGAATGAAAAAAGAAAATGTAAGGTTTCTGAAAATGATTCATTAAGTCAGGCCTCACGACAGTGGATTTAAATCTGACACATTCAGGATAAGTTGGATCATACAATTTTAAGTTAGATCAAACACTCTTTATATTGCATTGAACACCCTTAAGTTGTATCAGACACTACTAAGTTGGATTAAGCACCCTTAATTGTGTCAAACGCTATTAAGTTGGATCAAATACCCTTACGATATAGAAAAACATTAATTAGGGTTCAGTTATAGACGAGGGGAACAAATTCTCTCTCTCTCTCTCTCTCTCTCTCTCTCTCTCTCTCTCTCTCTCTCTCTCTCTCTCTCTCTCTCTCTCTCTCTCTCTCTCTCTCTCTCTCTCACACGCACACTTTTGTTTCCTCGAGGTTTACAATTGTTATCTGGATCATAATTTCGTACATGTCGTCATGGTGAAGGTGAAGTTTCTCTTAACCCCGGTGTAATTTTCTCTGCTTTTTTTTTTTACAATATTGTTATTTATTTTATTCAGCATTTGCAAGGTGAGTAAGTATTGCAGCGATGGATTGCAATGGTTCTTTCTGTATTCTCTCGAGATCATGGTTTGCTAGGTCAATCAGGATGTGATGGCTGGGCCTGCGAAAACACATGATGCGGTTACCTGGAGGTTATTCCGGGGATCAACGCCCCCGCGGCCCGGTCCACGACCAGGCCTCCCGATGGATCAGGGCCTGATCAACCAGGCTGTTACTGCTGGCCGCACGCAGTCCAACGTACGAGCCACAGCCCGGCTGATCCGGCACTGACTAGGTATCTGTCCAGCTCTCTCTTGAAGGCAGCCAGGGGTTTATTGGCAATTCCCCTAATGCTTGATAGGAGGCTGCTGAACACTCTTGGGCCCCGGACACTTATGGTGTTTTCCCTTAGTGTACCAATGGCGCCCCTACTTTTTATTGGGGGCATTTTGCATCGCCTGCCCAGTCCTTTATTTTCGTAGGGAGTGATTTGTGTGTGCAGATTTGGGACCATTCCTTCCAGGATTTTCCAAATGTAGATTATGATATATCTCTCCCTCCTGCGTTCCAACGAGTACAAGTCAAGTGCTTCCAAGCGTTCCCAGTAGTTAAGGTGCTTGACAGAACTTACACGTGCAGTAAAGGATCTCTGTACACTCTCTAGATCTGCGATTTCACCTGCTTTGAATGGAGATGCTAATGTACAGCAGTATTCCAGCCTAGAGAGAACAAGTGATTTGAAAAGGATCATCATTGGCTTGGCATCTCTCGTTTTGAACGTTCTCATTATCCATCCTATCATTTTCTTTGCACGTGCGATCGTGGCACTGTTGTGAGCCTTGAAAGCGATACCCTCAGACATTACTACTCCCAGGTCCCTTACATTATTTTTCCGCTCTATTGTATGGCCAGAGTCTGTAGTCTACTCTGTTCTAGTTATTATCTCCTCCAGTTTTCCATAACGGAGTAGTTGGAATTTGTCCTCATTTGAACATCATATTGTTTACCGTTGCCCACTGAAAAACTGTTTATATCTTCCTGGAGGTTAACCGCGTCCTCAGCAGATGACAGCCTCATGCAGATCCTAGTATCATCCGCAAAGGATGATACGGTGCTGTGATGTATATCTCTATGTCTGATATGAGGATGAGGAATAAGATGGGGGCGAGTACTGTGCCTTGTGGAACAGAGCTCTTCACTATGGCAGCCTCCGATTTAACTCTGTTGACCACTACACTTTGTGTTCGATTTGTTAGGAAGTTGAAGATCCATCTCCCCACTTTCCCAGTTATTCCTTTAGCATGTATTTTATGGGCTATTATGCCATGATCGCATTTGTCAAATGCTTTTGCAGTCTGTGTATATTACATCTGCATTCTGATTTTCTTCCAGTGCATCCAAGGCCATGTCATAGTGATCCAGTAGCTGTGAGAGGCAGGAGCGACCTGCCCTGAACCCATGTTGCCCTGGATTGTGCAGATTTTGGGAATCCAGGTGATTTGCAATCCTGCTTCTTAGCACTCTTTCAAAGATTTTTATGATGTGGGACGTCAGAGCTATTGGTCTATAGTTCTTAGCTAATGCTTTGCTGCCACCTTTATGGAGTGGGGCTATATCCGTTGTTTTAAGTGACTGTGGAATTTCACCCATGTACAAGCTCCTCCTCCATAGTGTACTTAGGGCACGCGAGAGGGGTTTCTTGCAGTTCTTAATGAAAACAGAGTTCCACGAGTCTGGGCCCGGGGCTGAGTGCATGGGCATGTTGTCAATGGCTTTTTCGAAATCTATCGGTGTTAGGGTAATGTCGGAAATCTGGCATACATTTATGGAGTTTTGAGGCTCATTCATGAAGAAATCATTTGGGTCGTCGATCCTCAGATTGATTAGTGTTTCACTAAACACAGAGTCGTACTGGGATTTCAATATTTTACTCATTTCCTTACCTGGAGTTTACCTGGAGAGAGTTCCGGGGGTCAACGCCCCCGCGGCCCGGTCTGAGACCAGGCCTCCTGGTGGATCAGAGCCTGATCAACCAGGCTGTTGCTGCTGGCTGCACGCAAACCAACATACGAGCCACAGCCCGGCTGATCCGGAACTGACTTTAGGTGCTTGTCCAGTGCCAGCTTGAAGACTGCCAGGGGTCTGTTGGTAATCCCCCTTATGTGTGCTGGGAGGCAGTTGAACAGTCTCGGGCCCCTGACACTTATTGTATGGTCTCTTAACGTGCTAGTGACACCCCTGCTTTTCATTGGGGGGATGGTGCATCGTCTGCCAAGTCTTTTGCTTTCGTAGTGGGTGATTTTCGTGTGCAAGTTCGGTACTAGTCCCTCTAGGATTTTCCAGGTGTATATAATCATGTATCTCTCCCTCCTGCGTTCCAGGGAATACAGGTTTAGGAACCTCAAGCGCTCCCAATAATTGAGGTGTTTTATCTCCGTTATCCGCGCCGTGAAAGTTCTCTGTACATTTTCTAGGTCGGCAATTTCACCTGCCTTGAAAGGTGCTGTTAGTGTGCAGCAATATTCCAGCCTAGATAGAACAAGTGACCTGAAGAGTGTCATCATGGGCTTGGCCTCCCTAGTTTTGAAGGTTCTCATTATCCATCCTGTCATTTTTCTAGCAGATGCGATTGATACAATGTTATGGTCCTTGAAGGTGAGATCCTCCGACATGATCACTCCCAGGTCTTTGACGTTGGTGTTTCGCTCTATTTTGTGGCCAGAATTTGTTTTGTACTCTGATGAAGATTTAATTTCCTCATGTTTACCATATCTGAGTAATTGAAATTTCTCATCGTTGAACTTCATATTGTTTTCTGCAGCCCACTGAAAGATTTGGTTGATGTCTGCCTGGAGCTTTGCAGTGTCTGCAATGGAAGACACTGTCATGCAGATTCGGGTGTCATCTGCAAAGGAAGACACGGTGCTGTGGCTGACATCCTTGTCTATGTCGGATATAAGGATGAGGAACAAGATGGGAGCGAGTACTGTGCCTTGTGGAACAGAGCTTTTCACCGTAGCTGCCTCGGACTTTACTCTGTTGACGACTACTCTCTGTGTTCTGTTAGTGAGGAAATTATAGATCCATCGACCGACTTTTCCTGTTATTCCTTTAGCACGCATTTTGTGCGCTATTACGCCATGGTCACACTTGTCGAAGGCTTTTGCAAAGTCTGTATATATTACATCTGCATTCTTTTTGTCTTCTAGTGCATTTAGGACCTTGTCGTAGTGGTCCAATAGTTGAGACAGACAGGAGCGACCTGTTCTAAACCCATGTTGCCCTGGGTTGTGTAACTGATGGGTTTCTAGATGCGTGGTGATCTTGCTTCTTAGGACCCTTTCAAAGATTTTTATGATATGGGATGTTAGTGCTATTGGTCTGTAGTTCTTTGCTGTTGCTTTACTGCCCCCTTTGTGGAGTGGGGCTATGTCTGTTGTTTTTAGTAACTGTGGGACGACCCCCGTGTCCATGCTCCCTCTCCATAGGATGGAAAAGGCTCGTGATAGGGGCTTCTTGCAGTTCTTGATGAACACAGAGTTCCATGAGTCTGGCCCTGGGGCAGAGTGCATGGGCATGTCATTTATCGCCTGTTCGAAGTCATTTGGCGTCAGGATAACATCGGATAGGCTTGTGTTAATCAAATTTTGTGGCTCTCTCATAAAAAATTCATTTTGATCTTCGACTCTCAGTCTGGTTAGCGGCTTGCTAAAAACTGAGTCATATTGGGACTTGAGTAGCTCACTCATTTCCTTGTTGTCATCTGTGTAGGACCCATCTTGTTTAAGTAGGGGCCCAATACTGGACGTTGTTCTCGATTTTGATTTGGCATAGGAGAAGAAATACTTTGGGTTTCTTTCGATTTCATTTATGGCTTTTAGTTCTTCCCGCGATTCCTGACTCCTAAAGGATTCTTTTAGCTTAAGTTCGATGCTTGCTATTTCTCTGACCAGTGTCTCCCTACGCATTTCAGATATATTGACCTCTTTTAGCCGCTCTGTTATTCTTTTCCGTCGCCTGTAAAGGGAGCGCCTGTCTCTTTCTGTTTTACATCTACTCCTCCTTTTTCTTAGAGGAATAAGCCTTGTGCATACATCGAGTGCTACCGAGTTAATCTGTTCTAGGCATAAGTTGGGGTCTGTGTTGCTTAGTATATCTTCCCAGCTTATATCGGTTAGGACTTGGTTTACTTGGTCCCACTTTATGTTTTTGTTATTGAAGTTGAATTTGGTGAATGCTCCCTCGTGACTAATCTCCTTATGTCGGTCTGGGGCTCCGCGCATACATGACTGAACCTCAATTATGTTGTGATCTGAGTATATTGTTTTTGATATGGTGATATTTCTTATCAGATCATCATTGTTAGTGAAGATGAGGTCTAGTGTATTCTCCAGTCTAGTAGGCTCTATTATTTGCTGGTTTAAATTGAATTTTGTGCAGAGATTTAAAAGCTCGCGTGAGTGTGAGTTTTTCATCAGAGCTGCCTCCTGGTGTTATTACTGCAACAATATTATTTGCTATATTCCTCCATTTTAGGTGCCTTAAGTTGAAATCCCCCAGGAGCAAGATATTGGGTGCAGGAGCTGGGAGATTTTCCAGACAGTGGTCAATTTTTAACAGCTGTTCCTGGAATTGCTGGGATGTTGCATCCGGAGGCTTGTAGACTATCACAATGACTAGGTTTTGGTTCTCGACCTTTACTGCTAAAACTTCCACTACATCATTTGAGGCATTTAGCAGTTCTGTGCAAACAAGTGACTCTGCAATGTACAGGCCAACCCCCCCCTTTTGCCTGTTCACTCTGTCACATCTGTATAGGTTGTAACCTGGGATCCATATTTCGTTGTCCAAGTGATCCTTTATGTGGGTCTCAGTGAAAGCCGCGAACATTGCCTTTGCCTCTGCAAGCAGTCCACGGATGAAAGGTATTTTGTTGTTTGTTGCTGGCTTTAGACCCTGTATATTTGCAAAGAAGAATGTTATCGGACTGGTGGTATTGTTGGTACTGGGGGGGGATTTTTTTTCCGGCATTAGTATCTGTATCTGTTGGTTTGGAGTGGAGGCCATCGACTGTGGTTCCACTCCAGGAATGACTGGATTTGGTGTACGATTTCTGCCATTTCCTGCCAGTTTTTTTTCCTTCCTGGCACTAAAAAACCTCTCCCTCTTGAGTGGCTGTGGCTACCCAGGTTTTCCCATGGCCTGGATGTTTTGTATCTTTTTGTCCCCTTTAGATGGTATGCCTGGCAATTTAAGTTATAGCACAGTCTTTCCTGTACTGAAGAGGTACACAGTTCAGGGTGAAAAAGCTTACAGGAAGGGAGTTTGCATTTTCCTGTTGTCATATGGGCATGGCATTTCCTAGGGTGGTCATAGTTGCACGTCCCATCTGTTTTTCCAGATTTCCCATGCCAGCAGATACCGAGTGCATAGTATGTGCACAGGCTTGGTTTCCGTTTGCCTTGGGTTTCTGTGACTGTATTCCCTGTTGGTGCATGTTTCCCTGTCTTACTTCTATCCTCCCTAGCACCAACAATGGAGCTCCCACCATTTGTTTTTGGTAATATATCCTCACTATTGCTAGTGGAGTCCTCTTGTTTGCTATTTCCTGCGGTATTTCTAGTTTGCAATATTGGTTTTATCTTATCTTTGACTACACTTGTTTCCCTACTATGGCTCCTGTCCCCTATGAGGTCATTCATATGTATTCCTTCCTGCGTATAATTCCCGACTACCTGGACAAAATCTCCAGCTTCACCATTACTGTCTCCCAGGACAGCATCTCCAGCTTCCCCATTACTGTCTCCCAGGACAGCATCTCCAGCTTCACCATTACTGTCTCCCAGGACAGCACCTCCAGCTTCACCATTACTGTCTCCCAGGACAGCACCTCCAGCTTCACCATTACTGTCTCCCAGGACAGCACTATCAGCCCCCCATTTACTGACTACCAGGACATCATCTCCAGCCTTACAGTTTCTGACTACATGGCCAGTATCAAGGGCAGTACCATTCAGCCCGGACTTTTATGTTCCCATCTGTTGTAGAAAGCTTCCAGGTTTTCTATGAAAGCAGCTTTGATGTTGACCTCTTTTAATACCCTTGTGATTTTAGTCCACAGATTTATCTCATTTGGGCATACCCAAAAACACTTCCCTGTTTTAATACTGCTTGTAGCTAGTTCTTGGATATCTGCACAAGGGGCGTGACACCAATTTCCACAGAAATGACAATTTATGCATGTGGAAGCCCGTTTGTTTGACTGACCACAGACTACACACAGCTTCATAATGATTTGAATGGTTGATTTACTGCAATTCTACTAGCAACCTCTTGAATATTCTATTAATAACCTGCTAGGTGCACAACGAAACCGTTTGAAACCAGTCCAGGGTTCGGACCAGTCAAGGGTTCGGACCATTCAAGGGTTCGGACCAGTCAAGGGTTCGGACCAGTCTATCTGATCTGATCAGTGGGTCACTTATTTAAACCATACTGGTCGGTGATTTGAGCTAACACATGAAGGATCTACTGGAAATTATCTACCCGAGTAATATGTGATTTGATTGATACAAAAGTATAACTTGCGTGATGAAGAGCCGGTGACTGCTGGCAGCTCCTACAATGACGAACGGTCGAGCCACCACCTTTGTTTATCAATCGCTGTATCTAGCTTCTCTATTTTTTTTTTTCCGTCTCCGCCACAATAAATGCTATATTATCACTATAGTTGACTGGTGCAAATTTTGGAGGAAGGGCGCTTTTTCTGTAATAATAATTGCTTCTCGTTGTGTATATTGCGACCTGTCTGAGTAAGGGCCCGATACTAGATGTGGTATTTGCCTTGTTTTTGGCATATGAAAAGAAATATTTTTAATTTCTTTCAATTTCCCTAATAGCTTTAAGCTCCTCCTGTCTCTCCTGGTTCCTGTAAGAGTCATTTAACTTAATTTCGATAGTTTCCACTTCCCTGGTCAGCGCCTCCTTCCGTGTATCAGATATTCTAGCACTCCTGAGGAGCTCAGTGACTCTTCGTCGTCTTCTGTAGAGGGAGCGTCTTTCTCTCTCCAGTTTACTCCTGCTCTTCTTCTTTCTTAGGGGAATATGCCTAGAACATGCTTCAGCTGCCAGGAAGTTGATCCTTTCAGGGCAACGTTTCACTCTGTGTAGAGCTCCATCAAGTGTTTCACTCTGTGTAGAGCTCCATCAGGTCACACTGTGACTCCATAAAAAGTCTGTACAAAGAAACATTGTTCCAATAAAAGCTCGTTCTGTATCATTTATCACTATCATCGGTATGTTGCCTTCTGAGTCACCCTTCCTTGGTGGGAAACGGTCGAGTTAGGAAAAATAAATTCATTCAGTACTTGGATGATCTGTGGAAACTACAGTGATTGGTATTTGTATTATCTCCCTAGCTAAGAACTCTGATGTCAGGATAACCACCGTAGACAACCTCAGAGGTGGTAGTCATTCTTGATAACAATGACTGCCTCTCCAAAATGCTTCTATCTAACCATGTCTCACACCCGGGTTAAGGACACTAGTTCTTTTCTTAAAGAAACCAGGACCACGATCACCAGCACCACGAAGGAAAGGAACGTTGCTACCTCTTTCCTTGTAAATCCAAACCCGCACACACTGGGGTGTCCCGTAGCTTGGTTGGTAGCGCACTCAACTCACACACTTGAGTGACCATGGTTGGATTCCCAATACGGGTGGAAACATTGGGCATGTTTTCTTAAGACGCCTGCTGTCCCTTTGCATCTAGCAGTAAGTAGGTACCTGGGTGTTAGCCGACTGGTGTGGGTCGCATCCTGAGGACAAAATTGGCCTAATTTGCTCGAAATACTCTGCATAACAAGTGGCTCTATATTGATGCCAGCTAGGTCTGTATAAGCTGTATCATGTACTTGTAGAAATAAAGATTTATTATTATTTATGGTCTCCCTAGAGCACACAAATCTAGCATATCAATTCCGCCCGTCGACCCATTACATTTGGGTTCGGGAGTCCTCTCGACCTCTTGGTGGGCGTTCTGGTCCATCAACTTTGCAAAATTTGAGGTACTTTCAGCATCTCTCATCTCCGCCATTCCTGAGATCTCTCCAGACTCAACCAGTTGATCATCTTTGTAGAATAAAAAGCTCACCTGCCTGGATGTCACCTCCGTCTTCACCTGGTACATCTTGTTCATGAGTAAGACACCTGTGCAGCAGTCGGGTATTTTTATTGTTGAAACGTTTCGCCTACACAGTAGGCTTCTTCAGTCAAATAGAAACAGCAGGTGTAGTGAAATGAAGATGGTGTAATCAGTCCATCTACTTTAGGGAAATAGTATTTGAGGTGGTCAGTCCCTCAGGCTGAGGGACTGACCACCTCAAATACTATTTATCCAAGGCTGATGGACTGATTACATAATCTTCATTTCACAACTACACTTGTTACCTCTATATTTGACTGAAGAAGCCTACCGTGTAGGCGAAAGTTTCAACAATAAATATACCTAACTGTTGCACAGGTGTCTTACTCATCAACTTATCGGTATTTTATCCCATTTGCAACATGGAACTCCATTCCTGATCTCCCTCTCTAAGCAGGGCTCCTTAACCTCGTTGAGTCTTGTGTCAAATTTAATATTTTTTCCTTCGGATAATCGGTACAGCAAAAGAAATTAGAGCATAGCAATTAGGTCGCCCCTCAGCGCTGTCTTGACCAACATTTATCTCGAGCACCTGTAAAAGACCAGTTCAAGATCATTATACATGACATCACGTGGCTGTGGTATGTGGGTGGCGTTCTGGTCATTGTCCCGAGACGCTTCGACTTTTACCACAGCAGGGATGCGCTGATCTCCGTGGACCTTTATATAGACTTTACTTTGAAGGAGGGGAAAGTCGACTCTTTACCCCTGACGTCTTTTTCATCACGGAAAGTAAGACTGAATATCAAAATGGTATACAATACCGACAGGTTGGTAGGTAAGACACATTGGCAACAGTTAGGCATCTTTAATCCGAAACGTTTCGCCTGCACAGTAGGCTTCTTCAGTCGAGTACAGAAAGTAGGCAGGAGCCTACACATCTCTATTGCTCCTGCCTACTTTCTGTACTTCACTGAAGAAGCCTACTGTGTAGGCGAAACGTTTCGGATTAAAAATGCCTGATTGTTGTCTATGTGACTTATTTACGAAAGTAAGACTCTCAAACACAGGGTTTATTGGAAGCCTATCAGTAGGGATGATTTAATTCATTTCTTTTCCCACCACGACTTGAAGATGAAGCGAAGGTTCGTCATAGGTTTCTTGTTTCGTGGCCCCAATATTTGTGACGACAAGTTCTTGGCAGATGAGTAGAAATACGTCAAGGACGCTCTTGCCGCTGTCAGTTTTCTTTTATCATTCAGACCTGTAAGAGGAAGACCCTGCTAATTCACACGACCCCTAGAGAATACCCCAACACCGACCCTCGTCTCGTTCTCTCCACATGACAGTGGTCACGTCTATCACTCCTGTTTACGTAAGGCCAGCAGGAATGTGGTTGTTGTTATTACTAAATTCATAAAAGAGATCACAAGACTTCAGAGACCCAGCAGCAATACCAATACTGCAGGGGTCTGCAATATTCCGTGTGAGAGATGCATCGTGGGAGACAAGGCGTGATTTTCGAACTCACCTTCAACAGCACACACATGCGTGCAGGATAAGTGATGTAAACAACGCGTGTGTCGTCCATCGCAGGTTACACTCCTACGTCATGAATTAGAGAAGCACAGTAACTGTTTCAGGACAGAACCGAATGCAGCATCCTGGATGCGGCCAACATCTACCCTACTGAGACCATTGAGTGGAACAGTGGAATGTGGTATAAACCTTGGTAATAAATACCGACAAGTTGGTTTCTAAACCAACAGTGGAATGTATATACTAGCTGTGCCCATAAATAAAAAAAAGGCACAATACCGTGACTGGAACGATACACAAATAACCCGCACATAAAAAAGAGAAGCTTACGACGACGTTTCGGTCCGACTTGGACCATTGACAAAGTCACACTAACCAGAAGTGGAGCAGGACGGCTATATTTAGGCAGGGAGAGGTGGTGGTAGTAGTAGTAGTAGTAATACAAGAATGGTATTTAATACCGACAAGATGAAATTAAGACACGCGCAACACCCGGGCATCCCTATTGCAGACGTTTCGCCATCCAGCCAGCCACTGGATGGCGAAACGTCCACAACAAAGACAGCCAGACGTCGCACATGTGTCTTAATTTCATCAGTAGTTGTAGTGGTATAGTAGTAGAAGAGGCAGTAGTAGTGGTAGTGGTAGAAGTGGGAAATAAGGAGGACGAGCCAGTCAAATACAAAGGAAGGGGAGCACTGCAAGAGAGCTAGGTGCCCACTGATGGAGAGCAAGCGCACAGAGGTGCGTGAAAGGGGAAGTGGTGAAATAAATGAAGAAGGAACAGAAACACGAGACAGAAGAGAGAAAGACAACCCAGAGGAGAAAAGGAAAGAGGAAAGGGGAAGAGGGAGAAGAAGAAAAAGAAAAAGAAAAAGAAAAAATGAGGAGTCAGGTTAAGTCACGGGTGTTCTGAAGTTTGGAGCATTTTATAATGTAGTGGGAGAGGAAGGCATCTACAGAGACGAAGCCAGGGCTAAGGTTCATACAAGGAAAGTTGTGTATTAGAGAGGATTCAACTAGACGGCGACTGTTCGAGTTTGAAGTAGGGAAGACAGTTTTAGCAGAAGACCAGTCAATAGGATGGCTATGATCTCTGACGTGACAGAAAAGAGCATTGTTAGGGTCGGCAAGCCTAACACTATTTTTGTGCTCCCTAAGCCTGTCAGAAAGAGATCGACCAGTTTCTCCGAAGTATTGAAGAGGACAGGAGGAGCAAGAAATAGAGTAGACACCAGGAACATCTGTAGAGGGAGGAGAGGTATGAACGAGATTAGTGCGAAGAGTGTTAGTCTGGCGGAAGGTAAGCTTAATGTCTAAGGGACGGAGAAAATTGTTGAGATTAGAAAGACCGGAAATGTAGGGAAGGCAGAGGATAGAAGAGTTCCCAGGAGTAGAGAGTTTGGGAGAGAAGAAATTGCGTTTAGCACGTGAGAGGGCAGAGTCCATGAAATGGGAAGGGTAGCCAAGACGGGAAAACGAATTATGAAGAGTGGAAATTTCTGCTGGAAGGAACTGAGGATCACAGATGCGGAGGGCACGGAGAAAGAGGGAGATAAGAACACTTTTCTTGACATGGGAAGCATGATAGGAAAAGTAGTGAATGTACATGTCACTGTGCACAGGTTTTTGGTAAACGGAAAAGGAAAAACCTGTATCTGAGCGGTGGACATGGACATGGTCTTCTGCTAAAACTGTCTTCCCTACTTCAAACTCGAACAGTCGCCGTCTAGTTGAATCCTCTCTAATACACAACTTTCCTTGTATGAACCTTAGCCCTGGCTTCGTCTCTGTAGATGCCTTCCTCTCCCACTACATTATAAAATGCTCCAAACTTCAGAACACCCGTGACTTAACCTGACTCCTCATTTTTTCTTTTTCTTTTTCTTTTTCTTCTTCTCCCTCTTCCCCTTTCCTCTTTCCTTTTCTCCTCTGGGTTGTCTTTCTCTCTTCTGTCTCGTGTTTCTGTTCCTTCTTCATTTATTTCACCACTTCCCCTTTCACGCACCTCTGTGCGCTTGCTCTCCATCAGTGGGCACCTAGCTCTCTTGCAGTGCTCCCCTTCCTTTGTATTTGACTGGCTCGTCCTCCTTATTTCCCACTTCTACCACTACCACTACTACTGCCTCTTCTACTACTACTACCACTACAACTACTGATGAAATTAAGACACATGTGCGACGTCTGGCTGTCTTTGTTGTGGACGTTTCGCCATCCAGTGGCTGGCTGGATGGCGAAACGTCTGCGATAGGGATGCCCGGGTGTTGCGCGTGTCTTAATTTCATCTTGTCTGTATTATATACCATTCTTGTACTACTACTACTACTACTACCACCACCTCTTCCTGCCTATATATAGCCGTCCTGCTCCACTTCTGGTTAGTGTGACTTTGTCAATGGTCCAAGTCGGACCGAAACGTCGTCGTAAGCTTCTCTCTTTTATGTGCGGGTTATTTGTGTATAGCTGTACCCATCACTCACATCGCCCACCCATCCCTGGCCCTTCACCTTGCTTCCTGCGCTCACCTCCCTGATCTCATCTTTTACCTCATCCTTGGACTTCTGTGACCTCTCTGGAGGTTGACCTCAGGATGCTTGTTCGTCTAATATGGTAGTGCATTTGCGTGTTTTCCTCTATACTTGACAAACTCCAGCCCTGAACCACACTAGAATAGTAGTGATGAATATTTCCCTGCAACACAATGTCACAGTGAGGGTCATTTCTCTGCACATAAACGCCGACAAGTAGAGAGAAATGACCTCACTGCTCCATCCCCCATTCTCTCCCTCTCCCTTTTTTTACCAGGTACTTCTACCAACATATTCATTTGGGAGGAGTCATCAATTGCGGTGAGGCTGGTATCTGGCAGATCCTAGTCATTCAGGGAATGATGAGCGCATACTGGCCGCTACCGCTGCTCTCATGGGCATTTCTGCACGCAACTTACCTCCCCAGGGGTGGGGGCATGCCATCTACTGTCAGCCACAACCAGAGTGATCAAGCGTATTCCGGGGTCGCCTTGCCAGGACCGGGGCTTGCCACCCACTCACTAGCAGTCATATACGTGATAAAACGGAATGAAATCTATCTGTATACTTCTATCAAGAGACGTCTCATTCAGCAGGTGATTGACTCTGAAATATACACATACTTTCCATTGTGTATGTATGCTGTATACTATTTTATGTATATGTATCGTCTGTGTCCATAACCCAGGGAAACTTTTTAATTGATTACAACTATCTTATTTAGCTCATTGTTATTATTATTGTATTACTGGGCAGTGATAAACTTGTAAGTTGTGATACAGCTCTTGGAATAAAAACGGGTATTGACTTTTTTATCCTTGGAAGAAGAGAGTGGTAGCCATAGGTCCCTTCACCAGCATCATGGCAATTTTCCTGAAGGAAGGTGTGGCTAGTGGGACTCAGGGGCTCTTATGAGCACCAGAGTGCTGGCAGGCAGAATGCTGACGATCTGGAAATACCAGGTACGATGTGAGAGTGTTTTGTGACGGGTGTCATCAGCGGTGATTGTCCTGCGGTGTTCATGTCTTGATGAGATGCAGACATGACTCACCTGGGTTACCACCTCCAATTTTGTGTCATTTCCCCCTCGGTGTGGTGTCACTCCCCCTCGGAGTGGTGTCATTTCCCCGTCGGAGTGGGGTCACTCTCCCTCGGAGTGGTGTCACTCCCCCTCGGAGTGGTGTCATTTCCCCGTCGGAGTGGGGTCACTCTCCCTCGGAGTGGTGTCGCTCCCCCTCGGAGTGGTGCCATTCCCCTTCGGAGTGGTGTCACTCCCCCTCAGAGCGGTGTCTCTGCCCTCGGAGTAGTATAATTCCCTCTCGGAGTGGTGTCACTCCCCCTCGAAGTGGTGTCATTCCCTCAAGAGTGGTGGTGTCGTTACAGCAGACTTAAGTAAGCTGAGGAAGGGAGAGAGCAACGATTCATGAATCACTCAGAATTACGCGCGCGCGCACACACACACACACACACACACACACACACACACACACACACACACACACACACACACACACACACACACACACACACACACACACACACACACACACGCACACACACACCAGGCACATCTCCTGAAGCGCACATCAACCAAATAACTGCTGCAGCATATGGGCGCCTAGCAAACCTCAGAACAGCATTCCGACATCTTAATAAGGAATCGTTCAGGACCCTGTACACCGTGTACGTTAGGCCCATATTGGAGTATGCGGCACCAGTTTGGAACCCACACCTAGCCAAGCACGTAAAGAAACTAGAGAAAGTGCAAAGGTTTGCAACAAGACTAGTCCCAGAGCTAAGAGGTATGTCCTACGAGGAGAGGTTAAGGGAAATCAACCTGACGACACTGGAGGACAGGAGAGATAGGGGGGACATGATAACGACATACAAAATACTGAGAGGAATTGACAAGGTGGACAAAGACAGGATGTTCCAGAGATTGGACACAGTAACAAGGGGACACAGTTGGAAGTTGAAGACACAGATGAATCACAGGGATGTTAGGAAGTATTTCTTCAGCCACAGAGTAGTCAGTAAGTGGAATAGTTTGGGAAGCGATGTAGTGGAGGCAGGATCCATACATAGCTTTAAGCAGAGGTATGATAAAGCTCACGGCTCAGGGAGAGTGACCTAGTAGCGATCAGTGAAGAGGCGGGGCCAGGAGCTCGGACTCGACCCCCGCAACCTCAACTAGGTGAGTACACACACACACACACACAATGCAAATTTATGAAAATTGGAGAAGGGCACAGATGACCGGAAACAAAGTACAGGCTTGAGGGGACAAAGGTTGCACACCTCTCTGAAAGAGAAGGACCTCAGGGTGAGCATAGTTCCGAGTGTATCGCCTGAGGCACACATCAACTGAATAGCCGGAGCAGCAAATGCAAGACTTCGAAATTTAATGGTAACTTTCAAGAGCTCAAGGAGTCATTCACACCGTATATAATATATATATATATATATATATATATATATATATATATATATATATATATATATATATATATATATATATATATATATAAACAAATACTGGACATATCCGCGTCCCTTTTCGGAAGGATTTTCTTAATGCCAGAACCTTGTAGCCTGGCTAGCTAGGGCTTCCTGACCCAGGAGCCTTGTAGCCTGGCTAGCTAGGGCTTCCTGACCCAGGAGCCTTGTAGCCTGGCTAGCTAGGGCTTCCTGACCCAGGAACCTTGTAGCCTGGCTAGCTAGGGCTTCCTGACCCAGGAACCTTGTAGCCTGGCTAGGTAGGGCTTCCTGACCCTGGAACCTTGTAGCCTGGCTAGCTAGGGCTTCCTGACCCAGGAACCTTGTAGCCTGGCTAGCTAGGGCTTCCTGAGCCAGGAACCTTGTAGCCTGGCTAGCTAGGGCTTCCTGACCCAGGAACCTTGTAGTCTGGCTAGCTAGGGCTTCCTGACTCAGGAACCTTGTAGCCTGACTAGCTAGGGCTTCCTGAGCCAGGAACCTTGTAGCCTGGCTAGCTAGGGCTTCCTGAACCAGGAACCTTGTAGCCTGGCTAGCTAGGGCTTCCTGACCCAGGAACCTTGTAGCCTGGCTAGCTAGGGCTTCTTGACCCAGGAAACCTTGTAGCCTGGCTAGCTAGAGCTTCCTGACCCAGGAACCTTGTAGCCTGGCTAGCTAGGGCTTCCTGACCCAGGAACCTTGTAGTCTGGCTAGCTAGGGCTTCCTGATCCAGGAACCTTGTAGCCTGGCTAGCTAGGGCTTCCTGACCCTGGAACCTTGTAGCCTGGCTAGCTAGGGCTTCTTGACCCAGGAACCTTGTAGCCTGGCTAGCTAGAGCTTCCTGACCCAGGAACCTTGTAGCCTGGCTAGCTAGGGCTTCCTGACCCAGGAACCTTGTAGCCTGGCTAGCTAGGGCTTCTTGACCCAGGAACCTTGTAGCCTGGCTAGCTAGAGCTTCCTGACCCAGGAACCTTGTAGCCTGGCTAGCTAGGGCTTCCTGACCCAGGAACCTTGTAGTCTGGCTAGCTAGGGCTTCCTGACCCAGGAACCTTGTAGCCTGGCTAGCTAGGGCTTCCTGACCCTGGAACCTTGTAGCCTGGCTAGCTAGGGCTTCTTGACCCAGGAACCTTGTAGCCTGGCTAGCTAGAGCTTCCTGACCCAGGAACCTTGTAGCCTTGCTAGCTAGGGCTTCCTGACCCAGGAACCTTGTAGTCTGGCTAGCTAGGGCTTCCTGACTCAGGAACCTTGTAGCCTGACTAGCTAGGGCTTCCTGAGCCAGGAACCTTGTAGCCTGGCTAGCTAGGGCTTCCTGAACCAGGAACCTTGTAGCCTGGCTAGCTAGGGCTTCCTGACCCAGGAACCTTGTAGCCTGGCTAGCTAGGGCTTCTTGACCCAGGAACCTTGTAGCCTGGCTAGCTAGAGCTTCCTGACCCAGGAACCTTGTAGCCTGGCTAGCTAGGGCTTCCTGACCCAGGAACCTTGTAGTCTGGCTAGCTAGGGCTTCCTGACCCAGGAACCTTGTAGCCTGGCTAGCTAGGGCTTCCTGACCCTGGAACCTTGTAGCCTGGCTAGCTAGGGCTTCTTGACCCAGGAACCTTGTAGCCTGGCTAGCTAGAGCTTCCTGACCCAGGAACCTTGTAGCCTGGCTAGCTAGGGCTTCCTGACCCAGAACCTTGTAGTCTGGCTAGCTAGGGCTTCCTGACCCAGGAACCTTGTAGCCTGGCTAGCTAGGGCTTCCTGACCCTGGAACCTTGTAGCCTGGCTAGCTAGGGCTTCCTGACCCAGGAACCTTGTAGCCTGGCTAGCTAGAGCTTCCTGACCCAGGAACCTTGTAGCCTGGCTAGCTAGGGCTTCCTGACCCAGGAACCTTGTAGCCTGGCTAGCTAAGGCTTCCTGACCCAGGAACCTTGTAGCCTGGCTAGCTAGGGCTTCCTGACCCAGGAACCTTGTAGCCTGGCTAGCTAGGGCTTCCTGACCCAGGAACCTTGTAGCCTGGCTAGCTAGGGCTTCCTGACCCAGGAACCTTGTAGCCTGGCTAGCTAGGGCTTCCTGACCCAGGAACCTTGTAGCCTGGCTAGCTAGGGCTTCCTGACCCAGGAACCTTGTAGCCTGGCTAGCTAGGGCTTCCTGACCAAGGAACCTTGTAGCCTGGCTAGCTAGGGCTTCCTGACCCAGGAACCTTGTAGCCTGGCTAGCTAGGGCTTCTCAGCTCGAGGCCCCGTTTTTTTCTTTATGGTACTTAGTATTCCTAACAACTTGAAAGAACACACTCGAGTCCAAACATAATGATATCAAAATAATAATTATTTTCATTGGCCAACAAATTGCAGTACAATTGAGTGAGATTGCAACATTCACCCTTGATTGTTTCTGGGGGTCAGGACCTCTGATGTGTTGTGTCACATCCTTGCAGCTGACACAGCAGATACTTTGAACTGTTGTATCACATTCTTTGAGCTGTTGTGTCACATTCTTTGAGTTACCACAACAGATTCTTTGAGTTAACAACAAATTCTTTGGGATACCAGACTCTTATTAGGAGACGAATTAATATCTTTACTTTTGGAGCTCTTCCGCCTTAACCTAGAACCTTAATCCTGCTATCATTATTCTCTTCACCTGCTTTCCCTCCTTCCCTCACCTTCCCTCCATGGCTCCCTCACCTTTCCTCCATGGCTCCCTCACCTTCCCTCCATGGCTCCCTCACCTTTCCTCCATGGCTCCCTCACCTTCCCTCCATGGCTCCCTCACCTTCCTTCCATGGTTCCCTCACCTTCCCTCCATAGCTCCCTCACCTTTCCTCCATGGCTCCCTCACCTTCCCTCCATGGCTCCCTCACCTTTCCTCCATGGCTCCCTCACCTTCCCTCCATGGCTCCCTCACCTTTCCTCCATGGCTCCCTCACCTTCCCTCCATAGCTCCCTCACCTTTCCTCCATGGCTCCCTCACCTTCCTTCCATGGTTCCCTCACCTTCCCTCCATAGCTCCCTCACCTTTCCTCCATGGCTCCCTCACCTTCCCTCCATAGCTCCCTCACCTTTCCTTCATGGCTCCCTCACCTTCCCTCCATAGCTCCCTCACCTTCCCTCCATGGCTCCCTCACCTTCCCTCCATGGCTCCCTCACCTTCCCTCCATGGCTCCCTCACCTTCCCTCCATGGCTCCCTCACCTTCCCTCCATGGCTCCCTCACCTTCCCTCCATGGCTCCCTCACCTTCCCTCCATGGCTCCCTCACCTTTCCTCCATGGCTCCCTCACCTTCCCTCCATAGCTCCCTCACCTTCCCTCCATGGCTCCCTCACCTTCCCTCCATGGCTCCCTCACCTTCCCTCCATGGCTCCCTCACCTTCCCTCCATGGCTCCCTCACCTTCCCTCCATGGCTCCCTCACCTTCCCTCCATGGCTCCCTCACCTTCCCTCCATGGCTCCCTCACCTTCCCTCCATAGCTCCCTCACCTTCCCCCCATAGCTCCCTCACCTTCCCTCCATGGCTCCCTCACCTTCCCTCCATGGCTCCCTCACCTTCCCTCCATGGCTCCCTCACCTTCCCTCCATGGCTCCCTCACCTTCCCTCCATGGCTCCCTCACCTTCCCTCCATGGCTCCCTCACCTTCCCTCCATGGCTCCCTCACCTTCCCTCCATGGCTCCCTCACCTTTCCTCCATGGCTCCCTCACCTTCCCTCCATAGCTCCCTCACCTTCCCTCCATGGCTCCCTCACCTTCCCTCCATGGCTCCCTCACCTTCCCTCCATGGCTCCCTCACCTTCCCTCCATGGCTCCCTCACCTTCCCTCCATGGCTCCCTCACCTTCCATCCATGGCTCCCTCACCTTCCCTCCATGGCTCCCTCACCATCCCTCCATGGCTCCCTCACCTTCCCTCCATGGCTCCCTCACCTTCCCTCCATAGCTCCCTCACCTTCCCTCCATAGCTCCCTCACCTTCCCTCCATGGCTCCCTCACCTTCCCTCCATGGCTCCCTCACCCTCCTCCTTCCACTGGCCATCAACATCAATAGCTACATTAGCACAAAGTGACTAGGTTACCAGATTGGAACACAAGGGAGCAGAAGTCATGGTCATGTCTTTTTTTACCTAGAATTTGATGACAAAAAAGCATTGAGGGTTTACTCTTGTGTGTGTTTGTGTGCGTAGGGACGGAGGGTTTGTCACTGAGCTGTGCCTCTGAAAGTTGAGCTCAAACTCCTGGCCCTATCTCCTAACCTTCAGTGGACTAGAGTGGTTGGTTTCTGGCGTGGGTTAACACGCAACAGGTATATGGATAAAGACACATATGTGTAGAACAAGTCTTAATAAGATACAAACCTGTAAAGCAAATTTTAATAAGGCACAAACATGCAGAACAAATCTAAAGAAGCAACCATGTAGAACAAATCAGTATGACACAAACAGTAGAATAAGTCTTAATAAGACACAAATATGCATAGTCATGATAAGACACAAACATGCTGTACAAGTCTTAATAAGACACAAGCATGCAGAACAAGTCTTAATAAGACACACATGCAGAAAAAGTCTTAATGAATGTATGACTGTTATAAGTCGTCCAGAGAATTACATTCATCACATTAATACTCCTGGAAAAAGAGGTGGGCCATGGCCATGTAGAGGCCATGGTCCACAGTGGTAGAGAGAAAGATGTCCCAGCTTCAACAAGTAACGAGGTGGGGAAAAAAACCCTTGTTGCTCACACCTCACTGAATTAATGATCAATTGGCGTCTCTGTTTACAAACTGAGTTATTGATCAATTGATGCCTCTGTCTACAAACTGAGTTATTGATCAGGTGATGCCTATGTCTACAAACTGAGTTATTGATCAGTTGGTGTCTGTCTACAAACTGAGTTATTTATCAGTTAGTGTCTGTCTACAAAGAACAAAAAGCACAATACCGTAGTTGGAACAATACACAGATAGCCCACACATGAGAGAGAGAAGCTTACGACTGGAACGTAACCTTCTTCACTACCTGCTTCACACACAATATTAATTACATCTCTACTTCAAAGAGTATTTATATGTGAATTTAATCCGTTGTATAACTTAGAATAGCGAATATTAAAATGGTATACAGTACCGATAGTTTGGTAAGTAATATACATGTGCAACAGTTAGGTATCTTTATTCCGAAACGTTTCGCCAACACAGTAGGCTTCTTCAGTCGAGTACAGAAGAGTGAGCGGAAGCAGTAGAGATGTAAAGACAATGTTATCGGTCTGTCACCCTTGAAGACGTAGTTTTGTGGTGATCAATATTGTATATATGGTATTGTATACCATTTTAATATTCACTCTGTCAGACACTACAACACAATGGTATCTTGGTACAGAACAGAAAATACTTTGGACAACTTTTTCAAGTGAGAATGGTTGGATCTGAAAGAGAACTGACCTCTCTGTGATCACATTCTTGCACTAGTGGGCCTCACCTCACCTCATTACTATATATGTCTCTATACCGTTGCTTCAACTTCACTATGAAGCAAAACTCTTCTCCAGGCTGAGGGACTGACCACCTCAACACTACGTCTTCAAGGGTGATGGACTGGTTATATCGTCGTTACATCTCTACTGCTTCTACTCACTCTTCTGTACTCGACTGAAGACGCCTACTGTGTAGGCGAAACGTTTCGGAATAAAGATACCTAACTGTTGCACATGTATCTTACTTACCAACTTAGAATAGTTCTACTTAGAGCAAACCTTTCTCCAAATTAAAGCATGTTCTAAGGTGCTTGCGTGTCTGTCACATACCAAGTCCCTTTTGGCGTCTTTCATATCATCTTAATCTCTGTTCAGATTTTGCATCCTTAATCTTTACGCTTCCAAAGGTCTCCGTAACTCACCTGAATGTTCATCTGTGTCCTCTTCTTCTGGTCCCTCTCAGGTCAGTCTCTTTTTGTTCAGCCTGCCTGGTCCCTCGCACGTCAGTCTTCTTGTTCAGCCAGCCTGGTCCCTCTCACGTCAGTCTCTTCTTGTTCAGCCTGCCTGGTCCCTCTCACGTCAGTCTCTTCTTGTTCAGCCTGCCTGGTCCCTCTCACGTCAGTTTCTTCTTGTTCAGCCTGCCTGGTCCCCCTCACGTCAGTCTCTTCTTGTTCAGACAGCCTGGTCCCTCTCACGTCAGTCTCTTCTTGTTCAGACAGCCTGGTCCCTCTCACGTCAGTCTCTTCTTGTCCAGCCAGCCTGGTCCCTCTCACATCAGTCTCTTCTTGTTCAGCCTGCTGGTCCCTCTCACGTCAGTCTCTTGTTCAGCCTGCTGGTCCCTCTCACGTCAGTATCTTGTTCAGCCTGCCTGGTCCCTCTCACGTCAGTCTCTTCTTGTCCAGCCAGCCTGGTCCCCCCTCACGTCAGTCTTCTCGCCCAGCCTACTAGTGTCGGGATTATGTGCGTGTCGTGAGGTGCACATGAATGATATAAGGAGGTAGAGGTTGGGTCAGTGCTCCCTGCTTGTGTGTGTGTGTGTTTTGGTCATGCGTAACTCATGTTGACAATGTTTCTTAGATAAGCTTGATTTAAATTCATTAATTCCGGGAAAGGTGGCACTAAAATATTCTAGGTATTTGAGCACTGGCTACCTGCACTCTCCTCGTGCCAAGCTTTCCTTCCTCCACCCACCACACACTACGCTTCTAAAGGGAGAGGGAGTGGGAGTTAAGGGAAAGGTGGAGTGTGGTGGGTGGAAGAGAGGATTTTCCTTAGCTAATATTAACATTGGCGCAGCATAATCAGTTAAGGATCTGATATAGGCTACGTACGTGATTCTCCTCATTATTCTCACATTAACACCATAGATGGGGTTGTAGCCAGCAACAACTTTGAGAGCATTTCGCATATCTTTACATTTCTTATTTAGTTGTAATTTAATGGATTTATTGAAGGGTACTTCAACACCAAGATATCTGTAAGATTTAACGTAGCAGATGTGTTCACCCTGCAAACAGATGGGTGGAACAGGTCGTTTGCTTGTCAATATCTTCGTTTTAGATGAGGATGTGGCGAAACCTAGTCGACTACAAATTACTTGAACCTCGTTAAGAATGGTGCTCATCTTATGCCCTGTTATATGGTCATGATGTCATCAGCATAGTTTATAGTTATATGTTTAGGTGAGGCAGGTAGAACATTTAGGAAAGCAGTAATCAGAACATTAAATAGTATGAGACTGAGAACTCCTCCCTGCGTTGTAATTAGGGACATTTCTTGACAATTGCTCCTGAGGCCTTGATAGAGAAAAGAGGATACGCTACTTGACAGATATCATTTAATACCAACTGAGTAGGCTACCACCGATTTGCATTTTGTCTAGTTCATGTAGTATAACAGTTTTGTTTGCGATATCAAATGCAGATGTTAAATCCATAAATGTGGTAAAGCTAGTGAAGGTGTGTGCAGTGAGAAAGGTGGAAATACTATTCTGCACACGTTTTCCTTTCATGAACTCGTAGAGATGAGGGGAAAGTTGGTGTCTGATTATATAGTATAGTTTGTTAAGTATCAACTGGACAAATACCTAAAGTCAATACGCGACTAGCCGGGGTGTGGTTCGTATGTTGGATTACGTGATGCCAGCAGTAACAGAGTGGTTGATCAGGCCCTGATCCACCGGAAGGCCTGGTCAAAGACAGGGCCGCGGGGGCGTTGACCCCTCAGAACGACCTCCAGGTAGGTAAAGAGAGCGGTACTTGGGGGTAGTTTATTGGTTTTTTATTCTCTGGGAGAGGATCCGCCCTTTCCTTCCTTCCTGGTCAGTGGTGGCACCTAGCCGGTATATAAATGAAGTTCATCCTCTTAATCAGAAAACGAATAGTGTACTAGTCAATTGTTATAATCATAACCATGATTTTTAAACAGGTGGGCCGGTAAGCCAGAGGAAGTCCTCAGTCAGAAGACCAAAACCTCCAGCTGTGGGACATATGACAAAGATCCACGTCAGGAAACACTTGTTCTGTTTACTGACGAACATTATACCTACCTTAATCAGAGTCAGTATTCCACTGTGGCTAAGATAGTGGGATGGATGACTTGCACTAGGCTTAAACAGTGATATCTAGTCTTGATCCACCGGAAGGCCTGGTCTGGGACCCAGCCAAGGGTCGTTTACCCCGCAAAACCTCCTTCGGGTATACTTCAGGATCCATACGGGTTTAGCATTACATTTAATGCTGCTGCTGCTGCTGCTGCTACTACTACTACTACTACTACTACTACTACTACTACTACTACTACTACTAATAATAATAATAATAATAATAATAATAATATAATAATAATAGTAATAATAATAATAATAATAATAATAAGAAGAAGAAGAAGAATCAGGGATATAATGCTAAGAATAAGAGGTAAGACTATGGAGTGTTGTTATGGGAGTGTTATCCCAGACGGGGCTCAACACCGGCTCAAAATCTGAAGTCACCGGAGTGAAGAAATTAATCATAGACGTGACATCCTGAGTGAGTGCACTCACCTGCCACAGTGATGGCGTGTGCCACAGTGATGACATGTGGCACAGTGTTGGCGTGTACCACAGTGATGACATGTGGCACAGTGATGACATGTGGCACAGTGATGGCGTGTGCCAGTGATGATATGTGGCACAGTGATATGTGGCACAGTGATAGGTGTGCCACAGTGATAACATGTGGCACAGTGATAGTGTGTGCCACAGTGATGACATGTGGCACAGTGTTGGCGTGTGCCACAGTAATGACATGTGGCACAGTGATGGCGTGTACCACAGTGATGACATGTTGCACAGTGTTAGCGTGTGCCACAGTAATGACATGTGGCACAGTGATAGCGTGCGCCACAGTGATAACATGTGGCACAGTGATGACATGTGACACAGTGATGGCGTGTACCACAGTGATGACATGTGGCACAGTGATGACATGTGACAGTGATGACATGTGGCACAGTGATGACATGTGGCACAGTGATGACATGTGGCACAGTGATGACATGCGGCACAGTGATGACATGCGGCACAGTGATGACATGCGGCACAGTGATGACATGTGGCACAGTGATGACATGTGGCACAGTGATGACATGTGGCACAGTGATGATATGTGGCACAGTGATGACATGTGGCACAGTGATGACGTGTGGCATAGTGATGACATGTGGCACAGTGATGACATGTGGCACAGTGATGACATGTGGCATAGTGATGACATGTGGCACAGTGATGACATGTGGCACAGTGATGACATGTGGCACAGTGATGACATGTGGCACAGTGATGACATGTGACACAATGATGACATGTGGCACAATGATGACATGTGGCACAGTGATGACATGTGGCACAGTGATGACATGTGGCACAATGATGACATGTGGCATAGTGATGACATGTGGCACAATGATGACATGTGGCACAGTGATGACATGTGGCACAATGATGACATGTGGCACAATGATGACATGTGGCACAGTGATGACATGTGGCACAATGATGACATGTGGCACAATGATGACATGTGGCATAGTGATGACATGTGGCACAGTGACTTTCTTTCAGCTTAACAATTCTTTATTACACTTGAACTACAGTCTGTACACTTCACGTAGAAATAAAAAATAGATTTTTTATTTGATTTGATTTTTATTACTGGAAGTGTCACCCCAGTTCCTGAGAGTGTCACCCCAGTTCCTGAGAGTGTCACCCCAGTTCCTGAGAGTGTCACCCCAGTTCCTGAGAGTGTCGCCCCAGTTCCTGAGTGTGTCACCCCAGTTCCTGAGTGTGTCACCCCAGCTCCTGAGAGCGTCACCCCAGCTCCTGAGAGTGTCACCCCAGCTCCTGAGAGTGTCACCCCAGCTCCTGAGTGTCACCCCAGCTCCTGAGTGTGTCACCCCAGCTCCTGAGAGTGTCACCCCAGCTCCTGAGAGTGTCACCCCAGCTCCTGAGAGTGTCATCCCAGCTCCTGAGAGTGACACCCCAGCTCCTGAGAGTGTCACCCCAGCTCCTGAGAGTGTCACCCCAGCTCCTGAGAGTGTCACCCCAGCTCCTGAGAGTGTCACCCCAGCTCCTGAGAGTGTCACCCCAGCTCCTGAGAGTGTCACCCCAGCTCCTGAGTGTCACCCCAGCTCCTGAGATTGTCACCCCAGCTCCTGAGAGTGTCACCCCAGCTCCTGAGAGTGTCACCTCAGCTCCTGAGAGTGTCAACCCAGCTCCTGAGAGTGTCACCCCAGCTCCTGAGAGTGTCACCCAAGCTCCTGAGAGTGTCACCCCAGCTCCTGAGAGTGTCACCTCAGCTCCTGAGAGTGTCACCCCAGCTCCTGAGAGTGTCACCCCAGCTCCTGAGAGTATCATCCTAGCTCCTGAGTGTCACCCCAGCTCCTGAGAGTGTCACCCCAGCTCCTGAGATTGTCACCCCAGTTCCTGAGAGTGCCACCCCAGCTCCTGAGAGTGTCAACTTAGCTCCTGAGAGTGTCACCCCAGCTCCTGAGATTGTCACCCCAGCTCCTGAGCGTGTCACCCAGCTCCTGAGAGTGTCACCCCAGCTCCTGAGAGTGTCACCCCAGCTCCTGAGATTGTCACCCCAGCTCCTGAGCGTGTCACCCAGCTCCTGAGAATGTCACCCCAGCTCCTGAGAGTGTCACCCCAGCTCCTGAGAGTGTCACCCCAGCTCCTGAGCGTGTCACCCAGCTCCTGAGAGTGTCACCCCAGCTCACCTGAGTGTTGTGGAGCACCTCCTAGCAAAGGATGCCAATGCAAAGTAATCCATGATATTTGAAATGCAATTTTTTACCTTACTGGTGCTGGAGGCAGGGCGAGGTTACATCTGGTGGCGCTAGGGTGGTGATCGCCCCGTGGCAGCACCCGTGGTCTCTCACCCCCGGGGGTAATGAAGGGTTTTATCACTTCCTCTCACCTGCTTCCTCTATCCTGGGGAAGGAGGGGGAGGGTAGAGGAAACGACACGAGACACACTTCACCTGGTGGATGACACCGTGTGAAGCGACCACTGCGTCATACCTATTGCACCAGCCAACAAAATTGAACCCTTCGCCCAGTTCAGACACAAGATTGGTTGTTTTAAACTAAAGTTGATGCGCTAATACCAGTCTGAACTTCTTTAGTCTCTATCACGTAAGTTTTTTTTTTTTTTTTTTTGAAATCTATAATCATAAGTTTGAAGAACCACATGATATATGTTACCTAACCAATCATTGCTATTATATTATGAATAAACATTAATTAAATGGGATACATTCAGTGACATAAAACTAATCTCTTTTATATACCTAAAAACACATAAATTATTTTTAACAAAAACACAGTGTTCTTTGTCAGGCGAACAATTTAACTTGTTGGGGCATTGCTCTCACTGGCTGCAGTGTCCAGCAGTAGTCGACCAGCAATCTGATCGCCAGGTTTTTCCGTATTCTTCTCTATAATAGCTGTGTTTAGGTTAGATGGTTCACTGTGGGGGGTTCAGTTTCACGTGCTGGTCCCCAGCTTAAGTTTATCTTTGACTTCAACGTCCCAAAATAAATTAGAAACGCATGTTTTTATTTTTTTAAACGTAAAATGAAATCATTGTTGGCCCTTGTTATTTATTTGTGCGGAAGGGCTGAAGCCGCAGGTGTCCTATAGCGCTTGGAGAATGGGAAACAAGCAGCTTTGATCTAAAGTTGAGGACAAACCCATTTCTTTAGATCAAGGATAGACTAAACTAATCCGTGGTGAGCCAGGATAGCTAGAACCAAGCCGTGGCGAACCAGGACAGACTGAACCATGCCGTGGCGAGCCAGGACAGAGTGAACCATGCCGTGGCGAGCCAGGACAGAGTGAACCATGCCGTGGCGAGCCAGGACAGACTGAACCATGCCGTGGCGAGCCAGGACAGACTGAACCATGCCGTGGCGAGCCAGGACAGAGTGAACCATGCCGTGGCGAGCCAGGACAGAGTGAACCATGCCGTGGCGAGCCAGGACAGAGCGAACCATGCCGTGGCGAGCCAGGACAGACTGAACCATGCCGTGGCGAGCCAGGACAGAGTGAACCAAGCCGTGTTCCTGTTTCTACTTCGTGTGTTCCTGTCGCGTGTCTGCTTCCCCTATGCCTGCTTCCTCTGCCTGCCCTGTCTACAAATTTCCTTGTCTACGGATTATGGGTTCCCCTCGCCAGAGCCGCACACAGCAGGAACGCCAGGTCGTAAAACACCTGGACAGCACTCGCTGCAAAAGCTATCATTAGTGTGGAGGTAAAGGTGAATAAGACGGAATAAATGGAGGTGTAAGGTACCCCAGGATGAGTAGATGGACGGTCCTGTACCCCAGCATCAGCTCACTGGTACCCCAGGATGAGCAGCTGGACGGCCATGTATCACCCCAGGATGGGTAGCTGGATGGTACTGTAACCTAGCACCGGCTTAATGGTGTTCCAGGATGAGCAGCTGGATGGTGCTGTACCCCAGCGCCAGCTCACTGGTACCCCAGGATGAGCAGCTGGACGGTGTTGTACCCCAGGATGAGCGGCTGGACGGTCCTGTACCCCAGCACCAGCTCACTGATACAGCCAGCGGAATAACCTCTTAAGACAATAGGGGGAATTTAAATTAACCTTGGCCCCGAGGAGGGGATTTATTGGGCCTGGGCAGGGGCACGGGTTTCTCTTTTACCCTGGGCATGGAGGGATTTTGTGTGATTAGCAGAGACACTTAGTAGCCAACGTTTTTCCTTAAGTAGGAGAGAATTTTGTAAGCCTATATGGGACATTGTACATGTCGCCTGACTAGTTAATCACTCACTGCTGGAAACTGTAACCTTGACTGTAGTATAAACTATAACTTGACTGTAGTAATAACTGTAACCTTGACTGTAGTAATAACTGTAACCTTGACTGTAGCATTAACTGTAACCTTGACTGTAGTAATAACTGTAACCTTGACTGTAGCAATAACTGTAACCTTGACTGTAGCAATAACTGTAACCTTGACTGTAGTAATAACTGTAACCTTGACTGTAGCAATAACTGTAACCTTGACTGTAGCAATAACTGTAACCTTGACTGTAGCAATAACTGTAACCTTGACTGTAGCAATAACTGTAACCTTGACTGTAGCAATAACTGTAACCCTGACTGTAGTAATAACTGTATCCTTGACTGTAGTAATAACTGTAACCTTGACTGTAGCAATAACTGTAACCTTGACTGTAGCAATAACTGTAACCTTGACTGTAGTAATAACTGTAACCTTGACTGTAGTAATAACAATAACCTGAACTGTAGTATAAACTGTAACCTTGACTGTTAATATCCAGTTACTCCTGATCGTTTTAACTTTATAAATCTGTTATATAACTGCAGGTAATCCTGTGGTCTCGCGAAATCCTAATAACACGATTGCAAATAAATCCCTTGGTGCATGAGAAATTATACCTGATTGGATGCATCTTGTTAGGCCGGCATGGACCAGTGGTTAGCACACTGGCCTGCCTGTTTTAGGTCACGCCTGCCATAGTTCGATCCCCACCAGTTCTGTCATTTGATTATTCCTCTAGTTTTTTAATGTGTTTTAACCTTATTTACAGCATGTTTTAAGTGCTTCGTGAATATTTGTGGCTCTGTACAACCGTGCAATCTTATAGTGTAAGATATACTGTGTACAATGTACTTACTGAGTTGTGGTTACGTGGGTCGAGGCTCTGCTCCTCCTCTACAAACGTAATTGGTGCTGGTTGTGTTTTGTTCGTCAGGAAGGAGGACAAGATTAAATTAATTCACGTTAAGCGCTAAACCCATGTGGGTCATTCAGCGCAAGACGTGGTGGAGGCTTGATGACTTAAGAAATCGTAATGACATGTTGACGGCAGTGAAGGGACTTGAGCTAGAGTTCGTCACGGCCACGCTAGCTGGAGATTCGTCTGTAAAAACTTGCATTTGTGGTCACAGAGGTGCCTGTGCTAACCTTCCTATGGTGTAGAAATATACCTAGTTGGATGAATCTTATTGTGGCTAGCTGGTCTAGTGGTTAGCGCGACGGGCTGGAGTTTTGAGACTCTATGACCGCGGGTTCAATCCCGGCCGGGGGTATGGTTTTTTTGGAGGCTTGATCCTCCGACTGCTTGAGCGCGAGACAGACGTGCTCACCTAGTGTCTCCTGACATGGGTCCCTGTTAGATAATAACACGTTAACTGGTTAAGCATCAGTTGGCCTACCTCAGCTAGGTTAAGCATCTCTCTCTCTCTCTCTCTCTCTCTCTCTCTCTCTCTCTCTCTCTCTCTCTCTCTCTCTCTCTCTCTCTCTCTCTCTCGTCGTTGCTTCACACACCTGTGGTTCACCTTACCACACTTAGTTAACGCTGCCCGCTTGGTAATTATGTTCACACTCAATGTTGTTTTAAGCGTACACCTTACAATTATCTCCTTGTTATGTTTCTCTAAACTTGTAATTTAGTTTTTTTGTATGTTCCGTGCTCTTGTTCTATATTTATGTTGCGTGTTCCTGTCCCATGCTCCGTATTCGATGGTCCGTGATCCTCATTCCTCAGCCTTATTCCCTATAACGTTATAATGGCTAGTCATACAAACTTTATTATCAACGAGGGGGATGGAAAAGGGCGTGGAAGAAACTCTCAGGCTGTGGTGGGCGTGCGGGCAGGCTGTGGTGGGCGGGCGGGCAGGCTGTTGTGGGCGTGCGGGCAGGCTGGTGCGTGCGGGCAGGCTGGTGCGGGCGGGCGGGCAGGCTGTGGTGGGCGGGCGGGCAGGCTGGTGTGGGAGGGCAGGCTGGTGTAGAGATGGACCAGCACTTACTTACATATGACAACACCATACGTAGTGGTTGTTGTATGAGCACCGTCAGCAAACCCACACTACCTGCAGGTTATTGGAGTGGTAATTACCCACACCCTCACCTGTGTAGGACTGCACCTGAAGACAATTCTTAGCTACACCGACACTATGAAACACTTTTTCTTAGTCTAAGGGAATGGACATGGCTAGTAGAATAAACTGTGTGAAGTGTTGATTTATCCACTTACCTGTTGAGTTTTCCGGGCGATCATCGCCCCTGCAGCACACCTCCTGGCTACTGAACTGATCAGTCAGGCTGTTAGAGCTAGGAGGGAGGTGTCCAACGTATGCACCAAAGCCAAGCTGTTCATGAAGGTAGTGTCTGAAGGAACTCTCCAAGTACCCTGTTGGCAGGCGTAATACGTAATTACAGTATACTGACGGCTAGGAATCAATGTAGCCGGTCCTAAGATAAGCTAAGATAACATGACATGTAATAAACTATTGACGAAATCTACAAGTGATTGTAGTATCAGTTTGTACAGCAGCAGAGGCGATGACGCACGCTCGAGCGATGGTAAAAGTCATTTAAAATTACCCCTGAAGGTAGGTTCCTTGATGCTGGTGAGGGGCGCTTGATCTACACTCTACAGAATTGGATCTGTGCTCCAGTTCCCTGGATTGGCCTTGATTGCCTTCCCCCCCCCCCCCCCTGACAGGCGCTGTATAATCCCTACGAGCTTAGCCATCCTCCATGACAATAATAATAATAATAATGATAATTTTTAATATTAGACCATTACATAGTCGAGTTCTTCCTTCCCTAGACATTCCTAATACTAACTACATTAAATATTTACATAACTCGAGGGGATATATAACGCTGAGTTGTTTTGAAGGGACAGAGATGTAGATTTAATCGATAACGCAATAAAGTCAAAATGTGCG